>CAWUFW010002471.1:0-1200000 GCA_963921515.1 Calotriton arnoldi
TCATTTTAGATATTTCTTACCTTTACAATTTAAAGATATTTTGTCATGACGATATTTTGAACTCGATATTTTGATATTCGGTATATTTTTTAATTTTTTTAAAACAATATTTTGACATTCGATATACACAACATCAATATTTTAGTATATTCGATATACTAAACTCGATATTATGTCATTTCGATATTTAAAATTCGATATTATGTCCGTTTACCAACACAACATTGGGGGGTCGACTGTGACCATGGCCACTCTCTCGTTTTACTGTTTGCACATGAGCAAGAAAAAGAAATCCTTCTCAAAAACATGCATAGAGAAAAAAAGCTTACTTCAGCCTGCAATCTTCACAGTAGAGTACCAAAAATCTGTTCTCTTAGGGGCCGATCACGATGGCGGGCGGATCACCCCGCCGGGCCGGCGGTAGTCACCGCCGGCCCGGTGGGGACGATCCGCCCGCCATCCACCTGAATATTCCCACCACCAAATCAGGATGGCGGTGGGAATGTGAATGGTACCGCGGCGGACGGAAATACTGTCCGCCGTGGTCCCTCAAGGCGGTCCTTTTCCGCCCGCCTTGTGGGACACGGTACAATGGGCCAATGGCCACGGTGCCGTGCAGGCACCGCCGTAGGCATTACAATGCCTGTCTTCTGCGGCGGAGATCCCGCCGCAAGAAGACAGGCGGAAAATGCCTTCGGGGGCCCGTTGCGGGCCCCCAGAGTGTTGGGGGGGTGCACATGGGGGGTACATAGGTACCCCCTTGCATCTGCATGTACAAGGTGGCAGGCACCGCACGGTGCCTGCCACGTTGTACATGCAGATGCACAACATGTATTTTTACATTGCGGCGGGTGCTGCTTGCAGCACCGCCCGCCGCAATGTAAATTACGGGATGCGCCCGCCAGTGTGGCGGGCGCATCCTATTTGTAGTAGCGGGACCGCCGCACCTATGGTGGGCGGTCCCTTTTGGCAATGCGATGGCGGGCGGACTTTGTCCGCCCGCCATCATAATCGACCCCTCAGTCTTACAGTACTAGTCCACAAGATATATAAAGGGAGAGGGAAAGCTTACTAACAAAGCAGAGGAAAACTACAGGCTAGTACAGACAGGAGGAAGTCAGCTACAGAAACATGAAATGTAGAAAAAAAGGATAAGGCAGGGATAACAAAAATTTAACAAACAGACAGAAGAGAAGTTGAAAATAAAGGACACAGTATCAAAAAAATAAATAATGCAAATTTATTCTAATAGTGGGGAGAGGTAAAAGTTGCGTAAATAATAATAATATGCAGGACTTACTGGGGTCAGCAGAACCACCACCCATGGCTGTGGCCCTGGTGGTGGTGGTAGTTCCACCCGCCGCGGCCCTGTCGGTGGCAGTCCCTTCACCTTCCCCTTGACCCATCTTTGATGATGCCCTCTTGCCCTTGGGTGCTGACGAAAGAAATAAATAAGATAAAAAAATAGATTAGTGGGATAATTAATCTCCTCCCCCAAAACAAAAAATGTTGCCAGGCAAACACAGTAGCATTGTACTTTTCTAAATCAGATCACCTATGGTACTAGTATTGAATTGACCGATTCCTAATTTCCTAAACCTAAACTACTTTTAGAACTACTAAAGCATTGCAACAAATGATATTTGCTTCTCAACCCCCTTTGATGAGCCAACTCAGTTTCCTTTTTTAATGTATAGATGCGTACTACACATCATTGGGAGATTGGGACTTTATGAGCTGCATAAAGAAAGGCACAGAGAACTCTAACTCACTGATAGTACTACTACCACCATCTTAGTGATAGGACAAAGGAGTCTGCATGACTTCTTAAATAATCAGCCCAAGCGAGTGCGGACGAGTACGATTAGGTAGAGCTGAGCACCTGCCTAGCTCAAGCTGGATCACATTATATTCATAAGATAAACTCAACTTACCTCTGAGTGTGAGCAGCATGCTATTTGATTTTTTTTATTTGCATTGTAGAACACAAAAAATAAATAATTACTCACCGAGCCCCACAACCTCTAATCCCAGCAGGTTGAGCAGGTCGGGCTACATTTCCCATAACAGCACGGATATTGCCCTGAACACTTTACGGTGATTACCAGCTTCTACCGATAGGGGGTGCTGTTTCTACTTAGATATATAAGGCACAGACGGTTAACAAGATCATTGTACTTCTGGACATGTACTATACACGTTTTTATCACTTGGCTCTTGTAACGAATTTATGTGTCTCTGCGTGAACAGCGCGTGCGCGCATGAGATACGATGAATTTTTAACAGAGAGCTTCTGTCTATAGGGGTCGGGTCTGCCACATAGAGATATAATGGTGCAGGTGGATAAAAGCAACACTGGTCCTCTGCACATGCGCTATCCACGCTCCCCTCGCCGGGCTACTGCCGAATTAGTTGAACGCGTCTCTCACTCAATAGGGCGTGCGCACATGAGATACGCTGGTTATCAAACAGAGACAACCCTCTCTTACCCAATAGGAGCGCACATTACCATACACGCCCCGTGTCAGGCGTCTAGCCCCGCCCGTATGGGGACACAGGAAGCACTCTTAGCGCCCCAGGCTTTGTTTAATTAGATCGTACAATTTACCAATTATCTAGAGGATATAAAAACCACCAAAGGAACATCAGTCTCCACCGACGGGGAGACCGAGTGGACGCCTGTAGAGAGAACCGATGGGAGCACTGAAGTCAGACAGTAAGCGTATGAGTGTCCTGAGTGGTGGTGAGAATGAGAACTTGATTCCAGTTTTCTTTTTCTTTTTGAGAGATTGGGTGCCAATCACTTTAACTGGACAACCATTTTGGTGATCAAAGTGTTATGTATGTTAGCTGTTTGTGTTTTAACTTGTGTTTTGAACTGGTGGATACATAATGAGACTATTACCACTTTCTGAATTAGCATTTCTTCCTTTCAGAAAGTCACAAGTAGGCTCTCCCACCCTCGCCCTCCCATGGAGTATAGAGGATGGTAATTTAGGGTAAGGAATGGATTTTTTTGACCATTTGATGACACGTACGTGTGCCACGTGTCTCATACAGACGCGATACAAAAGGGGACCATACCACGCGCGCTATAAGTGTGACCCGGTTTGGATGACAATTATTGTCTATTTATAAACATACTTACACGTCTGGTTTGTTTGTTTTTCTCTTTTTCTTTGTTTCCTTTGTTTTCTACAGAATCTTTCACAGTGGTACTACACCATACGGGTGGTGTAATTTTTATTCCTGTCCCCTGATTAGCAGCACCTTTTCGCTTTAGATGCGAAAAGGCTCAACTCTTTGGTCCTGACGAATGCGACGTACCCTACGGGGACATTAACGCAGAAACATGTTGACCGCACTTAATACGGTGAAGGGAAGATAATGTCCCGGATCACCGTACACCTATTTTAATGCCAGACATCTGTTCCCTGAATTAAACATAGTTGAGTGACAGGTGTGATGGTTTTTAAATCACCTTTCACTTTCACATGGTCATCACTAAGTTGTAGAAGTGCATCCCTGTCTCCAGGTGTATGCCCGCCCTTTATCAAACGTAGTTTTTAGAGGGCGAGGACAGCCTATGATGAAGCATGACACCGGGCGGTGTGTGAGGCCAGTCCGAAACTTTTTATGAGATGCCCCCATAGGTGTTGCATCTTAGTATAATTCTGTAGGAAACTGTTGGAACCCATGTGAGGGGCAGCCTTATTGTGTTTACATATGAGATTGGAGGCTGGCTTGCCCTTTGGCCCCGTGCCTCTAGTTCCCATCCTCAGCCCAGCCTGAGGTGAGAGTGTGTGTGTATGAGCAGGTCCTGTCCCAGATCTAGTACGTCTGCCTCCGTTGTGTCAGCTGTTGCATGGTGCGCTGAACCCCTGTGCTCCACCCCTTCCCAGGCCTGCTGCCAGCTTGGAGGGGAGGTGGTGCTGCACATAACAAATAAGTGCTGCCACCTCCGCCTCAGAAAAACTGGGATGAGGCTCCACCCCTTGGTGGTGCCAGTCACGGCGAGGACTGGCACCACTGCTTCCTGCCTGGCGCTGCTCCTCCAACATGGCGCTGGGTAGGAATAGGTAAAGAAGGAAGGAAGTAAGAGAAGAGAGAGAAACAAAAAGGAAGAACTAAGGAAGTAGAAAGGAAAAACAAAAAGAAGTACAAAAAGTCACTGAAAAAGAAAAAAGACAAATATTTAAAATACACAAACAGAAATACACACACTGATAAAAAATGGTAACTGAGGGGTGGATGAGTGAGATAGGGGAAGGATTAATAAGATATTATGGGGATACAAAAATCAGGGCCAGCACCAGAACATAAAGCAGGTAAAACAAAATGGCTGCGCCCATGTGGACTCCATTGTGCAGTTCGCTCTGATTTTTCAGTGCGAAACACGCTACTGGCCCGAGACAACAGCACAAATGGCCAGACAATCATTCTTTGGCCCATTCAAAGAGTTCAGCAGATTTTCGCAGAGTTTCTTTGAAAGTCCGCAGAATTCCACAGAGCAAAACTCTGCGAGTTCCACCCAGGCCCAGTAATATGCCCAGCTTTTGTTTACTGCTTTGATACTGATGCCACCTGCTGTCCTAAAGGTGTCATACAATTGTGAAAGGTGTGGAGCTTTCCAATTATTAGGTTGAATCTCATTATGTGTCATAAAATGGCTTATATACACTCAATAATCCTTTTCGCAGAAGAACCATTGGTACAAAAAGTGACACTAATGTGATTGCAGATTTACACTCATTAGAGCAAATCACTGTACTGATTTGATGTTTTTTATAAAAGGCTGCTACCATCTCTGAGATACAAATTAAGACTTGATTATTATTCATCCTTATGAGACATTGATCATGCAGGATGGCTGAAAGATTCAGTGCGGCCTGTTTGCTGCGGTACAATCCCATGTCCTGGAACTTGGGGCTGGACTGTTCCTCTTGGAGCAGGATATTTCTTATTTACATATTGCTGGTCCATGTGCTGTGGCATAGTCAACAAAAACCCAGTGGATTCACGTGGGTCCCCAAGTAATCACTGGTGGTGGAAGCAGCTCAGCCATCACTTTTTTTTGCTTTTCTTAAGTAAGACAACCTAAGCACAACAAGTAAATCAAGAACTCGGGGCCCTGTTAATTTTGCCATGAGACTCAAGCTTCACCTCACCGATGTTAGACAACATGGCTGAAACTGATCTGGCAGTGCACATATTCCTCTCAAGAATATATCTATTATGGCAGTTTGGGTTTGACTGTTTCTATCTGAGCAGAGCCACATGTAAATTTCATATGGCTAGCCCCTGTCTGGCACGTCATAGGGGGCAAAAAAAGAATGGCTAGAGGGGCCAAAATATCACTTTTTTCCTAATCCAGAGCTGAACATGCAGGTTGCCGTGAGCTTTGGAAATGAAGTGAGAAAATTAATGTACATCCTTGTTTCAGAGCTTACCTGACTGAGCCTGTTTCACAACCCCAGATCCACATCAGCAGGTGAAATTCCAGATGCTCAAAAATTAAATAAAAAGGTGGGAAGACATTTAGGTTCATGTAATTTCCTGTACATAATCAATGTTGTTACCTATGGCCTAGTTAGAATACTCCAAGGTCTCAAATAGCAAGTATTGCTTGTTTAGGCAATCAACTCAATGCACTGTGTCATCAGCAACCTTAAATCAGGAGGCAACAGGTGACAGATGTAAAACTGCTTAATGTACAGACTGCAATTATTTCTAACTTTAATGTCAGGCTTACACTAAATGCCAAATTAATCTTTATTGTGCTTATTTTTTGTATAAGGACTGCAATTTAATCTTAGGGCCTGGCTTACAGTATGGTTTACTGAGTAACCTGTCCACTGAACTCTCAGTCCACCCTCCTCATTTAGAGGTGAGCAGACAATAACATTTCTGTCAGTTAAGCCCTCATTGGCTCCGTCAATAGAAAGCTTCCTCCAACAACCTCATGGAGTAAGGGATGTCACAGGAGGGCATTACACTACCCACACGTTTGAGTGTGTACAGAGTTATGGCTTTTCTTTCTGTCCGTCACCATCAGGTAAGACCTGGCAGTGAGGGACAGCAAAAAACGCAAACATTAACGCTCACACCCTGGAAGGAAACTCCCAGGATGTGGGGTCATTAGTATGTTTAAAATAGTTTAAAATTTTGGTGAATGGCTGTCAAAACCGACGGCAGCCCCCCACCACATTTTTTGTACTTTTAAGGGAACCGCCATGACGCTGATTTCTTTCAAGGTATAGAGATGAATGCTCGCAGTACTCTCTAAATTTGATGGATGGTAGTCCTCCAGGTTCAGGAGGGAATGTCCTTCACCATTCTGACAGACTTAGCAAAGTTCGTCAAAGCCGAAGGGGGTCATTAGGATAGCGGGCGGATCGCCACCGCCCGTATGGCGGTGGCGATCCGCCCGCTATTTCCCACCGCCCGCCTCACATTTCCCCACTGCCATATTAGTATGGCGGTGGGGACCCAGGCGGACGGCAAGACTGTCTGCCGGTTTTCCGCCGGTCGACCAGTCGACCGGGCGGAAAAGGGTCTGGATATAGTGGCGGTGTCTGCTAGACACCACCATCCATATTACCATGGGCAGCGGTGCAGGGCTTTCCATGGCTGAGATCCCGCCATGGAAAACCAGGCGGAGTTTGCTTTCGGGGGCCCGTTGCGGGCCCCCAGGGTATTGGGGGGGTGGGGGGTGCACCTGCATTGGCATGGACATGGTGGCAGGCACCTCGCGGTGCCTGTCACCTTGTGCATGACAATGCACACAGTGCATTCCCAGCATTGTGGCGGGCTGTGCTGTGAGCACCGCCCGTGACAATGCTGGGAATGGAGGATGCCACCGCCACGGTGGCGGTGGCATCCTAATCACCGGTGCGGGACCGCCGCACCCCTGGCGGACGGTCCCGCATTCCGTTACGGTGGCGGGTGGACTTTGTCCGCCCGCCATCGTAATGACCCCCTTGGGGGACAAAGTCCGCCTGCCAACGTAATGGAATGCGGGACCGTCCGCCAGGGGTGCGGCGGTCCCGCACCGGCGATTAGGATGCCACTGCCACCGTGGCGGTGGCATCCTCCATTCCCAGCATTGTGGCCGGCGGGATTAGGATGCCACCGCCATTGTGGCGGTGGCATCCTCCATTCCCAGCATTGTGGCCGGCGGCGCTCACAGCACCGCCCGCCACAATGCTGGGAATGCACTGTGTGCATTGTCATGCACAAGGTGACAGGCACCGCGAGGTGCCTGCCACCATGTCCATGCCAATGCACATGTGCACCCCCCACCCCCCCAATACCCTGGGGGCCCGCAACGGACCCCCGAAAGCAAACTCCACCTGGTTTTCCATGGCGGGGTCTCCGCCATGGAAAGCCCTGCACCGCTGCCCATGGTAATATGGATGGCGGTGTCTAGCAGACACCGCCACCATATCCAGCCCCTTTTCCGCCCGGTCGACTGGTCGACTGGCGGAAAACCGGCGGACGGTCTTGCCGTCCACCTGGGTCCCCATCGCCATACTAATATGGCGGTGGGGAAATGTGAGGCAGGCGGTGGGAAATAGCGGGCGGATCGCCACCGCCATACGGGCGGTGGTGATCCACCCGCTATCCTAATGACCCCCTAGGTTCTTACTTTTAATCCCACTAAATTGCTCTTGTTTTCATTTGATTGTTCGGCGTTTTTGGTGCATTTATTTTCAAAGCCTCTTATTTTCTATATGCCATTAGTTATTTTCACTTACATTACAATCTTCCTCTCTGTTTTCTTACAAACTTTGAAACATTTTTCAACATAGTTTTGTTACAATAAGATTACTGCTTGTTAACCTTTTCTTTTTGACATACTTTTCATTGTTTACAATTGTCTGCAAGTCAGTGTTTCCAATAAAGTGTGTGATGGCCAAGTTGTTAAACTTCTATATTAAAATAGTCTTAAACTTGTGTGAAAATATATGAATCATGTCTTTCTTAAATAAAAGTTGTTTTATCGTTAATTATTTCATAATTGCGATGTTATTGCCAACGTTGCCCCATCACCCATGTGGAGAACGTTTGCTACAACTGAGAGATTATGCATGCTTTTTATTAGCATTTCAAAGACATTTCCTCAAAAACAGTGTGTTAGTTGACACCCTCTTCTTCTTAGCCACACATGTAGCGTGCTAATGAGGTAGTGATCTTCCAAGCTCTGCATAGATTACCATTACAAATTACTTGCAGATTTGGTTTTATTTGTATATTCATCTACTTTGGCTCTTGCAGCTGATCAGACTTTTATTAAGGGGTTATTACTGCACGTTCTGGTCCTTGTAATTGAAACTACATTCCAATCATGGGATGGCTTTAGGTTATCATGAAGGTGATTATAGCTGAGAGGTTTTGCATTAATGCTCGCTCTGCAATCTTATTCTAAGTAGCAATTCTCCTTTGCATAATATGTAAAAATGTCACCTGAACAACAAGGTGTAGTGCAAAAGGGCTTACGGAGTTGATTAATGTGCAAGTTAAAAGTTTATGGGTAGGTGTTTGGGGGCAGGGCTCGGATTGAATTTTAATTAGTGTGTGTAGGTAGTCATACATTTAGGTGCCTAATTACTGTTTCCAGTGCCAGAATGCTTCAACCCCCATTTTGTACTGCTCACTTGCAGTGCACACACCATGCTCTAACAATGATTTTGCAATGACTATGAACTATCCCTGTGGATAGCTGTGTGAAGATAGGCGGCATGATTCTATCCCTCCTCGCCATTCGTAATGCAGAAGTAGCACTACAACTCAAGAGATTCACAGGTTTATGGTGCAGGAGATTTGCAGGGATTCACAGGGCCAGTCAGTTTTGTATAGTTAATGAACTGGCCCATTCACACCGAAACTCTGCCCCCGCGACAACCACTACCATAAAACTCTGGTGACCCAGACTCTACATGCTACAGCGACCGCACATGACGAACGGCAAAGCAAGATATGCACTTCGCAATAGAGCAACCACAGCCCACAGTGACTGCCAAAGTGAAGCTCCAGCAACAACCATCTACGCCATCCAAATGGAACTTTGTGTTACAGCAGTGACTGTCCGCAATGTTCAGCCTGCTGTGCATGCTACAGCGACAACCATCCGGAACGCTCTGCCTTCTCCTTGCTGCCTCCTCTGCCGCGAACAGAACTCCTTGCACCGGACTTTGCAAAGGTAACTTCTTCAGTGAGACTAACCTCCTTACTGCATTGGACATGCACTCCATTGCAGTCAGCCTCAACCTGTGACTTTCTACCGGTCTAGCCAACCAGATGACTGCAAGTAGCACTTTGTTCTTTTTGGTGCTGTATTTGCCTAAGACTTTGAAATTGCATATCTCCAGTTCTATTGATTAGATTTTGTCATTCTGGTATCATTTTATTTATTAAAATTTCCTCTGTTTTTCTAAATTCGTTTGGTATTTTTCTTGTGCTGTATTTACACTTTATTACTGGTTGTGTCCCTCAAAAATACTTTGTTTGGCTCTAAGTCACGCCTGACTGTTTTGTGACTTTTGTGGTTCACCCTGAGAAGGACTGTGGTTTTTGCTGGAGTGGGGCTTTCATCTCCCCTCAACTAATACCCAGATTTCTTACAAGGTGCCTTTCAGAAGGATTCCATATTAGGGTTGAGCCTTGGGAGCTAATGATAAAAAAAATAGTGAATTGCAAACCACTAAAACTGTGCCTAGTATGTACTAATGAAGAACATATAAAAGTGATGGATTGAATGCTTGAATTAATGTCAGACACCGATAATTACTCGATGCCTCATCCTAGTCCATAATTGGTTTTGCCCACCATTCTAACTCAGATTAGACCTAGCCATATGCAAATTGACCTTGGTGCTGCTCAAATAGAAACAGTGCCCAAACTGCCAAGCCAGGTTATCTCCGAACTCGAACACAAGCAACCAAAGATTGATTTTGGCCTATTTGGATCTCTTCAGTTGTGTGCAGCTTAGTTCCAGTGGCACTGTGGAAACCATAAGAAAGAGTGTTCCATTCTTATCTGGATTCCTTGAAATTCTACAAAAAGAAAACGTTTCCAAGAAATGTACCAAGCACAGTTGCTTGCTGGTATCTTAACACATACATTTTCCAAAAATAAGTCAAGAAATGAAGGTATGCTTTCATCAAAAAGTAGCTCTTTTGGAAACCTTAGGGGGCATATGTATAAGGAAATGGCGCAGTGCAGCGCTGCGGTAAATTGTGCAGCGCTGCGTCATTTTCAAAACGCAGGGATGCACCATATTTACATGAATACGGCACGCCCCTGTGTTTTACCTAGCTCTGGCACTAAAAATAGCTGCCTAGCGCAAACACAGACACCCTTGCACCATAGTGCAAGGGTGACTGCATTGCAGGGATGATTGTTTATGTGCAGGAAGGTGTCCCTTCCTGCACATAAGCAATCAATAAGGGTGATTTTCTACTTCTACAGGTGCTGCATACCACACCACACATAGAAGTAGCAAATCGTCATTATTTAATGATTGTTTTTGTGCAGGAAAACACCTTCCTGCACAAAAACAATCATTAATGGCGTTTTGCTCTTTCTATGTGTGGTGCAGTATGCAGCAGACATAGAAAAAGCAAAAACGGGGAAAAATAAAAGTATTTCTTCCCGCTGCACCATTTTAATGCCTGCTCTTGCATGTTTAGATTAACCAGCACTGCCAGCCACTCACAAGTTGGGAAATATTAACACATGTTCTTAATAAATTGCCACATACTATGGTATAAAAAACAATGGGGCATATTAGCAAGACCCACGTTAAAATTATCGCCGTTTTAGCGGCAGGAAACTGCCGCTAAAACGGAGATAATGGGCTTACTAATATGCGTTATAAATTCAATAGAAGCCCAGGTTAGATGTGCAGGACATCTAACCTGGGCTTCTATTGAATTCCATAACGCATATTAGCAAGCCCATTATCGCCGTTTTAGCGGCAGTTTCCTGCCGCTAAAGCGGCGATAATTTTAACGTGGGTCTTGCTAATATGCCCCAATAACTCAGTAAGCTTTACAATCCCTATGAAAAATTCCATATCAATGAAATAATCCCAAAAAACACATTTCAAAACTTTCCGCATACCATTTAAAAAAACTATTGAATATCAATTTACGATTTTAAAGAGTCTATAATTTGTTCCATTTCAAATTGTAGGCTAATAAAATCTGAGTTTTTCAAATCCTGAGATATAAGTGTGAGACTTTTCTAGTGCTCTTTAGGGAGGTTGGAGGGTTGAATCTCTCTCCTTTTTTAAAAAACGATGCAAAGATGAAAAAAGAGAAATTTATGTAATTGAATTTCAAACCTGAAAAATAAATTTAAAAAAGCACCAAGTTATTCCAAAGTAGTTTTTAGTGATACAGTCCTTCTACCGGCTTCTTCTTTGACCCAAAAATAAGGAAGGTTGTCATTCAAAATGTGATTGAGTTCTTTCTTTAAAAAGAATATGTAAAAATAAGTGCCCCTAAACATAAGAAAAAAACCTGAGGAATAGAAGAGGTAATTTGGTTAAAAAATGGTGATAAATCCACATGAATCTCCCCCTTAAGTAACAAACCTGACGAATACGAGAGGTAATTTGGTTAAAAAGAATGATTGGTGATAAATCGACATGAATCCCCCTTACCTTAATAGATATTCAATTGGTATGTTTGCTCATCGAGATTAATAAAGAGAGGACACATCCGAACTGCTTTGAAAGCCTGCAAAATAAAACGCTTCACCTACACAAATATATCGAAGCACCCTACCCATTATTATTAAACACACTTCACACCACCCTAGTCCTAAAGATTTAAGAAAAACCTATGGAAAGTACATTAAAGCACAAAACACACCCAATACACCCTGGCCACAAAACATTTAAAGACAAGCAATACACAAAACATATTTTTTCAGACAAAAATAGTACAAATATGTTCAAATTGGCCCCCTACCATTCTAACTCACTCTGTTTAAAGTTAATCAAACATTTGAAAATGTGGGTCCTACGCGGCACAGGAATCGGTCTCACCAACCATGACCTGAAAAACAACTGCCATACAACCACACACAATGTAAACATGCCTCGAAAAAATGGAAGCAAAAAAACCCTGAAAAATGAATATATTTGCATTTGAAATGCACTATAAAACATTTTTTATTAAAAATTATTTGTTTTAGAAAAAAGTAGTTTTTTTTATATGTACGCATTAATACAATTATATACTCTAGTATTTAATATATTAATAAACTCAATTTTTCCATTCTATTTTTTGCAAAGTTTTTTACAAGTTCATTTTTCCACTTTTTTATTTTAAAGAAAATATAACTATGTATTTTTTAGTTTATTTTTAAGTTCAATTTACTATTATTTACGGTTTAATATTGAACTTTCTTATACGAATCTAGGTTATCCAAATTTGTAGTTTCAAAATATAAGCCTTTTTCAAAATTTGATATCTGAATTCAAGGGTAGACAAAACTCAAAATAGTGGTTCCAATTTTATGGGGGTGCACCCGCTATTACATACCATGCAAAACCATACAGTGAAATACCATATAACAGCACACCAAACCATAGTTTACCATATTACAAATATATCATACCTATACCATCACTTCACACAACTCCACAACACACCCCATCACACTATATCACACCCAATCACACTATTCAACTCTGGATCACACATAGCACATCATACAATACTGCACTCAGTTTAGAATGAGCAGTGACCTCGATAACAGATGATTTGAAGATGATGTAGGACAATGGTGATTCTGGGCTGGCAGTTAATAGACTTGTCACCCTCCTTCAATACATGTACCATCAGATTTTGGTCCAAAAGTTACTAGAGATTGGATGGAGGGTCCTGGCTTTAACCTGACTCCTGCTCTTTCTCATTAATCACTCCCAGGTAATACAACTAGAAACGGTTAGGTCAGAACCTACAAGGCTGGATTCGGGCGGTGTTGCAGGATTCTTCTCAGTCCCCTGTCCTTTTTAAGCTTTATCTCGGACCGTTAGTAGTGATGATGGAAGAGTTGCCAAAAACCACATACATGTATGCAGATGACACACTGCTACTGGTCAGTCTGAAATCCTAGACAGCCGCCAGCTTCAGGATGACCAGGGCTCTAGAGTTGGATGGGCAGGGACTTTCTGAAAATGAACCCTTCAAAATGAGAGATTTTATTTGTGCAAACAAATGTTAGCCTCTGGGAACCCACTCTCTGGCCTTCTGACCTGAATAATTTCCCATGGCATTCATGTCTGAACTTCAATTCACATGTTGTCTCAGTAGCTAAAGGCTGTTTCTTCAACCAGTGCTTTCTGAGACCCATCTTTCCCTACCTTTCTTTTCCTCAAAGAATTACTTTGCAGTTAGATGTTTCCAATTCAGTTTATCATGGCTGCCTATTAAGAGCATGATGTGTTTCCTCTTACCAAAGTCATTTCCACTGCCTCCAAGTTTATAAACGGATCATGTTCAAGGTAGCATTCATGGCATAACAGATTTACAAAAAATGCGGCGCCCGCCTTTCTGAGTAAGACATTTAATAATGTTCTTGTCAGCGCCCTAAGAACTCAAAGTCAGTCTTGTTTGCCGACCCTAAAAATTGAAATACTGAGGGGCATATTCACAAGGACTTATCGGCACTTTAGCGCAGCAAAAGTGACAATAGAATTACTGCCCCTTTCGCAAGCTGGTGCTAACTGCCTACATCACCACATAACCCACGATAGCTGCCGCAAAAAACATCGCCACGGTTGACACCGCCAACTAACGCTAATGAGATGCAGAGTAGGCATTCCCATGCGAAAACACAAGAAAACACCACATCGCGACATTCACAACGAACAGCCAGATCCGCGATGCGAACCAAAAACAAGCGATAAGCCGCGCTAGCAGCAGCGATTTTACATCTGCTCCCTGCTGGTGTTAAGCAGGACGACTACCTGCACCACAAAAGGGAGCCCAGCCCACAGCCACACCTGAAGAACAACAGATGCCATGGAGCCACTGCTCATGCAGCTCGGAGACCCCAGAGGCCCACAACACCCACCGCCACCACCTCTAGGACCCCCCCACACCCCTGGGCCCTCCCCCTGCCCACCCACCCCGGACAAAGACATGCCACAGCAACTTCACAAAATCGCAAGATAAGAAAGACCCTGATGCCGCACACATACAACAACAAACACACATGTGTGGTCAGAATAATTAGAATCAAACATTCAACTGTGAATTTCCCATAACAAAACTTTATTAATACACAACACAAAACAACAAATATGATTAGTCCTTGCTGATCCACTCCGGACAATCTGGAAGCCACAGCCTGCAAGACAAAATCCGAGATGAGAACCTGTGTCATGCGCACATCAAAGGACAGAGAGAGAAAGAAAGAAAGAAAGAAAGAAAGGGAGAGTGAGAGGGAGGGAGGGAGAGGGAGAGAGAGAGGGAGAGAGAGGGAGAGAGAGACAGCAAAAGGACGAGAGGGCGAGAGACAGCGCCCCTGCGCACCCATGCCCCACAGCCCACCTGCTGCTACCGGTGTGTCTCCAACCACGTGCCAGTATCCACTGCAGTTCACCATGTCCTTCCATCTGCAATGGAGTCCAGATGTAATAATGGCAGAGTACATACCATTGCACACGGCAACATCGCCCGCCCTCCCCTGCGCACACATGCTGCTGCACCCCAGCCCCTCCCGCCCCCATTGGACATTGTCCGCCTATGCGCCCCCAGGCCTCACTGCTCACCTTCCGCCACCGGTGTGTCTCCAACCACGTGCCGGTGCATGCTCCGAGCCTGTGACACGCAACCTTGGCAGACTCCACATCACGCGGACCCGCCTCGCCGGCCACTAGGTCACACACCTGGATCTGGGCCTTGATTTGGGAATGGGAGAGTCCATAACAGTGCACACGTCATCAACGCTGGCTGCACACCCGCTCAGCATCATAGGTGCCACTAACTCCGTGAATCTTGAGGCAACGCCACGTGGCGGTAGGCCCGCGTCGCACGCAGGCTCCGGCCTACACTGCGGTCCAGCAGGGCTCACACCAACCCTCACCAGCCCGGACAGCCGTGACGGGGCATCATCGCACGCTGTGCACCCGCTTGTAGGAGAGTAGGATCTGCTTCACATGGGTACCCCCACTTTTTGCTGATGCTTCACTGTTTTTCGACATTAGTCTGGCTGGGGCCCTGCTAATCAGAACCCCAGCCTAGCTGCTTCCTCTCTAAAATGGTTTCCATGTGCCTTAGGCACATCACTTATTGGGATCTGGAGTGCCCTTATAAGTCCCTAGTATATGGTATACTATGTACCAAGGGCATAGGTACCTCAGAGGCCTGCCAGGGGCTGCAGCATGTCTTATGCCACCCCTGGAAGGCCATCCAAACTGACACCACAGGTCTGCTACTGCAGCCTGGGTAAGGTGGTGCATGCACCCCTTACTGTGATATAGGTTACCTATATCACAAAATACATACACACATATAAACCTATAAGTCACTCCTAAGGCAGGCATTATCAATCCTAAAGGCAGAGTGCGTGGTTCCTATGTGAGAGGGTACCTCTGCGTGAGCAGGGCCCCTCTGCAGTGTTCGGAGACCATCTCTGATGCTGTTTGTAGTGCAGCCTGACCATATACTCTTAAGCGCATTATATCCTCGCGGTAAAATGCTAACTTTGGAATGGCTGCACCTAAACATGTCGTGTTTGGTGTCAAACATCTTGGAATACTACCCCCCTGCCAATTCTGGCGGCGGGGGTAGCATTCCACCCTTCTAGAGGGAAAGACATGTTAACCCTGACTAACCCGGTAACTTCTCTCCAGAGCCCTGGCATCACAAAATGGATGCTGCTGCCACAGACACGAGTCTGGCCTCCTGCTGCTGGACGAAACTCCGGCAGGGGAGGCCTGGACAATAGGTTTCCTGTCCCAGGGAGGTGTGACCACCTCCCCAGACAGGATAATGTGTATTGGGGCTGGGCGGGAGCACTTTCGGTTGCTTTGAAGTCCTGCACTGGGGGCACATTTGGTGTCCCTGTGCATACCCCAGTTCAAACCGGATCAGGGGCGTCCAGCCCCTGCTTTGGCGTGAACTGGACAAAGGGAAAGGGGTGTAGCCACCCCTCTGCCCTGACCCACCCATAGGTGGGGCCACAGAGTAGTCCAACCCCTATCTTTAGTATAAAGATAGGAACCCAGTCCTTAGGACTTTAGATTATACCTGGACGAAACTCTGAAACTGAATCCTGGACCTTCGACGCTCTACGACAAGATTAGAGGACTGAAGAATCTCCCTTGGGGTCAAGGAGTGACTCCCCTGCTTGGCAGGCACCAAAGAAGCATCTGTCCGGTTCGCATTTCTGAAGCTCCCGTCGGACGCCGAAGTCATCGCATCACCAGAGGTGGATTCTCAGACTTCCTCGAGGCTACCCTGAGTCCCCAGCAAAGCTGAGGCCCGTGGCTATCGTGGGTGACTTGAAACCATGACCCCTGGACACCAAGCACATTTGCAAGTGCACCATCTTCTGGGTCTCCCAAGAAGTCGTGCTTTGGGCTCTGAGTAGCCCTAGCCTCCAGCACCACCTGCACCGAAGATCACTGGCCCCCACTCCACGAGTGTCCTGTAAGCCAGCTCCACGTGCGGCGTCACGAGGCTCCTTTGCAGTTGCTAGCCCGTTGGCTAGTAGCCCTTAACGAAGGCCAATCCTTTTTTTACTTGGCATCCTGGTTGCTCCAGGCCTGCCCTCACTTACCTTCGCTGGGTGAGTTCCACAGACCTTGCTGGTCTGCACCATCGACGATCTACATCTTCCTCGAGACTTGCCGTTACCAAGGCTTGTTGGGTCCAATCCGGTCGCCGACACCTCAGCACTCGACAGACATCGTGTACCAGCCCGAATCCTGCTTCTGGTCGCCGACAACGCCTCCTGGACCTTGTGGCTGAAGAGACAAGACGACCATCAACGCACCTGAAGCACTCGACATCGGTGGGCATCTGTCCATCGCCTTCCTGGTCACTGGCTAGTGACCCAGACTCTGTCCCCTCTGCTTTCAGGTTCTTCAGAACTCCGATCCACTCTTGGATCCACCCGGACACTTTTCTCTTGGCCGCCAGCCGCACTTTGCAGCAGATCGCCATTCGAATCGACGACGAAACCCGACCCCGAAAGGCACCTATGCACCCGGCTTCCCTGGGTGAGGTAACACGAGTACTCCGGTGCTCCCGTGGGTAGAGACTCTTCAAAGTCCTAGATCTCAAAGGGTTTTGTCCTAGACCTCTTTTAAGTGTCCCTTTTCTATAATTTCCCGATCCCGACTTTCTCCATAGAAGTCAACGGCGTATCGCGGTTGTGTATTTACACTGCACGCGTCTCCCGTAGGTCCCCTGTGTCACTACCTTGGGTGGTTCCTTGTGGTCCAAGCACTTCTAGAGGCTACCACAAAAATGGTTCAGCACCACAGACCGTCAACAACAAAATCCACAATTGTACGAAACAAGTAACAGTAGAAAAAGTCACTGCTAATGCAAAATCTTCTTGTCTTATTCTTCTTTATTATTCCACTTAATCAATAAAGTTTTTTCAACAGCCAACGCGTTTCGTCCTATTAACTTAGGACTTCTTCAGGGCAGAAAAGTGGCAGACCAGCCACAGATAAATCAAGAATTGTAATTGTCCATTTTTAACCAGATATTGTTATCATGAAATTTCTATATTAAAATATTGCCAAATAATCCAAATCAGAACAAGGTAAAGTATGCAGATGTCCAATATTCATCTGTGATTACACATTGATATCCAAGGAATACAGTGGCTTAATAACCATAGCCTTAGAAAAGAATAAAGCCAAAAGGTTCCATTAAGAACATATGGCAATGGATGGATAGTCTCCGGTTCAACTTATACTCGAAGCAGACGTAGCCTTCCGTATGGTCATCGGAAGGCTACGTCTGCTTCGAGTATAAGTTGAACCGGAGACTATCCATCCATTGCCATATGGAACCTTTTGGCATTTTTGTGGTAGTTTATGTTGTATCCCCTTTAGTGGGGAGGTGCTCTTGGACAGGGGGCCCATTTGGGTTGTTAGCACGCATTCTTGTCTATTACTGACACTATATGGGTGATTTACGGTACAGGTGCTGCATTTCGTGTATGGTCCACTGTCCGTTGCTTTAGATTTACACTTCTAGAGGCTCTAGGCCTAGTGTCTAGTTCAGTCATGGTTCGCATACCACTTTATTGGTATATGGTTTGGTACGCCCCTGGGGCCCAAACGTGTATTTGTGCTATTACTGTGATTTGATAACTTATAACTTATGTACTTCGAACTCTAGCCTCATAAAGAGACTAGAGGGGTGTGTTTAGCAATAAATACATATATTTTGAATATATACCTGGTGTGGTGCTCTTTCATTTGGTCACTCAAGAGATTATAGACTGGTAAAACAAGCTGCTTTACATTCCTTCAAGACTTAGCCTGAAGGCTGCTCTCCATAGCTACCACTAGGATAGCTTTCAATAAGGTTGTCTTTAACCTATCTCCAATAAGGGGTTGTTTGGACTGGTGCACGGTGCCCACTATAATTAGTGGACAGCATATGCCAGGCCAACTTCTCACATTGGTGTGCAGCGTGTGGGATTCCAGCTTGCTATTGTTTTACCAGATAATCTCAATTGAATTGATCAACTGAAAACCACTAAAGGTACCTAAGGTACATATAATTTAAGCTTAGAATAACAGTAAGTTCTACTGAACTTAGAGTTGTGTGTTAAGGGATAGCACAACCATTTCTACAACTCAAGAGAGTTTAGTAGGCCACACTAGAGTAGGTAGTGCATACACCACACCACACTAGTAATGTCTTTAAGGGCAGGATCCAAAGAATCCTTGCAGGAAGCCATTGAGCTTCCACCCTCCAAGTATGATGCACTCCCATTCTTGGAATTGAGAGCTTTATGCAACTTGAGAAAAATAAGGACAGGCCAAAGCCCCACCACCCAACACCTCAAGGAGTTGTTGGTGGCTTATGACCTTAGTAAGCCCTTGGGGACTGAAGGGGTAGGAGCTGAGGGTGGGGCAGAAGATGAGGATGGGACCAGGGGTACCAGTACCCCCAGCCCCCCTCTGAAACTGGCCAGGAGGGCGACAATGGCCCTGACCTGGATAATCCAACCCCTCCTGAGGAAGAGGAAGAGGAGGATCAGAATGATGCTCCCTTTGTCCCCCAGGAAGGATTGTGAGTGTGCCCAGAAGGTCTAGATCTTCTTCTCAGGAGTCTAACCACTCTGGCACCTCAATAGGGAGCTCTGTCTCATCTCATAGGAGGGAATCCTCTCATGAGAGAAGAAAGAGGCTGGTTCAATATGAGGAAGCTCAGCTTGAACTCAAAAAGAAGCAACTAGCCATAGACAGGGAGTCCCTAGATCTCTTTAGAGAGAGAAGAAAGTTGGGACTAGAGTCCCATGGTGGCAGCCATATCCCTAGAGATAGGGAAAGGTCCTATGACCATAGGAACCTGAGCAAGATTGTCCCTCCCTATCAGAATGGGGATGACATCCACAAGTGGATAACTGCTCTAGAGAGGGCCTGTAAGGTACAGAAGGTCCCTCAGGGGCAGTGGGCAGCAATCTTGTGGCTCTCCTTTGCTGACAAAGGTAGAGATAAGCTCCTCACTGTTAGAGAGGAGGATGCTGATAATTACAAGGTCTTGAAGAGTGCTCTTATTGATGAGTTTGGCCTAACCACTGAACAGTACAGGTTGAAGTTCAGAGATACCCAAAAGCACAGACTCAAGACTGGGTAGACTATGTGGATTGTTCTGCCAAGGCTCTGGAAGGCTGGTTGATGGGCAGTAAGGTGTGTGACTTCTCAGGATTGTACAATCTGATAATGAGGGAGCAGATTCTTAATAACTGTCAAAATCAGCTGTTGCATCAATACCTGGTAGACTCTGATCTGACCTCTCCCCAAGAATTGGGAAAGAAGGCAGACAAATGGGTCAGAACCAGGGTGAAGCAGAAGGTACAGAACCAAGGTGGGGAAACCAAGAAGCAAGATGCTAAGAACTCTGAAAAGGGTGGGGAGAAGGGTAAAGATCAAAAGTCTTCATCAGGCCCCCAAAAATCTTCTTCTGGTGGGGATTCACAGTCTACCAAAGGGAAAGGCCAAAGAAAACCATGGTGCAAGGTCTGTAAGCAAAAGACCCACTGGACCAGTGATTGCACCAAGTCCAAAGACTCCAGTCCAGCACCCACCAATGCCCCTAAGGCACCTGTTCCCCCTAGTACAGTTGGTGGGAGTGCTCCAGCCAAGGGTTTAGTAGGGTTCACCCTGGGTACTGAGTTGGGCTCTGACCTAGTCAGAGAACTGACTCAGGCTGTGTTAGTCTGTGATGGAGGCATGGATGTGCCCTCCTCTATGAGTCCCAGTAATCTGGGCAAGTACAGACAACAGCCTTTAATAAATGGACGTGAGGCTTTGGCATTTAGGGACACAGGGGCAAGTGTCACAATGGTGACACAAGACCTTGTGCTACCTGGGCAAGTTATGCTTGGTGAAATGTACCAAGTGGCCAATGCTAGCAATGTCAGAACAGACCATACCCTGGCCGTTGTTAACTTCTCCTGGGGAGGGGTAACTGGCCTTAAGAAGGTTGTGGTAAGTGCAAACCTACCAGTCGAATGCTTGCTTGGCAATGACTTAGAGACTTCTGCTTGGGCAGAAGTGGAGCTCAGGACCCATGCAGAAATGCTGGGGATCCCTGCAGATGTGTTTGCTGTGACCAGGTCACAAGCCAAAATGTCTAGCACTGAACAGGCCTTGGATTCTGGAAGAAAGGACCAAGTGCCTACCAAGAGGAGGAGTAGTAGGGTTAAGGCAGTGCCTTCCCCCTTGGCTCAGGAGGAAGATCAGTCCCTTGAGGGGGATGATCTCAGCCCTGAAGAAGGAACTGTCCCAGAGGAACTTGAACCTGACCAGGTTGAGTTCTTGGGGACAGGGGGACCTTCTAGGGCAGATCTGAGCCAGGAGCAGCAGAGCTGCCCCTCCCTTGAACCCCTCAGACAGCAAGCTGCTGCTGAGGCTGCTGGGAAGCTAGTGGTCCCCATACAGTGTATTGGGATGATGGACTCCTGTACTCAGAGAGTAGAGACCCCAAGCCTGGTGCTACCAGGAGGTTGGTAATACCTTTGAAGTTCAGGGGCTTCCTATTGACCCTAGCCCATGATATTCCCATAGCAGGTCACCTGGGCCAGAACAAGACTTGGGACAGAATTGTCCCTCACTTTCACTGGCCCCACATGTCTGAAGACAGTAAGGAGTTTTGTCGCTCCTGTGTAACCTGCCAAGCCAGTGGCAAAGCAGGTGGCACTACAAAGGCCCCCTGATACCACTACCTGTGGTGGGGGTGCCCTTTGAGAGGGTAGGGATTGACATTGTTGGTCCCATGGATCCCCAAACAGCCTCTGGGCACAGGTTTATCCTGGTGGTAGTGGATCATGCCACCAGGTACCCAGAAGCTATACCCCTCAGGACCACTACAGCACCTGTGGTGGCAAGGGCCCTCCTGGGAATCTTCTCAGGAGTGGGCTTTCCTAAGGAGGTAGTATCAGACAGGGATGCTAACTTCATGTCTGGGTACTTAAAAGCAATGTGGAAGGAGTGTGGAGTGACTTATAAGTTCACCACACCCTATCACCCACAATGCAATGGTTTAGTTGAGAGATTCAACAAAACCTTGAAGGGCATGATTAAAGGGCTCCCAGAAAAGCTTAGGCGTAGATGGGACATACTCTTGCCCTGCCTTTTATTCGCATATAGGGAGGTGCCTCAGAAGGGGGTTGGTTACAGCCCTTTTGAACTTCTGTTTGGCCACCCTGTGAGGGGTCCACTGTGCTTGGTGAAGGAAGGATGGGAGTTACCTCTCAAGCCCCCAAAGCAAGATATAGTGGACTATGTACTTGGTCTCCGCTCCAGGATGGCTGAGTACATGAAAAAGGCAACCAAAAACCTTGAGGCTAGCCAGGAACTTCAAAAGGCCTGGCATGACCAAAAGGCTGTTCTGACTGTTTACCAGCCAGGACAGAAGGTGTGGGTGTTGGAGCCAGTGGCCCCAGCAGCTCTCCAAGACAAATGGAGTGGACCCCACACTATTGTTGAGCAGAAGGGTGAGGTCACTTATTTAGTAGACCTAGGAACACCCAGGAGTCCCCACAGGGTTCTCTATGTCAACAGGTTAAAACCATATGTGGACAGGGCAGACATGGGCTTGCTCATGGCTACTGATGAAGGGCAGGAGGAAGAGAGTGACCCACTCCCTGACCTACTCTCACAGAACCCTGACGATGGGTCAGTTGATGGTGTAGCCTTGGCAGGCAGCCTCACTACCCAGCAACAAACTGATTGCAGGCAAGTCCTCAACCAGTTTAGACATATGTTTTCACTGACACCCAGTCAGACCACCTGGTGCACTCATGAAGTGGACACTGGGGACAGTCTGCCTATTAAAAACAAGATTTATAGGCAACCTGACCATGTCAGGGACTGTATCAGGACTGAAGTCCAGAAAATGTTGGAGTTGGGAGTTATTGAACCCTCAGATAGCCCTTGGGCTAGTCCAGTGGTCCTTGTACCAAAACCTCACACCAGTGGTGGAAAAAGAGAGATGAGGTTTTGTGTGGACTACAGGGGTCTCAATGCAGTCACTAGGACTGATGCTCATCCAATACCCAGGGTAGATGAGCTCATAGATACTTTGGCCTCTGCCAAATATCTCAGCACATTTGACCTAACAGCTGGCTACTGGCAGATCAGACTAGCTGATACTGCAAAGCCCAAAACAGCATTCTCAACCCCTAGTGGGCATTATCAATTTGTGGTAATGCCCTTTGGTCTGAAGAATGCACCTGCCACTTTCCAGAGGTTGGTGAATACAGTTCTCACAGGTCTGGAAGCCTATAGTGCAGCATATCTAGATGATATTGCTATCTTTAGCTCCACCTGGGAGGATCACCTGGTCCACCTCAGGAATGTTTTACAGGCCCTGCAAAAGGCAGGCCTGACTATCAAGGCCACTAAGTGCCAGATAGGGCAGAGTCAGGTTGTGTACCTGGGCCACCTTGTGGGTGGAGGCCAGGTTCAACCTTTGCAGAGCAAGATCCAGACCATCATGGACTGGACTGCTCCCACTACCCAGACTCAGGTGAGAGCCTTCTTAGGCCTGACTGGGTACTATAGGAGATTTGTCAAGGGGTATGGATCAATAGTGACACCCCTGAATGACTTAACTTCTAAGAAAATGCCCAAAAAGGTTCAGTGGACAGCTAGCTGTCAAAAGGCATTTGATGACCTCAAGCAGGCCATGTGCACTGCTCCAATTCTGCAGAGTCCTGATTACTCCAAGAAGTTCATTGTTCAAACTGATGCATCTGAATTGGGGGTAGGGGCTGTACTGTCACAATTGAATGAAGAAGGTCAGGATCAGCCAGTAGCTTTCATTAGCAGAAGGCTGACCCCTAGAGAGAAACGTTGGTCAGCCATAGAGAGGGAGGCCTTTGCTGTGGTCTGGGCTCTGAAGAAGTTGAGCCCATACTTGTTTGGTACCCACTTCCTGGTTCAGACAGACCATAAGCCCCTCTTATGGCTAAAACAAATGAAGGGTGAAAACCCCAAACTGCTTAGGTGGTCCATTTCCCTACAGGGGATGGACTTTACAGTGGAACATAGGCCTGGGAGTAACCATGCGAATGCAGATGGACTCTCTAGGTATTTCCACTTAGAACATGAAGACTTAACTGGGCAAGGTTAGTTTAATGTCCCTACGTTTGGGGGGTTGTGTAGGAGAGTAGGATCTGCTTCACATGGGTACCCCCACTTTTTGCTGATGCTTCACTGTTTTTCGACATTAGTCTGGCTGGGGCCCTGCTAATCAGAACCCCAGCCTAGCTGCTTCCTCTCTAAAATGGTTTCCATGTGCCTTAGGCACATCACTGATTGGGATCTGGAGTGCCCTTATAAGTCCCTAGTATATGGTATACTATGTACCAAGGGCATAGGTACCTCAGAGGCCTGCCAGGGGCTGCAGCATGTCTTATGCCACCCCTGGAAGGCCATCCAAACTGACACCACAGGTCTGCTACTGCAGCCTGGGTAAGGTGGTGCATGCACTCCTTACTGTGATATAGGTTACCTATATCACGAAATGCATACACACATATAAACCTATAAGTCACTCCTAAGGCAGGCCTTATCAATCCTAAAGGCAGAGTGCGTGGTTCCTATGTGAGAGGGTGCCCCTGCGTGAGCAGGGCCCCTCTGCAGCGTTCGGAGACCATCTCTGATGCTGTTTGTAGTGCAGCCTGACCATATACTCTTAAGCGCATTATATCCTCGCGGTAAAATGCTAACTTTGGAATGGCTGCACCTAAACATGTCGTGTTTGGTGTCAAACATCTTGAAATACTACCCCCCGCCAATTCTGGCGGCGGGGGTAGCATTCCACCCTTCTAGAGGGAAAGACATGTTAACCCTGACTAATCCGGTAACTTCTCTCCAGAGCCCTGGCATCACAAAATGGATGCTGCTGCCACAGACACGAGTCTGGCCTCCTGCTGCTGGACGAAACTCCGGCAGGGGAGGCCTGGACAATAGGTTTCCTGTCCCAGGGAGGTGTGACCACCTCCCCAGACAGGATAATGTGTATTGGGGCTGGGCGGGAGCACCACCTGGTGCTTTGAAGTCCTGCACTGGGGGCACATTTGGTGTCCCTGTGCATACCCCAGTTCAAACCAGATCAGGGGCTTCCAGCCCCTGCTTTGGCGCGAACTGGACAAAGGGAAAGGGGTGTAGCCACCCCTCTGCCCTGACCCACCCATAGGTGGGGCCACAGAGTAGTCCAACCCTATCTTTAGTATAAAGATAGGAACCCAGTCCTTAGGACTTTAGATTATACCTGGACGAAACTCTGAAACTGAATCCTTGACCTTCGACGCTCTACGACAAGATTAGAGGACTGAAGAATCTCCCTTGGGGTCAAGGAGTGACTCCCTGCTTGGCAGGCACCAAAGAAGCATCTGTCCGGTTCGCATTTCTGAAGCTCCCGTCGGACGCCGAAGTCATCGCATCACCAGAGGTGGATTCTCAGACTTCCCGAGGCTACCCTGAGTCCCCAGCAAAGCTGAGGCCTGTGGCTATCGTGGGTGACTTGAGACCATGACCCCTGGACACCGAGCACATTTGCAAGTGCACCATCTTCTGGGTCTCCCAAGAAGTCGTGCTTTAGGCTCCAAGTAGCCCTAGCCTCCAGCACCACCTGCACCGAAGATCACTGGCCCCCACTCCACGAGTGTCCTGTAAGCCAGCTCCACGTGCGGCGTCACGAGGCTCCTTCGCGGTTGCTAGCCCGTTGGCTAGTAGCCCTTAACGAAGGCCAATCCTTTTCTTACTTGGCATCCTGGTTGCTCCAGGCCTGCCCTCACTTACCCTTGCTGGGTGAGTTCCACAGACCTTGCTGGTCTGCACCATCGACGATCTACATCTTCTCAAGACTTGCCGTTACCAAGGCTTGTTGGGTCCAATCCGGTCGCCAATACCTCAGCACTCGACAGACGTCGTGTACCAGCCCGAATCCTGCTCCTGGTCGCCGACAACGCCTCCTGGACCTCGTGGCTGAAGAGACAAGACGACCGTCAATGCACCTGAAGCACTCGACATCGGTGGGCATCTGTCCATCGCCTTCCTGGTCACTGGATAGTGACCCAGACTCTGTCCCCTCTGCTTTCAGGTTCTTCAGAACTCCGATCCACTCTTGGATCCACCCGGACACTTTTCTCTTGGCCGCCAGCCGCACTTTGCAGCAGATCGCCATTCGAATCGACGACGAAACCCGACCCCGAAAGGCACCTATGCACCCGGCTTCCCTGGGTGAGGTAACACGAGTACTCCGGTGCTCCCGTGGGTAGAGACTCTTCAAAGTCCTAGATCTCAAAGGGTTTTGTCCTAGTCCTCTTTTAAGTGTCCCTTTTCTATAATTTCCCGATCCCGACTTTCTCCATAGAAGTCAACGGCGTATCGCGGTTGTGTATTTACACTGCATGCGTCTCCCGTAGGTCCCCTGTGTCACTACCTTGGGTGGTTCCTTGTGGTCCAAGCACTTCTAGAGGCTCTAGGCCTAGTGTCTAGTTCAGTCGTGGTTCGCATACCACTTTATTGGTATATGGTTTGGTACGCCCCTGGGGCCCAAACGTGTATTTGTGCTATTACTGTGATTTGATAACTTATAACTTATGTACTTCGAACTCTAGCCTCATAAAGAGACTAGAGGGGTGTGTTTAGCAATAAATACATATATTTTGAATATATACCTGGTGTGGTGCTCTTTCATTTGGTCACTGAAGAGATTATAGACTGGTAAAACAAGCTGCTTTACATTCCTTCAAGACTTAGCCTGAAGGCTGCTCTCCATAGCTACCACTAGGATAGCTTTCAATAAGGTTGTCTTTAACCTATCTCCAATAAGGGGTTGTTTGGACTGGTGCACAGTGCCCACTATAATTAGTGGACAGCATATGCCAGGCCAACTTCTCACACCGCTCAGCACATCAGGTGGCCCTACCTCAGTGCCCCGTGAGTCACCGACCTGTGGCGGCATGCCCGTGCCGGCCGACGTGCTCCGGGTGCCACTAACCCAGTGCAACGAATGTCACCTTCCCGTGTCGCACGGGCCGTGCCGCACGCAGTTCGGCTCTGTGCCCCACAAGTCATGGTCCCTTCATGATTGCGTCGCGTGACATGGCAGGCGGGCACAGCATTGTACCCTTGGGCATTGTGGAAGATCTGGTCCATGTAGCTCTGTCGTCCCACCATTTATACGTATACGGAGTGGGCTGGGCTTGCATACGCACGTCCAGCGTAGGGGTGTGAAGTATCATCTCCGGGATCTGGGCGTGGTCCTGTGCTGGGCAGGGCAGGAAATGTACATATGCGTGTGCCTCTGTCGCAGTGTCTGTGCAACACGGGACGTGATGTGCAATGTTGCAATGTTGCATGCAGCCGGAGGGCGCACGCGCACGTGTGAATGTATAAGGTGCGCAAGTCCGCTCGGGCTCTTGGCTCATGCATGCCAACTGCTGTGTGTATGGATCTTGGTGCGCCATGGGCCTAAGGCCTAGCCTCAATTGCAGTGTGTAGACCACATCACATTTCCACATTGCAAGCAGTAGTCAGACTGACATCAGGGATGAATGCTCCTTTGTCACCACACAGGAGGCGGATGGGCATCTGCACCTCCGACCTTGGATACAGCATGCAGCAGACACCCCCTGGGAGAGATATCCTAGCAGATGTAGATGACTCCCACACTTCACACAGCGATGATGAAGGACCAACGTATCCACACCCCACACACAGAGGCCCTTGCCCGGGGTACTCCTGCATGGAATGGCCTTCACACTCACGTGCACAACAGCACATACTTCCTGACGTCGCACACCCATACCACTCATCGCTCCGAGCTGTGGCTTTTCATCCACATCACTGCCGCAGGTCAGTGGAGTGGCGGTTCTACGAGTGCCACCACCGCAATGGCCGAACATCATGGGCACATGCACAACGCCGGTCATGTGGGACTGTACCGTGCCCGAATGCTGCAAATGTTGGGGGCCCTGCCACTTGCAGTGTTGCGCATCAGTTACCCTCAGAGCTTCCGTCTTGCGTACGTCACCTGCGTCCAGCCCTGGTTCCACTGTCGAACATGCATCTTTGAGTGGATGGATGTCTGCCTATCCAATGCAACGGTAGCTGAACTGGATTATGACTTGTGTGTGCGCCCCCTGTTGGCCCACGACCAGGAGTGTAACCGTGATTCCCGTTCATGGGATGCCTGGATGTTTGGCATATGTGCTGGCAGTTGGACATGGGAATTTGCACGATTCCTCGTGTGCAGTGACCACATTGAGGCGCCCCCCTATTGGGCTGTTCTGCGGATTGGTGAAACGGCGTGGACGGAGCACATCTGTCCGGACCAGTTGATGGATTGGCTCGTCCTCGTGTTCCTTGAGCTCGACAACGACGTACTCCTGGAACTGATTGCACAGGAAGCTGCGCTCGCTTTCATGGACGACTAACGATGTTCCAGCAGCCACGACTGATGGTAACCCATGGCACAGGTCCCAACACCTTGTGGCATTCTGGTGATGAGTCCACATTTCCCACAACAACAGTGGACATGGCTGCATTCCTATGCTGCCTGTGATTGTCTGATGCCTTGCTCTGCATGTTGTGGCTCTTGTCTTGCCCGTGGTTCCACGCACATGCCAATAAAGTCTGCGCTGCCACACTTGTGTTCAACTGTGATGGGTGTTGGGTAGGATGGCAATTCGCGTGCCTCATTGGGCATTGTCGGAACACAGGGTGGGACTGGATGACGCTTTTCAGTTAGGGGTGAGTCCCTATTGGCAGGTCCACCTCTGTGCGCCAGACTTTGTGGTTTGGGATAGTTGCTGGTAGACCTGTGCAGCTGGTCACTGTGATCGTTCTGGACAGTCTGTGTCCGCCCAGGCGGGTGTGGGTGGGTATGCGACGGTAGGTACTGTTGTCACATGTGATGGTGGACACACCTTCAGGCCTGCTACTGACTTTGACATCTTTTCACACAGACCTCTTTTCTACATGGACGTGGGGCTACGTTGGGGGGTTGCAAGTATGTTGTTCATGGGTGATGTGCCCACAGCTAGTTCAGTCCTCCGCAGTCATCTCATTGGACTGCCATTTTTCCATTTGTCTTGCCAATGACACGGTGGTGGTGACGGACAGTTGTTGGTGGTGTTCTGTCCACACCATGCGGTGGATCCGGTTTTCCTGCGGTGTTGGTCCCCGTCTTCCTCTTCTCCTTGACCGTCCCCGACCCGGGGTTCCGGGCTGGTCCTCCGTTGTGCTTGTGGGGTTCGAGTTGGCATCAGCACTCGGGCCAGGTGCTTCCATGGTGCTCCGCAGTTCGTTTACTTGTTGGTGTGTATTTTTGGGTGCTTTTATGGCGCCTCTTCACGCATGGCGCGTGGGTATTGCTGGCCTCCTGCTGGTTATCACGGTTGTTTCATCGCCATTGGGCGCATCGCAGCTTTTTTCGCGTTAGGGTTTGGATATTTATTGCCGTCGCGGTAGTTGTTTCGCGGACATTTGACGTGTTATCGTGCGAATATCGCACGGTATCGCCATGTTGTGAATGCCACGTTAACACGGCGTTATTTTCCCGCGATGGACTACGATGTGAGGAGTTGCGGCAAGCTATGATGGCGATGTTTATCGCACGTTCTTGTGAATATACCCCTGAGTCTAGTGTGTCGAATAGTGTAACAGCATTCCTCTAGGTATCCTCCTATAGCCTGCTATTTTGAGGGTCAGGAAAACACTGAAAACATGCCCTTTCTCTCAAAAGTGCAGAAACATACTGTTTGGCCCATCCTGTCCTCTAGTATCCATTAGAAAGTATCCTTAGATAGCGCTAAGAGGCCCTTTGAGAGTGTATGTTGTGGTGCTAAATAAATAAAATATAATACCATATAGCAGAACGCCTTGCTGTATACCAGCACATCATGCTGTCCAACATCATATTATAGCATACTGCATCAGTAAATCTAGCACTACATTACTCCCTATCTAACTATACCATAATCCATTATCACACCTTGATACATATCATATAACACCATAGCATACCTCATCATCCTATTCCACTAACTATATCATCATGCCACAAAATAGCACACCACACCACACAAAGCCACACCTGCTTATATGGAGGAGTAGGTAAATAGGCGGATAATGCACTCAAACGTAATACCCTTCCTGATTTGTAAGAAAGTACTGCAAAACGTGACTAAACTTCCAATAGAATAGACTGCACTAGATGCATCAACAGCACAATCTCGTTCCGCCTGTGACCCCTAAGGGGCTTATTTACAAGCCCCTTGCCCGCCGGTGCGTCACTTTTATTATGGGAAAAAGTGACGTAGCGGCGGCGCAAGGGGGTTGTAAATATGCCACAGAATCTCATTATTCAATGCGTCTAGCATTAAATACAACTATAAAATCATCACACCAGTGGAATATCTCTACATCCAACCCATTTAATACCACTAAATTCATTACACACACTAATGCAATACTCTTATGAAAAAAACGCAGTGCCATGTCCCATAGGTATGTCAAAATATTGCCCTTCAACCGCAAATATTAAATGCAATAAAGCCCCTTGAAATACATTGCCCCTGTTTTAATGAAATCAGCACAGTACCAAAGGCCCTACATATGGCGATATGTTACTTGTTATCTGGCAAAGAACACATTCCACACAGCATTCTTCGTGGTCTAAATCTAAACTGTCAGGAACAAAATACAGCACCAAGAGCAATTCACTCTCCAAGGGCAAAAGCTAATCTCACTAGGACAAAGGAACACACCAGCATCACATTTTAATGCACACATTGCAAAACCAAGCATTCCACAAATGAAATTTGCCACTCCTCACTCCAAAAAGAACCTCCAGAACACCAATTTATCTATTCCATTTGTCTGGAACAGGTTTGACAGCATCCACAGCCAGTTCTAATGGTCTGATTCCCTTCATTATCCAAAACAAACAATATAATGAATAACCAAAAAAAACAATCTCTGATACCTTAGCCATGCAAGCTAACTTCGCCAGGAGACGAATTCCAAGCAGGCCACAAATACTTAGTGGCTCACTTGGTGTTCAGCTTGGATAAAAGTCCAGGGGGCAGATTTACAAGCCCCTTGCGCTGCCAGTACGTCACTTTTTGTGATGTACTGGAGGCGCATTTCACTTCTCCATATTTACAAGGAGAGGAAAAGCCACCCTGCATGACTTTTCCTCTCCTTGTAAATATGCCCCCTTCACACGCAGCACTTTGCGTGGAAGGGGCGTTCCATGGGTGTTGCTGTGGGTGTTCCCACGCAACACCCATGGAATGAGACACATTTCCAGATTTACGAGGAATCGTAAATCTGGAAATGCGTGTCAATGCTACGCCTCACCAGGGGAGGCGTAGCGAGGCGCAACGAGGAGAAATGTTTTCATTTCTCCTCGTTTTTTCCTTTCCTCCTTCAAAGCGTGCTGCATTCTACAGCACGCATTGAAAGGGGAAAATGCCTGTAGTGATTGTTTTTGTACAGGAAGGTGCCCCTTCCTGCACAAAAACAATCTCCCACGACGCAGGCATCCTTGCACCATGGTGCAAGGGTGCTCTGCGCCGGCGCATGGCTGCAGTTTGTGCGCCAGCGCAGGGGAGAGCACAGGAATGCGACATATTATTGTAAATATGTCGCATTCCTGTGCTTCGGAAGTGCCGCAGCGTGGCGCAGCCAAAGGGCTTGTGTTGCCGCGCTGCAGCACTTCCTTGTAGATCTGCCCCCAGATGTACCTTCGACAAAGAGGTTCCTGACAATTATATTGTAACATTGTGTTCATTTATTCTCAAATTGTCAAAAAATGTACATGTACAAAAATACTTCGCACCTTTAAACAAATCTGTTTAGTGTACTAGAATTCTGATGGAAAAATGTAGGATTGTTAAAATTTACAAGGGCGACCTGAATTTTTATTTCAGGTGTGGGTGAACTCCCACAGAATCCAAACAATCTAATTCCAAGCAAGTAAACAGGTTTCTGTGAGGAAAACCCGACTTGCCCTTCGTAGCTCGGCACAAAAAGCAATACCTTTGTCAGAGAAATTGCACACAGTACATTAACAGCATCAACCAAACAATATTTCAGTTAAGATATAAGCAAGTTCAAATTCCCAAACCAATTCGCAGTGGCACAAAAATGACGAAAGTAGGATGTAGGAATCATGATGTATGAGCTATGAAAAAACAAATTAAGATGCTTTTTCATCAAAGGTATTTTTTTGAAGTAAATGTAAAGGCATCAGCCAGAGTGCTTCTGTGTGACTTGAGCCTTCTGTCCTTGTGGGTTAACATAAAGATGGCCTTCTAACACATGAAAGTAAATTTTCAGTTCTAGAAATTGAGAGAAAAGGTAGAGACATGCTTCCAAAGTTTACCAGCCAGATAGGAATTCTCCAACAAACGGCACCGTCCATTCCTCTCTTCTGTTCTTTTCAGCTCGCCCCCTGAGAATTGTGTAGAGCGGTTTCTAAAGGTTAAATAAAAATTCAGTTATGCTTCGGGAGAGTCCTGAAACAAATACAGAAAAAGTTCACTGCACAAGCTTTCCACATATTCCTTGCATTCCTTTACTGCTCTGTGAGCCGGTTCCTGTCCCATTACGGTCTTTTACTGTAGAAACACAGCACACTGCCTTGAGCTTCAGTTTTTTTAGACAACAGCTTCGAACCTTACTTAGAAATCTCCATCTCACCTCCCCAACTCCTTTTGTATCTGCCGACTCTTGAACCCAGAGGATCAATGAACACTGTGCTGAAGACATAAACTCAAACCATCTGAGGATAAGTTTTTCAACAGGCCTGAAAGGCTCTTCTTCTCACTAAAAAGGAGCAGAATAACATCATTTAACTAGCTGATATAACCTGAAAAGGATCTTCAGTGAAAGGGAAGACTTTTGTTCAGAAAAACGTTTGAAGCTACTCAGTTGGCCTCGTCTCTCTAGGGAAAATCAGGGGCTGTATTACAGAAAGTGCCCCGTGGGTGCAACGGGCAATTTGAATCCGCTTTTAGTACCTTGACAGAGGCTGGGGCCCATTGGTGTGTCGAGCAGCTTGTTTTCTGAAGCCGTACGAACCCGCTTCATCGGGAAGTGCTGCTAATGAGACCGCTTTGAGGGTGCTGACTCCTGTCAGCGCTGAAGCCATTTACGAGCTGCTCCCTTCTACGGGGAGCGCAGTATCGACTGGCTGCTGGGGAGATCAGCTCAGTGATCGCTGCCTTCCTACGCATGGTCGCAGGAGCAGGCTGTCTTGTGAGAGGATTTCCCTTACTATTTTGTGCGAGAGCGTGATCACAAGAGAGCGACTCCGCGATCATGCTCACTAATGCATATGACTATAAAAACAGAGGGCCCGATTCACAAAAGTAATCTGAGACAAAATCCCTGATTTTGGTATTCACAGAAGGCATTTAGTAGTAGTAAAGTTAGGATTCCTAACTTTACTACTACTAAACTGAGACAAAATATTAACTTTACGACTTTCGGTATTCACAAAAGGCATTTAGTAGTAGTAAAGTACAGATTCAGTAGTTCCTGAGAAATTCAAAAAATAAAAATATCGATATCTGAGCACCGAGGAGGAGCTGCGAATCCTCCCGAGCCCGATCTTCATTCTTATTGGCTGCCAACACTCCAAACCAGAGTGTGTTAGCAGCCATTTTGTGATTGGTTAGAACCGAGTCATATCAAAAAGGTAGAAAAAGATTGTAAATGTAGGAAAGGGGTCAGGGTAGAAACACCCTGACCCCCTAGGGCTGGTCAGGGGGTCCCACAGGGACCCCCAGAGCCAAAAAAAGCATTTTATTTTGTTTTTTCGGCGGAAGTCGCGCTGGGTGTACGAATCTCGCCGAGAAAACAAAAAAAAATGAAGCGCGGTCTCTCGCGCTTCATTTTCTATAAGCCCCCAGGTGGGCCAGGTCCTGGGGGCAATGCTCAACTAATTAGCGAAGCCCTGCGGGGGCCCGCACAGCCCCGGGGACCGCCATCTCCCCAGGGCTTAGATAAAGGCATGCGGGGGCATGCGGCCCCTCCAAGCCCCGGGGACCGCCACCTCCCCAGTGCTTTGATTAATTATTTGCGGGGGGCCTCGCAGGCCCCCCTAAGCCCATGGGGACCGCCTTCTCCTGGAGCCCTTGATGGCCCTGGGGACTGCCACCCCCCAGGGTCGGCTCCTGCAATGCTCCGGGATGCCCACCCCCGGGACATTGCCGTTTGCTATGGCAGGGTGGGAGCATGGCTCCCGCCCTGCCATAGCAAACACCGCTTTGCTTCTTGGAAGCGAGAGCAGGAAACCTGTTCTCGCTTCCAAGAAGCATAGCAGAATTGCTTTTGGGCAAGGGGAGCTGCATGTGAGCAGCTCCCCTTGCCCAAAAGCAATGCCGGCTCCCGCCGGAGGCGGGGAGCTGGCAGGGACCGTGGGGGCATTGGGGCTCCCCCCACGGTCCCCAATGCTGAGGCCAAGCCCCGGGGGATGGGGTCACAGCAAACAAATGATGGACGGAATGCTGATAATGCAAACATTCTCCCCCAGTCAAAAGATCTGGGTTAAATCCATCGTTCTTTTGCCCACTACGCCACCCCAGTTTGGACCCAGCCATATGCAAATCAGTCTTGACCCTGTGCCCCATGGGAACAGTCCAGACCAAACTGCCAAGCCAGGTCCTCCCTGGACTGGAAACAAGCATCCTGGGACCGGTTTCAGGGTATGTCACCCTTCTTCAGCCAGGCTAGCTTGAATCCAGTGGCACAGTGAGCAAGGGACCCACGTCTGGGCATACCCATCCCACTTAGGGTGAAAAGTGTTACAGCAAACAAATGATGGCCGGAATGCTGACAATGCAAACATTCTCCCCCAGTCAAAAGATCTGGGTTAAATCCATCATTCTTTTGCCCACTACGCCACTCCGAGTTTGGACCCAGCCATATGCAAATCAGTCTTGACCCTGTGCCCCATGGGAACAGTCCAGACCGAACTGCCAGGCCAGGTCCTCCCTGGACCAGAAACAAGCATCCTGGGACCGGTTTCAGCGTATGTCACCCTTCTTTAGCCAGGCTAGCTTGAATCCAGTGGCACAGTGAGCAAGGGACCCATGTCTGGGCATACCGATCCCACTTAGAGCGAAAAGTGTTACAGCAAATAAATGATGGACGGAATGCTTGTTAAAGATTGCAGGAATCGCTGTTAGCATGAGCTGAAAGCCATTTTGTACTTGGCAGCCATTTTAGTTAGCCATGTGCTCGCCATGTGCTTTCTCCCTCTTCCAGAGTCTTGCACATGCTCAGAAAGGCCTAGCTGGTAGAATGCACCTGCTCCTAGTATAGAACTGTCAGGCTATTCTTACTGATGTAAGCAGTTTAGTCTCCCCTCCCACTTTGTGGAGCAAGCAAATTTTGTATACCCATATTAGTCAATAAGCATGCTTGTATGTGCTAGGACCTCCCCTTGATTTTATGCTGACTATGTAAAAATGCATATATAAGGACCCTGTTCTCTGCACTCATTAGAATGCCTCCTACAGTGGCCTGCGGGTACCGTAAGACGCAATCTCCCTCATCTGAGGTTATTAAAACATGTTTTTTGATATTACAGCTTCCGTGCCAATCTTTTCTTTGTTGGTCTTAAGGACCAGATGTATCAGTGAACCCCTAAGAAGGTTTTTATTTCTACAAATGGCGCCCAAAAGTGGACCTCATTGGTGCAGCGGCTATCCAAGGGAGTGGTCTTGAAGGGAGACAGGAATCTACTGAGGAGTACAGGACAGGAATCTACTGAGGAGGTACCCTGCGCACGGAGATTGTTTGTGTTCCAGCCCAGTATATTTCTGGTCTTCCTGATCTGATCCTCCAAGTGTTTGCCGCTCCCGACTGAGAACTTCTTTGGCGTGAGTATTTTAAAACGACCGTTAGGTCACTCAGAACTTGGCAGTTGGAAGCTGGAGACTTTGGTTTGGTAAGGTTGCTGGAGCAACACTTTTGTTTGGAATGACTTGGCCAAGATTTTGGTTTGTTTGATTGTTTTGCTGCAGCAAAAGAAGGCAGGTAATGAGGAGATTTTTTCTCTAACTTTGAAAACTTGAACGGCACACATTGTGTTAAGTGTCACTTGGAGTATAATATTATATATGCTATAATATTCTTGACATGCCTGCTTCTAGCACACTTCGTAGAAAGTGTTGCTGTCTTGGAGGTACCAATATGGATTTAGGAAGTACTCAGCTGACTCCTCAGAGGGGATACCTAAATAGGTTTAGGTATAGTAAAAGATATTTCTTCCTTGGTGACTAAGTACCCCATGGAACTAAATATGTACATAAAACGGATCCGGATCTGCGCACTTAGTAACATTCATAAGTGGTGATATGCAGAGCGCTTTTTGAGTGTTCTACCAGCCAAAACTGGCGAATTTGGTGTATTTTGGCTTCTTGACCATGGAACAGTTTTTGGGCTACTTTTGAGAGCTCTTCTTGTAAATATGACTTACAATTAGTATTTACAAATAGTTTGGTCTTGCGTACAATTTGTAAGCTGTCTTAAAGTCCTAAGTGTTGATTTGTGGGTTAAATGTGTGTTTCAATGTCTATGTGGTTTGACATTGGTGATACTTGTGTGAGTAAATAGCGATTGCGCTCTTTGTGTAAGAATGGCTAGCTTTAAGCGCGCTGTGTTGTGTGTTCTGAGTGTATGACCCCCTTCTGTAAATGTCTGGAATGAGCTCAATGAGTTTGTTTATGTTTTTTTGCTGTCATCATTCTGTTATGCAAAATGTCATTTAGTTACTTACATATTAAATAAAAATCCAGAAATGAATTATATAACATATGCTAAATAGCTGCATGTTACTATTAAATTGACAGAGTAAGACACTATACATGTGTGCAAATTGCCACAATGCTAAAGATAAAATTAGAATTCGTATTCAATAGGATTAAAATAGGCCTCATACAGAGGAAGAAAAACGAAATTGTGTGATTTGTAATCAATAGACTAAAATACAACATGTTACAGCATTTTCCTTAGATACATTGTATTAGACATTAAAAGGCATGCACATCATCTGAGTGAATTTGGTCGTTGCTGAACTAAATACACATTATAGAAAGATAGATTTGACTGCATTGAAATGCCTCAGTTTTTAAATAGACTGTGACATGCTTTTCTTTCAGCACCGAGAAAAAGCTTTCCAACAGCTGCGTTTAAACTGACTAACTGAAAAGAAACTGTTTGACACAGCAAATGGGGATTTAACTCTGTCAGGGTATTTCAAATAATAAAGGGGTTTTTTCCTGAGAAAGGCGTGAAAATTCGACGCCTGCTGACAAACAACAGCTGCATAAATAGCATATGGCTATTCCTGATCGCGGCCACAGACAGGAATGCTGAGTCAGCAAAATTTTAAGTCAGTGTAAAACTGGTATAAAGGCCAGCCTTATTTTAAAAGTTTCAAAAAACCAGTTTCATTATTTTGGATAACAGAGAACAAAATTGAAAGTAGGGATTTCCTTTCTTAATGCCTTTTTTCATAAGTACATCTGTGGTTCTGATGTTAAATAATAACTGTCCTTTAAAAAAGTGGCGCAGACTTTTCATGTTTCAAGTAAGGCTTCTGTGCTTAGGGTTATGAATGAATGTGTTTAAATATGATAGGCTAGGAATGAAGCTTGCTTTTCCAATGTGGAATCATCAAAATGGTTGGTTTTGATTAAAAAAAAAAAATTAATTATATGAAAAAATATATATTATTAAAAATAAATGCTTTAAATTCGTTTTTTCATCTTTATAAAGCCTAATCATCATACTGTGAATTCCTAGCATCAAAGTTGGATTTAAGCAGTGCTGTACCGAAAAAAAGGAAACTTAAATGTGAAATGTCACTTTACCCAGCCGTACAAAACTCATTTTTATAAGGGTATACCTTATACATTTCTGATTTCCCATTCCTGGGCTATCTAGAGGACACTCTGGGGGTTCCTATTATGCAAAAATATTGTAGGATATTCATTTTTCAGTGCCCCTACCACCAAAGTCGAAATTGAGCAAAATTCACAATTTTACAAGCAGTTCTACCACTCAGGGCAGTTTTTAACCTGCTCTCAGGCTTCAATAAAGTATACATATGCAAGTATAGAACAAACAGCTGACCTCTGTATTACTAGACTGCACACCACATACTGTACACAAATGAAAATAAGTATACAGAAACCAGCAGACGTTATTATCCTACCTTTAAATTACTGGCAAACGGACCGGACAGGACTGCCTTTCAGCTGTGATTCTCCAGAGTTGCTTTGAATTACAAAAACCGCATGGAAAGCCTTGCACAAGAAAAAATGACCAGCTGCTGAACGGGTCAAAGGTCGGAGTTCTGCATTTAGCAACTTAGCAGGGTGAAGGGTAAGGTTTGCTGGGACACTTCGACCTCCGAAAAGTTTTTGAAAGACGAGATGACAGCGCAGAGAGAGGAATGAGAAGCTTTGCTTCCTATTTTTGGCAAACACACATTTTGCGCAGTCATATGAAACGAAGGAAAAGCAGCCCTCAGTTGAGCATTGATCTGCCATGTATATAAAAATAATGGTTTTAGTTTAAAGAATACTGTGTAGGGGCTACGATAAGGAGGAAATGGATTTTAGTTTGCATTCATGCGCCCTCATGTTAATCTAGTACAATTGCTCAAGGAATTGATAAATTGGTTGCTAACGCTTTCTACAGTACTCAATGTGCTTGTGTTTGGCTGAATCAGAGAATAGCCACTTTCTAAGATATCTCCTACAAGTTTGTTTGTGCCCAGTTGCTACAAATTGGGGTTGAAAGTGTTGACTGAAGTGAAACCTGTTTCAGGTTTTCCTACTGTCAAAATGGGGGAAGGAGGCTAGCTCCTCTACAAATTAAGGGTAGGCAAAATTATGTTTTCTCTCTTCTTTTTCTCACTCTTTCTTGAGTCTGTCTAAGCTGTCTAGGAAATGGCCATGTGACAGTTATTGGCTATTCTGTAATACTGTTTTAAAATTGTTAGAATTAATAAAATGATGAAACATATATACTATGTTACTGCCCATCCTGTATGAAAGAATGAGTAGAACAGATTGATGTTCCCTTATTTGATCTTTAAGGGGAACTGTATAGTGGGGGTTTCTGTTCAAAAATCTCAGGTGGCAACACTATTATTGTTTATGTTATTCTCATGTTCTATACAGTTTTGCAAGGGCATTGCTAGTCTTTTATTAGCTAGTCTGTGTAAATAAGCTGACAGCCCTTATTAGAGCTGGAGATAGGGTTTTTCCCTTTTGAAAATGATGTTGCATAGTCCAGATTGTGAAAAGTAGAATGCAGGAAAGACGCTCATGTGATCATTAGCAAACATTTTGAAGGAAAATATTGTTTTATAGGAGTTTGTTTGTCATAACATGTTCTGCTGGAGAAAATGTACCCACTATGTTGAAGTTTAGTTCTTTTTGCAATAAGAATCCCTGTTAAATTAGCAGTTTTAGATTTTCCTGCTGCACCTATAACATGAGAGCATGGTCCTAAGCATAACATGTAAGAGAAATTATTTTACAAGTGTCTGCAGTCCTGTACAAGTAATGTAAAATCTATGAGTAAAAGTGTAGAACATTTCCTTTTTCTTGAGGGTTCTTCAGATTAGTAATATAGGAATACACCAATGTAAGTATTTGGAGTATGTTTGTATTGTTTTTCTCTTGTCCTCAGAATTTAGTAAATGAACACAGACTTCCTTGGCTGTTTGGGATTGGGTGATGTATTACTCTTGTCAGTTCACCAAAACGTTCCTTTTATACTTGCCAATAGGTCCAGGGTTTTCTACTCTTAGATAGATGAAGTGGTTCTTGGGTGCCTTGCTAATGTATGGGGCGCCCCAAGACTAAGGAGTATTCTGAGACTATCCTTTCTGTTGTTAGATTATTTCTGTGCCTTGTCTAAAGACCTCTTGTTCTGTCCACCAATAGATATTTGCTGCCTTACAACCATTGCCAGAGGGGCCCGGACATCAGATCCAACCTGGGAGTCAGCACCAGTCCAGCCTACAGTCAAAACAAAAGGAACCAGCACAGGCGTTGCTGGCAACTAGGACCTCAGTGAAGGCAGAAGCACTGGGACGTGAAGTGTGTACCCCTGCCACTGTCTTGGGCGAAAGACGGGGTTACAAATCAGGATGGAGAAATCTTTGTGTGGATCCAGTTTTTGATGCCCAGCTGAGAGAGTCACAGAACGACAAGGACGGCAAGGAGGCTTTTGCTTGAGGTGACCCCCTTTGAAACAAGGGTTGCATCAGGCCTTTTGAGTCCTGGTCCCAAGTGAATGCAAGTCTACGCCTTTGTTTGTTGATCAAGGGATGCCTGAGCATATTGGCTACAATTTATGGCCCCAACAAAAGAGCAGTGCGCCAGAGGTGCAATACAGGAGTTAGGGAAGGACTTGAGTTTAGGGTACAGGTGCTGTGCCCTTGGTGCCTGTTAGATTAAAGTGAAGAAAACTGGTGCACTGCCTGAGACACTGTACAGGATCGTTGAGGGTATTTGCCCTGGGGGGGGTGATTGCCCTATCCTGAAAGAAAGACTTTTCCTTCTCCGTGATTCTTGAGTTGCGAGTTGTGCAGCTCCACCGTGGGAACAACAAGAGCCTGCCTGTGAGGCTCAAACGGACACAGGGAGAAGACTCCCCTCTGGTTGGTTGTACTACAATTTCCCAAGGACTCTTTTTTTGTTAGTAATGTACCCCTTTGGTCGTCCCATTTTTGAGGAGGAGCAGCCCTTTGCGGCTCCTTGTCCTAATTCCTATGGCCCTGTGAGGTCCTCCTGGTCCCCCGGAGCCAGGATTGTTTTTGTAATAATATGTCTGACTGCATTAATATTTCTTTTAAGAGTAATGTTTATTCTGCACGAGAAAAGTTCATCTGAGCATATTACTTTACTCTTTCCTTAAGTATATTAATTGATACTTTAGCCATCATAAAAATACTGAGAAAGTCTATTGAAAATGTTTTTATTAGGTATGTGCTGTTGGCTATTCTGAAATTGAAATAGATAGTCACTGAAATACATCAGAGCCCTGAAACCTAGAATTAGACTAGATGGTTTTGGTATTTGCTTTCTGCTTAGGGTTGGAAAAATATTGAGATTTCTGTTTGAGATAATAGTCATTATTCTCTCTTGCTACCTGTATGACCCAATGCTCTGTTCCCTTTGTACTCCTGCTTATACCTTATATATACCTGCTTAATGAAATGTTTAGAATGTAAATGCCCACCTAGCATAGGATATTGATGAATTTATGAGAAGAAAATGTGCAAAATATTTTCTATGTCTCTACTAGATCATGGGAATGTCTTTAGCTCATGCTAAAAGGATCATCTGTTAAAGATTGCAGGAATCGCTGTTAGCATGAGCTGAAAGCCATTTTGTACTTGGCAGCCATTTTAGTTAGCCATGTGCTCGCCATGTGCTTTCTCCCTCTTCCAGAGTCTTGCACATGCTCAGAAAGGCCTAGCTGGTAGAATGCACCTGCTCCTAGTATAGAACTGTCAGGCTATTCTTACTGATGTAAGCAGTTTAGTCTCCCCTCCCACTTTGTGGAGCAAGCAAATTTTGTATACCCATATTAGTCAATAAGCATGCTTGTATGTGCTAGGACCTCCCCTTGATTTTATGCTGACTATGTAAAAATGCATATACAAGGACCCTGTTCTCTGCACTCATTAGAATGCCTCCTACAGTGGCCTGCGGGTACCGTAAGACGCAATCTCCCTCATCTGAGGTTATTAAAACATGTTTTTTGATATTACAGCTTCCGTGCCAATCTTTTCTTTGTTGGTCTTAAGGACCAGATGTATCAGTGAACCCCTAAGAAGGTTTTTATTTCTACATGCTGACAATGCAAACATTCTCCCCCAGTCAAAAGATCTGGGTTAAATCCATCGTTCTTTTGCCCACTACGCCACCCCAGTTTGGACCCAGCCATATGCAAATCAGTCTTGACCCTGTGCCCCATGGGAACAGTCCAGACCGAAATGCAAGGCCAGGTCTTCGCTGGACCGGAAACAAGCATCCTGGGACCGGTTTCAGGGTATGTCACCCTTCTTCAGCCAGACTAGCTTGAATCCAGTGCAACAGTGAGCAAGGGACCCACGTCTGGGCATACCCATCCCACTTAGGGCGAAAAGTGTTACAGCAAACAAATGATGGCCGGAATGCTGACAATGCAAACATTCTCCCCCAGTCAAAAGATCTGGGTTAAATCCATCGTTCTTTTGCCCAAAACGCCACCCCAGTTTGGACCCAGCCATATGCAAATCAGTCTTGACCCTGTGCCCCATGGGAACAGTCCAGACCGAACTGCCAGGCCGGGTCCTCCCTGGACCGGAAACAAGCATCCTGGGACCGGTTTCAGGGTATGTCACCCTTCTTCAGCCAGGCTAGCTTGAATCCAGTGGCACAGTGAGCAAGGGACCCATGTCTGGGCTTCCCCATCACACTTAGAGCGAAAAGTGTTACAGCAAACAAGTGATGGACGGAATGCTGACAATGCAAACATTCTCCCCCAGTCAAAAGATCTGGGTTAAATCCATCGTTCTTTTGCCCACTATGCCACCCCAGTTTGGACCCAGCCATATGCAAATCAGTCTTGACCCTGTGCCCCATGGGAACAGTCCAGACCGAACTGCCAGGCCAGGTCCTCCCTGGACCGGAAACAAACATCCTGGGACCGGTTTCAGGGTATGTCACCCTTCTACAGCCAGGCTGGCTTGAATCCAGTGGCACAGTGAGCAAGGGTCCCATGCTCTCCATGCCACTGGAGTCAAGCTATCCTGGCTGAAGAGGGGTGAAACCCCGAAACCGGTCCTAGGATGCTTGTTTCCGGTCCAGGGAGGACCTGGCCTGGCAGTTCGGGCTGGACTGTTCCCATTGGGCACAGGGTCAAGACTGATTTATATATGGCTGGGTTCAAACTGGAATGGCATGGTGAGCAAAAAAATGATGGATTTAGGCCCATATCTCTGTACTGGGGTGAATGTACGACATTGTTCTGCATTCTGTCCATCAATTGTTGTTTTTGCATTTGTCACCTCGAGTGGAACGGGTATGCCCAGACGTGGGTCCCGTGCTCTCCATGCCACTGGAGTCAAGCTATCCTTGCTGAAGAGGGGTGAAACCCCGAAACCGGTCCTAGGATGCTTGTTTCCAGTCCAGGGAGGACCAGGCCTGGCAGTTCGGGCTGGACTGTTCCCATTGGGCACAGGATCAAGACTGATTTGCATATGGCTGGGTTCAAACTGGAATGGCATGGTGAGCAAAAAAACGATGGATTTAGGCCCAGATCTCTGTACTGGGGTGAATGTACGACATTGTTCTGCATTCTGTCTATCAATTGTTGTTTTTGCATTTGTCACCCCGAGTGTGACGGGTATGCCCAGACGTGGGTCCCGTGCTCTCCATGCCACTGGAGTCAAGCTATCCTGGCTGAAGAGGGGTGAAACCCCGAAACCGGTCTTAGGATGCTTGTTTCCAGTCCAGGGAGGACTTGGCCTGGCAGTTCGGGCTGGACTGTTCCCATTGGGCACAGGGTCAAGACTGATTTGCATATGGCTGGGTTCAAACTGAAATGGCATGGTGAGCAAAAAAACGATGGATTTAGGCCCATATCTCTGTACTGGGGTGAATGTACGACATTGTTCTGCATTCTGTCCATCAATTGTTGTTTTTCCCCGGGGGATGGGGTCCCCAGGGCCAAAAGTGGCCCTGGGAAGGGGGGGCACCTGGCCCCCCTTCCGTATAATTTAATTAAAAATGTTATTGTTAGAAAAGAGGCAATGCCCCGGGGGATGGGGTCCCCGGGGCCATTATTGGCCTGAGGAGGGGGGCCACGCGGTCCCCCTCCTTATTTATTTATTTTTTTAAAGCGGTGGCAGGCCCCGGGGATGGGGTCCCCAGGGCGAATCCAGAATAATGGAAGTGGGGCGTTTTTTTTTCTTTCGAGTTTGGAGTTGCGACCCTTACGCGGCCCCCGTGTAACGTCGCGTTGGATTCGCAAATTCACCTTAAATAAATAATTAAGTAGTATATAATTTAGAAGTTAGTGTTGTATTTGTGAAGTTGTTTTAAAGAGTTACTGTGATTGAAGTTAATGACAAGATTACAATTGATAGAGTTGCTAAAAATATATAAAATTAAAAATTAATAGTTAAACTTGAAAAGTGTATTGGTTTGTAGTACATTGAATTCATGCTTTTGCAGATTCACGTCGGGTACCCGAATCCCCAAACTGTAAAAAAAAAATATATTGTGTAAAAAAAAATGTATATTCACTATTATGTTATAGGGTGGCTCTAAACAGAGCCCTTGTTTTCAATATGAGTTTGTTGTAGCAACATGTAAGTGCGGATGCACAGCTTTAGGTTGTTGAGAAAGACTTTGTTTCCTTGATCTAGGAAGTGTACTCCATCACTTCTGTAGATGTCATCCATATCAAAACGTAGACTGTCGTTATATATGGAGCCCATCCTATGGTCTCTGAGGTAAGCAGAAACAGCTTTATTGAAATTGTTTCTAGCTTTCTCAATGTGTGGACAGAATTGATTTGACCACTTCCATTTCTGTCTTTGGCATATATTAGAGTATACAAAGACAGTTTGAGGTAAAAGCAACATCAATTGTGCAAAGGTGTCCTTCATTAGCATTTCCAGACCTACCCCAGTCAATGTGCCTAGGTCATTGCCACCACAGTGCACAATTATGAAGTCAGGGGGTTGGAGATGCAAAAAGGTTTTAACCAAAGGCATCAATTGGTGCCACTTTAATCCTCTCTGTGCAATCCATTTAATATTCACATTTTGCAAAGCTAGGTCTTTGTCAATACCTCTGCATTCAGCATACCTTTTGAACCAGAAAACATAGCTGTGTCCAACAATCCATACTGTAAGCATCTTGAAGGGATGTCTGGAAGTAATGAAAAGATGTCTGTAGCTGAGGTAGTCAGTTGGTAGAATGAGAGGTATCTAAAATGGTGGACAAGATGCTGGGGCATATTAGCAAGACCCACGTTAAAATTATCGCAGTTTTAGCGGCAGGAAACTGCCGCTAAAACGGCGATAATGGGCTTGCTAATATGCGTTATGGAATTCCAATAGAAGCCCAGGTTAGATGTGCAGGACATCTAACCTGGGCTTCTATTGGAAATCAATGCATATTAGCAAGCCCATTATCGCCGTTTTAGCGGCAGTTTCCTGCCGCTAAAACGGCGATAATTTTATCGCCGGTCTTGCTAAGATGCCCCGCTGTTTTTAAAAAAGTAGAGAATTGATTGGCTGTTTAAGAACATTGTACACTCAAAAATAGGATGCATGTCACTTTCTTTAAAAAGCATGTTCATTATTGGTTAGTAAAACATGTTTGAAAGGTACAGTAGAGAGGATAAGCTCATATTTTGTAACAGTCAACCACACCTGCTGTTTGCATTTGTAACCTTGTGTGCTGAACTTGAAAATATGGTTAACTTGTGACCTGTTTGTTCAGTTGAATGTTCCATGAACTGTTACTATGAAAACTGGCATTAAGCAGAATGGGGGAAGGGTTGAAACTTAACTGTAGACTTAAAATGTGAAATTGTAATTTATACATAAGTGATATGTTATTAAAGTATAATTTCCCAAGTCAGTACTAGAAGTGGTGTGTTGTTAAAAAATAGTGGCATTTTTATTTGTAATATATTTTTGAACTCCCGTATGGATTCACGGCTCCATCGCGTTGGTGCACGGTGGAGTCGCGACTCCAAAAAATTCCAGAACCAGTTTGGGCACTTTTATAAGTCAGTTGGTAAGGGTTAATATGTCTAACCAATAGAAATGTGTTTTACAATTTGAAATTATGTAGGTAGCAATGTGATTTGTTACTTACATTTATTTGTGTGGAGAAAGAGAGGGAAAGTTTGCCATTACTGGTTTTACCTTGTTGAGAGTTGTGCATTACATTGATTGTGTGCATAGGAAAATCTTTTATGAGCTTGGGATATTTTATATTCTACAAATCAATTTGGAAGGTGAGTTATAAATTTGTGAGGTGTATTATGAATTAGGTTTATTTTTAATCTTTAAAAATTATCGAAAGGAAATTAAATTAAATGAAATACCAGCATTTGTAAAGCGCACAGCTACCTCCGGAGAGGTGTCCCGGCGCTGGGGGCCATTGGGAAGATTAAGCAAGCTATTGCCCAGAGTCACAAGGTGCTGGGCTAACCTGCTGCCGGCGCCGGGGATCGAACGGTGACCCCCGTGTTCCGGAGTCAGCCGCCCTGGCCGCTGCACCACACCTCTTCCCTTTCCCTATTGATGAACTGTGATGTTTGAAATATATTATTAAATGTAGAGATGTGTATTGTAGTTTGTTTTATGTAGTTAAATGTTGTTTGAAATAGATGTTGTGTAGTAATATGCATATATTGGAAGATGGATTAGTGATTATGGTAGTTTGATTTAGTGTGTGGATATGTACATTTGTAGTATACCGCATAATTTTAGGTGTTGCTTTAAAATAGGAGGTGGAGTCTGTCAAGTTTTAAGGTGTGCATGGACTTCTGTCTCAAGTATGTCTCTACTTGTATATGTATTTTCATATGTCTTATACATTTGAAGGTGCATGATGTATAACAAAGAGGTGTTGTTGCTTTTTATGTGGTAGGCTCAAGACTGTGAGTAGTAGTGGAATGGTGAAGATGCAGCATAATAGCGTGGTTTAAAAGATGTTGACAAGGTATTAGTGATTAGGCTTCTTTTTTTAAGTTTCTAGAGAGGTACAGTTGAAATATGCCACATACGTTTTGGTGCTTGCTTGAAATTGGAAGTTTGTTCTGTGAATTTTGAACCCCTTCGGTGCTCAGGACGGCCGGGAGCCGTCCTGAGACACAGTGGGTGTGTGCTCACGACGGCTCCCGGCCGTCCTGGCACCCACCCACGGGGGAAGCGCTGGCGCTCCCACCGCGGGCCGCCCATCATCCTGCCCCAACCCACAATGGAAGGGGAAGACCCTCCGCTTCACCCCCACCGGATCATGTAATGACGTCAGCGCACCTCACGCGCTGACATCATTACATGAAACCGGACGCGCTGGAAGCCATTTGCTTCCAGCACGTCCAGCAGGTAAGAGGCGATTTTGGCCTTGGGGAGGGTGGGGGGACAATTTAGAAAGGCATTGGAGGAAAGGAAAGTGTTTTCCTTTCCTCCGATGTCTTTTTCAAGCATTCCTGCTGCACGATCGCGCATGGGGCGCGATCGTGCAGCAGGAATGCTTGTTTTTTTGTTTTTTTAAAGGGCCTTTTGTGTCGGGGAGCGGCCCCTTGGGCAAGGGTCGCTCCCCTTGGGGGTGCATATTTTGTTGATGGGTCTGCCCCTCTTTGGGTGGGGCAGATCGAATATTTAAATAAAGAATTTAGTTATTTGTGACCACTAGGCCACCAGGGATTTTTTTATTTTATTTTGAAAGTGCTTTTTGTGTTGGGGAGCAGCCCCTTGGGCAAGGGTCGCTCCCCTTGGGGGTGAAAATTTCATGGATGGGTCTGCCCCTCTTGGGGGGGGAGATCTATAAATACATTTAAAAAAAGGCATTATATGTCCACTAGGCCACCAGGGAATTTTTTTTTTAATTTAGAAAGTGCCTTTTGTGTTGGGGAGCGGCCCCTTGGGCAAGGGTCGCTCCCCTTGGGGGTGAACATTTTGTGGCTGGGTATGCCCCCCTTGGGGGGGGGGGAGATCTATAAATACATTTAAAAAAAGGCATTATGTGACCACTAGGCCACCAAGGAATTTTTTTTTTAATTTAGAAAGTGCCTTTGTGTCGGGGAGTGGCCCCTTGGGCAAGGGTCGCTCCCCTTGGTGGATAATTTTTTTAGTAGTGGTCTGCTCCCCTTGTGGAGGCAGATTGAATCAATAAAAAAGTCGCTGTAAGCCCCTAGGCCACCAGGGATTTTTATTGTTTTATAAATATGTTTTTGGGGAGCGGCCCCTTAGGCAAGGGCTTCTCCCCTTTAAGAATCATTTATTGTGGCCGTTTCTGCCCCCCTTGGGGGCAGATCGGCCTTGTTATTCTACGCCCATCTGCCCCCAAGGGGGGCAGAAGCCATTAGACACCAGGGATTGTTTGTTTGTGTTGTTGGGGAGCGGCCCCTTGGGCAAGGATCGCTCCCCTTGGGGGATCATTAATTTTGGCCGTTTCTGCCCCCCTTGGGGGCAGATCGGCCTTGTTATTCTAGGCGAAGCCATTAGACACCAGGGATTGTTTGAGTTGTTTGGGAGCGGCCCCTTGGGCAAGGGTCGCTCCCCTTTATGGGGTATTTATTGTGGTCGTTTCTGTCTCCTTTGGGGGCAGATTGGCCATATGTTTTTAGGCCCATCTGTCCCCTAGGGGGGCAGAACCAGGGCTTTTTAAATGTTGGTGTTGGGTAGTGACCCCTTGGGCAAGGGTCGCTCCCCCTTTATGAGGGTGAATTTTTTGGCTGTTTCTGCTCCCTCTGGGGCCCCTCTGGGGCAGATCGGCCTCATGCTTTTAGGCCCACCTACCACCTTTGCTTGGCTGGTGGATAGTGCATTATTTGCATATGTGATTGTAATGTGTTTTTTCTCCTTTTTATTCTAGTGGAAAGCTTTTGATTCTTGTTTGCGGTTTCGGCAGTGGTTGATGTGCAGTTTTGCGTAGTTGCATTTTTTGGTAAGAAAAACATTTTCGTTGTGTTTACTCAAATTGAGTATTAATGTCATGCATGAATGATTTTTTTGTAAGTGGTGTCATATTAGCAGCATATTTAGTTAGTGTTTTGTGCATGAAATTCTTTGCGATGTGTTTTGCGTTGTCTTATGTGTAATTTTTTTTTTTTTTTTTTTTTAGTGGGATACTGTTGGTCCTTACTGTGTCTGTGCAGAGTAGGTGGTGGTGAGTCTAGCTGCTTCTGGAAAGTGAGTGGTATAGTGTTGGAGTATATAGGTCTTTGTGCTAAAGCTACTTTTTGTTTATTTCTGTTTTTTACAAAGGGTTTGTTGTTGTTGACTTGTTTGACAAGTTACCTTTATTAGTAAGCATTATGGCTAGCCGTAGAATGACTGCTCAGCAGGTGGTTGGTATGCTTCTTGAATCTTCCTCTGAGCAGGATTATGAAACTGACAGTGCGTCTGAGGGAGAGGAGGGAGGGGAAGATTCAGGCAGTGAGTTTTCTCTCAACGTGGAACCATCGGATGATGAAGCTGCTCTCAGTGCGAATGAAGCTACTCTCGGTGTGGATGAAGCTACTCTCAGTGCGGATGAAGTGCCTGTTTTAGAGGAGGACACTGCTGTGCCGATGGTGCAAGAGGCATCTGGATTGCAGCCTGGGGCTTTAAGGCTTCCCATTGGAAGTGCTGGACTCTGGGTTGATCCAAACATGGTGCAGCCGGTGTTGCCTGCCTTTAGTGGTGATGCAGGGTGTAGAGTGGATTGTGAATTTTTTTTGCCTATACAGTTTTTTCAGTTGTTTATGGATGATGTATTTTTGGGTGAGATTGTTGAGCAGACTAATTTGTATGCTGAACAGTTTTTGAGGGACAACAGTGCCAGACTAGAGCTACCCGGTGGACTCCCACAAATCTGGAAGAGATGAAGAAGTTTTTGGGTTTGACTTTATTGATGGGCTTGATAAGGAACCCGTCCATGGCTTCATATTGGTCTACCAGTCCCTTGATGGCAACGGCCATATTTCCTGCAATTATGACTCGTGATCGGTATTTACTTTTGCTTCGGATGCTGCATTTTGTTGATAATGTTTTGGCGTTGCCACGAGATCACCCTGACTGTGACCGTCTTTTTAAGATTCGGCCTGTTCTTGATCATTTTGTAGATCGATTTTCAGAGATCTATACTCCAGGGAAAGAAATATCTATTGATGAGTCTTTGGTCCTGTTCAAGGACCGTTTGGTTTTTAGGCAGTACATTCCTAGCAAGAGGGCACGTTATGGAATTAAGCTGTATATGTTGTCTGAGAGTAGGACAGGATTTGTTTTTAATTTCCGTGTGTACACTGGTAGTGATTCCACTATTGACCCCCCTGGTTGTCCATCCACTTTTGGAGTTTCAGAGAAAATTGTGTGGGATCTTGCTAGAGGACTGTTTAACAGAGGCCACCATTTGTACCTTGATAACTTCTACACTGCTGTGCAATTGTTTAAGGAATTGTTCAAAGTGGACACTTTTGCTTGTGGCACAATCCGCTCTAACCATAAAGGTTATCCAAAAGAGCTTGTTTGCAAAAACTTCAGAGGGAACAGTGCAGTTCCTTGCATAGTGATGAACTACTAGCTGTGAAATTTGTGGACAGGAGGGATGTGTACATGCTGACTACCATCCATGATGAGAGTACTTCACCTGTGGCTGTTTGGGGTCAGATTGCTGAAGTGCGCAAACCTGTGTGCATTTTAGACTACAATAAGCACATGGGTGGTGTTGATAGAGTAGATCAGAGGTTGGAACCTTACACTGCTATTCGTAAGGCTTACATTTGGTATAAGAAGTTGGCTATCCATCTCTTCAATTTAGCAACTTTCAATGCTTTTGTTGTGTTCAAGGAGTGTTCTCCTGCGTCAAAGTTGACTTTTGCTCAGTTTCAGGAGTCTGTGATAGGCAGCTTTGTTGTTGTGGAACAGGCAAGTGTTCCTAGAGTTGGAGTGGTGGAGGATGTGGCTACATTGAAAGATCGCCACTTTCCTGATTTAATTCCTCCCACGCCCCAAAAAAACAATCCCTGTAATAGATGTAGAGTCTGCTTGCGAAGAGGTGTGCGGAAGGAGAGTCGTATGCACTGTGCTGATTGTCCTTCTAATCCTGGGCTGTGTGTGCCCACATGTTTCAGATTGTATCACACTCAAAAGAGTTTTTGGGAGCAACCATGAGTCTAATAGTGTACTGCCTGGTCTGTATGGTTTTATATAGTTGTTCAGTTTAACGTTTGGCAATATAATGATGTCTTTAGTTACTGCTGTTGTTTTTGGAGTTATAGTTTTGTATTTAGTTGCAATTTGTTTGTGTTTTCTTTCTTGTTTAAAAAAAATTTATGACGGTGTGCGTGGACTGGTGCTTGGCTGGCGGTGTGCGTGGACTGGAGCTTGGCTGGTGGTGTGCGTGGACTGGCGCTTGGCTGGCGGTGAGTGGACTGGAGCTTGGCTGGCGGTGAGTGGACTGGCGCTTGGCTGGCGGGGTGTGTGGATTGACGCTTGGCTGGCGGTGTGCGTGGATTGGCGCTTGGCTGGCGGTGTGCATGGATTGGCGCTTGGCTGGCGGTGTGCGTGGATTGGCGCTTGGCTGTTGGTGTGCGTGGATTGGCGCTTGGCTGGCGGTGTGCGTGGACTGGTGCTTGGCTGGCGGTGAGTGGACTGGCGCTTGGCTGGCGGTGTGCGTGGATTGGCGCTTGGCTGGCAGTGTGCGTGGATTGGCACTTGGCTGGCGGTGTGCGTGGACTGGCGCTTGGCTGGCGGTGTGAGTGGACGGGCACCTGGCTGGCCGTGTGCGTGGACGGGCGCTTGGCTGGCGGTGTGCATGGACAGACGCTTGGCTGGGTGTGTGTTAGTAGTGACTTGCTGCTGGTCACTACACACACTGCTAGCTAAACGCCACTCCATGCAATCCGTGAGCTGGTGTGGTTGCTGTGTCAGGAATGTGGGCGTGTGAAAGTGATGGGCCCTTGAATGGCGCTGTCTGCTGGTGTGAGTGTTGTAATGTGCTGGGCCCGTGGCTGGCGGTGTGAATGGTTTTGTATGTGTCACACCTATGAAAGGTGTATGAATGGACTGTAAAGCGGTTGATGCCTTGTCGTGGCTTTACAGCTCACGAGCTGTGAGTCAATGGTTCAGTTTCTCGTCCTTTCAATTATTAACAGTGCATTTCATTTTTGTGAAATCTCTGATTAATACAACTGTATATACTGAACCATCACTCACCCTCGTGCCAAATCCAACCAGTATGTCTGTGTGCTTGAAGAATAGGTGGTTGTGCAGAAATATTTGTCTTTTCTGTCTTTCTCAAGCAGGGTGTACCTTGTCCCTTTTTGTGAATGTTGTAATGTGTTGGTTTCGTGCCTGGTGGTGTGAATGGTCTTGTGTGTATTACGTATGAAAGGTGTGTGAATGGCCTGGAAAGCGGTTGGGGCCTTGACGTGGCTTTACAGCTCACGAGCTGCGAGTCACTGGTTCAGTTTTTTGTCCCTTCAATTATTGACAGTGCATTTAATTTTTGTGAAATCTCTTTGTATTGTATATACTGAACCATCACTCGCCCTCGTGCCAAATCCAACCAGTATGTGTGTGTGCTTGAGGAATAGATGGCTGTGCAGTAATCTTTGTCTTTTTAGTCTCTCTGCCAAGGTGTACATTCCATCTAAGAATCACCTACCAACTGTAGATATTGTCGTAAACTAAACACCCATGGGAGTACATGGTGATGTCTCTCTTGTGGATCCCAACAAGTTATCTTACCCACAATGTCCTGCAAACCTCAAAATGTCTGTCACATTTTCCTTGCAATATTGTGCCAAAATTTTCAAGCTACAGAAAGAAACAACAAATTTCCTACCCCATCGCCTTTTTCCAAGTATCTTAAAAGAAATGTTACCTCACTCGTGTGGGTGGGTCAAGGACCCGTGACAGGCAAGGGCCCAAAACCTTCTGAGGCGACATCAAAATTGCCTATCAGAAAACAACCTGGTTTTGCAAGGGCGGGTCATCTGGCTTTTTGGCCCCGTGCTCGGCGGCCAGCTAGGGAAACCTACCAAACCCACACATTTCTGAAAACTAGACACCTGGGGGATTCCAGGGAGGTATAGCTTGTGTGGATCCCCCAACGTTTTCTTACTCAGAATCCCATGCAAACCTCAAATTTAGCTGAAAAAATCACTTTTTCCACACATTTCTGAGTGGAAAAGTAGTGGCATCACCGGGTTGAAACAAATTTCCTACCACCCAGAGTTCCCCCGGGTCTCCCGATAAAAATGGTGCCTCACTCGTGTGGGAGGCCCAAGTACCCGCGACAGGCAAGGGCCCAAAATGTATTGAGGCGACATCAAAATTGCCTATCACAAAACAACCTGGTTTTGCAAGGGGGGTCACCTGGGTTTTTGGCCCCGTGCTCGGCGGCCATCTAGGGAAACCTACCAAACCCACACATTTCTGAAAAGTAGACACCCGGGGGATTCCAGGGATGTCTGGCTTGCATGGATCCACCAACGTTTCCTTACCCAGAATCCCCTGCAAACCTCAAATTTAGCTGAAAAAATCACTTTTTTCACACCTTTTTGTGTCGGAAAGTTGTGGCATCACCGGGCTGACACAAATTTCCTACCACCCAGCGTTCGCCCGGGTCTCCCAATAAAAATGGTGCCTCACTCGTGTGGGAGGCCCAAGTACCCGCAACAGGCAAGGGCCCAAAACATATCGAGGCAACATCAAAATTGCCTATCACAAAACAACCTGGTTTTGCAAGGGGGGTCACCTGGGTTTTTGGCCCCGTGCTCAGCCGCCATCTAGGGAAACCCACCAAACCCACACATTTCTGAAAACTAGACATCCGGGGGATTCCAGGGAGGTATGGCTTGCATGGATCCCCCAACGTTTCCCTATCCATAATCCCCTGCAAACCTCAAATTTGGCTGAAAAAAATCATTTTTTTCACACATTTTTGTGTGGGAAAGTTGTGGCATCACCGGGCTGACACAAATTTCCTACCACCCAGCGTTCCCCCGGGTCTTCCGATAAAAATGGTGCCTCACTCGTGTGGGAGGCCCAAGTACCCGCGACAGGCAAGGGCCCAAAACATTTTGAGGCGACATCAAAATTGTCTATCTCAAAACGACCTGGTTTTGCAAGGGGGTCACCTGGGTTTTTCGCCCCGTGCTCTGCGGCCATCTAGAGAAACCTACCAAACACACACATTTCTGAAAACTAGACACCTGGGGGATTCCAGGGAGGTATGGCTTGCTTGGATCCCCCAACGTTTCCTTCCAGAATCCCTGTAAACCTCAAATTTAGCTGAACAAATCACTTTTTCACACATTTTTGTGTGGGAAAGTTGTGGCATAACCGGGCTGACACAAATTTCCTACCACCCAGCGTTCCTCGGGTCTCCCGATAAAAATGGTGCCTCACTCGTGTGGGAGGCCCAAGTACCCGCGACAGGCAAGGGCCCAAAACGCTTTGAGGCGACATCAAAATTGCCTATCTCAAAACGACCTGGGGGTCACCTGGGTTTTGGCCCCGTGCTCGGCGGCCATCTAGGAAACCTACCAAACCCACACATTTCTGAAAACTAGATACCTGGGATTCCAGGGAGGTATGGCTTGCGTGGATCCCCCAACGTTTTCTACTCAGAATCCCTGCAAACCTCAAATTTAGCTGAAAAAATCACTTTTTCCACACATTTTTGAGTGGGAAAGTAGTGGCATCACCGGGTTGAAACAAATTTCCTACCACCCAGCGTTCTCCGGGTCTCCCGATAAAAATGGTGCCTCACTCGTGTGGGAGGCCCAGTACCCGCGACACGCAAGGGCCCAAAACATATTGAGGCAACATCAAAATTGCCTATCACAAAACAACCTGGTTTTGCAAGGGGGTCACCTGGGTTTTTGGCCCCGTGCTCAGCGGCCATCTAGGAAACCTACCAAACCCACACATTTCTGAAAATTAGACACCCGGGGATTCCAGGGAGGTATGGCTTGCGTGGATCCTCCAACGTTTCCTTACCCAGAATCCCTGCAAACCTCAAATTTTGCTGAAAAGTCACTTTTTCACACATTTTGTGTGGGAAAGTTGTAGCATCACCGGGCTGACACAAATTTCCTACCACCCAGCGTTCCCCAGGGTCACCCGATAAAAATGGTGCCTCACTCGTGTGGGAGGCCCAAGTACCCGCGACAGGCCAGGGCCCAAAACGTATTGAGGCGACATCAAAACGAGTGAGGCACCATTTTTATCAGGAGACCCGGGGGAATGCTGGGTGGTAGGAAATTTGTGTCAGCCCGGTGATGCCACAACTTTCCCACACAAAAATGTGTGAAAAAAGTGATTTTTTCAGCTAAATTTGAGGTTTGCAGGAGATTCTGGGTAAGGAAACGTTGAGGGATCCACGCAAGCCATACCTCCCTGGAATCCCCGGGTGTCTAGTTTTCAGAAATGTGTGGTTTGGTAGGTTTTCCTAGATGGCCGCCGAGTATGGGCCAAAAACCCAGGTGACCCCCCTTGCAAAACCAGGCCATTTTGAGATAGGCAATTTTGATGTCGCCTCAATACGTTTTGAGCCCTTGCCTGTCGCGGGTACTTAGGCCTCCCACACAAGTGGGGCAGCATTTTTATCGGGAGACCCAGGGGAACACTGGGTGGTAGGAAATTTGTGTCAGCCCGGTGATGCCACAACTTTCCCACACAAAAATGTGTGAAAAAAGTGATTTTTTCAGCTAAATTTGAGGTTTGCAGGGGATTCAGGGTAAGGAAACGTTGGGGGATCCATGCAAGCCATACCTCCTGGAATCCCCGGGTGTCTAGTTTTCAGAAATGTGTGTGTTTGGAAGGTTTCCATAGATGGCCTCCGAGCACGGGGCCAAAAACCCAGGTGACCCCCCTTGCAAAACCAGGTCATTTTGAGATAAGCAATTTTGATGCCACCTCAATACGTTTTGGGCCCTTGCCTGTCACGGGTACTTGGGCCTCCCACACGAGTGAGGCACCATTTTTATCGGGAGACCCGAGGGAACGCTGGGTGGTAGGAAATTTGTGTCAGCCCGGTGATGCCACAACTTTCCCACACAAAAATGTGTGGAAAAAGTGATTTTTTCAGCTAAATTTGAGGTTTGCAGGGGATTCTGGGTAAGAAAACGTTGGGGGATCCACGCAAGCCATACCTCCCTAGCATCCCCCGGGTATCTAGGTTTCAAAAATGTATAGGTTTTCTAGGTTTCCCTAGGTGCCGGCAGAGCTAGGGTTAAAAAACTACAGGTAGGCACTTTAAAAAAAAAAGGTCATTTTTCACTGTGAGAATGTGGTGTGTCCACCTTGCGTTTTGGGCCGTTTCCTGTCACGGGCACTAGGCCTACCCACACAAGTGAGGTATCATTTTTCTCGGAAGACATTGGGGAACACGGGGTGGGTGGAATTTTGTGAATCCACGCAGATTCCAGAACTTTCCACCACAGAAATGTGAGGAAAATGTGTTTTTGACAATTGTTTAGGTTTGCAAGGGATTCTGGGTAACAGAACCTGGTGAGAGGCAGTCAAGTCACCCCATCTTGGATTCCCTGGGTGTCTAGTTTTCAAAAATGTATAGGTTTGCTAGGTTTCCCTAGGTGCCGGCAGAGCTAGGGTTCAAAAACTACAGCTAGGCACTTTGCCAAAAAGGGTCATTTTTCACTGTGAAATTGTGGTGTGTCCACGTTGCGCTTTATGCCGTTTCCTGTCGCGGGCACTAGGCCTACCCACACAAGTGAGGTACCATTTTTCTCGGTAGACTTTGGGGAACGTGGGGTGGGTGGAAATTTGTGGATCGACGCAGATTCCAGAACTTTCCACCACAGAAATGTGAGGAAAATGTGTTTTTTTTGACAATTGTTTTGGTTTGCAAGGGATTCTGGGTAACAGACCTAGTAAGAGGCAGTCAAGTCACCCCATCCTGGATTCCCCTGGGTGTCTAGTTTTCAAAAATGTATAGGTTTGCTAGGTTTCCCTAGGTGCCAGTAGAGCTAGGGTTCAAAAACTACAGCTAGGCACTTTGCCAAAAAAGGGTCATTTTTCACTGTGAAATTGTGATGTGTCCACGTTGCGTTTTGTGCCGTTTCCTGTCGCGGGTACTAGGCCTACCCACACAAGTGAGGTACCATTTTTCTCGGAAGACTTTGGGGAACACGGGGTGGGTGGAAATTTGTGGATCCACTCAGATTCCAGAACTTTCCACCACAGAAATGTGAGGAAAATGTGTTTTTTTTGACAATTGTTTTGGTTTGCAAGGGATTCTGGGTAACAGAACCTGGTGAGAGGCAGTCAATTCACCCCATCCTGGATTCCCCTTGGTGTCTAGTTTTAAAAAATCTATAGGTTTGCTAGGTTTCCCTAGGTGCCGGCAGAGCTAGGGTTCAAAAACTACAGCTGGCACTTTGCCAAAAAAGGGCCATTTTTCACTGTGAAATTGTGATGTGTCCACGTTGCGTTTTGCGCCGTTTCCTGTTGCGGGCACTAGGCCTACCCACACAAGTGAGGTACCATTTTTCTCAGAAGACTTTGGGGAACGCGGGGTGGGTGGAAATTTGTGGATCCACGCAGATTCCAGAACTTTCCACCACAGAAATGTGAGGAAAATTCTTTTTTTTTTGACAATTGGTTAGGTTTGCAAGGGATTCTGGGTAACAGAACCTGGCGAGAGGCAGTCAAGTCACCCATCCTGGATTCCCCTGGGTGTCTAGTTTTCAAAAATGTATAGGTTTGCTAGGTTTCTCTAGGTGCCGGCAGAGCTAGGGTTCAAAAACTACAGCTAGGCACTTTGCCAAAAAAGGGTCATTTTTCACTGTGAAATTGTGGTGTGTCCACGTTGCGTTTTGCGCCGTTTCCTGTCGTGGGAACTAGACCTACCCACACAAGTGAGGTACCATTTTTCTTGGAAGCCTTTGGGGAACGCGGGGTGGGTGGACATTTGTGGATCCACACAGATTCCAGAACTTTCCACCACAGAAATGTGAGGAAAATGTGGTTTCTTTGTCAATTTTTTAGGTTGCAAGGGATTCTGGGTAACAGAACCTGGTGAGAGCCAGTGAAGTCACCCCATCCTGGATTTCCCTGGGTGTCTAGTTTTCAAAAATGTATAGGTTTGCTAGGTTTCCCTAGGTGCTGGCAGAGCTAGGGTTCAAAAACTACAGCTAGGCACTTTGCCAAAAAAGGGTCATTTTTCACTGTGAAATTGTGGTGTGTCCACGTTGCGTTTTGCGCCGTTTCCTGTCGCGGGCACTAGGCCTACCCACACAAGTGAGGTACCATTTTTCTTGGAGTACTTTGGGGAACGCGGGGTGGGTTAAAATTTGTGGATCCACGCAGATTCCAGAACTTTCCACCACAGAAATGTGAGGAAAATGTGTTTTTTTTGACAATTCTTTTGGTTTGCAAGGGATTCTGGGTAACAGAACCTGGTGAGAGGCAGTCAAGTCACCCCATCCTGAATTCCCCTGGGTGTCTAGTTTTCAAAAATGTATAGGTTTACTAGGTTTCCCTAGGTGCCGGCAGAGCTAGGGTTCAAAAACTACAGCTAGGCACTTTGCAAAAAAAGGGTAATTTTTCATTGTGAAAATGTGGTGTGTTCACGTTACGTTTTGAGCCGTTTCCTGTCGTGGGCACTATGCCTACCCACACAAGTGAGGTACCATTTTTATCGGGAGACTTAGGGTAATTCAAATTTGTAAAGCAACTGTTATTACCTATTGACTTTCGATGCATTTCTGCCTTCCAAATGAAAGACAATGTGTAAAAAGAAGTCATTTTGAAAAATGACCGATAATTCTCATGCTAGTATGAGTATTCCCAATTTCGGAAATGTGCAAATATCTACTGTTTCTAAACTCTATATTTTGTTCCCATTTCAGAAATACATAGGTGTCTTTCATACCGATTTTTCCATGTATACATTTTCCCAGAATAATTGTTATATACCCGGTACATAAAAAAAAAACATTGCAAGTCGCTGCTCAGTTTTTGGCTCTGGGTTCGTCGGGTTCTTCGTGAACCTCCAAGTCCTATATATACCCACAACCTGTAAGGTCCCTCGGATGTAACGGTATATAGCTTTCAAAGAGCTGTCATAATTAGAAGAAGTTACAGTGAAAACGTTGACACAAAAGGCTGTTTTTTCAACTAATTTTCAATTTTTCCTCTATTTAACTGTTAGTTTCTATAAAGAAACCTTGAAGGATTTACACAAATGACCCCTTGCTGAATTTAGAATTATGTCTACTTTACTAAAATGTATAGCTTTCCAGGATCCATTATTGCTTTCATACCCATTTCTACCATTAACTGGAAGGAGGTTGAAAGCACAAAAAATAGCAAAAATAGGCTATGTCCCAGAAAAATGGCAAAACTGTGTAAAAAATTTTGGTTTTCTGACCAAAGGCTGTCATTCCCTAAAAGCTGGGAAAATGGTGATTTCAGCCCCACAAACCCTTTTTGATACCATTTGCAGGGAAAACCCAGACGCTTTCATTTGCAGCACTTTTTTCCCATTTTTCCCCAAAAACCAAAATTTAGCTATATTTTGGCTAATTTCTGGGTCCCCTCCAGGGGAATCCAAAAACCCTGGGTACCTTTAGAATACCCATGATGTTGGAAGAAAAGGACGCAAATTTGGAGTGGATACCTTATGTGGTCAAAAAGTTACAGGGGCCTAAGCGCGAACTACCCCAAATAGCCAAAAAAAGGCTTAGCACAGGGGGGGAAAAGGCCTAGCAGCGAAGGGGTTAAGGTTTGGATAGTGTTATGGTACAGACATATTCATGTATGCTTTTAGGAATATGGTGAGACGTCTAGTAAAGACATGTGAAGGGTTCCTGCTTTGTATTTGGGTTGGTGTAACATTATAAGTAGTTGTAGAATGGTAAAGCTGCAGCACAAAAGTGAGGTTTGAGATATGTTTGTAGAGATGTTATTTATTAGAGTAATTTGTATGATGTGTGGAAAGGTATATTTCATATATACCGCATAATTTTCAGTGTCTGTTTGAAAATTGAAGTATAGTCTGTGAAGTTTTGAGCTGTGGATGATGTTGTGACTGAGATATGTGTCTACTTGCTCATATATTAAGGTGTGTGTTATGCGTCTGAAGATGATAGATGTATAAAACACAGGTATACATTTATCTGTATATTACTTTTATATATGATGCTGCTAGCAAAAGGTACAGACATATGCATATATGCTTTTAGAAATATGGGGAGACTTTCATCAAAGATAAGTGAAGGGTTGCTTTGCTGTTAGCTATGCTCAATACCTGATTAGTACTAGAATAGTGAAGCAGTAGTAGTAGAAAAGTGATGTTTAAGATATGTTGAGAGAGGAATTATTGATTATGGTGCTTTATAAAAGTCTGTGTAAAGGTTCACTTGAAAATTGTTGCATAAATCTAGGTATGTGTTTGAAATGTTAAGTGTAGTCTGTCAAGTTTTAAGGCCTTTAAGGTCTTGTGAGTGTGGTTACGTTTCTACTTGCACATGTATTCTAATATGTGTAATGCTTTTGGCAATAGGTATAGATAGAAGCATGCATGCTTTTAGGAATATGGTTAGAGTTATGGTAGAGACCTGTGATAGGTTGCTGCTTTATGTTTGACTAGGCCCAATATTCGTAGAATGGTGAAGCTGTAGAACAAAAGTGAGTTTTAAGACATGTTGGCAGAAGGGATTACTGATTAGGCTACTTTCTACGAGTCTGGGGAAAGGTACACTTGAAATACACTTCAGAAATGTAGGTGTGTCTTTGAAATGTAAAGTTCAGTCTATTTGTTTATTTCTGTTATATATGATGATGAATTTAAAAGGTAGACATATATGCATGTAGAGTTTCAGGAATATGGTGAGATTTATAACAGACTCATTTGTAGCTTTTATGCTTTATTTTGAGTACGCCAAACACCGTGAGTAGTTACAGAATTGTGAAGCTGCAGTACAAAAGTGTACACCATGTCATAGACCTGACTTTTGTGCTGCAGTTTCAGTATTCTGCTACTACTCAGGATGTTGCACTCCTCCAATCACTCAGGCACTACTGCAGTACTACTCCAATCTCCCAGGCAGTACACATGCACTTATAAAATCACCCAGGCACTTCCTATGTACTCCTGTAATCTCTCAGATATTACCCCTGCAATCATGGAATCACCAGGCATTACCTATGTACTCCTCTAATCCCACAGACATAACTCCTGCAATCATGCAATCACCAATGTGTTAGCTATACACTGGTTTAATCACGCAGGCACTACCCTTGCACTCCTCCAATTATCCTGTCAGGATCTATGCACTCCTCCAATCACTTAGCCAGTGCCTATGCACTTATAAAATCACCCAGGCACTATCTTTGCACTTCTCCAATCACTCAGGCATTCCCTCAGTACTCCTGCAATCACCCAAGCAGTACTCATGCAGTTATAAAATCACCCACTCACTTGCTATGTACTCCAGTAATCCCCCAGATATCACCCATGTAGTCATGGAATCACCCAGGCACTAGTTATGTACTACCCCTGCAGTTATAGAATCATGCAGTGTCTACCTATGCACTCATTTAATAACCCACATACTACCCGTGCAGTCATAGAATCACCCAGGCCCTACTGTTGCACTCATCTATTCACCTAGGCACTACTCAGTGACTCATCTATGCCTTCAGGTGCTATTTATACACTTATCCATGCACTCAACCTTTATATGTGCACTCATGCAATTAGCCAGTCACTATCCATCTTCTCCTGCAATTACCCAGCGACTACCTTTGGAGTCATACAATCACCTAAGCACTACTCATGGAGTTATGCAATCACTCAAGCAGATCTATTACATGTCTCAGTTTCTAGGTTTCACTATATTCCAGAAATATTGTATATATATTTCTTTTAGATATGATGATGATTTGAAAAGGTAGAGACATATGTATGCATGCTTTTAACAATATGGAGAGACTTATGGATGAGTCAAGTAATAGTCTGCTGCTTTATATTTGGCTAGGCCCAACACTCATGCAGTTATAAAAACACCCAAGTACTACCTATGCAGTCTTTCAATGATCCAGTCACTACATATGCACTGCTGCAATCACCCAGGCATTACCCCTGCACTCATGAAATCACCCAGGCACTATCTATGCACTCATGCAATAACCCAGGTATTACCCATGCACTCTTTCAATCACCCAGCCACTACCCATGAACTTATATAATCTCTCATGCACTACCCTTGCACTCCTTCAATCACGCAGGCACTACCCTTGTACTTATGTAATCACTCAGCCAGTACTCATGCACTTATAAAATAACCCAGGCACTACCTGTGCACTCCTCCAATCACTCAGGCATTCCCTCAGTACTCCTGCAATCATCCAAGCAGTACTCATGCAGTTATAAAATCACCCACTCATTTGCTATGTACTCCAGTAATCCCCCAGATATTACCCCTTCAGTCATTCAATCACCAAGGCACTAGTTATGTACTACCCTTGCAGTTGTAGAATCACCCAGGTCCTAATGTGGCACTCATCTATTCACCTAGGCACTACTCAATGTATTTCTTTAATTATAGATGACAATATTTGTATATAATTATTTGAATAATATTAAATAATTTTTTGAAAGATAAACTTTTTTTTTTTAGATATTCTCCATAATTAATAAGAAATATTCAGTATGACAAGAAAAGTTTAAAAGAAAAGACAACAAAGAAAACAGAACTATTTAAAGGAGAGAGAAAAGCAGAAAGTAGATGAAGTACAATATGTGACGTTGAAGATAAAGTCTTCTGGTAAGAGAACGAAAGAATTTGTTAAAAGTGTTTTAAAAAATGTCATCGATTTTCAAAATGGGGAAAAGAGAAAGAAAAGTACTACAAGCAATCAGAAGGAAAAGAAAAAGGACAAATTAATGCAAAATCAGGTTATAGGAAAACAATCCATGTTGAAAAAAGGATGAAAGAATATAAAGGCATTAGGAAGAGAATGTATAAAAGTAGAGTACTACAAAATTTATTGAAAGATTGCAAAAAATATAAAAGAAGATCAGCATTTTACAAGAAGAAAGAACAGATTGAAAGTGTAGTCGAAAAGGCTTTTGAATTGAAAAGTAAATTGTTTATATTAGTATTGAAGAGAATGAAAACATTGAATAAAACAATGCACTTTATGACGGAGAAAAGTAAAAGAAAAAGACTTTTGCAAAAATATTTCGGGTGAAAGGAAGCACACTTCTAGTACTAAACCTTTTTTTAATGAAAAAAGCTATTTTCAACAAAATACATTATTTAATGCAGTTGATACCAGTGGTCGTTGTTATGAGGTTAAAAATGGTTGTCCAATTGAAAAAGAAAAGATGGTTCCTAGAAATGTGGAAGAAGTAATAGCTGAAGAAGTTCAAGGGAGACGTACACAAGCTCCAGTGTATAAGTGGGATTGTAGTAGTATTTGTAGTATACGACAGGAATCTATTGATATATTATGAAATTTCTTACGAGATTATAGTAATAAAAGTGTTAAACAGAAGATTAAGATATTGCAAGGACTAGATCCTTGTAAAGTGAGAAAATATACTAGCTTGCAGGGTCATTCTCTGGCTTGTCTTTCTAGAAAAGTGTGTCAAAGTACTTTTCATCATTTAAGAATGTTAGCATTCAGAAATGCGGAAGTTAGTAAGAAGATTGTAGTATGTAAAAAGTCCTGCATTATGTTTAAGTGAAATAAACACAGCTCTTTTGCATGGTTCAGTATTCGATGTAAAAAATGTTTCTGATGATATACAGTTTTGTTTCTTTGGTCCTCAAGAGGAGTGTAGAGAAAGTGAGAGTTTCATAAGTGTAGGTGTTGAAGAAGAGGTGGAAGATAGTACTACTGAGAAGTTTGCAGAAGAAATTACAAAGTTTAAGGTAGTTTCTTGTGAAAAACCAAACTATGTTTGTATTTGTTGTCGACTTACTCACTATAGAACTCAAACTTGGAATGTTGATGTGAATTTAAAAAGTGAAAAGGAAAACAATGATAAGTGGGAGCAATTTGGGGGCATATCTACAAGGGCTGGCGATAAAATTATCGCCGCTTTAGCGTCCGTTTTCGGACGAAAAGCGGCGATAATTTTAACACCCTATTAGCAAGGACACGCTAACGCGTGAATCCATGCTTCTTCGCCCTTTCACATATCGCCCAGCTTTGCATCTCTAATGAGATGCAAAGTGGGCGTTCCTCCCCAGAATAACGGGAGAAATGTCTCCTATTATCAAGCCTCACGCTACGAAGCATGGCGACAAGAAAAGTAGCGATAACCTCTGTTATCGCTACTTCCCTTACGCCTGCTTTGACACTGACTTAGCCATGATATCCTATGGAAGGTGGATATCATGGCTAAGTATGTGTAGCCCTATCAGCAAGCTATCGCCAAAAGTTGTGCGATTATCGCTGGATTTCCAGCGATAATCGCACAGTTGGCAGCTTGCGCTCTGAATTTTATCGCTTTGGAGATAAGCGTTGCTGATAGCACGCTATCTCCGCGATAAAATTCAGAGTTGCCCGGCGATAATTATCCTCACGCTAAGAGCGCTGAGCGATAATTATCGCCAGCCCTTGTAGATATGCCCCTTGGTGCTTATTTGTTGGTGGAAGGTCGTTTTGAGTTGGGTAGTGATCAACATACTTGTAAATATTGTTACAACAAATTGGAAGAGAACAAAATACCAGCTAGAGCTGTACATAATATTCTAGAGTTGGTAGCTATTCCCCCGGACCTGTTAGATTTACATACGTTTGAGTCCATTCTTGGTCAATCTGCGCACCTGTTTCAGGCTATATTTCGTATGGAGCCTAAAACAGGTAAGCTGCCTCCAACAGATTTACAAAGAGGTTTAAAAGGAAGAGTTGTGTATTTACCTTTAGATTTTAAGAAAACTATTGAAACTGTTGGTGTAGAGAGAGAGGAAAGTAAACCTGTAGTTATTCTAGTTAATGGTGTACCAACAAAGAGTTTGAGGATGTCACCAAACTTCAAAAGGCTATATTATATCTTATACAAACAATATTTATCATAAAAATGTATATGTGGAAGAACAAGAAATATCTTTAGAAGATGATAGAGATATTTCACGTGGCCAAATAGAAAAAGTCCAGGAGTGAAGAAATTTACGAACATTACAGTATACATCCTCTACATTCAAAAGAAGTTATTGGAAACACTATTGAATTATTCCAAATGAAAAAAGTGAAGGGAACTCCCATGAGTGTTTGGAAAAAAAGTTTAGAAGCTCGTTTTTTTCCACAGCTCTTCCCCACTGGAAAAGGTGGACGATATGATGAATGAGCAGTACAGATTCCAGCTTCAGAATATCGTAGGACAAGATTGTACTCAGAAGATCCAAGATTTCCACAGTGTGTTCCATATTTATTTCATCTTCTGTTTGAAAGTGACTTGTCTGGACTTTCATATGCAGTGAACCACATATTAAAAACAGGAGTTCATCTTACACATGTTTCTGCAAAGGATTTCTTGGACAAAGTTCAACAAAGAGATGATCATTTAGAATCTCAGTTAATTAATTTGATGGCGTGTCAACGTGGTACTAATGAGTATTGGTATCGTCGTCACGGAGAACTTAAATGTATGTTAAGAAACTTAGGAACCCCTACATGGTTTGTTACGCTTAGCTGTGCTGAATACGCATGGGACGATTTACTTGAATTTCTACGAGAAGCAAATTCAAATGTAACAAACATTGATTTGAAGACAACTGGAGAACTGTGTTCCTTGGATACTGTAAATGTGTGCAGATATTTTAATCATAGGTTTCAAGCTATGATGTCTTTTATCTGCAATAAAAATAATCCACCTCTTGGAGAAGTTATTGATTTCTTTTGGAGAAAGGAGTACCAAGCCAGAGGTGCTCCTCATATACACATGTTATTATGGATCAAGAATGCACCTAAATTTGGAACCGATTCTGATGAAACTGGTTTGTCTTTCATTGAAGACTATGTTACCTGTGCCATTCCAAAAAAAGGAGGCGAAAACAGCTTAAGACAACAAGTTTTACGGTTTCAAAGTCATCGATGTGGAAAGTATTGTCGACGGAAATACATATCAAAGGGAAAATGTTATACAAAATGTCGTTTTGGATTCCCACGTCCAGTAATTTCAAAAGTAATTTCAAAAGGAAGAGTCAACAGTTTCATGTCAGCAGTAAGACATACTATAACTCGGATATCTCCGAAGAATACTTACAACATAAAAAGAAGTGAAGATTCAAAGTATATTAATGACTACAATCCAGTGATTTTGACAATGTGGAATGCAAACATAGATATCCAGTATGTTGCAGATAATTCGATTGCTGTTGCTCGTTATGTTACATCATATATAACCAAATCTGAAAAGACGGAGTTGAAAGAAATGTGGGAAGAAATTTCACAAGAGAAGACTCTTAGTTTAAAATTGTACAGCTTTAGTTTGAAGATGCTTTCCCATCGAGAGATTGGATCCTACGAATTTTCGGATCGGTTGACATCTGCAAGTTTATATTCAAAGTCAAGAGGAATCATTTGGGTAAGTCTAGGTCTTGCTGCAACACGAAATTGAGTTTTGAAATCTCTACAAGAAATTGAATACTTAGCTTTGAATGAGCCAGAAAGTACAGATGTTGTTAAAACAAATATGTTGGATACGTACTATCCCAAAAGGAGTCCACATATGGAAAACATATGTCTCTATGAAGTACTGCAACATTATAGTTTGAAGTGAAATGTTACAGAAAATATAAATGAAGAAAAATATGCAGTAATTGGATGTGATGGATGTTTGGTAAAACATGCCAAAGGAAATCTTATTAATCACAGGAAACTCAGGGGCCGATTCCAATTCGGGCCGGAAATCTCTGCGACCGAGCCGGACTCGGAGAGATTTCCGACCGAATCGGACCCTAGCAGCCCGACCGAACGAGTACGATGCGCACGTATGCCATCGGACTCGAGTCGGTCGGACTCCCATTGAAGTCAATGGGAGCCGGTCGTTCAACGCGTACGCGGGCTCCCATTGACTCAATGGGTGCGAGGCGGACAAGGGCGCCCCTACAGCGTGTACGCGGCGAAGCGACTCACGCCGTACACGCACAGGTAGGGGGGACCCATGGGTCCCCCCTGTGTGCGACTCGCGTGGCTACGCGTACAGGGGGGTCCGACACGGACCCCCAAAGTACAGCTCCGACTGCTCTTTCGAGCCGGAGTGCGCGGCTCGGTCGGACTGCCCGCGGCGCGCATCATACTTACCCGGCCGGGGAACGTCTCCATTGCGCGGTGCGAGTCGAGTCCGAGCGAGTCGGTCGGTGCGGTTCGACCCGGGAACGAGTCGGTCGGAGCGGTCGGGACGCCCGGACGAGTCGGTCGGCGAATTCGCATCGTACTCGCTCGCCAGGACGCGCGTACGAATCGGTCGGGAAATAGGGCTCCGAATCCGATCCGGTTAAGCCGAATCCGATTCGGAGCCCTACCGGCCGAGATCGGAATCGGCCCCTCAGTTGTGATACTCCAGATAAAAGGGAATTTTTTCTATTTAGCACTTCTGCAACTCTTCAAGCCTTGGCGTACTGAAATGGAATTACTTGGAGATTTTGACTGCTATGAAGATTCTTTTAATGCATGTAAAGATAGCATTGAATGTACAATTTTTCCACATTATCTACAAATGTTGAATGAAGAGATTGAACAAGAAAATACTATTGCAGCTAACATAGCTGGAGACAGTTCTCAAGATAGTCAAAGTTCTGCTTCACTAAGTCAAGATCCACTAGGACAACCTATTCTTGAAAATGAAGCAGCAATAGCCATGAGTGAAGTAGAAACATCAATGCAACAAGCATAACACAATATTATTGAGTTGGGAAACTTGGAAGAAGAACTAAATATTGAACAAAAAGAAACATATGAGCAAGTGACACAACAGATACAGCATGGTTTACTGCATGAAAAAAAGAATGCCAATGCACATCATTTAAACCTATTCGAATGTATATCAGTGGGCAAGCTGGAACAAGAAAAAGTTTCTTAATTAAAGTTTTGACCAGTTATCTACACAAAACCACTGAATCACACTTATCTTGTGTTGTAACCGCTCCAACTGGGTTAGCAGCACATAACATTAAAGGGATTACATTACATCGATTACTCATGCTACCAGTTGAACATGAAAATAAGTTGGAATATCACAAGCTATCTGGAGAAGCTTGTTATGAAGTTTCAAGAGAAAATGAAACTTCTAATTATTGATGAGGTGAGCATGGTGTCAAACTTAGTGCTTGCCTTTGTACATTTAAGAATGCAACAGATTTTAAAAACAGATTATGATGTTCTATTTGGAGGAAAACATGTAATTGTATTCGGCGACCTACTACAACTTACTCCTGTAAAAGGGCAACCTGTTTTTAAAAAACTTGTCCAAGAAGACACTAGGAAATCTTTGGGAAGTATTGGAAATGTCAACATATGGTCTCATTTTGAATATAAAGAACTTATTAAGAATATGCGACAAGCAAGTGATGAACATTATGGAAACATTCTTCAAGATATTAGAATTGGTGTTTTTACTAAAGATGGTAAAGAAGCTTTACAAAGTCGGCTTTTAACAAACTTGTTTGCAAATGAAAACATAGCACCTGAAATAATGTACAAAAAAATTTGAGAAAATAAGTCTATAGTTTGCCTAATGCCTACACTGCAAGAGTGTTCTACGTTCAATCAAGAACTTTTGAAATTGGAAAAACAACCAATAGTGAAAATGGAAGCTATTGATAAAATGGAACACAAAGGAGTTACTATTCTTCTCTCAGAGAAATTACAGTCAAAATTGGATTCTTTGGAAAAGTCGGTGTCTAAGAATGCAGGTTTAGAAAACACTTTTTATGTATGTGTAAATTGTCAGATAATTTTACGGCGTAATTTGAATGTAGAAGAACGTTTAGTAAATGGAGCAATGGGTAAAGTTGTTGGATTTCTGAATTGAATTTATGAAGATTAAATTTGATCAGATTGAAGAGATAAAACAGATTGGACGTTGTGCTGTTTGTTTTTTGCTTGTACAAGACATATGTTCGTGGAAAACAGTTTCCTCTTTCTTTAGCATATGCTGCAACCATTCATAAATCTCAAGGTTTAAGTGTAGACAGTGCTTTGGTAAATATTGGAAGTACAGTGTTTAAAGAGGGCATGGCATTGTCTTGAAGAAGAACATTATCTGGTTTGTATTTGATTGATTTTGATGAGAAAAAGGTTATTGCTGATGAAAATTGTGTAAGAGAGTATAATCGGTAAAGAAGACTGTATGCTCCTAACTTAGGTGAATATCCCGTATATCAAAAATGTCTAGTGTGTCCAAAACGAAAATATGACAAACGTTCTAGTGAGGTTCAAAAAAAGAAAACAATTCAAGAGAATGGTGAAGCTGCAAAGAAAATGAAAATGGACACTGTTGATGATACTGTAGGATACCAGTTAGAAAATAGTTCAGGTATCAACTGCTATGCTAATGTAATTGTGAATGTTGTGTTTTATCTAGAAGATCTTCATCATGAAATTATGGAAAATCGAGAAAAAAGATTCTGTTCTTAATTACATTATATTTTTCAAAAGTTGGTAACTCATAGAACTAAAATACATACTGCTTCTGGCATACGGCATCTTTTGGATATATGTACTGGTTCTTGGTAATTTACACTTAGGGGTCGATTCCGATTCGGGCCGGAAAAAGCACCGACCGACTCGGAGCCGGTATTAATTCCGACCGACACGTACCTGTGGCGCCCGACCCGCCAAGTACGATGCAAAGCGTGCAAAATCCGACCGACACGTACGGAACCCAAGCCGAACGACCGAGCCGCACGGAAAACAGCAATCCGGCCGGAAAAACACGCGAATCGAACCGACCGACACGCACCCGGAACAAATCCGACCGAAACGTACCCGCAAACTCCTAACCGCCAAGTACGATGCAAGGCGCGAAAACCACGACCGAGTCGTACGGAGGACAAGCCGTACGACCGACACGCATACAAAACTGCGAGCCGAAGTAACACAAAACACCGCGACCGACGCGTACGCAGCATAGAAAATAGCACAAACACAGCGTGAACGAAACGGAGAAGACCGTACGAGACAACTGCAGGGTCCGACTCGGTCACAAGAACGTTTCCAACATGCACAGAAAGTACTAAGGGAAAATACACAAAAAAGGCCAAACAAGCAATTACAAAGCCAATAAATACTGGGGGGGTGGGGACAGAGAACAAAGACACACCCACAACTCCACCCATATAAAGGACACAAATCCCAACCATGATCCTTTGCAAATCCAATTCACCTGCCAGCACTCAACAGACAGCAACCACACACCCACAGCTCATCCCTCACACAAGCCACACACCATCAGCACACCAACAAATAGCCACCTCACATACACCCAGCAAAACACACACTCACACACCTTCACCTGCACACCAACACACACATCACTCACCATCACCACCCATCACCATGCCCCCAAAGAAGAATCACAAGTTCCTAGATAGTGAATTGGAAGTCATGGTAGACGAGATCCTCAGGGTAGAGCCACAGCTGTTTGGCGCACTGGTCCAACAGACACCCATCGCTCAGAAAACAAAGATGTGGGAGAGGATCATCAACAGGGTGAACGCACAATCACCATGTCTGCGCACAAAGACTGACATCCAGAACAGGTGGTATGACGTGCGCAGGAGGGTACGGGACCTGCTGAAGAAGGACTACCTCCTGAGCAAACACACCGGCAGTGGACCTCCTGCCAAGCCAGTATACCTCAGGCCCTGGGAGGAGAAGGTGCGGGCCATCCTACCGCCAGTGAGCGTCTATGGACTAGAAAACATCCCAGAGCCTGGTGAGTACACTACAAATGTACACAATATTCTGCCACAATACACACACATCACTGTCAAGGGGGGAGTCAAACCATGCACTCTTAGCAATTACACAGCAACCAGAACAGAATCATCCCAAAATGTGTATGTCAGTCAGATAAACACAACACATGCCATCTCAAAGTTACATTTAACTGTGTCATCACATGTACAAACACAACTACAACTACAGCTAGGCAGTGGCACAAATATAACTAACAAACACATCCAGACATGTAGCCACCACTACAACACCAACACACAGTGAAGACCACTGAAAGAAAGGAATTCTGTGTATGCTGGGCAAGTCAGTGTAGCCAATAGCATCATGGGAGTCGTAGTCACAGATATTGCTCACCCCACAACTGTCCCATCAACACCACCATGAACCATGCGCACATCACAGGGAGTGGAAAAGGACTCACAAGATGGCTGACCCTGGGTACTGCTGTGGGGAGCACAAGGCCCTGCTGGCAACTGTGCAACAACCAACAGCAGGACACCACTGACTGACATCCTGAAAGACAACTTGCACTCCCTGCAATGGAAGCACGTTCCATGGTGGGATATCTGGCTGGGTGGGAAGGAGGACTCACAGCCCTGACCATAGTCACAAGCACCTCCCCTCACACACCCCCTCAACACAAACTCCACATAACCCACCTGGGAGAATGCAATGCCTCACATCCTAACTGAAGATCCCACAAAGAACCACCACCCTGGGTTATGCTGTGTGAAGCACAGGGAGACTCTTGGGACTTTTAGCCAAACAACTGCCAGGATAACACTCCCAGCCATCCTGTCACCACAGGCAGCCCACCCCACAGGGAAGCAGAGTCAAAAGGAAGGAAGGATGGGCATGCTGGGAAGGGGGGTGGAGGCAATAGCATGATGGGAGTTGTAGGCACAGATATTGCTCACCCCCACAACTGTCCCATCAACACCACCATGAACCATGCGCACATCACAGGGAGTGGAAAAGGACTCACAAGATGGCTGACACTGGGTACTGCTGTGGGGAGCACAAGGCCCTGCTGGCAACTGTGCAACAACCAACAGCAGGACACCACTGACTGACATCCTGAAAGACAACTTGCACTCCCTGCAATGGAAGCACGTTCCATGGTGGGATATCTGGCTGGGTGGGAAGGAGGACTCACAGCACTGACCATAGTCACAAGCACCTCCCCTCACACACCCCCTCAACACAAACTCCACATAACCCACCTGGGAGAATGCAATGCCTCACATCCTAACTGAAGATCCCACAAAGAACCACCACCCTGGGTTATGCTGTGTGAAGCACAGGGAGACTCTTGGGACTTTTAGCCAAACAACTGCCAGGACAACACTCCCAGCCATCCTGTCAGCACAGGCAGCCCACCACACAGGGAAGCAGAGTCAAAAGGAAGGATGGGCATGCTGGGAAGGGGGGTGGAGGCAATAGCATGATGGGAGTTGTAGGCACAGATATTGCTCAGCCTCACAATTGGCCCATCAACACCACTCACAACCATGCTCACATCACAGGGAGTGGAAAAGGACTCACAAGATGGCTGACACTGGCTACTGCTGTGGGGAGCACAAGGCCCTGCTGGCAACTGTGCAAATACCAACAGCAGGACACCACTGACTGACATCCTGAAAGACAACTTCCACTCCCTGCAATGCAAGCACGTTCCATGGTGGGATATCTGGCTGGGTGGGAAGGAGGACTCGCAGCACTGACCATAGTCACAAGCACCTCCCCTCACACACCCCCTCAACACAAACTCCACATAACCCACCTGGGAGAATGCAATGCCTCACGTCCTAACTCAAGATCCCACAAAGAACCACCACCCTGGGTTATGTTGTGTGAAGCACAGGGACACTCTTGGGACATTTAGCCAAACAACTGCCAGGACAACACTCTCAGCCATCCATTCAGCACAGGCAGCCCACCCCACAGGGAAGCAGAGTCAAAAGGAAGGAAGGATGGGCATGCTGGGAAGGGGGGTGGAGGCAATAGCATGATGGGAGTAGTAGGCACAGATATTGCTCAGCCTCACAACTGGCCGATCAACACCACTCACAACCATGCTCACATCACAGGGAGTGGAAAAGGACTCACAAGATGGCTGACACTGGCCACTGCTGTGGGGAGCACAAGGCCCCGCTGGCAACTGTGCAACAACCAACAGCAGGACACCACTGACTGACATCTTGAAAGACAACTTTCACTCCCTGCAATGCAAGCACAGTCCATGGTGGGATATCTGGCTGGGTGGGAAGGAGGACTCACAGCACCGACCACAGTCACCAGCAGTTTTTCACACCTCCCCCCTTAACACAAACTCCACACAACTCACCTGGGAGAATGCATTGCCTCACACACCAATAATCTATCCCACAAAGAACCACAACACTGGGTCATGCAGAGTGAAGCACAAGGACACACATGGGACCTGTAGCAGAACTAACCCCAGGATTACACTGTCAGCCATCTTGTCAGCACAGGCACACAACCCCACAGGGAAGCAGAGTCAAAGGGAAGGAAGCATGGCCATGCTGGGAAGGGGGTGGAGGCAATAGCATGATGGGAGTCGTAGTCACAGCTCAACATCCCCCACCCACATGGCCCAGCAAGCTCACACTCACGCATGCAAATCCCACAGAGAGTGGAAAGGCCCATCAAAGATGTCTGACACTGGTGCTGTGTTGTGGGGAGCACAAGGGCATGCTGGGAACTGCACACCAACCAACAGCAGGACACCACTGTCAGCCATCTTGCCATTGCTCTCACACCCACACACACTGAACTCCCCACAAAAGCAAGTAAGTATGGGAATGCTGGGAAGTGGGGTGGAGGCAATAGCATGATGGGAGTCATAGTCACAGACATAGCTCACCCCCACAACTGTCCCATCAACACCACCCTGAACCATGCTCACATCACAGGGAGTGGAAAACAACTGACAAGATGGCTGACACTGGCAACTGCTGTGGGGAGCACAAGGCCCCGCTGGCAACTGTGCAACAACCAACAGCAGGACACCACTGACTGACATCTTGAAAGACAACTTTCACTCCCTGCAATGCAAGCACAGTCCATGGTGGGATAACTGACTGGCTGGGTGGGAAGGAGGGCCAGCTGTCAACCAAATACAACCAATGCAGACCATGTTCACACCCCAACAAATACATAGAAATGCCCAAATAATGCAGGACAATGTGCTACACCAATATCAACCCCTGACTGTGACAACTTAGGACAATGCAATGTACAGGCGTGCACCCAGAGGCACAGTCACAACTGTCAGGTGTGTCAACCATTGATGCCTGCAGAAACATAACATACATTGTGTGTGTCTCCCAAAAACAGGTGATGATGGGGACACAGCAGCAGACGCTGAGGAGTCCCAGTCCCAGGCTCAAGAGGATACGGAGCTCACTGGTGTCGAACAGCCTCTGTCCTCCTCGGATGAAGAAGACCAACCTGGCACCTCCGGTGCAAGTCATCATGCAGCACCAGCAGGACCACCAGCTGCAGCACCAGCAGGACCACCAGCTGCACCCCCTGCACCCACCCCTCCAACAACTGTCACCACAAATACCATCCCTGCCGACATGGACAGAACAAGGAGCACCACCAGCACAGGGACCCTGGACCAACGTGGGGCCATGGACACCACCACCACCACCAACCCCCAAGGGGGACCAGGGTCATCTGTGCATGCCACTGCACGCACTGCACATGTCGGCAGGGGTGGTGGGAGGGGTGGGAGACAGAGGTCGCTGCTTGCAGAGGTGTCTGGTGTGCATGATGACCCACAACTGCCACGCATAGCCGATGCGTACCAGTCCAGCACCGGAGATCTCAGCCAGGTAGTGGGGCTCCTCAGGGACATCAAAGAGCAGCAGGCTGCCCATCATGCCCGCTTGGACTCACACATGTCCCGCGTGGAGTCCAAGTGGGACACAATGCAAGAGATGACGGCGGTGCATAGGGACATATTACAATGCCTCCGCCAGATGACCAGCAACCAGTCTACACCTCCCTGTGTGCCAACAACATCTGGTGCTGAAACAACTGCAACTGCCACAGGGAGGGAGGATGACTCTGGCGGAGAGTCCCCTGCACCGCAGCAGCCTGCACTTCAGGGGCCCCCCCAAAGAAGAGGGGTCGTCCGAGGAGGGGCAAGTGAGAGGCCGATGGCCATGTGCAACCCCCAGGAAGCCTGAACCTGTTCTGGATGATCACCTTTGTGCGCAAACTGTTCACCCTGTTGACGGCAACACAACTCCCACACATGACATGGGGAGTACAAGTTGGACCAATGTCTCAGACAACTGTGGCCCCGATACTGGGGATTTTGTCTACCAGGACTTTCAATTCATCTAGGAACTTCTGATTGCAATATAAATGTACAGCACTAACCATCCTGTGCACTATTCACACAAATGTATCACAATAAACACACTAATACACCATACTTGCCTCTGTTGTGATTCCAACATGGGTGCTGTCATGGGGATGATGAACTGCAAAATTACACTGTGTATGTGAACTGCAACAGCAAGTACAACACAGGCATGTGAGTAATGGCAACGTGACACATATGAGGGAGACACACCACCAGGGCTACACAACACATACACACCTAGCCCATCTGACTCATTGCCTACACTGATGTTGCCAGGAAAGACGGTGCAATGCACAGACACCACACCTATTCCCAGATGTAGTCAAGTAGCCCACAGGTGCAGTAAGCAAATGGCAGTCAAATGTGTGACCACAGACAACGCACATCACAAAGTGAAGCACAGGTTTATTACACAGTTGCAACATGTCGTAACCACTACAGATGCAAGGTAATCCCACCTGGCAGCGGGCACACAGTCAACAACTGTAGAAGGAAGGAAGTCCATGGGTGTGGCGCACATCACCTGTAGGGACACAACAGCTACCACCCTGGAAGTACAATCACGTCGTCGGTGGACACAGTTGACCAAACGAATCTGAAAGTACCCTGTGAAGGACAGAAATGACACACAGTCAAAAGCAATGGAGAACAGGACAGAACAGCAAAACTCATGCACAATACATGTTACAAGATACCCACCCAGAACCAAGTTAGCATGTCAACACTGTTGGGGAGTACAGACTACCTGTAAGCACACATCGCTACACACATCCAGTCAAGTAGCCCATGGACACACTCTAACAGCACCAGAGCACCACCTACACATATCATGCTAACTCACATCATTGACATGACACCTCAGGATACTCACATTCAGCTAAAGAAGTTGGTGATGAGCTGTGTGCAGACATCACCATCATCATCATCAGCACTGGCATTGTGGTCCAGGCCAGGATCCTCCACAGGTGGCGGATGTTGGTCATTGTCATCCTGGATGAGAGGCAACTCCTTCCACACTGCCAGGTTGTGGAGCATGCAGCAGACGATGATAATCTTGCACACCTTCGCTGGGGCATATGGGAGGGACCCTCCTGTCTTGTCGAGGCAGCAGAATTGGCTCTTCAGGAGACCAAATGTCCGCTCAATCACTCTCCTGGTCCGACCATGTGCCTCATTGTAGCGCATCTGGGCTGGTGTCACAGGGTTCCTGAGGGGTGTCAGCAACCACGGCATGTTGGGGTATCCCGAGTCACCTACGGACAGACAAGTGCACATTAGCTGACTTGGAAAAGTGGGCGGAATACTACAGATCAGATCACACACAATGGCACAAAGTCAGTACACACCGACAAGCCAGGCACGCTGGTTCTGCATCTGTGCCATCATCCTGGGGATGCGACTACTCCTCATCACAAAGGCATCGTGTGCTGAACCAGGGAAATGGGCACACACGTGTGAGATGGTCATATCTGCAAGACACACCACCAGTGCATTGACCGAGTGGTAGTGTTTGCGGTTACGGTAGGCCTGTTCATGTGCCTGTGGTGGTACCAAAGCCACATGTGTCCCATCAATGGAGCCAATGACATGCAGCATCCTCCCCAGGGCATAGAAGTCACTCTTCACGTCAGTGAGTCGTTGCAGTCTAGGGAAATAGATGTACCGGTTCAGGTATAGCAACATTGCCTCCAAAACATCGCGGAGCACACGGCTGAACATGGTCTGTGACATCCCACCAGCAGTCGCCACAGTGTGTTGAAAGGTACCGGTGGCAAAGAAGTGTAGGGCTGCCATCACCTTCACCTTGGGGGTCAGCGCTGTAGGATACGGCCGGCCAGGCTGCAAATGTGGGGCCAACTGCACTGCCAAATCCTCAATCAGTTGCCTGGAGAAGCGGTACCATCGGATGCTGTCCCGTTCCACCATCGTTGCCAGGTCTGGGAATGGTCTATGGACAGCAGGAGCCCTGCAGTGCAGAGGAGAAGAAAGCAAGATTGTCAGTCACCCCACATATGCGGCATTGAACACACTCAATATCACATCATACATCATTATGAGGCACAACTACATGAAGTGTGCAGTTCCGTAAGGACATGTATGGTACATACATGGCCAACATCTGTCATCATGGTTCAACAAGTGGCATCAATTAGTCCCAGGTTGGCCCATTGGATATCATGAGGCCGTGTCACAGTTCCCATCTCCTGCTGCCATGTTACAATCACCCCCACAGTGACATGTGAGGACAGATGGGCCCCAGGCATCACAGCTCAACGACAGGTACATTCCCAGGGACCCTGTATTGCCACATGGACACTGGCATTACATGGAGTATCATGTATACACCACAGCAAAACAACCATGACCCCCACAGGTAGTGGTTCCACTTGCCTCTGCAGGACAGACATGGACGTCTGTGACACACACTCGCACAACATCAAAGTCCACGCACAAACAACGTGGATGTGGAGACTGTCTCCCATTGTGCACATGAAATCAGAGACATTGTAAACACTACATGCACACAGACTGTGGAGGACCATCACTATTGTGCCACTGGGTCACTCTGGCTCAAACATACCGTCCCACATGGGACTCACGGGGTATGTGACATGACATACACATACACCACCGTGAAATGTGAGCATGGCACATGCTCAGATATGAACAGTTGCACATCACAGTGGTCATGTACACGTAACACCCAGGATCCTGTCCCCATGAACATGTGCACAGCCTGGGGGTGGCTGCCCCCAGGTGACACCCACAGGACAACATGTACACCAACATACACACAATAGGAAATGCAGCCTTACATGCCTTATGATACAGTTTGGACAGGCTGTGGTGTTGTAGGTGTGCCCCTCACTCCCTGGGAGCTATTTGTGGCTGGCATATGTTCATCTGAGACAGGCATGGTGACATATGCCAGTCACTTGTACAGGGATGCGTTGAACAGCAATGGACCGATCGGTGCCCCCGGCCGTCCCATTGCATTCAATGTGTGCGGGTACGCGTTGTACCCCTGTACGCGTTGAACAGCAATGGACCGATCGGTGCCCCCGGCCGGCCCATTGTATTCAATGTGTGCGGGTACGCGTTGTACCCCTGTACGCGTTGAACAGCAATGGACCGATCGGTGCCCCCGGCCGGCCCATTGCATTCAATGTGTGCGGGTACACGTTGTACCCCTGTACACGTTGAACAGCAATGGACCGATCGGTGCCCCCGGCCGGCCCATTGCATTCAATGTGTGCGGGTACGCGTTGTACCCCTGTACGCGTTGAACAGCAATAGACCGATTGGTGCCCCCGGCCGGCCCATTGCATTCAATGTGTGCGGGTACGCATTGTACCCATGTACGCGTTGAACAGCAATGGACCGATCGGTGCCCCTGGCCGGCCCATTGCATTCAATGTGTGCGGGTACGCGTTGTACCGCTGTACGCGTTGAACAGCAATGGACCGATCGGTGCCCCCGGCCGGCCCATTGCATTCAATGTGTGCGGGTACGCGTTGTACCCCTGTACGCGTTGAACAGCAATGGACCGATCGGTGCCCCCGGCCGGCCCATTGCATTCAATGTGTGCGGGTACGCGTTGTACCCCTGTACGCGTTGAACAGCAATGGACCGATCGGTGCGCACCCATTGTCAATGGCCTAGCCTGGCAACGGACGCGTTTTCAAAATTCGAACGAGTCGGTTGCTGTAAATTCAGTTGGTCACCCACAACAATGTTGCAAAATCATGTATGTCATGAAGTTGAAGATTTGAAGGATGCTGTGGGCGTGTATTGGTGCTGCTATTCCATGGATTGGCCAGATTCAGAAGATGCAATCGACTTGGACCTATCACTTTGGACACATGGGACAGTATCTGCCTCTGCAGCACACATATATTGCTGGCTGTTCCCCTGAGAGCTCACTTGCCTGCACTACATGCTCCAGGACGACATCTGCCACTGCACTGCTGCTGTCTCTGCCCCCTCTTGACCCTGCAATGGCACGTACTGTGGAGAGAGCCCCAGCCTTCAGCCTTGAGGAGAACCAGGCCCTGCTGGACAGCCTACTTCCACAGTACAGCAAGCTGTATGGGACACCAGGGGAGCAGGTGAGTGTTCTGTGCACTGCCTTTCTGAATGTGCATTTTGTCTGACTAGCAAGGCTGAAAGTCTGCACGCCACTGGCTAGCAGGCTCACTGAGTAGTTGTCACCCCCCATAGTGTGTAGTGACATGCACTGGACAGGTATGGTGCAGTGACAGTGCATTTGAACAAGGTTTTACTTCCCATGCAATGATACCATGTAGTGACTTCTGGCAAACTGTCCATGGGCAGCGTTGCACTGCCTGTGTACATCATGTGCCCCTGTGATTGAGACATGTATATACAACTGTGTCATGCACGGATATGTTGCATGTGTAGTAATGGCCTTTTCACTTTGTCATCCTCACAGGTTAATGCCCATCGGAAGCAGGAGATCTGGAAGGACATCGTCCGGGCTGTCCGGTCCGTGGCGGTCTACAAGCGCCGGATCCGCAACTGCCAGAAGAGGTGGCAGGACCTTCGGGGCTGGACCCGGAGGATTGCACGGGTCCAGCTGAAGCTGTCGCCTCCTCACAGGAGGGGCGGAACACGGACCCTGACCCCCCACATGCTCCAGATCCTGGTGGTGGTGTTTCCAGACCTGGATGGGCAGCTGAAGGCCAGACAGCAGCAAGGAGGGGGTGAGTCAAAGACTGCACTGTGAACTCTGTATTACATGCTATGTGCCCTCCTCTGGCCTGGTTAAACTGCCACAGTACAGCAGTCATGTTGTCCAGGAGCCATGTCCCTCTATTGTGCACTGCCCACTCCTCATCTGATACCCAGGTGTGGCCCTTACAGTCAGGGAATTGTGTCACTTGGGACTGTGTCCTTGCAGTTTGCTTCACTCAAGGTGGGGGACAGCATCTGTTTCCCTAACTCTGTTGTGGGCATCATGGGTGGGTCCATTGTTCACACAATGCCTGTGTTCGGACATGTAATCTGCGTGTTGCTTTGATATGCGGTCCACTTGCTGAGCTGAGCCACCACATGTGCCTGGGGTATCTGGCACACACCCATGCAGCGGGTGGGAACAATGTTTGGGCCTCAGGAGTGTGCAGATTACGTGTGTCACACATACATAGCCAGCTATCCACTGTCCAGGGCTCATCCCTCATTCATGTGGGGCAGGACAGTCATGCCTACTCCAGCCCATCCAATACACCTGTACTCCCACTCCCGTGTATCAGCTGACACGTTGTGCGCAGTGATTTGACCCCTCAGGTGTCTGCCTCTGTGTCAGTGTGCTGTGGATTTGTTGCCAGGACTGCTGGGGTGTTTCTCGGTTGGGGCTCAGCATGCCACTGGAGATGTGACCATAGGAGACGATACTTGTGTGTCACATAGGTGTTTGATCAGCTGCCCGTGCAGACTGGGGTATGCAAATGTGAAGTTCAGGCAGCTGTTTCCCATTCACAGCAGATTGTGAGGGGCTCAGGTTCAGAGGGTAGTGTCACAGGTCTCCCATATGTCAAATCGGTATGACCTGGACAGATGAGGGTTCAGATGATGAGTTGTGTGGGGGATGTACATGTGCACTTGTGCAGCTCCAGGACTTGCATTCCCCATGACCTACTATTGTGACACAATGCAGAGTGTTGTTGTCTGGCTGCCAAGTCATACATCACTGATACAGTGACATATGACTTAGCAGTCATGCCTCTGCCATGGCATGTGTCTACTTATTGGTGATCCTGCAGGGGAGTGACATGTGCTACATGCACACCATTGTGGCGATGGCTATCAGGACATGGGTGCATCATGGTGTCTGTCGCTGGTATGCATCACATGCATTTCCTATTTGACTCTGGGCATCCCTTTCATCCGGAAACCTGTACTGACTCAGTGGCAAGAGTTGTGATGTGTGCTTGTCCACATGCTACACCGTGTCCTCTGCACTGTCCAACTACTGTGTAGGTGGTGCATGTGTCCACACTGGGGTGTTGCTATCCAACAGACACCAGACAGATGGGTGCAAGGCCATGTGGGATGTGAGTGCCATGGTTGGCATCAGACTGACAATTGGCTTCTCCTGTTCAGTTAGGGCACTTTTAGCAATGTTCAACTAATGATGCCAGGACTTGCTCTGTAATGTGCTGTGCTCACAGTGGTGTGTGCGTTCGGTGCAGGTGACTGATGTCTGTCTGTTTCCCCATTGATTGCAGATACATCCACGGCCACAGAAGGGGACAGCTCCACGGACCAGGAGGAGCCGGAGAGCCAGACTGGGTCAGCAGCCGAGGAGTGGTCGGAGGGACCCAGTGGCACAGAGGGCGAGGGGAGCCACACCGAGGAGTCCTCAGCAGCATCCACCTCAGCTGAGGACCACAGTGGCTCAGAGGATGACTCCCTTATGGAGGCGGGTGTCAGCAGCCACCACACCTCAGCTAGTGTTGCTGTCCCCGCCACCACCAGCACCACCACCGCCCTCCCATCGGCTCCCATTCCCCAGGTCCGTGGAGGCTCCCATGTTCGGGAGCGTGTCTCCTTCGGGCCAGGCACCGCACCCCCTGCCCCTGTGTCCCCTGCTGCCCTGACTGAGGAGTCTGTGTACCTCCTTCGCCAGCTCCATGTAGGGCAGACAGCCATGCTGAGTGTCCTCCATGCACACACCGCTCTGTTGACTCAGCTGGTGTCGTTCATGGAGGGCATCTCATCGGGCATGTCTGACCTACAGAGGGGCAATAGGTCCATGGACTCCTCTCTGACGGCAGCAGTGTCCCTCCTCAGACAGTCCCTCACCCCTCCTGCCTCTGCTCCATCCACACTCCCCAGCACCTCACCCGTCCCAAGCACACACACACCGGCACAGGCACACACCAGCACACACACGTCCAGCACACAGACACACACGCCACAAACAAAACGCACACGCACGCACAGTCAGGGGACTGAAACCAGACTCACAGGGGATGGGGCCCTGGAACACACACACGCATCCACAAGCACTGCGCAGTCCTCAGTTGCCTCTCCCTCCAAAGCACCCTCCCTTGCCTCACCTGCAACCCCAAAGTCACAGCGGCTCTTCCTCTGTGACCTCGGCATCATCCCCTACGATCCAGCTGCTCCAGCATCCAGGGGGAAGAGGAAGCCCACCCACATGGAGCAGAGTGCCCCTCGCCCCCGGACACCCTCCCCCAGGCCAGACAGACTGAGGCCCCCACCCGCAAGTCCCCCCGGAGTCGTAAGAGCAAGACCCCGCCGCCGCCCTGCAGCTCAGGCACCAGGTCTCCTTCCTCCATCCCTCAGGCCCCCACTCCACAGGTGCCCCCACCACACCCTGCCCCAGGTTCCCCCACCCACAGATATACCATCCCCAAGAGGATCAGGCCTTCTCCCCCTGCCACTTGCTCTCCCGGCACCACACCCCCGCTGCGCTTGTCTGTGCCACTGATGTGGTGAGGGTGTCCTCCCCCTCTGTCCAGCCCACCTTGCCTGTTCCCCATTCTCCTCCCCTGGAGGTAGGCACTGCAGTGGAGTCCACTACCACCCTGTCTGACTTGGGCACTGCAGTGGCGGACCTGTCCACTCCATCTGCACGGTCCACTGCAGTCGTGCCAGCACACACACCATCTGAGCCATGCCCCCCAGTTGTGCCGGCACACACCATGTCAGACACCTCCACTGCAGTTGTCAGTGGCTCTCCAGCACCCACCACCCCTTCCCTGCCTCCTCCTGGTGAGCCCTGATCCTGTCCCTGCGGTGCCTGGCCTGCCCCCCCGGTTGCCCCTCCTAGTGGATTGTCCCTGGTTTTGTGCAGTGCAGGCATGCGTAGGGTGACATCTGCCACTGTCACCCTGTATTGACTTACTTGATGGACTGGCCATTGGCCTTTGTTGGAGCATTACTGTTCTCTGAGTTTTTGGACACACATATGCTGAATAAAGCAACTTTCTGTTCTCTAATGCTATTACTTCTGATGTACATGATGTTGATGATGCTGACCATGCCCTTGCAGCAGGGATGATGATCTTTGGTCTCATGAAAATGAAGTGTCACTGGGCAGGGCCCCATGTGGTCCAGAGGGACAGTGTCCTATCCTGTGGTGTATCCATGTCATCCTTAACAGCATCTGTGGGTGTCATGTTTACAATATTTGGCAATGGAATTTCCTAGTTACATTAGCAATGTCACATCTGTGGCTTCCATCCCTGCACATCTGTAGTGCTTGCCATTGTTCAATTCGTCTACTTCCCTGACCGTGTGGCCATCTCCAGTGGACATGCAGGTTTGGGCATCAATGGGGAAGGACTCATCTGTGTTGTCAGTGCAACTTGCTGTACATGTGTGTTGGATCTGTGCTGATGATTTCGTTGACACTCCCATGACCAGGCTGATGTGATGGGAGCCTTGATTTGGTGCTAATTGTTTACTGTGTGACAAAGTATTGTGCTGACATGATGGAGCCCTACTGATGCGACATATGGCACAGCTTTCCTCACACAGGAGTGGAGTCCCCTCATGGCAGTGTGTGCTCCTGTGACATTGCCTGCGCGCAAGGTGTGTGTTGTATGAGCATGTCTGTGTGTTCACTTCCATTTTGCTATGCGTGCTGGGATCCCTAGTGATGTTTCTGTTTGTGATGCTTGCTGAGTTGAGCTATGTTCCCCCAAAGTCTACTCCCTGGGTTCTCTGTGATGTGGGTGCATGGCACATTACTGGTCATCAGGGTGTCACCCATAGGTGTGTTTGCTGTCAGGGCTGAGTTTGTGGGCAGGCGCTGATGGGTCACAGTTAGGATTCCCCTTAGCACTTGTTGTTTACTCCTGTAATGTGATTTCCGGTTTGTGTTAGCTTTCATTGTTTGTGACACGTTGTGTGTGTGACAGCTGGCACTCCTCAGGGTCAGGGCTGCAATGTTGGTAGTTGTCCATGTGTGTTCTTTGTGGGTGACCTTGGCTTCTTCATTGGTGTGTGACTGTGGCTGGGATCCCATTGGTTGGTGTGGTGTTGCCGTCATGTCCATGTACGGCGTAGTGTGCAGTGTGTCAGACATTTAGGAATCTTGTGGTGTGGCCATGTGTGCTGTGTTTCTGCACCTTGCTTCCCACCCACCCCCCTGGGATTGTCATGGGTGCATGCGCAATGTCACCTGTGCATGTGAGCTTCACTGCAGCACATTGTTGGTGGTCGAGGTGTGTGTTGTTTAGTGTGTGCAGATGAGAGTTGTTGCCCGGCAAGACCCCTGCCTCCATGTTGGCCTTGGCTTACTGGCCATGCTGATTGATTTGTGCTTGTGTGGGTGTGCTGGTAATTCTTTGCTCAGGATACATGACTGTGGTTCACAGTGTGAACGACATCTGGCTTTGTCATCACAGTGGTATTGTAATGCAGCCCAGGGTCACCACACTGTGTGGGCCCTGGGGGTGGTGCTGTGATGCCTCGGTGTCTTACTGTGTGGGTTGCTGTTCCTACATGCTTGTGTGACATGTGTGATTTGTGCTCCCTCTCATCTGACAATGCCTGATTGCCCACATAGGGGAATTGGATCCCTGAGTTACCTTTGTGTGGCACTGTATGCACATCTGTGTGTTTGGTCTTCAGGCCTCCTCATGTGTTGTGTGGTTGCCTGGGGACACTGGTCCCCCCCTCACCTGTTGTGTTTGATGTGCAGTGTGTGTCTGCCTGTTTGTGTTTGTGCATCAGCGCCACTGCATTGGCATATTCATGGTGTGCCATTATCTGTATGTTGTTTGGTGTGTTTGCCCTGCTGTCCCTGGGACTCCTAGGTCATCAGTCAGCACAATGATCATTGTTTATGTATCCCATTGCTGCCATGGTATGGTATCTGTTCACCTGCCATCTGCAGTCTACACAGGGTATCTGCATTGGTGTGTCCATTGGTGCAAATATGTGGGCCTGCATTGTGATGGTCACTTCTGTCATTGTGTCATTGATGTATGTTGACGGTGTCAGACACCATGGGTGATGTTTGTATGCAGCTGGCCAGAGGTATGTCTTATTCGCACTGCACTGTTTGCCTCCCCAAATCTATGTTGCAATGGGACACCTGCACTACTTTGCCACAGTTGTGTTTGTTGTTCTGTGACCAGGATTTGTCCATGCAGTTTGCCAGTTGCAGCTTCTACTTTGTTCACACTTACATTTTGGTCACTGTGATGATGGGGGTTTGGACCACATTGCCACAATGGTCAAGATGTGCTTCAGCTCAGGACCCCACACTTACATTTTGGGCACTGTGATGATGGGGATTTGGACCCCATTGCCACAATGGTCAAGATGTGCTTCAGCTCAGGACCCCACACTTACATTTTGGGCACTGTGATGATGGGGATTTGGACCCCATTGCCACAATGGTCAAGATGTGCTTCAGCTCAGGACCCCACACTTACATTTTGGGCACTGTGATGATGGGGATTTGGACCCCATTGCCACAATGGTCAAGATGTGCTTCAGCTCAGGACCCCACACTTACATTTTGGTCACTGTGATGATGGGGGTTTGGACCCCATTGCCACAATGGTCAAGATGTGCTTCAGCTCAGGAGCCCACACTTATATTTTGGTCACTGTGATGATGGGGGTTTGGACCCCATTGCCACAATGGTCAAGATGTGCTTCAGCTCAGGACCCCACACTTACATTTTGGGCACTGTGATGATGGGGATTTGGACCCCATTGCCACAATGGTCAAGATGTGCTTCAGCTCAGGACCCCACACTTACATTTTGGGCACTGTGATGATGGGGATTTGGACCCCATTGCCACAATGGTCATGGCCTGCTTGCATTGTGGGGGCCACACACATTTATGTGTGGCACATGTGATAGGGTGTCACATTGTATGTTGATGATCATGTTCTGTGTCGTAGGCATTTGACACAGTCTACACACGCTTGTCATGGTGTTGGGGGGATGTCTTAATGTTGCATTCTTTATGTTGGTGTGTGCTTGTTGCGACATGTATTAGCCATCCTGTGAGTGGAGATGTTGTTAGTGGTAGGCATCCATCCCCCCCCCTGGGTAGGGGTGGTAGTGGTGGTGCGCATCCAGGCCCCTGTGTGCATATGTGGCATTGGTAATGGGCATCCCGCCCCTATGGTGCTGCTGTTGCTGGTGTAAGTAAATTCTGCATCCCTCTGTGTGTGTGTGATGTGTCGTGTACGTGTTGTATGTTTTTGTGGTTGGTGTCTGACTTACCTTCTGCACCGTACGCGTCCGTGCCTGTTCCGGTAGTAAATGTAGAATATTGGTAGGATCGGAACGAAGGGATTCATGGTTGGTTCATCTCGTTCGTCTTTCTCGTTGCTTCGCCTCGTCCTCGTCGCTGGCGTGTTCGCCTCGTAGCCGTGGATCGTGTTGTGGCGCGAATCGGAGCTTATGTGCGCCTCTCCCGGAAGCTTTGACGTGCCGGACGTAGCGACGGGTTCGGCGCGTACGGAAAGCGCATCGTACTTGTCCGGCCGGACGGGGCTGCATTTTCCCTTCCGTGCGACTCGATTCGGCATTTCCGGATTCGCCTCGGTCGGAGAACAGGACCTGGATTGGGTGAGTACGACTCGGCCGGATTCTATGCTGTTGTGCGCATCGTACTTGCTCGTTCGGAATAATGTGCGGATCGGTCGGGAAACAGGCATTCGCATGGCTTTTTTCCCGACCGAATGGTATTGGGTGCGCCTCCGACCGAGATCGGAATCGGCCCCTTAATGTACACTAAGATGCACAAGAATTTCTTATGTTTATGCTTGCAGTATTGGAAGATGAAGGAATGGAAATTGAAAATTTGTTCGGACTAAGTTACAGATGGGATCATAAATGTGAAGAGTGTTCATTTTCTTCTACCACTGAAATAGACACTGAACGATTCATATATTTGACGATACCAGATTGCAAAACAGTGTCTTTTAACAAATTAGTAAAAACAGCTAATCAAGATATGAAATGTTCTCATTGCAAATCAGAAATGTTGTCAACATCATTTATAGACAGATTTGGACAATATGTCATTTTAATGCTACAACGTTATAGAGCAGATGGAAGAAAATTGAAAACCAAAATTAAAACTTTTGTGGCAAGTCAAGTATCAATTTCAGGAAGAACTTTTAAAGCAGTGGCTATTATTTTTCATGATGGACCTACTACAACATCTGGACACTATACTGTGTATTTAAAGTGCAATAAAGGATGGACTCATTGTAATGATTCCCATTTGGAATTGAAATGTCGGTTGCCTTAAGAATTACCAAATTCATATCTGATATTTTTGATGCCAAAGTTTTGAAAACATCATTCGGCCTATTGGGAAGATGTGAACACGAATTAACGAGTTTATTTTGGATATTTTTAATGCAAATGGTTTTGGAAACATTATTCGGCCTATTAGGAAGATGTGAACAATTACTGTTTGGGTTATTGTTTGTGCTAATTCTTATTGCATTTGCAAAATTGTGTTTGAAAGAAGTAGTTTATATATTTGATCTTTATATTATACGCGATGTAAATGAGAGAATATAATTTACAAAATGTACTTGAGAGAAGTAAAAGATTTAATGTTTAATGTAGTTGAAGAATGTAATTTACAAACTGTAGATAGGTAAACAGATAGTTGGACTTGCTGTAAATACTTTCAACGCAGATTTGTTTTTTTTTACAATCTCATTGATTGAATTTTTTTCCCCGCTGTTGTATGACGATTTACATTAAAATCACTGTGTATGGTGAAATTCAGTAGAATCTGAGAACAACAAAAAAGGGAAACTGAATATTTTATGTAATCCTAAAATTATGTTGTGTTCTTAAAACTATAATATTATATGTAATAACACTTTTTCTTCTTTTTTTTATAGAAGGTAATACTAAAGTTTGAAAAGATTTTAAATTCAGTTTACAACAAAACTACTGTAAAATAGTTCCACTGAGTTTTGTATCTTCTCTATTAAAAAAGGTAAGATGAAATAATGGAATAAGCATGATAATATGAACTAATATTTACAGTGACTTTTACTGCACTCATCCATTTTTTCAAACACTACCCATGCAGTCATCTATACAGTTAGGCACTGTTCCCACACTCCTCCAATCACCCATGCACTATCTATGCACTTCTGCAATCACGTAGGCAGTACCCAAACACTTATAATATCACCCAGACACTACCTATGTACTCCTTCAATCACCCAGGCACTATCTGTACACTCATGCAATCAGCTAGACATTACCGATACACTCTTCCAATCACCCAGGTATTACCTATATACTTTTCTAATCCTCTAGACATTACCCCTACACTCATATAATTACCCAGGCATTACCTATACATTCTTCTAATCCTCAGACATTACATGTGCACTCATGCAATCACTCAGACATTACCCCTGCAGTCATGCAATCACACAGACATTACTCATGCACTCTTCCAATCACCCAGGCACTACCCATGCACTTATGCAATCACCCAGGCATTACCTATGCACTCCTTCAATCAGTTAGACAGTACCCATGTACTCCTCTAATCACCCAGACATTACCTGTGCACTCATGCAATCACTTAGGCACTACCCATGTACTTCTTCAATGACTCAGGCAGTACCCATGCACTCCTCCAATCACCCAGGCACTACTCATGCACTTATGCAATCACCCAGGCATTATGTATGCACTCCTACAATCACTCAGGCAGTACCCATGCAGTGCTCCAATCACCCAGACATTACTCCTGCATTCATAGAATCACCCAGGCATTGCCCATGCATTCCTTCAATCACTCAGGCAGTGCCTATGCAGTGCTCCAATCACCCAGACATTACCCCTCCACTCATGCAATCACCCAGGCATTACCCACATAATCCTTCAATCACTCAGACATTACCCCTACACTTATGCAATCACCCAGGCATTACCCATGCACTCATATATGCACTCAAGCACTTCTGTGGCACTCATGCAATCACCCAAGCACTACCCATGCAGTCTTCCAATCATCCAGGCACTACTCCTGCACTCATGCAATCACCCAGGTACTACTCATGCACTTCTCCAATCACCCAGGAACTACCCATGCAGTCCTACATGTACCCAGGCACTACCCATGCACTCATCCATGCACCCAGGCAGTACCCATGCACTCCTCCAATCACCCAGACATTACCCCTGCACTTATGCAATCACCCAGGCATTACCCATGTACACATACATGCACTCAAGCACTTCTGGGGCACTCATGCAATCACCCAACACTACCCATGCAGTCTTCCAATCATCCAGGCACTACTCCTGCACTCATGCAATCACCCAGTTACTACTCATGCACTCCTCCAATCACCCGGGAACTACCCATGCAGTCCTACATGCACCCAGGCACTACCCATGCACTCTTCCATGCACCCAGGCATTACCCATGCACTCCTTCAATCACCCAGACATTACCCCTGCACTCATGCAATCAGACAGGCATTACCCATGCACTCCTTCAATCACTCAGACACTACCCCTGCAGTTATGCAATCACCCATGCACTACCTATGCACTCATGAAATAACCCAGGCACTAACCTTGCACTCCTCCAGTCATCCAGGCACTATCCATGCACTCATGCAATCACCCAGGTACTACGCATGCATTCCTCCAATCACCCAGGAACTACCCATGTAGTCCTACATGCACCCAGGCACTACCATGCACTCTTCCATGCACCCAGGCATTACCCATGCACTCCTCCAATCACCCAGACATTACCCCTCCAGTCATGCAATCAGCCAGTCACAAGCTATGCACTCCTCCAATTACCCAGGCACTATGCCTGCAGTCCTCCAATCACTCAAGCAATCTTTTTGCACTCATCCATTCCCTCAAACAAAACCCATGCACTCTTCTATGCACTCAGACTCTACCCATGCACTCATTTAATCACTCAGACACTACTCTTGCACTCATCCATTCCCTCAAACACTACTCATGTACTTATCGATGCACTCAGGCATTACCAATGCACTTTTCCAATCACCCAGGCACTACCCCAGCACTCATGCAATAAGCCAGGCACTGCCCATGCACTCATGCAATCACTCAGGCACTACTGCTGCACTCATTCATTGCCTCAAACACTATCCATGCACTCATTCAATGACTCAGGCAATACTGCTGCACTCATTCATTCACTCAGACAGTACTTATTCACTTATACAATGTCTCGGACATTACCCTTGCAGTCATTCATAGAACACATACAAGTTTGTCTATTTTTAACCAATTAGGCGGTTCTAAAAAGAACCATTTTTTCCTTCTTTTTTTGTTTTTAATTTTTGTTTTGTTTTTGGAACTCTTATAAATTTTTTGGGTGTTTTTTTTAAAACAAAAGATTGAAAAAAACAAGGCAATGAACTAAAAAACTTTTCGAAACATTTTGCAATTAGAAACTCATTGCAAAAACAAAACAAAAAATTAACAATGATGATTCTTTGCAGCAACAACAACAGTTGCAACAGATTGCTCGCCTGCACAAAGAAGTTTCTTGCACTTTATGCAGTGCTGTTCCAGTCCTGCAAACTCAGGAACAATTTGTGTGGATGCAGTGGATCCCGCAGAAGTACTAGGTCCTGCGACTTCATCATCTTGTTGTGACTCTTGCATTTGGCGCCGATGTTGTTCACGCGCAAGACAGTTTGGGTGCATGGTCTGAAGGTGTTTAAGCATAGATGAAGTCCCGCAGGAATACTTCTTTTCTGATCCACGAGATAAAACTTTCTCGCACACAGTGCAGGTGACTTTGCGTGCATTCATCTTCTTCTCTCCTGATGGGATAGAGAAGAAAGCCCACACAATACTCTCTTACCTTTTCTTAATGGGTTCTTCCAACTCCTCTTCATCTGCAGAAATAACCTAAGGTGGATTTTGAGATGCCATTTCCTCTCTTGGAAAAAAACACCAAAAAAATCAAATACAGAGGCACAGAAAACACAAGAGGTGTTTCTTGAAAAGATGCTCCTGGAAGAATGAAAAAAATGGGTGGGGTCCTTCAAGTTCTAGAATAGAAAGCTTCTAAACCAATAAAATTGTTTCTTTTGAAGTCACATGGGATTCTCGCACCCGGCGCGCAACCGGCGTGCACCCGGCGCGAATCCCGAAAAATATATTTAACAATAATATATCTTTATTACAATTACAAATATATGATATTTACAGTTATATTAAGTAATCTCTTGGTATAATATATATAATAAAGTTATATACATATAATTTTAAAACTTAAAGATTTGCGATGGATTCACGCACCCGGCGCGACCCCCGGAAATACGTACGTGATGTTGCCCGGAGTTCAGAACCGCGCACCCTCTGCATATGCAAAGCGCATTGAACACGACTTAACCAATATGGCGGCAAAATTCTTGGATTCGCGCAACCACCGTGACTGGTACACGATCAGTACGCAAATCCACTTTTTAAAAATAAAAATAAAAAAGGTAAATGCATATTTTAGAAAGGAGAAAACATCACGTTATTTTTATAAAAGTTAAAAAATTTAGAAAAAGCATTTTTGGGACATTACAAGTAGAAATTAGCATTTAAAAAACCTTTGAAATTCACTGAAAAAACCATAGGTTTCAGGGATGTTATAGTTAGAAATTAGCATTTAAAAAACCATAGAAATTAACTGAAGAAACCATAGGTTTCAGGGACGTTATAGTTAGAAATTATCATTTAAAAAACCATAGAAATTCACTGAAAAAATCATAGGTTTCAGGGATGTTATAGTTAGAAATTAGCATTTAAAAAACCCTAACAATTCACTAAAAAAAACACAGGTTTCAGGGGCGTTATAGTTAGTTGGACATTTCACTCGCACAAAACCAGAGAAATTCGGCCGTTATAGTTAGTTGAGCTAACTATAACTCGCGCACCCGCAATGCACTGCTCATGACATCACATATTACATCACTCATGACATGGTCAGTGACATCACTCATGACATCTCAAATGACATCACTGATGACATCATCCACGTGATAATCTGATGCACCTCCTCACAGCCTAATATAACCTTTGATATACCCACTCTAAAATACAGACTGCCATTCTCGAAACCATAGACACACCAATACCAGTTACTACATACCCACTCACTGATTCCTAAGTCTACACACACATCCACTCCCTCATCCATACAGTCACTCATACATGCAGTCACTCATCAATACAGCTACTATCATATGCACTCATACACCCATACAGACACTCACACACCACCACTCACCCATAGAATTACTCACACAGCTAGTCAGTCATGCAAAGAATCAATCACACTCACATTTACTCACCTACACAGTTATACACACACTACCTCACTTTTTTATACAGATACTAACACATACTTACTCTCTTATACAATCACTGACACAAGCACCCACTCATCCATACATCCACTCTCACAATCACTCACTCTCACATATAATCATTTATATACTCCAACACTCACATATACTGCCTTTCACATATGTAGTTGCTCACACATGTACCACTGAGACATCCATTCACTCACCAACACAGCCATATACACACTAACCCACCCATACAGCCCCTCACAGAGGCACTCTTGAACCCATACACCCAGTGAATCACCCAATCCCGAAAAATATATTTAACAATAATATATCTTTATTACAATTACAAATATATGATATTTACAGTTAAATTAAGTAATCTCTTGGTATAATATATATAATAAAGTTATATACATATAATTTTAAAACTTAAAGATTTGCGATGGATTCACGCACCCGGCGCGACCCCCGGAAATACGTACGTGATGTTGCCCGGAGTTCAGAACCGCGCACCCTCTGCATATGCAAAGCGCATCGAACACGACTTAACCAATATGGCGGCAAAATTCTTGGATTCGCGCAACCACCGTGACTGGTACACGATCAGTACGCAAATCCACTTTTTAAAAATAAAAATAAAAAAGGTAAATGCATATTTTAGAAAGGAGAAAACATCACGTTATTTTTATAAAAGTTAAAAAATTTAGAAAAAGCATTTTTGGGACATTACAAGTAGAAATTAGCATTTAAAAAACCTTTGAAATTCACTGAAAAAACCATAGGTTTCAGGGATGTTATAGTTAGAAATTAGCATTTAAAAACCATAGAAATTAACTGAAGAAACCATAGGTTTCAGGGACGTTATAGTTAGAAATTATCATTTAAAAACCATAGAAATTCACTGAAAAAATCATAGGTTTCAGGGATGTTATAGTTAGAAATTAGCATTTAAAAAACCATAACAATTCACTAAAAAAACACAGGTTTCAGGGGCGTTATAGTTAGTTGGACATTTCACTCGCACAAAACCAGAGAAATTCGGCCGTTATAGTTAGTTGAGCTAACTATAACTCGCGCACCCGCAATGCACTGCTGATGACATCACATATTACATCACTCATGACATGGTCAGTGACATCACTCATGACATCTCAAATGACATCACTGATGACATCATCCACGTGATAATCTGATGCACCTCCTCACAGCCTAATATAACCTTTGATATACCCACTCGAAAATACAGACTGCCATTCTCGAAACCATAGACACACCAATACCAGTTACTACATACCCACTCACTGATTCCTAAGTCTACACACACATCCACTCCCTCATCCATACAGTCACTCATACATGCAGTCACTCATCAATACAGCTACTATCATATGCACTCATACACCCATACAGACACTCACACACCACCACTCACCCATAGAATTACTCACACAGCTAGTCAGTCATGCAAAGAATCAATCACACTCACATTTACTCACCTACACAGTTATACACACACTACCTCACTTTTTTATACAGATACTAACACATACTTACTCTCTTATACAATCACTGACACAAGCACCCACTCATCCATACATCCACTCTCACAATCACTCACTCTCACATATAATCATTTATATACTCCAACACTCACATATACTGCCTTTCACATATGTAGTTGCTCACACATGTACCACTGAGACATCCATTCACTCACCAACACAGCCATATACACACTAACCCACCCATACAGCCCCTCACAGAGGCACTCTTGAACCCATACACCCAGTGAATCACCCACTCACACATCCATGCAGGGAGTCATACATACCCCACCCACCCACACAGACTCTCAGGCACCCATTCAGGTACTCAGACAACCAATCAAAAACCCATATAGACACTCATGTAGCTACTCACCAACCCAAGCAGCCACTTACACACCAACTGACAGACTGATACAGACATTCATACAGATTAGTCAGTCACCCATGTATTAGTAAGACACGTTTAATCACTCACTTCTACAGTCAGTCATGCACCTATTAAATCATCCATTCAGACACTCATACACCCACTCATTCTTCAATACACCTTGGCATATATATATAAAAAACATATTTAAACTTTTTAGAAACACTAAGTCACTGGATGATGTCATCAGTGATGTCATCAGTGATGTCATTTGAGATGTCATCAGTGATGTCATGAGTGATGTCACTGACCATGTCATGAGTGATGTAATATGTGATGTCATCAGCAGTGCATTGCGGGGGCGCAAGTTATAGTTAGCTCAACTAACTATAACAGCCAAATTTCTCTGGTTTTGTACAAGTGAAATGTCCAACTAACTATAATGTCCCTGAAACCTGTGGTTTTTTCAGTGAATTTCTATCGGTTTTTAAATGCTAATTTCTAGCTATAACGTCCCTGAAACCTATGTTTTTTTCATTGAATATATATATATATATATATATTATCTACAGTAGATAGTTATAGTTACAACCTATTATCCATAGGAAATCCACGACATTCTATTTGAAATAACTCTCTTGCCGGTTGACGTATCTTCGCAAAATTTTCAAACTTTGTGGCCCGCTCCGGTCCGCTCCTACCCTGAAAGTCTCGGGGGATTCGTCAAGCGGGGGCCGAGAAAAAGGGGGTCCCAAAACGCGTTTTCCCCATGCAATTTTCCATAGGAAACTTTAGACACGGCTACAGCCCGAACTGCTGAACGGAATTACACCAAATTTGGCAAAGAGGTAGTTCTTGGTTCAGAAAGAACCCTTTTGTTAAATGGTGTAAATCCGTTCAGTAGTTGCTGAGAAAATCAAAAGTAAAAAGATAGTGATATCTATGGCCGAGTAGGGTCCGCGTACCCTCCCGATCACGAGCTGCATGTTAATTGGTTGTCAGCTGGCTGTCAACATTCCGATTCAGGAAATGTTGGCAGCCATTTTGTCCCTCGGTAGAACCGAGGACAGAAACAAGTGCGCAAAGCGCACAAAGGGAGCAGGGTAGAAACACCCTGACCCCCTAGGCTTGCTTAGGGGTCCCACAAGGACCCCTGGGCAAAAAAATAAAAAAAAATTTTAAAAAATCGGCAGGATGCGCTCAGGGTGCGCGAATCCTGCCGAAAAAATCGAAGCGTGGTCTCCCGCGCTCGATAGTACTGGCCCCGGGTGGGCCAAGTCCCGGGGGCATGCTGGGGGGGTTAATTTTATGTGTGGGGGCCTCTAAGGGCCCCCAAGCCCCGGGGACCACCACCCCCGGGGCTTTATGTAGTAATGGTGCGGGAGGGCTCTGAGCTCTCCCGCAGCCCCGGGGACCACCACCTCCCCGGGGCTTCTTTTTAAATTAAAAACCTGTGTGGGGGCTCCAGCCCCCACACGCCCGGGACCACCACCTCCCCGGGGCACTAAGAAAAATTAAAATGGGGGTCCGTTACTGACTCCAAGCCCCGGGGACCACCACCTCCCCGGGGCTTTCAAAATGTAGGGAGGGGGCCGCGCGGCCCCCCTCCTGGAGCCTGTGGTGGCCCTGGGGACCGCCACCCCCAGGGCCGGCTCCTGCAGTGTCCCGGGGTGCCTACCCCGGGACACTGCTGTTTGCAATGACAGGACGGAGCCTCGCGGCTCCCGTCCTGTCATTGCAAACTTGATTTGGATATTGGAAGAGAGAGCAGGGAAACCTGCCTCTCTTCCAATATCCAAAGCCGATTGCTTTCCACATGGGGAGCAGCATGTTAGCTGCTCCCCATGTGTAAAAGCAATGCCGGCTCCCGTAGGACACGGGGAGCCGGTGGGACTGTGGGGGGCTTGGGGACCCCCCCACAGTCCCCAACGAGAGGCCAGGCCCCGGGGGATGGGGTCCCCGGGGCCATAAGTGGCCACGGAGGGGGGCCATGCAGCCCCCCTCCCCAAAGTAAAAAAAGGAAAAATTTTAAAAAAAAGTGCAAGGCCGGCCCGGGGATGGGGTCCCCGGGGCCTTAAATGGCCTGAGGAGGGGGCCACGCAGCCCCCTCCAAATAAAAAAAAGAGGCCATGCCCCGGGGATGGGGTCCCCGGGCCAATACAGGCCCAGGGAAGGGGGCCACGCGGCCCCTTCCCCGTTTTTTTATTTATTTTAATTAAAAAGTAGGGTAAGGCCCTGGGGGATGGGGTCCCCAGGGCCTAAAAATAGGAAAAAGGAAGGGGGGCCACACAGCCCCCCTTCAGGGGGGAAAAAAAAACAACAACAAAAAAAAACGATCGGGCCCGTAGGCCCCGCCCCCTTCCTTCACCACTCTGCAAACGCGCCCTGGCGCGTTTGCAGAGGGGAACGAATCCCCTTGAATACTGGGGGTCCCTAGGGCCAACTAGCCCACCAGGAACCTCCAGTATGCGCCAGGGGCTGCCTTGCAGAGAGGTGTACAGAGGCCACGCCCCTTTTACACCTCTCTGCAACGCAGCTCTATGGCGCTTTTGGAGGTATATGGTAGGCTAGTTGCACCCCAGGGACCCTCAGGATTCAAGGGAGTTAATCCCTCGACTTAAAACGCGCCACGGGGCGCGTTTGCACAGTGGTGAAGGGAGGGGCGGGGCTTCAGGTGACATGTGTGAAACAGGCCCCGTGGCGCGTTTTAAGATGGGGAATTAAATCCTCTTCAATCCTTAGGGTCCTGGGGCCAACTAGCCCAACAGGTACGTCCAGAAAGTGCCACAGAGCTGCGTTGCAGAGAGGTGTAAAAGGGGTGTGGCCTCTGTACATGTCTCTGCAACGCAGCCCCTGGCGCATACTGGAGGTTCCTGGTGGGCTAGTTGGTCCGTAGGGACCCTCATGATTCAAGGGGACTTAATCCCCCAACTTAAAACGCGCCACGGGGCGCGTTTGCACAGATGTCACCTCAGGCCCCGCCCCTCCCTTCACCATTGTGCAAATATTCCTCTAAAATCAGCCGAAATACGAATTCTGATTTACTCACCTGTTATCAGGAGAGTCCTCAGTGCTGCATCTTTCAGCCCAGTACTAATCCTGAAAAGTAATTTTAACCGTACTTACCAGTAACTTGAATTTCCTTCCATAGGCTAACATTGACTGGTTTCACTTGGAAATTATTCTAAGTGTGGAGTTTTGGAACTTTAAAATATTCCTCTAAAATCAGCCGAAATACGAATTCCGATTTACTCACCTGCTATCAGGAGAGACCTCAGTGCTGCATCTTTCAGCCCAGTACTGGTCCTGAAAAGTAATTTTAACCGTACTTACCGGTAACTTGAATTTCCTTCATAGGCTAACATTGACTGGTTTCACTTGGAAATTCTTCTAAGTGTGGAGTTTTGGAACTTTAAAATATTCCTCTAAAATCAGCCAAAATACGAATTCCGATTTACTCACCTGTTATCAGGAGAGACCTCAGTGCTGCATCTTTCAGCCCAGTACTGATCCTGAAAAGTAATTTTAACCGTACTTACCGGTAACTTGAATTTCCTTCATAGGCTAACATTGACTGGTTTCACTTGGAAATTCTTCTAAGTGTGGAGTTTTGGAACTTTAAAATATTCCTCTAAAATCAGCCGAAATACGAATTCCGATTTACTCACCTGTTATCAGGGGAGACCTCAGTGCTGCATCTTTCAGCCCAGTACTGATCCTCAAAAGTAATTTTAACCGTACTTACCAGTAACTTGAATTTCCTTCCATAGGATATCATTGCCTGCTTTTTGCTGAAAAAGTTTCTAAGTGTTGATTTTTGAAACATACAAATATTCCTCTAAAATCAGCCGAAATACGAATTCCGATTTACTCACCTGTTATCAGGAGAGACCTCAGTGCTGTATCTTTCAGCCCAGTACTGGTCCTGAAAAGTAATTTTAACCGTACTTACCGGTAACTTGAATTTCCTTCCATAGGCTAACATTGACTGGTTTCACTTGGAAATTCTTCTAAGTGTGGAGTTTTGGAACTTTAAAATATTCATCTAAAATCAGCCGAAATACGAATTCCGATTTACTCACCTGTTATCAGGAGAGACCTCAGTGCTGTATCTTTCAGCCCAGTACTGGTCCTGAAAAGTAATTTTAACCGTACTTACCGGTAACTTGAATTTCCTTCCATAGGCTAACATTGACTGGTTTCACTTGGAAATTCTTCTAAGTGTGGAGTTTTGGAACTTTAAAATATTCATCTAAAATCAGCCGAAATACGAATTCCGATTTACTCACCTGTTATAAGGAGAGACCTCAGTGCTGTATCTTTCAGCCCAGTACTGGTCCTGAAAAGTAATTTTAACCGTACTTACCTGTAACTTATATTTTCTTCCATAGGAATCCATTGTCTGGTTTTCAGCAGAAAAGTTTCAAAGTGTCGATTTTCACAAACTACAAATATTCCTTAAAAATCGCCTGTATGACTTAAACGCATTCTTTCAACTGTTTACAGGAGATGCACCAGTGCTGGATCCAGGATCCAACACTGAGTAAGAAAAAGTAACGATAACAGTTTTTACCTGCTAAGTGAATTTCCTTCCATAGGATAACATTGGTGATTCTATGAGAAAAAGTTTCTAAGTGTCAACTTTTAAAATACAATAATATTCCTTAAAAATCACGACTGTAACCAAAACGCTTTTACTCAACTGTTTACAGGAGATGTACCAGGACTGAATCTAGGATCCAGTCCTGTGGTTAGAAAAGTAATCCATAAAGTAACTAATTGCATTTAACTAGAAATTCACATTGAGCTGAATGTTGCATTGTGTATGAAAATGTGTTGCCCATTGCAACAACTGTAACTACTGTACTTAAAAGTCTATTGCCTATTTGCAAAGTATTTAAACTAAAGTAATTCATTCTGAGAAAGTATTTTTTGTAATGTAATGTATAATGTAATTACAATGTAATTTAAAAAATAAAATATGTAAAAGAAATTGTTTCTAAAAATGTAGTAAATCAGTGTGAAAAAAATAATATAAAAAATAATACATTTAAAAATTGTCATTTAAAAAACCTTTGAAATTCACTGAAAAAACCGTAGGTTTCAGGCACGTTATAGTTACAAATTAGCATTTTAAAAACCTTTGAAATTCACTGAAAAAACCATAGGTTTCAGACACGTTATAGTTAGAAATTAGCATTTAAAAAACCTTTGAAATTCACTGAAAAACCATAGGTTTTAGGGACAGTTATAGTTAGTTGGACATTGCACTCGTACAAAACCCGTGAAATTCCCCCGTTATAGTTAGTTCAGCTAACTATAACTCGTGCCCCGCAATGCACTGCTGATGACGTCACATATTACATCACTCATGACATGGTCAGTGACATCACTGATGACATCACTGATGACATCTCAAATGACATCACTGATGACATCATCCACGTGATAATCTGATGCAGCTCCTCACACCCTAATATAACCTTTGATACACCCAATCTAAATTACAGAGTGCCATTCGCAAAACCATAGTCACTCCAACACCAATAACTACATACCCACTCACTGATTCTTAGGTCTACACACACACATCCACTCACTCACCCATACAGTCACTCATACTTATGGTCACTCAGTACAGGACTATCATATGCACTCTTACTCCTATATAGACACTCAAACACCGCCACTCATCCATAGAGGTACTCACACACCTAGTCAGTCATGCAATTAATTAAACACACTGCCATTTACTCACCTATACAGTTATACACACACCAGCTCACTTAATCATACAAATACTAGCACATTGTTACGCTCTTATACAATCACTGATACAAGCACACACTCATCCATACAGCCACTATCACAATCACTCACTCTGCTTATAGCTATTTATATACTCCAATACACATATATACTGCCTTTCACATATGTAGTTACTCACACATGTACCACTGGGACATACATTCACTCACTAACACACTCTTACACACACTTACCCACCCATACAGTCTATCACAGATGCACTCTTGAAACCATCCACCCAGTGAATCACCCACTCACACATCTATGCACAGTCGCACACACCCCATCCACACAAACACTCAGGCACCCATACAGATACTCATAGAACCAATCAATAACCCATATAGACACTCATGTAGCTATTCGCAAATCCATGCATCCACTTACACACCAACAGACGGATACAGACATTCACACAGTTTAGTCACTAACCCATGCATTCAGTAAGATACGTTTAATCACTCACTTGTAGAGTCAGTCACGCACGTACTAAATCATCCATTCAGACACTTATACACCCACTCATTCTTCAATACGCCTTTCCCTATATATATTAAACATATTTAAACTTTACAGAAACACACAGTCACTGGATGATGTCATCAGTGATGTCATTTGAGATGTCATCAGTGATGTCATCAGTGATGTCACTGACCATGTCATGAGTGATGTAATATGTGACGTCATCAGCAGTGCATTACGGGGCGCGAGTTATAGTTAGCTGAACTAACTATAACGGGGAATTTCACGGGTTTTGTACGAGTGCAATGTCCAACTAACTATAACTGTCCCTAAAACCTATGGTTTTTTCAGTGAATTTCAAAGGTTTTTTAAATGCTAATTTCTAACTATAACGTGTCTGAAACCTATGGTTTTTTCAGTGAATATATATATATATATATATATATATATATATATATATATACCATTAATTTAAGACGTCTGGAATCTAGATATCTCTTGGATTTGAACACTAAATTTCCTAATGGGTTGAACAGGGATGAGGAGTTAGAAGTACATTTGGGGTGAGGGATTGCCCACCCGTTCACCTATTCCCCGCTGTTTGTTCACCAAGATGCCTTGCCTTTGAAAGTGACTGAGTCCTGATGGGTTTTTATACTGATAGGCTTCATAATAAGAGATGCTTTTATCACTGCATTAGAGCACTTTAGACATTGGGACATCTATGATCCATTATAGGTGATATTTTGCACTTGGACACTTTATGCACAGAAGAAGTTTTGCACATACATTGTTATTTATTACATCTATAAGAATGATTGGATTGATATATTGTAATTTAGTACTTTTGATATGAATTGATTTATATAGGATTTATACAATTACATATTTTATGGGTATTGATCTATTGAATATCATATCATAGTCGCTATTTATTCATTTGTTTATTCATTTTCTATCATTCTTAGCTTTATAATGTATTATATGGGTAGAACATTCAAGATGAACAAAATATCTTGGAGTTGGCTATGTCCAATATATTGTAACTATAGCTTTGCACTCGGACACTTTATGCATTAAAATAAGTTTTGCACATACATGGTTATTTATTATATTTATAAGAATGATTGGATTGATATATTGCTACTTAGTACTTTTGATATGAATTCACTTATATAGGATTAATACAATTACATATTTAATGGGGATTGATCCATTGAATACCATATCACAGTTGCTATAAATTGATTTATTTATTCACATTCTCTCATTCTTAGCTTTATAATGTATCATGTGTGTACAACATTCTAGATGATCAAAATATCTTGGAGTTGTCCCGAATGCTGTAACCATAGGTTTGACTCAAGAGATGACGCATGATGCTTCTAATCAGGTTTGGGCACTGACCCAAGAGTGTGCTTCCACAAAGGCTTCCAGGATCCTAGCATGAATTATAGGATATCATAATGTTGAGTTGGTTTTCTTTTATATAAAATATTTTTCTTAACAAAATATATAAAAAAGAGTCTAAATTTAAAAATATAAAAATGATGTTGAAATGAATATATATTCAGCCAGTTTAATATACAGCATGCATAATGATGGTGACATCTTAACAACAGGACAGACATCGTGCTGTTGCAAAAATAAATAAACTATTTCTGGTTACCGGGAGTGCCCACCTTTGCTCTTCTTGTGGGAGTTGTTTGGGAATATATATATATATATATATATATATATATATATATATAAAGCTCCGTGGGGAAGTGTCCAAAAAATGAGCAGCACTCGAGAGCAAGTTGCCTTTCCCCATCAGCCTTTATTGGTACGGGCATGCGCGGTCAGAGATTAATTACAAGCACCTGACTCTCGCCGGCTACGCCGGCTACGTGCAATAAATAAATAAGCAGCCCATTTGTGCAAACGATAATGCCGAACTATGAAACTCATAGGACCAGCATGCACCTTCCTGACTTTAAAAGCCCATGAAGAAGTAAATTAATGAAACGCGTCGGCGAGAGTCAGGTGCTTGTAATTAATCTCTGACCGTGCATGCCCGTACCAATAAAGGCTGATGGGGAAAGGCAACTTGCTCTCGAGTGCTGCTCATTTTTTGGACACTTCCCCACGGAGCTTGATATACTAGCGGCGTCCTGTCGCTGAGTGTGCACCACCCCTGGTGAGGGGGCCACGGAGCTCCTAGAGATGGAGAGCTCACAGAGTGGGGAGCAAGCATGGATTGAGGGCATGCGAGACCAGAGGGACTCATGTGGAGCCTTTTTGAAGCATCGGATTGAGGGTGCATCCATCCAGGATTGATAATGGACTTTGAATCCTAAAGGCTACGTGCAATAAATAAATAAGCAGCCCATTTGGGCAAACGATAATGCCGAACTATGGAACTCATAAGAGCAGCATGCACCTTCCTGACTTTAAAAGCCCATGAAGAAGTAAATTAATGAAACGCGTCGGCGAGAGTCAGGTGTTTGTAATTAATCTCTGACCGCGCATGCCCGTACCAATAAAGGCTGATGGGGAAAGGCAACTTGCTCTCGAGTGCTGCTCATTTTTTGGACACTTCCCCATGGAGCTTGATATATATATATATATATATATATATATATATATATCACTCAAAAACCATAGGTTTCAGGGGCGTTATAGTTAGTTGGACATTTCACTCGTACAAAACCATAGAAATTCCCCCGTTATAGTTAGTTCAGCTAACTATAACTCGCGCGCCCGCAATGCACTGCTGATGACGTCACATATTACATCACTCATGACATGGTCAGTGACATCACTGATGACATCACTGATGACATCTCAAATGACATCACTGATGACATCACTGTTGACATCATCCTTGTGATAGAGTGGCAGACCTCCTCTCACCCTAATATAACCTTTGATACACACACTCAAAAATACAAACTAACATTTTCAAAACAATGGACATACCAATACCAGTTACAACCCCCCATTCCAGTAATTCCAAGATCTACACACACATCCACTCATTCACCAACAGTCTCTATACAGTCACTCATTCATGTACTCACTCATCACATCTACTCATACACCTATACATCCTGTTACACACCGCCACTCATCCATGGAGTTACTCACACACATAGTCACACATGCAAACAAAGTATCAAACATCCATTTACTTGCATATATAGTTATACACACACTACCACACTTACTTCTACAGAAACTTACACATACTTACTCTCTTAAACAATCACTTATAGAAACACCCACTTATTTGTACAGGAACTCTTCCAATCTCTCACTCTCACATATACTCACTTATATACACCAATACTCACATATACTAGTTTAAAACATTTGTAGTTACTCATAAAGACACTATTGAGACAGTCATTCACTCACTAACACACCCATACACATACTCATCCACCTATACAGTCCTGCACACACGCTGTCTTCAACACATACAAACAGTGAGTCACTCATTCATGCATCTATGCACTAAGTAATACACCCCACCGAACTCAAAAAACCAACTAATAACCCATATAGACACTCATGTAGCTACTCACCAACCCATGCAGCCACTTATACACAAAGTGAGAGACTGATACAGATATTTTCATATTTAAACATTACTCACTAACCCATGAATTCACTAAGATACACTTAGTCAGTTATACAATCAATTTTACAAAACAAAATCATCCATTTAGACACTTATATACCCATTTATTCTTCCATCAACCTTGAGATATACATATATAAACATATTTAATTTTCAGAAAAACACACATTCACTGGATGATGTCATCAGTGATGTCATCAGTGATGTCATTTGAGATGTCATCAGTGATGTCATGAGTGATGTCACTGACCATGTCATCAGTGATGTAATATGTGACGTCATCAGCAGTGCATTGCGAGCGCGCGAGTTATAGTTAGCTGAACTAACTATAACGGGGAATTTCTATGGTTTTGTACGAGTGAAATGTCCAACTAACTATAACGCCCCTGAAACCTATGGTCTTGTCAGTGAATTTCTAAGGTTTTTTAAATGCTAATTTCTAACTATAACGTGCCTGAAACCTATGGTTTTTTCAGTGAATTTCTAAGGTTTTTTAAATGCTAATTTCTAACTATAACGTGCCTGAAACCTATGATTTTTTCAGTGAATATATATATATTTATTATACTATGTATACATGTGAAAATGTCTTGGTCCCCTGTTTGCCTCGGTGGCATGGAAAAAATGGGTGGAACTGACGTCAGCACGCCAACGAGGTCCTCTTATGGCTCCGATGACGTCATACGGTGTCGCGAGTGGAGCTGTGCTCGTTGACGTGGGAGAGCTAGGAAAGAATTTCCATGGAATGCTGGTGCAGGGGATATTCACCTAAGTGTTCAGGCTAGTCATTTGGGAGCAACTGTTTATGTTGCCACTCCAGAAACCGAAACCAGTGATCCGAGGGCAGAGGCCCTGCAGATGGCACACGAGGTGGGGTGCCCAGTCGTGTGCACCGGCGGGGCAGCGAAGTGACAAGCACCACAACCCACAAAAAAGGTAACAAGGGCACTGAATAACACAGGATCTTCTCTTTGTATCTGGCAGGAACAACGAAGTTAAAATGCCCTAGTACCAAAATGTAGAATTAGTGCTACAACGGTCTTCAAGAGGACCTGCGATGCCGCTTCTGCCTCCCGTACCCTGGAGGCGGCACATTGGTCACGCGGTACGGTCATACTGCGGTGGGACGCAGACTCGTTGACCTCTCATGGCACTGCTCCACACTTCAGGGAGGACGCTTTCCATTAGCTATGTTTTCTGATGACATGTCGCGCCGGCCCAGTCCAACAACAGAACTCCTTTAGATCCAAACAGACTCTTCCACTCTCTCACCGGAAGTGAAACCAGGCCACGCGGACACTTTCACAATACAACAGCCGGGAATGCACTTTTCGGTAAAAAAACACATTCCTTCCTCCTAATTAATCAAATAAACGTCTCACTGAAGAACAGGGGCCAGCTTCGATTGGTAAACAGCCGTTACAACGACTTTTTACTTTGCGATACCATTACAACGCATGCATTACCACGCATGCGTTGTACATCACGAAGTCATTACTACGCATTTTTTAGAACACATGGTCATTTACCACGCATGCCTTTACAAAGAATTTTGTTGTAAAGGTATGTATGGTAAATGACCATGCGTTCTAAAAAACATGTAGACGATCCATGTCGTTGTAAGGAAACAGAGGCTGTTCCGTTTCCTCAGAATGACGTGCACCGCCCCTCAGAGATGACGTGAAGCAGGAACCACGAGGAGAGAGGAACCATGAGGAGTGAGAGGTAAGGGGGATTGGGCATGGGTGGGGGTTTCTTTTCTAGGGTTTAGGGTAGTGCAGTGGTGTTTGGGTGGTGTAGGGGGTCGTGCTGGGGGTAGTGTTTTATGGTTTAGGGTAGTGCAGTGGTGTTTGGGTAGTGTAGGGGGTCGTGCTGGGGGTAGTGTTTTAGGGTTTAGGGTAGTGCAGTAGTGTAGGGGTCGTGCTGGGGGTAGTGTTTTAGGGTTTAGGCTAGTGCAGTGGTGTATGGGTAGTGTAGGGGTCGTGCTGGGGTAGTGTTTTAGGGTTTAGGGTAGTGCAGTGGTGTTTGAGTAGTGTAGGGGTCATGCTGGTGGTAGTGTTTTAGTGTTTAGGGTAGTGCAGTGGTGTTTGTGTAGTGTAGGGGGTTATGCTGGGGGTAGTGTTTTATGGTTTAGGGTAGTGCAGTGGTGTTTGGGTAGTGTAGGGGGTCATGCTGGGGGTAGGGTTTTAGGGTTTAGGGTAGTTCAGTGGTGTTTGTGTAGTGTAGGGGGTTGTGCTGGGGGTAGTGTTTTAGGGTTTATGTTAGTGCAGTGGTGTTTGGGTAGTGTAGGGGATAGTGCTGGGGTAGTGTTTTAGGGTTTAGGGCAGTGCAGTGGTGTTTGTGTAGTGAAGGGGGTCATGCTGTGGGTAGTGTTTTAGGGTTTAGGGTAGTGCAGTTGAGTTTGTGTAGTGTAGGGGGTCGTGTTTTAGGGTATAGGGTAGTGCAGTGGTGTTTGGGTAGTGTAGGGGGTCATGCTGGGGTTAGTGTTTTAGGGTTTAGGGTAGTGCAGTGGTGTTTGGGTAGTGTAGGGCGTTGTTCTGGGGGTAGTGTTTTAGGGTTTAGGGTAGTGCAGTGGTGTTTGTGTAGTGTGGGAGGTCATGCTGGGGGTATATTTAGGGTTTAGTGTAGTGCAGTGGTGTTTGGGTAGTGTAGGGAGTCGTGCTGGTGGTAGTGTTTTAGGGTTTAGGGTAGTGCAGTTATGTTTGGGTAGTGTAGGCTGTCGTGCTGGGGTAGTGTTTTAGGGTTTAGGGTAGTGCAGTGGTGTTTGGGTAGTGGAGGGGGTAGTGTTTTAGGGTTTAGGGTAGTGCGCCCAACCAGCCACAATATCCGTGGACAAAGGGGATCCTGACTCTTTGGAACGCTCCGTCAATTGAATAATTTGGGTCAAGGGCCCTACCACGTCCAAGACCTAACAATTCCTTTCTTGGGATCCCTCAAAGTTTGTCATCAATTTCAGGCGTGTGTGCCACCTTCCCCTTCAGTGAGGACCTGGGGCATTCTCCCCTCATCCTATTCCTGACCTCCCTTTCAAGGGGTTGATGGATTTTCCCCACCACATACTCTGCCACTTTGGCGTCAGGTGTCCACTCTGCCGACCTAGGATGGTAAATTTGGGTAGGCTCGAACATGTCCGAGTGGACCCCGTCCCCAACCGGGGACTGAGAGGAGTGGGACTCTGGATGCCAGGGACGCCCCGAGTCCTTATCCTCATTGGAGGAGAAATCGTCCTCCGATACACCCTCTCCCTCTAAGGGAAACCCGCCGTCTGGGTCTACAATAGTGGTGACAGTGTTGCAATTTTCTCCGGGCCCCTCCTCCTTCCGGCAGGGTGCATGTTTTAGCGTTCGCGCACTCTTGAGGAAGGTCTCCGTAAGTTTATCAAATCCTTCCAAGTGCCCCGCGTTATGCTTAACGGCCCTTTTATTCCCCATCTGGGAGCTACTTGGACCCGCCACCACCAGATCTGGGTCACTGAACTCCCCAGGGATGCTTTTCGCCAGCTTATCAACCTGATCCCTAAGAGGAGCCAGCGCCCTAGAAATAGCCGGAGAGAGGGCTTAGTCCACTGCTGGAGGGAGAAGTTGGGGGCCATTCCTCCTCCACTTCCTGGTAGGAGGAGTAAAAATGGTCTTCTGGAGAAGACATGATAGCAGAGGGTGTGAGCACAGAACAAATGCCCTTAAAATCCTTAAGACAGCCCCTCGCTGGTGCTCCAACAGCTGGGCTTTCCCCGAAGCTGTTATAAGAATAGACTGAGGCGCAATACCAATTACCACCACCAGGTGGCGCTGGTCACTAACGTGGCCGTGTGGGGAAATCACCGCATAGCGATGTCAAAATTAGGCGAGGGTTGGTCGGGAATCAAGCGGACACTAAAGGAGTGACCGGATTCCCAAACGCGCGTAAAGACCAGCGGGAGCGCTCGACGGAGCTGCCTCGCTCGGACCAGACGCGCCTGACAGGATCTCACCGCGCGCAGAGCACACAGCGGGAGAAACTGCGAGGGGGAGAACGTGCTCGGGCAAGAGCCTGCTGCGCAGAGAATATGAAACAATACCAAGGCAATAATGCTAATAACGTGCACAAGAAACCGCTATACAAACAGCAACAACGTCAGATTAAGCCAAGAATGTAAGGAATGCACTTAACTGACGAGCAGTGAAGAAAGAGGAAGCGGAAGGGACGTCACGATATTATATACGATGGACTGTGATATGATTGGACTATAGTTGCCTTGGGGACTACCCCCCTAATAGTTCATGGGTTGTGTAGTCTTTTGTTTAATGATTGTTGTGTTACGTTTTCTTTGAACTGCTAAGCAAATAAAGTGAGGAAAGATATGCATAATCCTCGCCTCCGTCCTGCCATAGAATTCATTAAACTTTATTTGATCTGATTTAGAAACATAGATCATAAAAGTGTACATAAAAACAGTAAATCATCTTTCCTAATACTATACAGTGAGAATTAATTAAAACCAGTAGGTAAAAAAGGGTGTTACAAAGCCCGGTTCAGAGCAACTTCAGGTTAACAGAATCGTAAAGTTCAATGTTTCGCAAGATCAAGCTCATGTACTTCGTGCAAAATACGCAATAAGGGGTCCAAGTAAGATGTAACGCTCCAATACCTGACCAGTTTGCACTATATAAAACTGCAGAAAAACTAAAAATAAAAAGTGTTTTGCACACTTCTGTCATTGGGCTATATGTGTGCTACATCTGGGTGATATTTGTGCTACATTTGGGCTCTTTTTTCTCTGGTGGCCATCTTGGGAGACTTATTTGTTATGAAGTTTCCTAATTTCGTCATTTACTGCAGTCTCCTCAGTAGGAAATGCTTTCAGTTTTTTACTTTGATTCCATCAAGAAGGCATTCAGATGTGTCACACATTTGCCATAAATTCAGAATGTTAGCACTCTAGTTGTTCATTAGATCACTGTAGTAAAGCTACTGCTCACCAGGGAGTTAACTGGAAGTCTACTGCTGGTATTGAAAGTGATTGTTTCAGTCTGCATGTCAGAATTTTCTAATGAAATAGAAGAGGATTTGAGATCTCACTTAAAACATGCCCTACATTTTCTTTCTGCAGCACTAACCATAATTTCTACGGCAAAATGAACCCCCTCATTTTGTTCCTTTTTAAATTAAATGTTTTAAGTGTTACCAGTTTATTCCAATCAAGATGGCTTCAGGTGTGCCATACTTTTGTCATAAGTAAGACTGTTAGCGCTCTAGTTGTTCTTTAGAACACTCTGGGAAGCTGCAGTAGAACACAAAGGCATCAACTGACAGGCTGCTCCTGTTGAAATATAACAGGAAGATATTTGAGATCTCACTTAAAACATGTCCTAATTTTTCTTTCTACAGCACTAACCATAATCTCTATGACAAAATGAACCCCCTCATTTTGTTCCTTTTTAAATTAAATGTTTTAAGAGTTACCAGTTTATTCCAATCAAGATGGCTTCAGGTGTGCCATCATTTTGTCATAAGTAAGACTGTTAGCGCTCTAGTTGTTCTTTAGAACACTCTGGGAAGCTGCAGTAGAACACAAAGGCATCAACTGACAGGCTGCTCCTGTTGAAATATAACAGGAAGATATTTGAGATCACACTTGAAACATGTCCTAATTTTTCTTTCTACAGCACTAACCATAATTTCTATGACAAAATGAACCCCATCATTTTGTTCCTTTTAAATTAAATGTTTTAAGTGTTACCAGTTTATTCCAATCAAGATGGCTTAAGGTGTGCCATACTTTTGTCATAAGTAAGGCTGTTAGCACTCTAGTTGTTCTTTAGAACACTCGGGGAAGCTGCAGTAGAACACAAAGGCATCAACTGACAGGCTGCTCCTGTTAAAATATAACAGGAAGATATTTGAGATCTCACTTAAAGCATGTCCTAATTTTTCTTTCTACAGCACTAACCATAATTTCTATGACAAAATGAACCCCCTCATTTTGTTCCTTTTTAAATTAAATGTTTTAAGAGTTACCAGTTTATTCCAATCAAGATGGCTTCAGGTGTGCCATAATTTTGTCATAAGTAAGACTGTTAGCGCTCTAGTTGTTCTTTAGAACACTCTGGGAAGCTGCAGTAGAACACAAAGGCATCAACTGACAGGCTGCTCCTGTTGAAATATAACAGGAAGATATTTGAGATCTCACTTAAAACATGTCCTAATTTTTCTTTCTACAGCACTAACCATAATTTCTATGGCAAAATGAACCCCTCATTTTGTTCCTTTTTAAATTAAATGTTTTAAGTGTTACCAGTTTATTCCAATCAAGATGGCTTCAGGTGTGCCATACTTTTGTCATAAGTAAGACTGTTAGCTCTCTAGTTGTTCTTTAGAACTCTCTGGGAAGCTGCAGTAGAACACAAAGGCATCAACTGACAGGCTGCTCCTGTTGCAATATAACAGGAAGATATTTGAGATCTCACTTAAAACATGTCCTAATTTTTCTTTCTACAGCACTAACCATAATTTCTATGACAAAATGAACCCCCTCATTTTGTTCCTTTTTAAATTAAATGTTTTAAGAGTTACCAGTTTATTCCAATCAAGATGGCTTCAGGTGTGCCATAATTTTGTCATAAGTAAGACTGTTAGCGCTCTAGTTGTTCTTTAGAACACTCTGGGAAGCTGCAGTAGAACACAAAGGCATCAACTGACAGGCTGTTCCTGTTGAAATATAACAGGAAGATATTTGAGATCACACTTGAAACATGTCCTAATTTTTCTTTCTACAGCACTAACCATAATTTCTATGACAAAATGAACGCCATCATTTTGTTCCTTTTTAAATTAAATGTTTTAAGTGTTACCAGTTTATTCCAATCAAGATGGCTTCAGGTGTGCCATACTTTTGTCATAAGTAAGGCTGTTAGCACTCTAGTTGTTCTTTAGAACACTCTGGGAAGCTGCAGTAGAACACAAAGGAATCAACTAACAGTCTCTGCCCTTGTTGGATGTACATGTTTTACTGAGAATGTCAGACTTCATTCTCACATGACTGAGAAAGATAATGTGAATTTACAGAAAATATGCTCTCATTTTAGCTTCTGGAGCACCTTCCAAAACTGTATGGGACAAGCATGTGAAAATAGTTTTCTCTCAAACATGATTCATGATATCCCAGCAGAAGGTTTTTCACAGGGTAAAATCACCTTAGAACACACCACAATTCCTGAAATTAGTATGGTACCATCAACAAATGAATTCTAATGTAACTAAAGTCTGTTATCACCCTTTATAGTTCTCCTTTTGGTAACCCTCAAAATCTTCGATTCACTACAATGCATTTCAATGGGGTACTATCATTTATATTGGTCCCAAGATGGCTGCCAGCAATTCCAGGATGAAGTGCTGACAGCCAATCAGATCTCACGATGACATGTGTGGTTAGGCTCCGCCCAGATATATATGTGTTTTCTTTTTCAAATTTCTCAGGAACTACTGAACGGATTTACACCATTTAAGCAAAAGGCACGACTCTGAACCAAGGGCTACCTTTTTGCCAAATTTGGTGTAATTCCGTTCAGCAGTTCGGGCTGTAGCTGCGATGAAAGGTTCCTATGGAAAATTGCATGGGGAAAACACGTTTTGGGACCCCCCTTTTTTCTCGGCCCCCGCTTACTGAATCACCCCGAAACTTTCAGGATAGGAGCGGACCGGAGCGGGCCATAAGTTTTGAAAAGTTCGCGAAGATTCATCAACCGGCGCCAAAGTTATTTCAAATAGAATGTTGTGGATTTCCTATGGAAAATAGGTCCTAACTATAACTATCTACTGGCGACCGCCAGTAGTATATATATATATATATATATATATATATATATATATATATATATATATATATATATATATATATATATATATATATATATATATATATATATATATACCAGAAAGTTCCTGCGATGCGAAGAACAGGAGGAGACACAGCGGGATTTTCAGGTAAGAATTTTATTCCAGCATGGCATGACGCGTTTCGGACGTAATGCCTTTCTCAAATGCCTGCTGCAACATAAGTCCTTACAGCCAGTCAGCTTTAATGTAGTTCATATCGTTTCTCCATTGGTGGCAATCCAGGTGGGTTGAAATACCGTAATCAACCACTGTGTCTGCATCGGCAAACCACAGTACCCAGAATGCACCGCCACTGCACCCCAGGTGAATGTCCAGTATTAACTCCACAAATTCTCTTCACGAGTCCTGGATGTAAAAAACGTGCTGGGGCTGAATGGCGACCAAGTTGCTGATGGAATAAGGTTCCCACCTGGGTCCCGCCATACACCTCAACCACATGAGTCCATATGCAAGTTGCCCTGTAGTTGCGGATTAAGTAATCCGATACCCTCCGTGAAGTCACGGGCTGCCTTCTACAGCAGAGCCTTGCCGATGGATGCGGTGGGCCAGAGTCTACCAATACCTTGGAAAAAACAGATTGCCGAAGCTGCCCTTAATGTCTCTGGCCTCTTGAAAGGCGGGTTTCCTCCAGGGCACACGGGGCTGGCGCGCACAATATAACAGAAAGTTCCTGCGATGCGAAGAACAGGAGGAGACACAGCGGGATTTTCAGGTAAGAATTTTATTCCAGCATGGCATGACGCGTTTCGGACGTAATGCCTTTCTCAAATGCCTGCTGCAACATAAGTCCTTACAGCCAGTCAGCTTTAATGTAGTTCATATCGTTTCTCCATTGGTGGCAATCCAGGTGGGTTGAAATACCGTAATCAACCACTGTGTCTGCATCGGCAAACCACAGTACCCAGAATGCACCGCCACTGCACCCCAGGTGAATGTCCAGTATTAACTCCACAAATTCTCTTCACGAGTCCTGGATGTAAAAAACGTGCTGGGGCTGAATGGCGACCAAGTTGCTGATGGAATAAGGTTCCCACCATATAAATATATATCAACTTCACACGCCTGCCTCTGAATACAGACAGACTCCAGCACACTCGAATTCGCTTCATAAACATGATTTATTGGCAAATAACGGTAACGCGTTTCAACAACCGCAGCTGCCTTTGTCAAACCAACTGTAGTTGCAATTTTAGTTCCCTTAAATACATGTTCCTGGGCTTTCCACAAGTCTTAAAGTGACAATACAGATTTAACACTTAAAGGGACATAGTGATTTTCCCATTAAAAGTGACGTGCATATCGCTGCTACTTAATTCATCTTTCCCAGCATGAAATAACTTTAGAAGCTTCAACATACAATTTGTTGTGATAGTTGCTGCTATATTAGGCTGTTACCCCCAGAGAATTCTAAATAACTCTTGGTGTTTCATGCATTGTGTCTACCAATGCTTCACATATCAGATAAAGGGCAAGTGCCCTACTACTATCCAAACAAATGTTCATGGGGGCCTCAAATACACTACGGGCAAATGCCCTTATAGTTACCCAGTGTTACCTGTTAAAGCTAAAATTGCGGCAAAAAACACAAAATTAAATCAAAGTAATCACATGTATAAATAACACAAAAGAAAAGCCTGTGAAACCGCATACAAACAATGCATTATTCATGGTCTGGATTGTTCTGGGAAACAGAGTTGAACCAGTGGCTTCATTCATAGATTTTGTTTACGTGCACTTTCGATACAAATGTGGAATAGTTTCATAAGATCTTCTACTATACGGCACCCACGGTATATATATATATATATATATAAATTACCTACTGGCGGTTGCCAGTAGGTAGTTATAGTTAGAACCATGTTTCCACAGGTAAGCCTTTTTTGACTTGGCTATAACATTGGCGTCGTTTGACCAATCTTCATTAAATTTTCCACCAAAAATGTCAAGGTAGGTTCTGTGGGTCATGGAAAGTTTGGGGGTGATTCGTGCAGTGAGGACTGTGAAATTGGGGGATGAAATAAGGGTGCATTTGTAAAGTTAATTCTCATAGGAACCATCAGCCACACCTACAGCCCGAACTGCTGAACAGACTTACACCAAATTTGGCAGGGAGGTAGGTGCCGGTTCATGGAAGTGCATTTTTTTTAATTGGTGTAAATCTGTTCAGTAGTTGTTGAGAAATTTAAATTGATAATTATAGTGATATCTCTGGTCACAAAACCTTTGCAAAAAAAGACGAGCTCGTGCAGGGAAATGCACCACTCTGATTGGCTGCCAACACTTCAATCAGGAAGTGTTGGTAACCCTCTTGGAACTCGGTTTCACTGAGTACCAAAAAACATAAAAGTGAAAATAAAGGTATACCCTACCCCCCCAGCCATGGTCTTGGGGTCCCCCTGGGATCCCACCACGGCATAAAAGCATTTGTTTTAATAATTTGCTGCAATATCGTGATATTCATGAATTTGCTGCAACCTAAAAAAAAGCAAGCATGGGCTCCCGCGCTTGCTTTTAAATAAGTCTCAGGTGGGCCAGCTTCCGGGGGCATATAATAAATGTAAGAGTGGCCGCATGGGGCCTTCTCCTGCGGCCTCCCCCACTGCCTCAGGGACTGCCACCTCCCCGGGACTAAAATAAATATTAATGCGTGGGGGATCTGGACCCCCGACGCAGCCCCGGGGACGGCCACCCCCCCTGGGCCGGCTCAAGCAATGGCCCGGGGTGCCCACCCCCCGGGGCATTGCAGTTTGCTATGGTATGGCAGGTGCAATGCTCCTGCCATGCCATAGCAATCTCTCTGCTTTCAGAAAGTGAGAGCAAAAATGCTCTCACTTGCTAAAAGCAAAGCAGTGTCTGTTTTAAAGCAATGCGGTTTCCACAGGAGGTGGGGAGCTGGCAGGGACCACAGGGGCTTTCAGGCTCCCCCCACTACGGTCCCCAACATTGGCAGTGGGTGCCCTGGGTTGGGACTAGAGCACCCAGCCTAGAGACCAGGCCCCGGGGATGCGGTTCCCGAGGCTGAAATCAGCTGGGGGAAGGGGGGAGGGGGGCGCGGCCCCTTCCCTTTTTTCAAAATAAAAATTAATTTAAAAAAGGGGCAGGCCCCTGGGGTCCAGAAAAGGGGGTCACGTGGCCCCTCTTCCTAAAAAGCAAAGAACAAAATTAAGTTAAAAAAGCTGTCAACTCACTGGAGGCCCTACCCCCTTTCTCCACCACTCTGAAAACGCGCCTCTTGGCATGCTGCTGGTTGGGGGATTAAGTCCCCTTGGCTGCTGAGGGTGCGTAGGGGCCAACTAGACCTCCTGCTACCTCCAGTAAGCCCTACACAGTGGGATTGCTTAGAGGTCATCGAGGGCAAACCCCCTTTCTCCACCACTCTGCAAACACGCCTCTCAGCGCACTGCTGGTGGGGAGATGAGGTCCCCTTGCTTCGTGAGGGCCTCAGGACTAAAGTGGACTTCATGGGTCTTACTGGAGGTACTAGTAGGACTAGTTGAACACAAAGAACCCTCAATAGGCAATGGGACTTCATCCCCCTACCTGTGGTGCTCCAGGAGGAGCATTTGCAGAGTGGTGGAGAAAGGGGGCGTGGCCTGCTATCAGATCTCACCAATCCTGCTGCGTGGGACTTACTGGAGGTAACAGGAGGGGTAGTTGGCCTCCTTTTTCTGAGCCCCCACTTGATGGAACACCCCAAAACTTTTCATGCACAACAAAACTAACTTTGACACTTTTTGGAAAGTTTTGTGACGATTTGTCAAATGATGTCAAAGATATAGGCGAGTCAATGAATGCTTTACTACCTACTGCTGACCACCAGTAGGTAATCTATATATTTTGGCTTATTTTTCCTTATCCGAAGAGGACCACTCTTCTACCTCTAATACCCAAAAAAAGGTGTAAATTTTCCCAGAAGAGGAGACCTCTTGAGAAAGCTGAGACTACTCTTCTAATGGTGGTGGCCTAAGCGCTACAATAGATGATGGTGCTCGCAGCTGCACTAGAGGAAAGCAACATCTTGGCTCAGTACTGGAAAAGGTTGTCCATAGCGGTATGATGAGAAAGAGTGACTTAGATGGTACAAAAGAGTTATGTGATGGGCAAAGTTCCTCGAAGGAGGTGGAAGCTGTTGAGTATAAGGATTCAGAGTGGGATGAGTATCTTTTTGATCCTCAGGAGAGCTCTGACCTCTTTGAGAGCCTGGATGATGACTTGGATTTGGCATCAACATCTGAGGATATGTTTGACCCTAATATGATTAAACACCCGCAAAGTGCGAAGTGGTGGCCCATGGATCATGTGACTAAATTTGTAAAATTATGAGACAGGATATCTTTTGATAAGGATACCCACAATTTATTGAGGGCTGAGTCCCCCTATCCATCCACTGCAGATAAGACCTGTACTACACCCAATCTAGACCCAGAACTCATTACGTTTTTATTCAAGTTTAGAAAGGACCCCAGGAAGTGGATAGAGAAATACCTGAAGCAATGTCAGGACAAGGTCCTTGATATGCTAGGAGCCTTGACTTACATACTATATATAGCTGAGGAAGCCAGAAGCAAGACCACAGGTGTCAACGTGGACCTCTTGAGAGGCTGGGCCCAGCGTGCTATTTGTATGTTAGGAAATGAAAATGCAGGCCTGATTATGGAAAGAAGAAAAGCAGTGCTCATGAGAATGAACCGTAAATTGGCTGACTTGTCCAACAGAGAGGACATGGGGGTTCCAAAGGGGCTTCTCTTTGGGGAGAGTTTTGTTAAATCCCTGGGGAAATATGTCTCCACTTTCACCACCTTTAGCAAGGCACAGAGCAACATGAGGTGCGTGTTTGGCGCAAGATGTGTTTTTGGAAGGGCTGACAGGAGGGTACTGGCTGTCAGCTGTGGATCCCCTAGGTCCCAATGCTACTCCCAATAGCCCAGAAACTATGGGAATTATGGTAGAAACTACCCCTCCATCTCAAGTTTCTATCAGAGGGGGAGAAATTCAAGGTATCTTGGAGGAAGATCAAAACCCCAAGGTGCAGGATCTCAAGTTGAGCTTAAACTTCACAGTTGGGGAAGATTTACATTTCTCACCCGCAGTTGGGAGAAAAGAACAAGAGACGGTTGGGTGTTTGAGACCATAGCCGGTTTGAGGATAGAGTTCTGGTGAACACCTGTACAAAACAAACAGCCAAGTTGTGCTTCACTGCTGAAAAGATGGAACTGGTAGATGCAGAGTTTCCCCAGATGTTAGAGGAAGGGGCATTAGTACAAGCAGTAGAGTTGGAAGAAGTGGAAGGTTTTGTGAGTACAGTTTTTCGCGTAAAAAAGAAGGACATAGGTTGGCATCCTGTAATAAATTTGAGGGAGTTAAACAAGTTCCTCATATACAGACATTTCAAGATGGAAGGGATACATCTGTTGAGAGACATCTTGCAGGAAAAAGATTGGTTGGTGAAATTGGATTTAAAGGATGCATATGTCATGATACCCGTGGCAAAGGACAGTCAGAAGTATTTACAGTTAAGGTAGAGAGGTGTACCATACCAGTTTCTTTGTCTACCCTTTGGGCTGTCTTCAGCTCTGTGGTGTTTCACCTAAGTGATGCGCGCAGTGGTAGCCTTAATGAGAGAGAGATGCGTCCGATTAATAATCTATTTGGACAATATTTTGCTAATGTCCCAGGACAGGTTAGAATTGCTGAAACATCTTGCTTGGGATTTATAATAAATGTGGAAAAGTCTGTGATCGTCCCTGCGCGGAACATAAAATTCCTAGGTTTTCAGGTTGATACTCTCTTATCCCAACTGATTCTACCACAGAAGAAGGTAGCAAAGATAAGGAAGTTGATAAGGGGGTTGTGGCAAGAGATGTGATCATCTTGAGGGACCTAGCGAGATTCTTAGGACTTCTGTTTTCTTCCATTCTGGCCATTTTCTCAGGACCTTACATTAGGGAGCTCTTCAGAGGCTGAAGACACTGGGCCCGATTCAGAAAGGTAAACTGAGATGAAAGTCTAACTTTATGACTTTCGGTATTCACAAAGGGCATTTACAAGTAGTAAAGATAGACTTTTGTCCCAGTTAAACTTAAGTTTTGGTCTTAAGTTTAACTGAGACCAAAACTGAGACAAAAGTCTAACTTTACTACTTGTAACTGCCCTATGTGAATACCGAAAGTCGTAAAGTTAAACTTTCATCTCAGTTTACATTTGTGAATCAGGCCCCTTGTGTCTTAGGAAAGGTTTATGGTATGGAGACCCAATTTCCTTGTCAGTGGATGCTCAGGAGGATCTGGAATGGTGGTTGGAAAATTTAGAGATTTAGAATAGCAAAGCCATCTTTGGGAATGTTCCCAAATTGGGTGTAGAGTCGGATGCCAGCAGCATTGGCTAGGGAGCACGTTTGTACAAGTTGGAGACAGGAGGCAGATGGTCCAAGAAGGAACAATCGTTACACACATATTGTTTAGAGATGTTAGCGGGTTTAAACGCATTGATGAGCTTCCAAGATTTATTGGCGAACAGTGTGACTCCGATTCATTTAGACAACTTTACAGCCATTTCATATATAAACCATTTGGGCTGCTTGAGATCAAAAGATTTGGCAGATTTTACAAAACAAATATGGTTTCTGTTAGAATCACAAGATCCTTTTGAGTGCTGAATATATTCCACGTCAGGAAAATGTAAGGGCATGATGCATCAAAAACGCTGATCATTCTTTACACAGCATAAAAAACGCTTCTGACAACGAAACTATAATGTGCACTTTGCACATGTCTAGAAAAATAACACTGAAACTGAGAAAAGTTGAAGTACCTGCACCGTAAATGTTTGCTTGGATTTGTAGAAATGGCAGGATTAATAGAATAATACAACATGTTACATTGTATATGACTGAAACATTCAGCATAAATGCTTGACATTGTAGAGTCTTAGATTTTCTAAAACAATTTTATTATAATGATTTTTAAGAATAGTTTGCATTTAGGTACTTTTAAATTTTAGTACTAGGCCATCATTAGAGTTGAACATTTTTATGCAATAATCACTGAGAAACTTTATAATTATTTCCATATATGATAGGTTTGATTTATTTCATTTTGCTTGAACTTAATTATGAGTTTATGTTACTAAATAAGAAGTGTTGACTTTAAATGTATTGAATAGCCTTTCCTTTGGCTGCATTATTTCATAGCCTGCTGAAATGGACTTTTGCTACGTTTCCTCAAATGTTGCTCTATCTGTTCTGTTTATGCAACATTCTTAAATCAATAGACACTTTTTTTCAGTACTTCATTGTGAGTGAATTGATGGGAACTTGACACTTCAACTTAATACATGAAAAGTAACAATGTAAATTGGCTCTTTGTCAACTAACCTGTGAAGACAGAATGGACAGTCGTTTTTCATGAGCAACATGTGAAAATATGATGAAGTATCAGTTTTGTACCTGATGAGCAGAAGAATGATCACATGATGATCAGACCATTGTATGGGGACAACTGATGTCACAAATGGACGATTTGGAGTATAAAAAGTGACTTCCCAAGGAGGAGGGATGGAATCCCTCTTGATTGCTTACCTACCTACTATAGCATCGGACTTCTCATGCCCTTTACCTTTTTCTTATGCTGATGAACTTACCTACTGGATGATTTGGAACTGTCTGGTGAGAGACCAGACCTGAACATTCCTGATTATTGCTCCAATCCTCTTTCTCATGCCCATAGAAATTTCCATAGTAGACTTTAACTTGACACTTTGCCCATGCTAAGAGAAATGTTTTGAACCATGCTCTCACCTTTGTTGGTGGTAGGAAACCTTAACCTAAAGTATCCTCTTTATGTATTCTTTTATTCAGCTTAGATGTATTTTGATTAAATATGTGGTTTTATACTACGGGCTGTAAGGCTCATGACTCAGCTGCTTAAAATGTTACTTATATGCATTGATTTTGGATCTTTAATACAATAACAAATGTATCTACAATTTGTCTGAGTCTTTTATTATATGTGTCTTAATGTTCTTTCCATTGAAACTGTGCTCACAACTATCTGATTTCTAATGCATGATAGTTAGAGTAATAGATCATTTTCTGAACATCAAGTTTTTTTGCTGTTGTTCCGTGTAGCCACAGTGGAGCTTGTTAGATTGAACTTTTTAAGGAGGTTTGGTCTTCCATTTTAAATATTCTATGTCTATAGCATAGATCTGAGAGTAGTGTATTTAAATGTGATCACTAATTTGTGAGTTGGCTACTAATTATTGTTCCGCATTAAGTGGCCAACAGCTCGACACCCTGATTTCTCACTCCTGACTGCAATGAAGCAAGGTCCATCAGAGGACCAATGCCTCTGCGGGTGAAGTGTAGAATCTAAGTTAAGTGACAAAGTTGTGGGGTTGTTGTATGGGCCCAGAAATTAGAAAAAGCTCTCGCTGCAACAAAACGTGATAACAGAGTAATGGTTTTGTCTAGTGATGTGAAGAATTTAGGATGCTCACAATAGATTTCCCCTGTGCAGTCAAGAAGCCCAAAATCTCAAGGTTCAGCTGAAGGATTGATGGAGTACTGACGGAATCAAGAGGACGTGTAGCAACAAAGGAGTGTGATTAATACTAGGGATGCACAATGCGATTGCTTTGGATTAAAGAAGTTGAAGTTGAAGTTGTTATCGGGTCCGTTTGTGGCCTAAGATCTTGTGACATACACCTACGGGGTGGTCTCAGTGTAGAAGACACTGAGTAAAGTTGTCTGCTGTGTTGTGATGTTTGTAATGAGACGTTGTCAACAACATCTTATGATTAGGGACTTTCTTTTGTGTGTTAGCGGTAAGTGGTTGTTATATTTGATCTTGGTGCACAGGGAATAACTGTGTCAATTAGGGTGAAATCCCGCTGATCGAGATTTCATTTGAAGTGAATGGTTAGTTCAAAATAGAAGAAATAGTTTTTTACCTTGTGAGAGTGATAATCAAGTATCCTTTAGTGGAGCAATCAGAGTTAATTGTTGAAATCGATTGCATTGTATTGTGTATTTGCTTAGACAATGCATCGAAGAAAATTGTAAAAGAGAGTGAGCTGCTGCAAGGAGCGAGATCTAAGTAACAGTGTCTCGCACTGTGATTAGTCGGTTAGTGTAAAGTGGTGCTGAGATTGGTTGACCATGTTATAGCAAGTCATGCTATTATTGTTTGTGATTGCTGAACTAGAGAATTGTAGGAGAATGTAATTTCCTGATATTACGGAGAACATTTATGAAATGAGAAATTGAATAAAAATGAATTTTTTCAAATCTTAATGAAAATTAATACAAGGAGATATGACCATACTTGTTAGAGAAGGAGAATATATACCTAAAATGTCAAAATAAGAATTCCCTTAGGGTACGTTAATCATGCAACCACTCGACAACCATTCACATACATAAAAACAGGAGCACAGATTTGCAGGATACTGAAACACTTATAAAATCAATTTAATAAAACATTCCATCAAATATGAACATATTATATCTTAAAAATTCTTAAAAACATGAATCAACACAAGTTTAATAATAGCTAAAAGTGGAAAAGACTCTAACAAGACAATCACATTTGTCATCAGAGTGTTAATTTGTGGGAGTACATAAAGACAACACACAACAAAAATACAATTTCTTAGTCAAAATGCGGTTCTGTACTACACAAATTTAACAATAACGTAACATGTTGATGCGTTTCAGTGGATTAAAACGAATAAAGACGACCTTCCTCAGGACAATAAAACTATATCTTCTCCACTCCTATGTGTTTTTCATAAGACCGATGAATGACAATCGATGAGACGCCGTTTCTAAGTAAAATAAAATCGCTGCAAAGCGGAGGTTGATCTGTTTTATATATACGTTAATTCCGAGAATTTCAGCCATGCATCTAATTCCTCATCGGATTCAGGGGTAGGCTGTCTATACTCCACTGCTAATATGGCAATCCTCAGCCAACTGTAAATTTAATCCCTGCTGTCTATGTAGATCAGCAACATCTGATCTACATAGACAGCAGGGATTATATTTTGACATTAAAGTCGTATTCGGTGCCCTGTCCCCTTGGTCTGTGGGGCCCCTCTCTTTGTATTTTATGGAGAATATATACCGCCAGATGGTACGCAAGGATATACCATATTGATTGATAGAGTATTAAATCCATGTATTTGGCTTGAATAATGACATAAAATTACAGAGAAAGATGAGGCCCTATAGTTTCCTTGCTGTGGGACATTTAATTTGAGAATCATTCAGAATTTAAGGAAGAAATTATACAATATGAAATCACCTCCTAGACCTGCTCAATTTGATGCATTAAATACTTGGGAATACATAGCTCATCAAAAAGAGAAAGAAAAATCTCAGGGCAGGTATAGGAGAACCCTAGATCAGTATGAAGAAGCTAGATGGGATGCACAACAGAAAGTATGGAGAGCAGATGTTATTCAGGGAAGAAGAATGTATTCTGTGATAGCAGTCGGAGGAGACGTTAGGGAAAAATGAAAAGAGAGGTAGAAACATATTGAGACAGAATAGATTGATGCAGAAACAGCAGGAGAAAGTATTGACATAGATGACGATCTTTTGAATGACTGATTGATGAATAATCTACCAGCATACAATGAATCTCAGAGTGAGGATTTGACAAATTGAAATATAGCTGAAATTCCAAATGCCCCTGTTATGCCTGAAATACCAAAAGAGACTGCACTTGTTTCTCCTGTAAGGGGGGATAACAGAAATAACAGCTCCATTGAACCCCTTTGATTTGAATGTTCCAGATGCTTTGACTATTCCTGTTACTATTGGTCATGTTGTACCTCTTTATAAATATCCGTCATTGGTAAATACTGTCCATACTTTGACAATACCTGCTGGAGTAAATATTGCACATGGTAATCCACTAGATTTGATGACAAGATCTTTGCTTCAGACACCTATGGTTCTGACTCACAGCAACACTACAGGAACTAAGAGCACAGATTCCATTTTAAATCAGACACAATTTGACTCTACAAGCAGAATGGCTCAGAGTTTACCACCTTTTTACACCTCCAGAACAAGTGAGCCTCCTGAAAGGAGTTACAATGCTTCTGAAAAGACTGCGCCTATGGGAATTTTAGTTACTCATACATCCGCATTAAACAATCTGAAACAAGTAGACATTTAACCAATGGAGATTTAGATTTGAGTACTCCAAGAGAACAATCAGGATTTACTCCTCAAGAATTTGAAGATTGACTTAAAGGGTTTAGTGATAATCAAAGTCCTGAAACTGTTCCAGTCCTGGGAAAGGGAAGAACATTAGATGTGGCCAAACTAAAGGTAGAGTTAGAAGAAGTGATTTTGGTAACTCTTAGTCTATCTCAATTAGATACCTACCAGGAGGAGGAACTATTATTTCTCTGTAAAGATATTACCGACAAGCTAGACAGACACACAAGAAGCTGATTGAATTGGCTCAGAAATATGAAGTGGATATTCAGAGATCAAAGGTTTTGCAAAAGACATACAGATTAGAGTTTAGCAACAGAGATTTTGCTAACATGAGGCCAGCTGGAATGAACTTACAAATTAAGGAACTAATGACACTGATAAGGAAATGGAGAGAGAGAGAAATGGGAAGGTACATGGTCAAAAAAAGGGAAACACAGAAAGTTAGAATGCAAACACCTACAGTTGTTATCGACAAAGGAGATGGAGAAATACATATGGTTCCTATGAGAGAAGTACCCAGTCCTTTTCCCCTGCGCCGGAGCACAATGGGCTGCCATGTGCCAAAGCAGGCACCCTTGCGCCATGGTGCAAGGGTGCCTGCATTACGGGGCTGATTGATTTTGTGCAGGAAGGAACACCTTCCTGCACAAAATCCATCAAAAGAGGCAATTTCTTCTTTCCATATGTGCTGCAGAATACAGAGGAGAAATGAGAACATTTCTCCTCGGTGCGCCTCCGTAACGCCACCCCTGGGGTGGAGTTAGGTTCTGACGCATTCCCAGGTTTACGATGCCTCGTAAATCTGGGAATGCTTCAGGTTCCATGGGTGTTGCGTGTTAACACCCACAGCAACACCGATGGAACGCTTCTTTCACTCAGTTTTCAGCGTGAAAGGGGCGCCTATTTATCAGGGCCATGAAAAGCCACGTAAAGTAGCTTTACGTCGCCTTGCTAATATGCTGTGGCACATTGCGTCACCGGAACACCACAAAAGTGACATTCCTGCTGCGCAAAAGTGCTGGATAGGGCCTCATAAATGAAGCCCACAATATGAATCAGAGTCAGCAGATGAACAGAAACTCTTTCCCAAGTCAAAATGCATCACGCCAGTATTTGATTCAAACAGACAATTTCATTCAGGAACCGTCAGCTTGATGGTACCTGAGGGGGGAGGAGTACTACATGCTTGGCGCAGCCTTAGAGGTAGACCACAGTGGTCCACATGTGGACGTAGAGGTAAATGAGAGTCATGTCTCATTCCTCGTTGACACTGGTGCTACCTGCTCTACTGTAAGAACAGCAGAGGTTCCTAACCTACCCCTCTTGGGAGAAAGTATCCAAGTTATAGGAGTTTCAAATAAAAGGTTTTCACCCCAATTTCTGAAGCAGTTTCTGTAAAAATAGGGTCCTTTGGGGATCTAAATCGATTCATGCCCAGTTAATCTACTTGGACGTGACTTGTTGTGCAAGCTTAATTGTTCCATCTATTGCACTCCAAAGGGTATTGAATTTCATACTAAGGATGGGGATGTTGTTTTTAAACTCACCCGACAGATATCTGATATGGGAATGTACCCTTTTTTGATGAGAGATGACTTGCCCATTGAAGTGTGATACACCGTGTTACCTAAAGTCTGGAACTTTACGGGCAAAGATATCGGACTAATCAAAGGTGTTGATCCAGTCCGTATCACTATCAAACCAAATGCAGAGTTTCTGAGAATCCCACAATACAATTTGACCCCAGATACTATTGCTGGTATTATTTCTGTGATTGACTCAATGAATCAGCAAGGGATCCTAAAGGGGATAATGAGGAGTCCATTAAACTCTCCCATTATGCGCTTGCAGAAGCCAAATGGCAAGTATCGTATTGTGCGCGTTTTACGGAAATTGAATGTAATTGTTGTCCCTTTTTGTCCTGTGGTATTGAATTCAGCTGTGATATTGTTTCAGATTCCATGCAAGGCCGAATGGTATTCTGTCATTGACTCTTTCAAGGCCTTTTTTTCTACCTCTTTAAACGGGTATTTAGACAGAATATCGAAAACACAAATGTCGTGGGACTAAATATTGTGTGAAAAATATTGAGGAGAAACATATTGTGAAAGTAAGTTTCTATAGGTAAGTAATATTTATTATATATAACTCAACATATGTGTACCTTGACAATATATATCTCTTCAAGGTATGTAGATATAGAGTTAAGAATAGTAAATCTATACTTACCTATTTGCACTTACTTTCTCGATACTTTGTTCCTCGATATTTTTGACACAATTTTCTGTCCACACGATGTTTGTGTTTTTGATATTCTGTCAGTGATCCCTTTACATGAGGATAGTCAGTTCCTATTGCTTTTACTTTCAGCAATCGTGTTTTGGCATGCTGCCGAGTCCCGCGAGAGTATACGGAAAGCCCCTCAATATTCAACCAGATTCTCAAAAAGAATCTTGATTCTCTGGTAATGACAAATTATTCATTGTCAGTAGAGTATATTGATGACCTGCTGGTAGCGTCAAATACTAAGGAAGCTTGTTAGATTGATACTATTGCATTTTTAAATCATCCGGCTGAAAATAGATGTAAAGTATCCCTAACTAAGATACAATTTTGCCAAATTGAAGTCCTGTACTTAGGACACCACATTGAAAAAAGAGCAAGGAAAGTGTGACAAGAGAGAATCTCTATGATTCTTAATACGAGTCCACCGACTACCCAAAAAATGGTCTGCATGTTCCAAGGAATGGTGGGCTACTGTCAACAATGGATTAAAATTTTTTCCTTAACAGCAAAACCTCTTCAGAGGTGTACACACAAAGATGTGTCAGATCTAGACTTGGGATAACAGTTGTATGACTGCCTTCACTGAACTGTGAGAATGCCTTTGTAGGGCACCGGCTCAGGGAATGCCTGATTATAACAAGTGCTTTGAGTTGTTCTGTAGTGAAAGGGAAGGCTGCACTCTTTCAGTACTGACACAAATGCATGGAAGTATGCCGATCGCCAATTTTTTTGTGACTCTTGATCCGGTTGCTACAGCTTTGCCTGAATGTTTGAAAGCAGTTGCATCTGCATGTGTGAGTCTTGAACAGTTTGAAAACAGAGTCATCAGATATCCACTGACTGTATTTGTGCCCCATTCAGTGGGAATAATGTTGACCCGTACTCAGACACAGTATTAACCCTGGGCGTAGTGGACGTAGCGGGGCTACGCGGAGGTCCACGTCGTCTCAAACAAACTCCATGGAACTCAGTGGAGCTCCGCTACGCCATCCGCCTCCACCCTCCACTATTATAAGTAAGTAAACATTAAGTAAATATACATTTAAAACCACTTACCTATGTACTGCGGCGTCCCCGGGCAGCAGTCCTCATCTTCCTCGCCGTATGGGTAATTCTGGTGAAAACTGCGAATGCGCGGGTACCTGCGCATGCGCATTTCTCACAAGAAATATAAATTACATAGGTAAGTGGTTTTAAATGTATTTTTACTTAATGTTTACTTACTTGTAATAGTGGGGGTGAAGGTGGGGGCTGGCCAACTCCGCTCCGCCTGCGGAGTGTGCGGAAATTTGCCTTCTCCGCGTTCTCTGCGGAATGCGGAGAAGGCAAATCTCCGCACACTCCGCGGGCGGAGCGAAGGTCTCCGCCAGGGGTACACGGTATTTGACTAATAGTCGGCTGACGAAGTATGAACAAATACTTTTGAATGCAGAGAATGTAACCCTTAAAAGATGCACAATTCTAAATCCATCCACTCTGCTGCCAATGCCTGGAAATGAAACTGTAACTGATGAAGTTGAACATGATTGCTTGGATGTAACTGAGTTATGCACAAAGCCCCTGCCTGATATACAGGATGAACCTTTGCCTGAATCCGATCATGTGTTGTTTGTTGATGGTTCCTGTTTGTGAGACAATGAAGAAAATCTGAAAGCTGCTTTGCCGTTTGTAAAGTTGCAGGTGTTGTTGAAACGTCATGGTTGCAAGGAGTGTATTCAGCACATGTTGCTGAGTTGATTGCCTTGACACGGTTTTGCAGCATTTCAGAACAACTCAGGGTGATAATCTTCACCAACAGTCAGTACGGCTTTAGAGTCGTGCATGACTTTCGGCAATTGTGGTAATGGCGTGGGCTCATGACTCTCTCTGGATTATCTATGTGATATGGAGAAAGTGCGAGGAAACTTTTGTGGTCCCGACAATTGCCTACCCGAATTGCAGTGCTTAAGTGCGTAGCTCATAGGCAAGGCACTGACTACATGACCGTTAGCAATACATACTCTGATGAGATTGCCAAATATTGTGCATTAAATGCACATAGCTTTAATGGGCATTTGGTCAATGAAACATCAGACATCACAAATTGCAACTTGTTGACTGCTATAGACACATGGGACGAAGTCAAGCGATTGCAGGATCAAGTGACAAAAACTGAACAACAAAGTTGAGTGCGAGCTAAATGCACCAAGAGGGAAGATGAAGTCAGGATTTACACTGATGGCAGACCTGCAATTCTTGATAGTTTGTTACCACCCATGGCTAGACATTATCATTGTTCGGTACATGTAGGAAGAGATGCAATAATGCGCCTCTTTCGACAGGTGTGGTTTAAACCCAGATTCCGATTGATTGCTGAAAATCTGTGCCATTGATGTGTAGTGTGTCAACAACAAAATGATGGAAGAAAAACACAAGTTACAATGAGTCATGCAGGGAGATCAGGAGGTCCCATTAACCAAATGCAAATGGACTTCTTTGAGATGCCCCTTTCCAATGGTTTGAGATATGTTTTGGTCATTGTTTGCATTTTCTTAAAATGCGTGGAAGCTTATCCAACACGAAGAAAAGGCAGTTTCACAGTAGCTAAATTGTTGTTGAGGGAGTTGATTCCTAGGTTTGGCTTTCCGACTTCTCCTCAGTCAGACCAAAGAACTCATTTTAATAAGGAGGTCCTGAAAATGTTATGCGCAGCATTACAAGTTGAGCAGAAGCTCCATTGCAGTTACCTTCTAGAGGCTTCTGGACTCGTGGAGCAGATTAATGGCACAATGAAATCCAGATTGGCAAAGGTGTGTGCTTCAACATCTTTGAAGCGGCCCAATGCATTTCCTCTTGTGTTGATGAGTCTGAGAAGTACACTAGACAGGAGGACAGAATTGTTGCCCTATGAAATCATCATGGGCAGAGTAATGAGACAGCCAGCTGTACCTGCAAACGCTCTTGTCAATATTACAGATCACTTAATATTGGACTACTGCAAAGGTTTGGCTGATGTGGTATGTTCTGTGTCTCACCAGATCAGAGAGGCTGCCGTTGAGACTCAACAGGAGCAGTGCCATGACCTCAGTCCTGGTGACTGGGTAATGGTGAAGAAGCACGTGCGGAAGTCATCCTTGGAACCCCATTGAAGAGGGCCCTACCAGGTGATCCTGGTCACCAATACTGCTGTGAACTGTAGAGGTCTTCTGAATTGGGTACACACCACCAATACTCACAGAGTCCCATGTCCCCTTGATGATACAACAGTCCTATTCCTGATGTACTGGTGGTTACAATGAGACAGAGGGAGCAGGTTAGTCAAGCTGTTGGGGACCAGCAAGAAGGTGAGACAGCACTCAAATGGCCTGACAGGGGTCTGGGAGAGTCAACTATTGTCTGTACCAAAGGGTCCAAGCCAGTAAAGGTGATTACAAGAGATACAGATCCTAATGAAGGGCTTAGTGCAGCAAGAAAGCAATTTGTACCCGGAGACCAATGGCCCAGATGAGGTGAGGTCCTGAGAAACTGTCTAGCTGAAGGACAAGTACCACAAACCATTCCCGAAAAACTCCAAGAAATCTGATCAGATTGACAGTGATGATGAGCAAACAGCTGCAAGGAGATCAAAAAGAGCAAGAGTACCCAGTCAATTGTACTCATCTCCTGAACTGACTTGTCTGGAGCAAATTAATGGGAACAAGAATTTTTACCTTCTGCTTACAGATCAATACGAGTTCACATGAACCTCCTTAAAACAAACTGTTTTGTGGATTTGAATTTCAATCTTAGTGTACCACTTGAAGGACTGACACATTTTATCCTAAATATACTCTTCAACGAAGCTGATCTTCATATTTTTCCATACTGAAAAGAACTGTTGAACTGTGCTTTGGTATTTTTGTGCCGAACCTTGTTGAAATGCTCAAACCACTTGCTGCTATTTTTTTGCTATTTTTTTTGTCAAACGGTCTGAATCAGGTAAACCCATGAAGCCTAACACTGAAATCTCTTTTAGATGGAAACGTGTTTATGCAGGAATCTTTTCTGTTATTGCCTTGATATTAGTTGCATTTCTTATTATTTTAAACTTGCCACATTATATACCCATAGAAGATCCTAAGCTCACAACTTCTTTCAAAACTGTCAAAACTAATAGCACTGATTCTATTGCTTTAAATGACAACACTTAACATCTTGATTTTTTAAAAACTGATTGTTCACTAAATGTCTACACTAGTTTACTGAATGAGTATATTGACACAATGAATGCTAGTGATTGCTATGCATGTATGCAATTATCTGCATCAGTTGCTGAAGGTATTATCTATCATAGTTTACCGTTAACATATCGAATTTCTTACAGTGTATTGACTAGTTTGTTTTATGGTACTGATCATTTGCAGCATTACTAATCTAATGAAGATCTGATCTTTTCTGAATGTCCTGTACTAAAAAATATAAATCCACATCCTGAAGCTTCACTAGCTGAGACTATAGGCTATCTATTTAGACCAACTCAATCCTTGGACATGGCTTATGCACATAGAAATAACCTAACATGCAAACTAGGGTGAGCTGAAAAGAAATTCATAGATTTAGTAGAAAGTAGGAGACATAATGCGACAATTAAAACTACTGCACCTTTTAAACCAACTCTTTGAAAGTTACCGGAAGTAGAATATAAAATAGTAGAAGGAATGGCTACATTAGCTTTAGACTGGCAACATAAAGGAAAGCTTTGTATATATAGAAAAAGATCAAATATTAACACAACATTTGTAGGGTTTAGTGAATGTGAACATACATTTGATGTTTATGAGAAGTGGGGAAGACATTTAGATGGACTTGATCCTATCTTTCCTGGAGTGTATTATATTTGTGGAAAGAATGCTTTTTATAAATTGCCAAAAGTATGGTATGGAAGTTGTAACGTGGGAATTGTCTTTCTTAAAATGTATCAGGTGAAACAAATTGAAGGAGAATAAAAAAATTAAAAGAGCAGAACGAGAGAATGAAGAGAAGTATGAGTGCAAGTGAGATAGTGGGTGATATTTTTGGAGCTGTATTACCTTCTGTAGGAGTAGCATTAAACTCACATGAAATTTTAAATCTTTCTACTATAGTTGATAAATTAGCCACCAGTACAGCTGGAGGATTTTCTGATGTAGATATTGAAATGATTTCAATAAGATCGATGGTGATGCAAAATTGACTTGCCCTTGACATTCTTCTTGCGAAGGAGGGCAGAATCTGTTGGTTGTTAAAGGTTCAACAATGTTGCACCTACATACCGGATAAAAGTAGAGATTTAGAAAACTGCATGAAAAATATTAGTGTCTTAAATAAAGACTTGAAAGGGTTAAGTTCTGATAGTGCCTGGGAAATTATAGGAAAAGGATTGTCAACTGTAAGCAACAGTTTGGGTAACTTAGGTAATGGACTACTGATTTATATCCTGAAACCTTTAGTGGCGATCTCTTTGTGCATAATGCTGATGATATTATCTATCAAACTCTATCGGTATAAAAAGACTATACAGCAAGGGAAAAGAACAAGACATAATCTTGAACTAGAAGATGAGCAATGTAAACACTTTGATGAAATGAAAATTCCGAAAGAGTCCAGAAGAAAAAGGCTTAAGACAACAAAACTGTAATTTTTGATGATCTGATGTGGATAAGTGTGATGGCTTGATTCGCCATCAGAAAGGGGCTTGATGCAGTGTAAAAGCTGATCATTCTTTATACCTCATAAATAATGATTCTGACAATGAAACTCTAATGTGCACTTTGCACACGTCTAGAAAAATAACATTGAAAGTGAGAAAAGTTGAAGTACCAGCACTGTAAAAGTGTGTTTGGATTTGTGGAAACAGTAGGATTAATAGAATAATGAATTTCTCATGTTTATTAACGGATTACCTTCTATTTTAACAAAGTTGTTATAAAAGATGAAAAAGCTTGCTATGATGCAAAATAACACAAAATTGTTAATATGAAGCAGTATATCTACATAACAAGTGAGTCTTACATACGATTGTACAAATATTGATGGTGAAATTTAGCATCTTTATTGAAATGCACCATAGCAAATGAAAAACTGCTGCACATAAAACATGTTACACTGTATAGGATTGAAACTTTCAACATAAATGCTTCACATTATTAGAGTCTTAGATTTCCTAAAATGATTTTATTATAATGATTTTAAGAATAGTTTGCATGTAGGTACTTTTAAAATTGTGGTAATAGGCCATAATTAGAGTTGAACATGTTTATGCAATAATCACTGACAAATGTTACAATTATTTCCATGTATGATATGTTTGATGGAATCCCCCTTGATAGCCTACATACCTACAATAGCATCGGAATTCTCATGTCCCTTGCCATTTTCTTATGCTGATGAACGTACCTACTGAACAATTTGGAGCTGTCTGGTGGGAGACCAGACCTGAACCTTTCTGACTATTGCTCCAATTCCCTTGCCCATGGACTTTTCCTTAGTGGACTTTAACTTGACACTTTGCCCATGCTAAGAGAAATTTTTTGAACCATTCTCTCACCTTTGTTGGTGGTAGGAAACCTTAATCTGAACTATCCTATTTATGGATTCTTTTATCAAGCAATAGATTTGTTTGGATTAAATGTGTGGTTTTATATTACGAACTGTAAGACTCATGACTGAACTGCTGAAAATGTTACTTATATGCATTGAGTTTGGATCTTTAAGACAATAACAAATGTATCTAAAATGTGTCTGAGCCTTTTGTCATATGTGTCTTAATGTTCTTTCCATAGAAACATTGTTTACAATGATCTGTTTTCTAATGCATGATAGAGAGAGTCATAGATCATTTTCAGAACATCATGTTCTTTTGCTTTTGTTCTGTGTAACCACAGCATAGCTTCTGGTATGCATGATTCTTGTTAGATTTAACTTCTTAAGGAGGTTTAGTCTTCCAACTACAATACTCTATGTCTGTAGCATAGTTGTGAGAATAGTGTATTTAAATTTTATCACTCATTTGTGAGTTGGCTACTCATTATTGGTACTTATCAGGTGGCCATCAGTTCGATACCCTGGTTTCTCTCTCCTCTCTGTGGCGAAGTAAGGTCCATTGGCGGACCAATGCCTCTGTGTGTGAAGTATAGAATCTGAGTAAAGTGATAAAGTTGTAAAGTTGTTTTATAGGCCCAGAAATGAGAACGAGGAAAAAGCTTCTGCCTCAACAGGTGGATTGGAATTCCAGGTACCTCACGGACAGCAGTGACTGGAAGTTAAATTTAGAGGTTTTTGGCTTGATTCAGAGGTTATGAGGTCCAATTCAAGTGGACTTGTTTGCAAGCAGATTTGCATACCAGATACCCAGATACTTCCGTCAGAGAACAGACCCTGGGGCAATGGTGGTAGATGCCATTTTCCAGGATTGGGGAAAGAGGGAGTGTGAGAAAGTGCCTCTTTTGCATGGTTAGCCCCCTACTTTTGCCTGGTTTTGATGTGGATTCAAATGTAGAGCACTGTGTTCCTGCCAATCAAGCCCCTTATGCCAGTACCTCTTCCCTAAAAAACAACCCACCCAATATGCTTCTACCCCTATAAGTCCCTAGTAATAGGTATCCTGGGTACCAGGGCCTGGAAGCTGAAGAGGGTCCCTTGGGACCATGCCACTGCCCTTGCACCTTCCACACCCTTGTGAAGGAGAAAATGACAAAGTCGACATGGGACCCTGCTTGGGTGCCATGTCAGCTAACGCTACCTGAAGGCATAGGTAAGACACCCCTCTAGCAGGCCTCACAGCCCTAAGGCAGGGTGCACTATACCACAGGTGAGGGCATATCTGCATGATCAGATATGCCCCTACAATGTTAGGGCCCATTGTCCTAATAATGTAAGTACAAGGGAATCCATAGAGAGTACATGGGCTGGGAACATGACAACTCGAGTTCCACAGCACCAAGATGGCTTCACTGAACCCAGGAGTGTTTGGTACCAAACTACTCCTTACCATAAATCCACACTGGTGCCAGTGCAGGATTTATTGTACCATGTACTCAGAGGGCACCTCAGAGGTGCCCACTGAAACCCTACCAACCCTGGTATAGTCTGCGACCAGCTGTAGGAAGCCAGGCACTACCAGAATGTTTCTGGGCCCCTGGGTAGAGAACCTCTGCTCTCAGGGACCAGAAACAATGCCCATCCTGGGAAGAGGTTTCATATCTCCTCTCCCAGGATGTGCCAGTTCTCAACGAGGGAAGCTTCAAAGGCCTGCCGCCTTTGTAATGCGACCCCCAGCCTCTGCTGCTAGCAGCATTTTGCAGCCCCTGGTTTACAACCCCACTTTGGGTGATAAAACCAACGAGTAAAATTAAAAAAAATAGGAGGTGTGCACACCTCTGCCAACCCTGCCTCTAAGGTGGGGAAGGTGAGTTGAAGCACAACTTTCAGTCCCAACCGTCTTGAAGATGGGGAGACCCCTCCAATCAGGGCTAGGTCTATGGCCCCCTCCCACAGGAGGGTGGCATAATAGAGGGTGCACTCACCCCAGGCAATTTGCTCATTGGTCCTACCTGTTACTCCCCTAAAACGCCTCCTAAATTTAGTATTTAGGTGGCTCCCCCAGACCTAGAAACCAGATTTGATGGACCAAAAGAAGAAAACAGAAGACAACTGCTGTCGGACCAGGAACTAACCCATTGCAGATAGAACTCCCCAAGAACCTCTCTACTTGCACCCGGTTCGGCCACTGGAGCTGCTGTTCTTCCAGAAAACTTGCGAGTCCTCAAAGAAACCCCTGGAGACCTTCCAACCTTCATCAAAGTGCCACAAACCTACTTTCCGACTAGAGGCTCTAGTCCCCAGCGTCCGCCGGTACCAGAAACACAGTGGTGAGCACCAACCCTGATGTCAACGCGACTCACTGCTCTCAAAAGGACTCCATGACCGCAGTGGTAGATGACGACACTTGTGTCAACACGACTCTACCCTACCAGAAGAACACCTCGCAGCAAGACGGCCTCCACAACCTCAAGGAATCCCCTTGGCCCCCAGCCCTGAGCCCGAGAGCCCGTACCCTCCTGCAAGTAGCCCTGTCAGCCTCCTCCTGCACCTCTTGCACTGCCTGCCTGACTGTGACCTCTCTGTGACAGTCCAACGACGGCGGAACGCCTCCATCCAATCAATGGTAGCTGCAGGGCTTTAAGTGGGACGGGTCTCACCGGTGCTGAGCACCGATAGTTTTTTATAGGAGTCCTCGAAATGGGTCTCTATCGGGCTCTGTTTTGTGCCCTGGCACAGGCGGTCCATTTTTTTCCGGCCTGTATTGACAGCAGGCACATCGATGTGCACATGCTCACACTACTCACTTTTCACTAGTGGAGAAGTTACGGCATGATGTCATGCCAGGTGAGCGTTGTAGGGGAAGGGAAATCTTTTAAAGAGAGTCATTTTCTCTCTGGATTTCCCATCTCTTTTGAAACTCAGGAGCAGCAACATTGTCATGGTGTCACCAGGGCTTTAAGTCGAAGCTTTTTCAATATTATATACAAGCCATAGTTGCTGCCTATTTATCTTATGTAACTATCAACCATTGACAAAGCCAATAGTCCTGACTTCTTGTAGGCATGATGTTACTTGTTTTATCATATATCTGGATGCAATGACAGAAACAGCAAAATACAAGTCGGGCGCCACTCTATCCTAAGCACAGATTTTTAGTTTACGTGTTTTTAAGCCATGCCCCTAATTACTTTGGCCACGCCCCTTTGAGAGACCCCCAGTTTTTTCATCCCACTTAAAGCCCTGGGTAGCTGTGTTAGCGGTCTGCTGAAAACCAACCCACTTCTTTGCTTGCTGTGTACCGGACCGCGAGGGCAAAAGTCATTGCCTGTATCGACTGCCTTGGCGTAGATACTGAATCCCGCACCTCTTGGGTGCCCGAAGTCCCCCACGACATGCATTGACCAGAGTGATGGCCTGAGACACCCGAAGACTGGACTGGAACTGTAAGTGGCATACACCGCACACTTGTTTTCCTCCACAGGATAATATTGAACTGCTGTGAAATTGCACTGTCAAACTTCTGAAACCTGAAAAGTATTTTTAAAGAGAACCGTACTGTAAGTTAAGACCTTGGGCTTAAAATGAAATGTAACCAAAGTATAATTTTCTCAAATTGGTCTGGATCTCCTTCTTGAGTTGTGTGCCCAATATTGATCACTGTTGTGCAATAAATTTCTTACCCTCCTCTGTGTTAGGCCTAGGGCTACTCGTCCACACTACCACTAATAGAGTACTTTGGGTTTTACATTGAGCCCTGTGCACCTTTAGGGAACCCCTGGACTCTGTGCACTGTATTACCACCTAGACGCAATATCAAATAAAGAGCCAGCTTCTGAGAGGACGGCTGTGCCTTTACCCCCTTCCTAATGATCTAGAGATTGCTAATGAAGGTCCGGTCAGAAACATGCAGTATCATTCTAGTTACACCCTATTGAAAGGCTCAGGTTTGGTACCCAGGCATAATGGAATGTGCGGCAGCAATATCCTGTCTGGTTTCTTTAGGTCTTCTGGTAGATTCGGAGGGAGAGAAACACCAAAGTATGAACCTTCTTGTTTGGAAGATTTCAGGGATACCAGTAGATGTTCAGGTTTTTCAGGAAGGCTAAAAACCTATTGGATGCGTCCTGGGCCCCGGGGACTAGAAAGAGATACATGGGGGTATGGCAGAAGTGGTGTTGTTGGTGTATGGAAAGGTGTTTCGATTCTGTGGAAGCTCCTTTAGCCGAGGTAGCAAACTATTTAGTGGATTTGTTCAACTCTGGTCTCTCATATAGGACTATCAACTGGTATAAGTCAGCTGTCTCAGCTGGACATGATTTAGTTAACAATTTTGCTGTAGGAAGTGACCCTTTCATTAGGAGAGTAAATGAAGGGAGTTAGGTTAAGAGACCACCTAGGGCTCGTTCCGAATTGTTATGGGAAGTTATTTTAGTTTTCAGGTTGTTTACTTCATGGCCAGGTGATAATTACCTTTCGCTTAGACAGATTTCTTTGAACTTAGCAACTTTCCTTTGCTTAATTTCCTTTAGAAGAGTTTCTGATGTTAAGGCTTTGGAGATTTCCAATAGATTTCATTCTCCCGAAGGGGTATGTTTTGATGTTTGGAAGAGGACTAAAATCATTTCTGAGACAATGTTTTATCCCTATTTTCATAAGTGTGCTAAGTGGTGCGTGGTGAGTTGCATGAAGTGATGTGAGAATGAGTTGTTGGTATTTAGGGCAGATGGAGACCAACAGTTATTACTGTCTTATGTAAAGCCTTATAAAGCAGTTTCAACACCTACTTGTGACTGGTCTAGTGCCAATACTTTTGCAAAATGTATTTAAGACCTGTGGATCATGTGAGCACTGTGGCGCTGGATGGCTTTAACATGCATAATGGTAGCCTCCAGTCTTGTAATGAAATGGCGATTCTCCAACTAACATGCAAATAGATTCTTGATTTCATTATAGACAACGGAGGCTAACACATTGGAAAGGAGTAAATTAACATCATTTAACTAGCTGATGTGACCTGAAAAGGATCTTCAGTGAAAGGGAAGACTTTTGTTCAGAAACAAAGTTTGAAGCTACTCAGTTGGCCTTGTCTCTCTAAGGACAATTTATTAGATGAGATTATGCAAATCTCCTTTTATTGCCCACTCAAAGCAGCAACAATATATAGAAGTTATAACCTTTAAACATTCTAATGAAGTTTAAAGTCCGGCAATGCACAGCCATTTTTCTTCTTCAGACGCTGCGAACAAGATACATCCTAAAACATAGAACCAGATATTCTAAGGCGAATGCTCCTAATGCATCATTCTAAATCTCGTTCTCTGAAGTCTTTTTATTCTAAAAGAAAATCAGAACAACATGTATTTATTCCGCCAGGGTGGGTAATATTGCAGTAACATAATCTTAGCCTCAGTGTCATTATTAAAATCCAGATTTTCTGCCCACCAGGCTGTGACAATATCAAAATTTTATGTCAGGACACGGAGGTTAACATTATGCAAGTTTAAAGTGTCAATAAAACATTATCAATTATATTCACAACAGGTCAAAAGTATTAGCTATTGAACATCTTTTCATTCAACCAGTCTGCAGCTCCTAAGATATCTTGAAGGCCACCACCCAGGATGAATGCTTTTTATGCTGAAGCACCAGTAAGGGAATGAGCTCCAAACCTACTCACATCCACACCTGTCTCTCTCATGACCTCCTTCACCCATCTTGCCAAAGTTGAGGGTGAACCTCTCTATGAGGTCACCTATTGTGCAACATTGTTTCTAAAACGCTCAGTTATTCTCTCATATTCTTTCAAACATTTAACCATGCAAAGTCTCATTCAACTCAAAATAAAGGTAAAAAATAGTCATAGAATTTTTTTCTCCTTTTTTTCTAAAAACAAGCTCCTTCTGGGTGGTAGGCACTACTAGTTACATCCAGGGCTCTTACATCGAAGTCCGTCTAAAAGACATCAGACAAAGTAAAACTGTCAGTTTGTAAGAGACATGTTTCAGTGACAGGGAAGAGTTATCACCCAAACTTACTAAGACCTGTCTAACATCCCACAACGAAGAGTACATCACTGTAGGTGGATTCAAAACTCTCATACTATGCATAATTTTTCTAGTGGGTAGATTCTGACCGACAGATACGCCATCTACTAAGCAATGACCAGCTGCTGTAGCCAACCTATAGACATTTTCTGTTCTGCACGATAATCCGGATCCAAATAATTTGGTTAAGTAATTAAGCACATGGACTATATTCATTGAAACAGGATCCTAAGTCCATTGTATATACCAACAAACCCATTTCTTCCAAGACAATCTATATGCTTTTCTGGTTCCTGAAGCTCAGGATTCTGACATGAATCTGAAAGTCTCTGCCGATAGATCTGGCATTTCCCACTGTTTCCTGAAATCCTCCAAGACATCAAGTCGAGAAGTCCCTGTTCTACTTGAGTGTGAAACTCTCCCCCAATCCTAGAATTACCTCTGTGAATGTCGATATCAGGACAGGAGAGTCTATTGCAATTTCCATCATGATTGCAAACCAAGCTTGTGACCTACATACTGTGGTTACCACCACTACAGTTTTCTGCATCTGCTTATTTGCAGGAGTAATCTTGGCAGTATATCAAATGGAGGGAAAGCATAAGGAGCTAAGCCCCTCCAGTCCTGCAGAAAAGCATCTATTCCTGAAGTTTCCGGGTCTCGCTTCCTACTGAAAAACTTCAACAATTGTGTGTTCAGTCTGTCCGCAAAGAGATCTATACTGAATGGGCCCCATTTCTCCTGAATACTCAGAAACACCACCCTGTTCAATCTCCAGTTGCTTGAATCTTTGAAATTCCTCAAAAACCAGTCCGCTACACCATTGTTTAAACCAGGAATATGTACCGCCACAACAGAAATTTCTTTACTCAAACAATAGTCCCAAATGTCTCTCACAAATCTGCTAGACCTTTCGAATGTGGTCTGCCCATCTTGTTGACGTACCTCACGGCTGACACATTGTCCATACGAAGCATCACACATCTCATCATTCCCTGGGTAAAGCAACGCATTGCAAATTAACCTGCCAACAATTCTAAACAGTTGATGCGTAACTTCCTCTCTTGAACTGTTCAACGTCCACCCGTGGGCGAGTTCTAACATCTTGGCCCCCATCCTTCTAAACTCGCATCTGGCTCTATCACTATTTCCAGCTCCTACGTGAAAATGGCATGCCGCCATGTTCTTGAGCCACCACTCTAGCTCTTTTTTTGATTCCTAGAGATATCATCTGTGAGTATAACCAATTGATCCGTAAGCATTACGTGTTGAGTCTATGAAGGGCCCAATAGTACAGCGGACCAGGGAATATTGCCTGAATCATTTAGAATAGCAGGCCCAGAATCCTTACCAAAATCCTGAAAGGTATTTCCTTCTTCTCTAAGACCTCCCTCAAATCCTTTCATAATTTCTTTAGTTTTTCCCTTGGTAACTCTGCCTGAACTGTGCCCACAATAAAACCCAGAAACTGAGTTTCCTCACTTGGGGTCAAACAAGATTTCTTTTTGTTTATCACAAAATCAAGATATTGTAGCAATTCTACAGTCATTTCTGTGTGTTTCAAAACTACTTCCTTGCTTTGACCCATAATTAGTACGCTGTCCAGGTAAATTATTAGCCTTACTCCTCTCGTCTGAAGCCATGCTGCCACCAGGCAAAGGACTTTGGTAAAGCATCACGGTGCGAAGAGAAGCTGAACTGGAGACTGCAAAATCATGAATACTTTCTCTTCCAGCTGAACTGGAGATATCTCTGGTGAGGTGGTCAAATTGGTATAGTCAAATAGGCATCTTTGAGTTCCAGCCTTGTTAGCCAATCTCCTTTCCTTAAGACATCCCTTCACAGGTAAATTCCCTCCATTTTGAAGTGGTGCCTCATCATCCACTCATTCGGTTCCTTTAGCTTTATCACTGGCTGTATCCCTTTGTCTTTCTTTTCTACAAGGAATATATTGCTGATGAAACCTAGACCATCATCTGTGAGCTCCTGAATGGCCTGCATTGCCAATAAATCCTCTACTTCTTGTGTCACTAACTTTTAATCTGCCTTTGAGAAATGTATTTCCCGAGGTGTCTTTCTCTGAACTGGGGTATCTACAAACTTCAATTTGCACCCCCAGACAGTCTCTAAAACCCAGGGTTCCTGCATCACCAGCCTCTAATTCTCACAAAATTGTGTCAACCTGCCTCCCACCTTTATGGGGGTATCTGAAAGGCCTTTTGAAACTCTTACCTGCAAATAATCCTCTTTCTCTCCAAACTCCTTTGGAGGAGCTGCCATGGAACCTTTGTTTCTGGAGGTAGAACCTTGGTAGGACCCGAAACCTGACTGGATGAAACTGGTCCCATGTCCATGTAGGGACTCCTGGCCCTACCAAAAACTCTGTCCTGAAAAGCCTTTTTGATATCTTTTTGTGACTTTTGTATGGAGCTAAAGACTCAATCGTATTTGGGCATATCTTTGATAAAATAATCTCCCAAGAAGTGTCCCTGAGAGGAGCGGTCCCCTACCTTAGTCACCAGTTTGATCAGTTTGGGATCGATCTTAAGGAGAATACTTTTCCTTTTCTTGTTAAAGAAGGCAATGTTAGCATTGTCCAAGAGGCAAACAGCTCTTTGGGCCCACTGTCATAATTATTTGGCATCAACTGGCGATTTGTTGAGATAGGCGCCCTCTGTCATTTACGGTGTGGGGGAATGATTCCAATATCGTTTCAGCCAATTTTGAGATGGTCATCCTGTAATTACGCGGTGCCCCTCTATATAGTATATGACTGCTTCACTTACAACCCAGGAGAATGGACTCCGTAGGCTGTAGGGGTGTCCTGCTCATGCAGGGGCACCCTCACACTTAGAACCAAGCACCCTGCCTTCAGGATTGCAAAGGCCTGCTATAGGGGTGACTTATAGGTTTTAAGTACAGTGACCTTAGATATAGGAAACCGATATCTTTCGTAAGTGGTGCTAGCAATGGCAGACCTGTAGTTACAGTTTGAATGGTCTCCCATGGGTGGCATAATACATGCATCAGCCCATAGGGGACCTCTGGGGTACACAATGCCCTGGTACCTTAGTACCATATACTAGGGACTGATAAGGGTACCCCAGTATCCAATCTGGGATGTACCTAAGTACTTAACATAACAATTTAAGGAGAAAGCAGAGAGACTGGGGTCCTGATTAGCAGGCTCCCAGTCAGACTAGTCAAAAACGGGAGACATCCATTACCACGCGGGCATTGCATTGCAATGCCTTTACATCGCGGGTATTACAACGCAAGTCATTACAACGACTTGTGCTGGATGGCGCTCTAACCTAAGGAATAGTATGATTTACTATTCCAACACCTTCCCTACTGTACGTAGACTGGTGTTGGAATAGTAAATCATACTATTTCTAAGTCCAGCGCCCTCCAGCGCAAGTCGTTGTAACGACTTGCGTTGTAAAAACTGCGATGTAATGTACCGCGATCATTTTAATCGCGTTGTAACGTCACATATTCGTCAAAAACAGCTTAGCACCAGGCAAAAAGTGGGGGGAACCATGCAGAAGGATCCTACCTTCCTACAGTGGATGTGGGATCATGTCAGTGACTGTATAGGTGAGTGAGCATGTGTTAATATCTGTATGAGTAAGTGAGTGTGTATGTGAAACTGTGTGGGTGAGTAAGTGGCTGTGTGATTGACTGTATGGGTGAGTGAGTAGTTGTGAGAGTATCTCTATGGGTGACTGACAGTGTGTGAGTGGCTATATGGGTGTATGAGTGGATATGTCAGTGGCTGTATTAGTGAGTGAATGGGTGTGTCAGTAGCTGTATGGGTGAGTGATTGGATGTGTGTGTTGATCTATGAATCAGTGAGTAGCTGTGTAAGTACTGGTATGGGTGTGTGAATTGATTTGAGAATGGTAGTGTAGAAGTTGAAGTGGGTGAATAAAAGGTTATGTGGGGTGTGCATGGGTGAGTTCGAGATTCTGTGGATGATGTCATCAGTGATGTCATTTGAGATGTCATGAGTGATGTCATGAGTGATGTCACTGACAATGTCATGAGTAATGTATTATGTGAGGTCACAAGCAGTGCATTGTGGGGGCGCAATTTATATATATATATATATATATATATATATGTATTCACTGTACTACAGGTAAGGTAGGATAAGTAGTTTTCAAGTTATGAGGCATAACAAGTAATGATATTACAGGCTGCAGTATTTTTGCAAAATCTCGCAGTACATTTCAGTAATTCATGGAACTACGACAGTACATATTGATGACAAGTCATAATGTGATTGGCTAATGACTGCCTTTACGAAAGATATTGTTAGATACAGGTAAGTATTAGGTTTGAGATTTGCCTCTACCTATTACCACTTTATTAAAGTGGCGTTAGGCAGGGAAAAATCTTTATGTGTTTTTATATATATATATTTGTTAAATGTACGGAGTACTGCCATACTTCCTGAGGAGGACTGCGCTACTTAAAATAAATTAAAAAATGAACATGTAAAAAGTTTAAAAATACACTGTACTGCACTATATTTTACAAATATAGTGTAGTACAGTGTATTCTCTATTCTCAACATATTTAAATGTACACAAAAAAGTCTACGGAGTACAGCAGTAATATCTAAAAATTACAGGGCAACTTAAAACATTTTTTTAAAAATGCACAGTTGTCCTTAAACTGCTGGAAAAATATATAAAAAATGATAAATATATTTCTCTATCTATTACGACATTAATAAAGTGGCAATAGGTAGGGAACTACAAAAAACCTATTACTCACCTATATCTAAGACTATAACCAAGGTGCAGTGAAACACAGAATGAAGAACACAGACAAAGTTTGCTAAAAACTACATGGCTGCCTTTTACATTTGGTAAACACAGCTATTAGCCAATCAGATCTTGCCTTCTGATCCGCATGTAGCGCGGTATACCGTGAACCTATTGCGGTACACTATGGTACAATATATAACTAAGTATTTTAAAAATCATGGGCCCAGTTCACAAAGGGCCTCCGCACTCGTGGCAGAGACCTTGCACTCATGGTGGGAGCCATGCACTTGCTAGCTACATTACGGGGGTCCTGCCATGACTGTGGGGACTCTGCCAAAAGTGTAGACACCCTTTGTGGATCAGGCACTATAACTCTAATGCTACTTGCATTATTTATTAATATTACCAAAAATGTACATTTACACCTCATAATGTGCATACCTGTCACATTACATTTACATACGTTCATACACTTTTACACTATGTCTGTTTCAATTACCACACTACACTTTATGCCACTCCAGTCTGTCACTCCAGTATGAAACACTCCAGTCCAAGCTAATCCACTGTATGCTGCACCACTCTATTACACTACACTCTATGCCACTCCACTCTACACCACTCCACTGTACACTATTACACTCTACATCACTCCATTCTATGACACTTCAGTCTATGCCACAACACTGCATGATACTCCTCTCTAGGCTACTCCAATGTATGCACGTCCACTCTATGCTACTCCACTCTACGGCACACCACTCTACACTATTCTACTCTATTCCAGTCCATCGTAGAAGACGTCAGTGTACATCACTGCAAAGTATGCTTTTCCACTGGGCGACAATCCACTGTATGACACTCTACTCTGTGACAATCCACTGTATGCCATTACACTGTACACTACACCACTCTATGGCACTACACTGTATGCCACTCCAATGTACGCCACTACACTCTACACTACTACACTGTATGCTATTCCAATGTACAACACTTCACTCTATGCCAATCAGCTCTATACTATTCCACTATATGCCATTCCACTCTACGTCACATCATCATATGCCTTTAAACGTAACTTTATTTCACTATATGCCACTCCACTCTAAGCTATTCCACTGTATGCTAGTCCACTCTACCACACCCCACTCTATACCACTGCACTCTACACCACTCCACTCTTTGCTATTCCACTGTATGGCGGTCCACTGTATGACACTCCAGTCTATGCCACGTTGCTATATGCCACTACACAGTCCACCAATCCACACTACACTATTCCACTGCATGTAACCCCACTGTATGGCACTCCACATATATGCTATCTCACTCTGCCACTGCACTCTATGCCACTCTACTATAACCTATTCCTTTGCAGCCACTTCACTGTAAGCCACTGCACTCTATATCACTCTACCCTACCCCACTCCACTCTATGCCATTCCACTCCACTCCATTCCACTACAGTCTATGCAACTCCAGTCTACACCAATCCACTGTAACCTACTTCACTCTATGCTATTCCACTGTACGCAACTCCATTCTCCCTACTCAACTCTACACTATTCCACTCGATGTCACTCCACTGTATGCCACTCCATTATACGATGTTTCACTCTATGCCACGACACTGTACACACACTCCACTGTATGCTATTCTACTCTGCGCCGCTTAACTCTACACCACTCAACTCTACACCATTCCTCTATACGCTATTTCACTGTATACCACTCCACTCAATAATGCTTCACTCTATGCTTCTACCATATACCACTACACTGTACCACACTCCACTGTTCACAGCTTCACTTGACCCCACAGACCTCTACGCTACTACACTGTACGCTATTACACTCTACCATACTCCATTCTATGCTACTCCACTGTTCGCCACTCCAGTGTATGCTGTTCTACTGTGCGCCACTTCACTCTATGCCAGTACACTCTACAGCACTCCACTATACGCTATTCCACTCAATGCCACTCCACTGTACACCACTTCAATGAATGCCACTCCACTGTACCCTATTGCACTCTACGCCACTCCACCATACACTATTACACTGTATGCAACTACACTCTACGCCACTCCACTATACACCACTTACTGTACGCTTTTACACTGTATGCTACTCCACTGTACCCCACTCCACTCTATGCCTCTCCACTCTACGCCACTGCACTGTACACTACTCCACTGTATGTTATTCCAATCTACACCACTGCAGTCTGTGCCACACCATTGTATGCTATTACAGTGTATGCTAGTCTACTGTGCGGCATTCTACTGTATGCCACTCCACTGTACGCCACTCCCCTGTACGCCACTCCACTGTATGCCACTCCACTGTACACCATTCTACTCTGCCTCACTCCACTCTAGGCCCCTCCACTCTACACCATTCCCCTGTATGTCACTCCACTTTATGCTATTCCACTGTACACCACTCCACTATATGCCACTCAACTCTACACCACTCCACTGTGCACTAATCCACTCTGCACCACTCCACTTTATGTCCCTCTACTGTATGCCACTTCAAAGTACCTCACTCCACTGTATGCTGCTCTACCCTACACCACTCCACTCTACACTATTCCACTGTGCGCCACTCCACTCGACGCCACTGCAGTGTATGCTACTCCACTCTATGACACTATGCTTCCCACTGTACATAACTACATTCTACCCCACTCAACTCTATGCTACTTCACTATGCATCACTCCACTGTATGCTATTGTACTTTATGCCACTCCACTGTATGCTTCTCCATTCTATGGCACTCCAGTCTACTCAGCTACACTTCAGGCCACTCCACTTTGCTCAGCTTAACAACACCATACTCTACTCAACAACAGTCTATGACCCTTCGCTGTACCACACTATACTCCTCTGTATAGTACTGCACTGTAAAACAATGTACTCCTGTCACTATCACTGGGCAGCACTCTAGTTTATTATATAGCACTTTACAAAACTGTAATCCAGTCTACAACACTCAACACAACTCCCTCTATGCCAATCCACCCAAGTTGATATACTCTACTCTATGAGATACTAATTCATTGTACTACCCTACAGCACTCTATGCCACTCCACTGTATGCTTCTCTATGCCACTCAACTATACATCTTTCCCACTCCACTCTATGATACTGTACTGCGCTCCACTCCACTCCATGCCACTCTATTTTACAACACTTTCATCCACTCTGTGACACTCTACTCTAATCCACTCTAGAACACGTTTCCATACCCTACAACACACCACTCCACTCCACTGTACCATTCGTTTGTGCAGGAAATCCTGCAACAGGGAATTGCACTGTCTACCATTAAATCTTCCACATGGGATCATGCATCAGGAAAGGTGGTGGAAATAGCTCAGGCAAAAGAGTATGTGGAGAGGCTTAAGGAGAGGGGAGGAACTAGGAGAGCTTCTGAAATGGAATGATGAGGTGGTTAGCATCTAAGTGTACAGTGTAGGGCAGAGACAAGAAGTTTCAGGATGGAAGTTAGATTTACCCGTGTGGAGTGGGAGCTCGGAACAGAAGACTGCGGACAAGTTGTTCCAATTCACCACAGCCCATGCGAGCAGTGAAAAGATTTTTGAGTTTGAAAAAAATTCAAAGGGCCAGATGCATCCAAATAATGTTTTGCGATTCCCTAATTGCGAATCTTTGCGATTCGCAATTAGGGAATCGCAAAACGGCATGCATGAAAGTGTGCAGTACACTTTCTGCGATTCCTAAGGGGTCGCAAATGACCTACCTCATGAATATTAATGAGGTAGGTCGCAATTTGTGACCCCCCTAGGAATCGCAAAAATCACAGGAATGGTAGCCTGCTGAGATCAGCAGACCACCATGTCTGTGATTGTTTTTAAATAAAGCAATCATTTTTTTTTGTAAAGCAGCCCGTTTTCCTTACAGGAAAACGAGATGCTTTACAAAAAGAAAAATGAAAAGTTTTCTTTTCATTTTTTAAGAGCAGGCAGTGGTCCGTGGGACCACTGCCTGCTCTTAAAAATGCTTTTACAAACATTCACAAAGGGGACCCCTTCCCATTTGTGAATGTCTTACCACCTACTTGAAGTAGGTGGTGATATGAGAATGTTTTGCGACTGCATTCGCAGTCACAAAACATTCATGCATACTGTTAGGATTCGCTATTTGGAAGGGACGCGCTAAACACGCCCCTTCCAAATAGCGTAATCCCAAACCCATTTTGCGATTCGGCAACAGGTTACCGAATCGCAAAATTGGGTTTGATGCATTGCAAAAGCATTTTTTGCAATCGCAAACGGGCCGATTCTGTGAATCGGCCCGTTTGCGAGGAGAAAAATGCTTGATGCATCTGGCCCAAAATGTTTAAGTTTTTGTTTAAGTTTATTGTCTTGCATTTATGGGTATTTTTCTGGAGCTTGGCAAACTGAACAGCTACCTTTGCACCCCCAGTTCTGGTTTTTCTAAAGCATGGTGGTTGACTCAAAAGACCATTATTGCAACACAAAGCACTTTATGTGTGATATGGATTTAAACTCGCTTCCAGACAAAATTGCACATAGAAACATTTTGCCAACAGACTTACAAAACTAACAATAGAGAAGTGTCCAGGGGCAATAATCACAGACAATGAAAGTAGTGCAGCACGTGTACTACCCACAAATAATTCGGGGCTGCTATTTTCATTTCAGTCAAGGGTTGTTGAGTGATATACAGAACAGAGGTTTATGGGAAAGATTTCCGACAGAACTGGTGTTCGCTTTCAATAAGCTACCATAATGCAGCTTTATTATGCTTCCTACCGCAGACGTTAATTCTGCCTATGACCTCTTGCATGTGAGATTTTATATTTTTAGAGATGAGTGCTTTCTTAAATTAGTTCCATGGTGCACTGATGAGCCATAGATGCAAAGAATTATAAGAAAAGACCATGCCATCATGCAATTCAATTAAGAATATGAAACTGCACGGTACACTGATATGCAAAAAGAGGATAGTATTCGTCTGTCTCTCACTTTCTTGCTGGTTAACTAATATCAGCATCTAATACACCTTAGTGAATACCAGCAAACACAGGTGGGGGATTTACTGGGTTAGTAGGGACATAAAACACTTGAATGTACAAAATGAGTACCTTTTGGATTTCATCACGCTAAAGTGCTAAAGAAACATCATACCGCGGGCGTCATAGACCCATTAGCAATATAATATAAAAAACTGGATTTTGTTTTAACCCAAAAATTTTGGGGCCTTATCACATAAAGTGGGCACTGGCCGTAAATTTTAGGCAGGTCTCTGCTGCAGTTTTGGAATGAGGGAACATGATCATAAAACATTTTTGGTTGGCACTATAACATGTACTTTGTGGTAAGTAAGGAAGAGGTTGATGAAAACATTTTTTACCAATGTAGTATGAAAGCAGGTTTGTGGCAGTGACATGAGATTCCTGCATATTTGTTGTTTGGTATTATTTTCTTGTGGTAGTGATGTGTTTTGTTGTTTCGTTCTACTGTTGCATTTTTTGCTGCATTATTGCATTGTGTAATTGTGTTGGACTGTGGTGTTTATGTTGTATTCTGTTTTCACTGTTTTGTTGTGGCGTGCCCTTTTATGCTTTTGTTGTGCTCTGATTCTTCTTTGTGTTATGATACTGTGTTCTATTGTGCTTCGCAATTACCTTACACATTTCAATAAATGCTGCCTCCTTTCTAGCTAAATGCAGCTTTTTGCATTACAGTTCCAGTGACAAAAAGGTGGTATACTACAGCTGTTGTAGCTTTTGAATTGTGACAGAGAACTGTTTTAAATTAGGATCTAAAGAGCTTGTCATGTGGTCACATTATATGCCCGAGTAGGAACACAACCATGTTACATGCTCACGTTTTTAAATTGCCTTCTTTTCTTAAACACAATGACATCTAACACACATTTGCTTGCGTGCCTGTGCAGGATAATATTCTCTAAATTAAAATTAAGCTTTGCATACATTTACACTTCGTAGGCCTATTATCAAATACCTTGAGCATTCTGTACAAGGGCTAAGTTTACTGCACAAAATGTTGTTGTTTGTTATTGTCCGTTTGTGACAGAGCTATCACAATAGAATCAACAATAGCGGCCTGATTGGGACTTCGGCATGGAAACATGGGTAATGTTTATTATATAAATTGCATCACTTCCTTGTTTAGTTAGAGGAGCACTTCGCTGGCACTGAGAGATCGCCCCATACTGGAATTCAGCCCAGCTAATTCCTGCTTACCTCGTGCGGGGGATGCTGCCCAGCTCGCCACCACAACGGGCACCCTGATGACACTTACCCATAGGTAAACGGGTAGTTATATCACTCTACAGGGATTTGGCAGATTCAACCACCCTAGGCACACCAGGATAGGTAGCGCTAGGTAGGAGTACAATATTTTACAATACTTATATTCAAGCATATATTCTTTGTAACAGCAAAATGGCTGAACTGTTCATCTTCTTCACCATTCTCATTATGCTAATAACTTTATTCTGTTTCCATCTATTGATTATTGCAATGCACATCTCGTACTCAAGTGTAACAGTGCTTCAATAAATATTGAGGGCCTCATTTATGAGGTTTTGCCGTAGGGCAGCTCCGCAGGCCTTCCTGCTGCACTGCCCTACGGCAAATGAAAATGCCATGCTCCAATGCAGGCACCTTTGCACCATGGTGCAATGGTGCCTGCGTTGCAGGGATGATTATTTTTGTGGAGGAAGGGAAACCTTCCGGCACAAAACCAATCACAAGAGACTATTCCTCTTTCTATGTGTGCTGCAGAATACCAAAATCTTTTACACATTTTTGGCATTTTACTGGGACATAGCTTATTTTTGCTACTTTTTGTGCTTTCAACCTCCTCCCAGTTAGTGGTAGAAATGGGTATAAAAGCAATAATGGATCCTGGAAAGCTATACATTTCTGAAAAGTAGACACAATTCTGAATTCAGCAAGGGTTCATTTGTGTAGATCCTTCAGGTTTTTTTTTTATAGAAACTAACAGTTGAAAATAAGAAAAAGTGAAAAAAACAGCCATTTGGGCCAACATTTTCACCTGTAACTTCTTTTAAGTATGACAGATTTTTTAAAACAATATACCGTTACATTTGCTGAACCCTACTGGTTGTGGTGATATATAGGACTTGTAGGTTCACCAAGAACCCGAGGAACCCAGAGCCAATATCTGAGCTGCGTCTTGCAATGGTTTTTCATTGTGTACCGGTTATATAGAAATTCATTTGGTAAAATATAAAGAGTGAAATATAGGTATCAAGGACACCTATGTATTTCTGAAATGGGAACAAAATATAGTGTTGTCTAGTTCCTATAAACCTATAGAGGATCTGCGCATTTAGACAACATACACTGTAGGATTGGTGTCCAGACTGATTCCAGACACCCCCACCGGGTATGTTCACCTGTATACCAGCTAGCTCACAGTGCCACTGAAAAACTCCTCTTACAAAGGAGAGAATAGTTCTTGGCAACTATCGAACATGACATCTCTGGCCCATCAGGGATCGTGGAAACAGTACAGTACTTTTTGCTCAGTCACTCGTGCTCACTTTGTCTCAGAGAGATACACAGAATAAACGGTGGGGATGTTTTCAATAAGCATTTATTGAACCAGCGTCATTCAAGTGTAAAATAGGTGTGCTGAAACAACCATAAGACAGAAACAGATATAAATGATTATAAGCACCAACAGAGTAAAAGTATGGTAGATTCCTAAAATTGTGCTAAAACAATGAATACAGGCAGGTATATAAATACATGACAGTAATAATGCGTACTCCTACGATGCAACCCTAACTAGATGTACCTAAGTGTACCTAATATGTATGTAGGTGTAGAGCCAAGAATCCCTCTAGGGTAAAGTCAACCCAATTACCTGAAGGGAGAGACTGTGGGACCCCATCTTGGTCTCGAGATGGACACCCCGCGAGGGATGTTAGACCACTGCGAGCTGGAGTGTCTGCATGCAGGAACCTCAATGTCTAGAGTCAGTGTGTCAGCATGGAAGTCCTTTTTCCCCTCTCCCTGCCTCAGCAAAGATATGGTGTTTATATACCCAAAGTGTTATCCTCAGGGGATCTACCTTGCTGTGTCATGTCGGACTAGGATGACGGAAGGAATGACCCTTATACATAGTTATTATGCAGGAGATGGCAGTCCTGCTGCGATTCCAAGAATCCTCATGTATAATGAATGAGGCTAGTTTTCAGGGAAAATCCCATGTCATTTAAGCAGTACCGTAACTAGGTAAAAGGTCAGTACCAAGAACCGTTATGTAGTATAATGGCAGGGGCAATATAGGTGAAAGGTTTGGTTACTACCTGAGCCTATATCGGGGTACCTGTATGAAACATAACACCCACTCCTCATCCGACTGGACGACATACATAAATGCTAAATGTACTTCTAAAATATGCAGACAACTTAATAAGTCCATAAAAAATATGTAAAAATTGCTAGAATACTAACATAAGCTGTAGAAGTCTATTAAAATATGTTCGTATATATGGTCCGAACAATTATGAGTGCCTGAAAGCCATGCTGTTCAGCAAGAAAAGAAAAGTGTTTTTTGTTTTAAAATTCCAAATTTGGTTGTTTTGAAAAAGGCCAACATTTTCCCAGCACACGATGAGCTAAATGTTTATGTGTCCTGTGTGGGAGACGCAACATCACTGTTGCCTGCAATCGCAGACGACGGTCCCTGCAACACCTCACAGATCAGGTCAATCGAGCACAGATGATCTTCTGTATTGCCCACAGACAATGCTGGGGAAACCTGTATGACGTGCAAGGACTGAGTGCTTGTAGAGGAGCCGATCACCATTCCAACAGGAGCTGAAGCGTCCCGTGGTGGCTCTAAGAACGCAGACAACAACATGGGAATACGCTGAGGATTCAGCAGTACATGGGCCGTTATCGGGTCCAGTAAAGCATCCACGTCCGGAGGCGCAACCGATGGAAGTGTTAGACAGAGATCCAACACGCATTCTTGTCCGCAGAACAGGCATCCGAGGACAGGCAGAACACAGTCAAACCAGACTGGTCTAAAAGAACCAAGACTCGCCCAGTTCCCGGAGGCGAGGTGTGCCCAGATGGAGTACCATGAGATCACGGTATTGGCGCTCCAAGAGCGTTTTTTCCATCTCCTTGGTGACTGGGATGCCCATTCCGTAGCAGTAAAATTACAATCAGGATTCCTGCTATTAGGAACAAGATCAGCGGAAGTCCTCAAAAAATGCTTCAGAAGACGGGTGAATGAAGGCTGGAATCACTCCGAAGACTGTCTGAAAGGTGCTTAACAGTCCAGAACTTATGGTCTTAAATAGATGTACTATACCCGTCGTATCAGACATGTTAAAGATATGTTGTACCATTTCTGTGAAATGGAAAGGGCAGTTTGTTCATACAAGTGCCTGTATCTCAGCTGAGGACCTTGAGACCTGAAGATCAAAAGTCTCTCGGGCAGAGGTTAAGGGCACGGTTTTCTGTAAAAGCATGGCTTTCATTCGGCTCAGAGTATCAAACCGTATAAAGGGAGCATTCAACGAAGGACATAACGGCGCCTCCCTGACTGTATGGGTCGGTGGAAACAATACTTGCATACAACAACCCTGGAGCTTACAGTGACAAGATATGCGATGCCCGGAAGCATCCCACAACAACCTTGATCATTCAGCATCAAGTAACTCACATTTTAGAGCAACTTGAACACCGGATTAATCACGGGAGCTGGGGCACCTTTCAAATGACAGGATAAGTTTGCAACTGAACCGTTACAGGCCCAGTGAAGCATGATATCCTGGCAGATGAGAGATCCTCTTAAAGAGTTCTCGCAGTTTGTACCGCTTAGAAACACTTTCATGTCCTCACTCCTGCATCAAAATCTATACGGCAATTCCCAAGAACTTGCCATTCCTTTGAACCCCAGACTTATTTTATGTCTGTAGTGTCCTTCCATAAGTCGAAACCCTGTTCAGACAGTTGGGAAATAAAGGATGCAGAGTAAATTTGTTTGGTGTTAGTTAGCATATTTTTCTGTGCAGTTGTAGGCGCAACTTTATAGTAAAATGAGGTCGGGTCAGAAGTGTTAAACCCGGAAAAATAAGAAAACTTCTGTGTAAATGTTTGTGAACTACCTTTTGGCGGTGTTGGGCAATGTTTCCATTGATGGTATGTAAAAAAATAACGTGGGATACTGGATTTATGTAAAAAGCGATTACCATAATGTTGGTAACAGTACATTGTGTCGTAATCAGTTGTGTCCTCTAACATTTCAATGCTTGAAAATGCAGCGGATTGTTCTAAATCAGACAACATATTATTTACAGTTTCAAAATCCCAATTGTCAAAAAATGTACTGGAGGTAATAATATCATTTAAAGAAATTTTGAATACATAAGGTATTTTCAAAAGTTCAGTGGGACCAAATACATCACATGAAACTCTGTCCGAAACTATACCATCAGGAAATGGAACAGCTGAAATGTTCACGAAGGACAGGTCTCTTTGTTCATGATGAGATGGCGTATGAGGTTTCAGGACCAAGTTCACATTTGATACTGCAGAGCATTCTGGGAGATAGTTTCCATTCATGAGTAAGCAAAAGACAGTCACTAGGCCAATCAAGAATAGAAAAAACAATATTCCAGTTATTATCCAGAGTTGTAACCAAGGTGATACTAGATAAGTCTTTTTCAGAAAAATGTAGAATTCATGAATTTGTTGTTCATGGGAAACTTGAGCTGGCTTTTCAGGTTCACTCGGATCAAGAGAAAAGGTATCAAAATCGATGAAGTAGCCAGATGCAGTTCGATCTATCTTTGGTAGCTCAGCAGATTTTGTTGAACTGGCAGACGTCTCTTGTAGAGGCATATTTATGTAGATATCGGTGGTAGGCCGAATTGATATTTGTCTTTCATTTGTATTTTGATGTTCTGTTTCAACAGGAACGAGTTCCATTTCATCGTTGGTATGTCCATTACTTTGTATTGGTGACACTTCAAATGTTATGAGTCTTTCAGTCTGAACTTCCTGTATGGTAGCGAGAGGAGAGAGTCGACTACCCAGGAGCCCACGAGGCCTACTATTCAATATCGGCCACATAGTGTGGTTTTATCAGCTCAATGGAGACAAATCTCTTTTCTTTTTTGCTGGCAAGAGGCGGAAGAAATACTGTTCTTGTTCCTTCGACAGCCAGGACAGGTACAGGCTTTCTGTATGATGGCCCGAATTCTTTCTTGTCCACAATCTTTTCTCTGACCAGACCCCCGACTTTTGGGATCAGGGCAGGTCTTGCTCTGACTGATTTGACTTCCCCAGTGGCGGTGCATTTTACTTGCACGTTGCTTTGTAGTGCCCGGAATTCATTGAGATCCTGTAAAACAGCAAAATGTTTATTGATGTCAAATGATTTTTCATACGCCACTGTGCTTTCATAGTCGAGATCAGGTACCCACATTCTCATCCCAAATAGGACTTCGTAAGGAGTGACACCTCCTAGGGAACTTCTTGGCATATTGTTGAGGGCTCTCTACACCCCATATAGGTGATTGACCTAACTATCACCCAAACCTAATACCCTTGCTGTTAAAGATTGCTTTAAGTCCTGGTTTTTCCTCTCCACGACCGAATTTCCCTCAGGATGGTACAGAGAGGAGTACCGCAGTGCAACACCCAAACTTCCCATGGCTTCCTTGTAAGCCCTAGAGCTAAATTCAGGGCCGCGGTCAGAATGTAATGTGCCAACTGCGTATGACCCTATGAAGACTTGCAAAACTTTTATAACAGTTTGAGCGTCAGCCGAGCGCTGAGGCCAAACCCACAGGAATCTAGAGCATGCATCCACTGCCACCAAGATATACTTGTAAGTCCCATCTGATTGTAGGGGGCTGCAGTGGTCACAAATGCAAATAGACACAAGCGAGAGGTCTGTCTGATATAAGTAATGGTGTCTGCGCTGGACGTGCGACGGTGGAACCCTTATTTGCTGACAGATGTCGTATTTTAAGACAAAATTCTTTGTTTGTTTAGTTAGTCTAGGCCACCGATAGCATTGTTTCAGTAAATAAACCGTCGCGGTAACTCCTGCATGTGCAGAACCTAGACCCTCGTGTGCAGCTAGAATTAAACCTAATCTACGATCCATGTTTGGTATTACTCAATCCCCCACTCCTGGAATTTGAGCATACACAATATTTTTTGCATCTAACTTGTAGGACTATTTGAGTGGAAAACGTTTTGGTAAGGCTGTGCTGTTTTTGCGTGAAGCAATGACAGCTACCAAATCTATCGGTCTATTCTCATGCTAAAACGAGTGATTGCAGCTACGGCACCAATCGTACTGCCCCTTTTGCTGCCTCATCAGCCAATGAATTCCCTTCAACGTGAACGCCATCTCGTTGATGACTCAGCGTATGTATCACATGAGCTCTTGGTAGTTCATTTTTCAACTCAGCTACCTGTTCCCATAGCGATTTATGCCTTATTGTGCAAACTTTTGAGTCTTTAAACCCATTCTTACCCCAGTAGTGAAGATATTCGTTGTATGACTGGACACAGTCAAATGAATCGCACACGATCAGTGTGGGGAATTCTCGATCCGTATTTATTAGTGCCAGCAACAGGGATTTTAATTCTGCCAGCTGTGCTGTGCAGTCTCCTAGAGACTGTGTCTTCGTACTGCTAGGATGGAACCTGCCGTCCTGCATACGACCCATCACAATCACACACGCGGCGCTGTATTGTTGTTTACTTCCCATGGCTGGCTGAGCAGATCCGTCAGTATAAATGATATTGTCGTAGGGATTCTGCACACACACAGAGCTATGCACAGGATAATAGGACCTCGGAATATAGTGGTGAGCCAAACATAAACCTTAGCACCTAAAACCCCAACCCAACTAGCCTTAGCGTCCCATTAGCATCAATGTACCAATGATTTAAACAACCCAGAACACGGTATCTCTCTCTCTCTCTCAGGACTCGCAGTAGTAAGAACACCCTTTCGTCACTCACTCATACCTGTCCACAACCGGCGTAAGGAGAGACACAGTATAGGTTAAAATGTTTATTTCAACATACGTGCTCTAAGATACAGTACACGTGACAGTACTATCAGCATAATGCATAAGAATAATATAATCAGCATAGTTACAACTCCATAGAATACTAACGGGAAAGCATTTCACCAAACAGTTGATAGAGGGCTGTATGGCCTTACCACCCTCCCCGTGCTAATAGTTTGTTTATTATAACAATAGAAGACCTCTGGGCTTTGACAAGCGAACCCCCATACCTCAGTCTCTAGATGCAAGCACTACATCAGCAGACCATCACAGCTCTTCTCTCTGGAAAGGATTTCTTCAAATCCCTCTCAAGAGGGAAAAACGCAATAATAAAAGCCCACCAATTTCCCCATTGCAGCTGTACATAGTGTTATGTCTAGGTGCGAGGGACTGGCCATATCAGCAAGAACCAGGGACGTGTTGTTCGACCTTGTATCTGTTGTTCAGACTGAGCCCAAAAGGAACAGGAGAAAAGGTGAAAAACAGAAAATGCAGACAGTTGTAAAATAACTTGGCAGGAGCAGAGGGCGACAGAACAACGGCTAAGAGGAACGTGCGCAAAAGTCATCATGGCAGCCAGGCCTATGCCAACGTATCCAGGCAGGCCAGGAGGCCACAAACCACAAGACACCCTCCCTGGACAGTCCATCGGCCAAGACTAAGGACGAAGACAGAGTTCAAAACACCTGAGCAGAACAGAGGCGTCCACAGTGGAAAGAGTGGAAGGTGGCAAGGTAGCAAAAAGACAGTCAGCGAGGCAGTCCACGGACAGTGAACGGCAAATCAATCCAAAAACGTGGAAGTGCAGAAATATGCTATACCGTCCAAGAGGACATCATTGGAATCGTCAAAAAACGTAGATGCCATCCAGTCCAACAGGTCAAAGCTGCAGGAATGCTCCTCAGAGGACGGAGCATCCAAAAGCAATGCGGGACAGCTTGCGTGATATTCAATATAGCTTTGTTGTAGGAGATTCTGAGCAGCCGCCCAGATATCCCATTGTGCCAAAATCCCCAGTGCAGCCGCACGCGTCATGCAGCCTGCAACGGAACAGTCCCATTCATGGGCCTCTAAGGGACCCATCAACCAAACGAAATCCGGAACAGACAACGACGTATTGGAGAGGCAATAATCCATGGCCCAGGTGAAAGGGCAGCGAATGCAAGACATCACAGGTTGCACGCAAGTGAAACACGCAAAGCGAAAAGAAAGGGTATAGGACACACTCAGTGTCGCCAACGGCAGAACCCCGAAACCGGATAAAATGCACTCACGGAGCAGCAGTAGGCGTCCGGGGTCGAGAAGGGCCCATGGGGGAGCACCCATTGCGAAGGAAGCAAATCAACAGCAGTACACCAGCCGCCAAAGCGAGGATTAATGGAAAGCCACCAAAGACACTGGAAAAATAGAATGAATAAACGCCGGTATCACCCCAAAAATAGTTTGGAAAGAGGACACTAGGCCGGACCCCACCACTTTAAAAAATGCACTAGACCTTCAGTGTTAGATGCGTTAAAAATACGGTGAATTAATTCACCGAAATGTTGTGGGAGGTTAGTGTTCAAAAGGGCCTGTATTTCACTGTGGGTACTTGCCACCTGGAGAACAAATGTCTCCCGGGCGGAAGTGAGCATAACCTCCTCGTTCAATAATAGCGCCTTTATTCTGCTCAGTTTATTGAAATCCGCCTCCATAGTAGGAATGGAAGGCCAAATAGAATTATCTACGATGTCTTGAGGGGGAGGAAAAAGCACATTCTTGCAGCAGACAACCCTGTGCGATACAGTAACAATATAAGGGATGCCGGCCTGCATACCACAGCAATAGTCGTTATTTAAAAGCAAATAGCTACCATTTGTAAGCAAAGTAAAGGTAGGAGAAATAGTAGGAGCAGGAATGCCCTTCAACACACAAGCCAAATTCGAGCGGAAACGTTACAAGCTCCGTGCAATTTAATATGTTTACAAACAAGGGAATGACCCACTGTAGAATCGCATGACTCTCCGTGAGAAAAACTTCCTTGTCATCCCTAAGGCATTTTTTACATAAAAGGGAGGGACCAGAGTTCATGCAGGAAGGCACTACCCAAAGGCTGGAAACGGCCCACAGGATAATGTTTCATGCATGAACTAAATTCAAACAAGGAAAAAGGCAATGCGATAACCCCATGAACTAGCCACACAGCGGAATCTATTTCCGCTACAGAGAATGGTAAGGGTTCCACTTTTTCGATATGTAACAGAGTGTAAACTGCATCTTTCATGGACATGAACTGCTGTTTGTCAGTTAAATTAAAGGGCAGAAATAAGGCAGTGGTGTTCAAAAAGTGCCAAGGAACCTTACCCAACTTAAGTGTTTGCAAAGTCCACGCAAATTGCATAACTGAACGTAATTGATTTTGACCATGATACAACACAGAAACATCATCTTGTACAATATCAACAACAGAGGACACAATATTCTCCAACGTATAAATGCGGGAAGACAGGGTATTAATATTATTGTCAACAACAGCAAGCACCTTTTCCAAATTTGCTTGGTCTATTTCCCGTAAACGGGAAGCAGCCTCCATTTGCGATAGCTTCCAGAGTTCATTATAAGCCTCATAAATGAACCTCTTTGGTCGTGGACCACGAGGTCCCAATATAAAGTCGGACAGATCAATATTGCCTGAAAGGAGGGACAAATGTTGTTTAACAGAGTCTAGGGAAGAATGTTGCAACCATTGTTTACATAGTTTACCAACAAAATAGGTGGTGACAGTACGGGAGTTAGAAAACCTAGGATCGGGCTTGTCCTGAGTATAGCCAGAAACTGTGTCATGAAAATGCAGCTGGCACTCGTTAGATGATATGGGCCAAGACAACCAAGGTGACTGAACAAGCGTAGACATATTAAACGAATTGTTCTGAAACAAAACCTGTAAAGTCGAAAGGGACATATTGAAGTGCGAGCTGTGGTTTAGAGTGGAAGACAGTGATGGAATTGATGGTGCATTCATTTGTTTTGTAGTAGCCAGACCCCAACACGTAGTCTGATAGATCGAAGCATTCAAAAACACCATTTGGGCTGGGATTAGGCAGGCACGGTGCAAGGCCTCGGTGCCTTGCACCTGCCAAGGCTTGGAGCCCCAGATTGACTTCAAATCCACAGTTTCCGTCCAGTATTCATAACCACCCACAGCCAAGGCCTTTAAAAAGGAACTCGAATAAAGCAATTTAGTGTGGGTCAACATGAATTTCTGTGTGAAAGGGGCGGGTAATTTAAAATAATAGGACCCAGGGTTCAATCTATTAAAATCAGTGAAATAAGTAAATTTATTTCGAAGAGTCCGGGAGCTATCCGATAAAGGGTTTGGGCAATGTTCCCATTGAGTGTAAGTCACAGGGCTACGTAGTGCACTCGCTTTATGGACAAAATGGTTGCCCCAATGCTGGTAACAGTATAAATCGGCATAATTCGCAGAATTCATATACAAATCCTCAGCATTAAATGAAGCATAATATTTCAAATCAGCAAACAATGCTTCAACTGCATGCACATCCCAATCATCAGAATGAATATTACTTTTTACTACATCACCCATGGAAACTCGAAGAACATTCGGTACATTAATAACTTCTGTTGGTCCATGAATTTGAAAATTTACCGCATCCCATACGATGACATCAGCAACTGGAAAAGCTGAAATGTTCACCAATGTGTGGTCACGCTTCATGATGTGAGATGAGGACTGTGGAGCCAAAGTTCCAGCAACACTGTTCACAGCAGAGCGTTCAGGCAAATAGTGACCATTGATCAGTAGAAAAAACACTGTGACAAAGCCAATGGACATGAACAAAAAGATCAAGAAAAGTACCAACCAAATGTATGTCCAAGGGGGAATCAAAAAATTGTCTCTAAACCAGAATACAAAAATACTGAACTTGGACGGGACAATCGACGTGGTGGAATCCGAGTCAAAGGAATAACGTGTCGGGCTCAGTGGCGTTGTTGGTAAGTGAGCCACCGATTCTGTTGCGGGATAGATATACTCGTTCTCGTCAATGCAGGGGGAAACTGGAGGTTCGAGTATACTTTCAGGCAAATCAATCATCTCAATGGTAACATCTGTGACTGTTCGGGCAGGAGGGCCTCGAACACAAGTCCGGTAAATTGCAGGACAAGAGACTGCTGGTGTAACACTATTTAGAATCGGCCAGTTGTTGTAGCTTGACATTTTCCATTGAGATGTATCTGTTCTCCTTACGACCAGGAAGCGGTGGTAAGATGACTGTACGTGTTCCCTTCAAACCCAGGACTGGAACCGGTGCACGATAAGAGGGGCCGAATTCTTTCTTGTTCTCCACCTTCTCTCGAACCAGGTCTCCAATCTTCGGAAGCCAGCCGGCAACTGGAATCTGCAGGGCAGTATCTGTGGTTGAAGGTAAATGTGCGCTTGCAAGCTCGTCCCGGGCTTCTTGTAAGTCCTGTAACATAGTAGAATGGTTATCTACATCAAACTTGGCGGATTGCGCCGCCATGTCTAGACCATCAAGGTCAGGCACAAACATTCTTATGCCAAAGAGCATTTCGTATGGGGTCCGCCCACCCAGAGATCTTCTAGGGAGATTATTAAGTGCACGTTGTACGGTATACAAGTGGGCCAGCCAGTTCCTGCCAGTACCTATGACCCTAGCTGTCAAGGACTGCTTTAAATCACGGTTCATCCGCTCCACAATTGAATTACCCTCAGGTCTGTATGGAGACGAAAACTTCACCCGTACCCCCAGTGAACCCATTGCGTCCTTGTAAGCCTTAGAGGCAAACGCTGGACCTTGGTCAGAATGGAAGGTACCGCATGCGAAGATTCCCACAAAGACACGCAAATCCCTGATGACATTTCGAGCGTCAGCACTCCGTTGTGGCCAGACCCAGATGAAACGGGTGCACAAGTCCACTGCCACTAAAATATATTTATAGGCAGTGTCTGAGGAAAATGGACCGCAGTGATCCAAGTAAACACACCCAAAGGGTCTGTTAGAAATGTAGAGCGGGGTCTGTGGTGGTCGTGTAACCGTAGAAGGCTTAATCTGTTGACACACGTCACAAGAAAGCACATAAGTACGGGTGTCTTTATATAAACCACGCCACCAGTACCGCTGCTGCAAGATGGAAACGGTCGCAGACACTCCAGCATGAGCCGAAGCCATGCCTTCGTGTGCTGCCGTTATCAAGGAAAGTCTGCGATCCGCGTTGGGTATCAACCGATCACCAACGTTTGGTATTGTTACATAAGGAACCTGTTCGGGACCTAACTGATAAGAATATTTGGAAGGAAAACCCCTAGGGTAATTAGCACCTTTCTTTGTCGCAGCAATGGCTGCTAAAATATTGGTGTCAATTCTTGACATGGATCTGGTAACTGCTGCTACTGAACACGTGACTACTGCTGATCTGGCTGCTTCGTCTGGCAGACCGTTACCAACAGCGTGTGCGCCCACCCGCTGATGGCCCAGGGTATGAACCACTTGTGTGAGTGGCAAACGTTGTCTCAATTCTGCCACCCGAACCCAAAGCGTCTTATGCTTGATTGTGCTACCTTTAGCGTCTCTATAGTCATTTTGTGACCAAAAGAATAGATTGTCATTATATGATTGAACACAGTAATAAGAATCGCATACAATAAGTGTGGTCACATCCGGATTTACAAATTCAAGCGCAAGCACCAATGCGCGCAGCTCGGCCAATTGCGCGGTACTGTCCCCGAGTGTTTGAGTATGCACTACAGTGGACTTGAACTCTCCATTCACAAAGGTACCTGCAACAATAGTACATGCGGCTGAATAAGCATGCTTGGACCCCGTGGCCGGTTGTGCCGAACCATCGGTGTAGATCACACAATCGTAATCCTCAAGCAGCAGAATAGATAGAGGAGGAGGATGAACGAATTCATACTGTAAAAACTCCTGAGTCTGTAGGGAAGCATCGAATATGAATGTGACATCCGGAGACGTCAAAGAAGTTGCCCATTGTATCCAACGGGGATGCAAGGCTTTAGAGTTCGGTACACTTGCCTTTGTCACTGCTTCTAGAGCAGGATAGGGTGTTACCAGTAGAATGCGCTTTCCTGTGCCAGTGCGCGCTCCTTCAGAATCGCCATTTGCACTGCAGTCAGAACTTTCTCCACAGATGAAAAGCGCAGTTCTGCGGACGTGTACAGATGTGACTTGTATGCGATTGGTACTGTGTCACCCTCGTTAAAGGTTAAATACGTGAAACCCACTGCCCCCGGAATTATTCTAATCACCAGGTTTGTGTGGTTATCACGCGTCAACAGATACCTAGACTCAAGAAGGTCTGTCTGCAAAGACTGCAGAATGGAGGAATGCTCCTGAAGCCAACAAGACTTTTAAAAATTTGGTTGTATCAAGGCAAACAATGGCTTGATACGCTGGGCGTATTCGGGAATATAAGTACGCCCGAAGTTCAGGAAACCCAGCAAAGACTGAAGTTTTTTCAGAGTAGTAGGAGGGCACAAAAGTGCACATTTTTCCAAAATGTGGGGGCTAAGCCCTTACCTTCGTTGTTGAGCTCATAGCCCAAAAACAAAACTGTTAATTCAGCAATGTGTGATTTGGCAAAGTTAAACTTATAACCTAATACCGCAAACTCGAGAATAATGCGGTCCACTCTGGAAAGATGCGGGTATAACTCATCGTCAGTCAGGTAAATATCATTGACGTACGTAACATGCATCTGGGTCTATGCCGTCTAACAAAGAGACAACACGGGCAGCGAACACTCCTGGACTGTTTTTATAGCCCATAGGGAGTCGCCTTAATTTGAACTGTTTACCACCGGAGGTAAAAGCGCTCCATTGGCTACACTCCGTGGCTAAGTTGTGCGTGTAAAATCCATTGGATAGGTCAAGTGTCGTTTTATATTTTTTAGGAACAAGACTGTCTACAAGCGCAGAACTGTGTGTATTTTGCACCGCAAAGGTCCGACAATGAGAGTTCAAATGCCGGTAATCCAATACTAGGCGGTACGTTCCGTCTGGTTTAGAAACCGCGAAAAGGGGATTATTCATAGGTGATACGCATGTTTCTATTACTCCCTGATATTCTAATTGCGTCAGAATTTCAGAAACGGGGCCTTTGGCTTCACGTTTAATGGGATATTGGGGTTGTGGCTGCGGTAGGGACCGTAAAGGTATCTCATGGGGGGGAGAATCTTCATCCCAACCCACGTGGTTGCGGTATAACGCAGGAGCCAGGGACACAGCCCACTCAGCTGCAAGAGCCTCCGCTTTGTCCTTTGGGACATGTCGAGAAAAGCTCGGAAGGATAGCCTCCTCCCTGTACGTGCAGCAAGTACGAATGGGGGTGGCCAATCCGCCTTGCTAACAAAATGTCATATGAAGAGGTCAGATTTTCCCAAAAATCCCTTTAATTACATGCTGTACATCACCTTCAATTTGGATGACAATATTAAATTGTCTGTCAGGGGGTGCCACTCTGGTGTCTGCTGTTTCCACAGTAATGAATGTTTCAGTTGCTGTCACCTCCATATGAGGACGTAGCGCCTCCCGCACTATGGTAACTTCCGCGGCGCTGTCTAGGAGGGTTACTGCCCACGTCCAATTCAGGAGTCTCGTTCTCACTGTCTGTGGCATATTTCGCTGTTACAGCGGCAACTTTCTTCTTCTGAAATTGTGGACGAGAACGTTGAAAGTCTTCTGCTTTCCCTCTGACCTGTTGTGGAGGTTGATCTCGTCCCTGGAGAGCCTCTCGACCCCTTCCTCTATCCTGGCGATCCCCTCCACTGGCTTGCGAAGTTGTCTGTGCATGTGAAGAACGAGGAGAACGCGTATCAGGGATCTGAAACCTATCCGGAGATTTTATTCTCGCCCTATCGCGCAAATCATGTGTGCGTTCAGAAGAGACTGAAACAGGGGATGCGCCTTGCGACCCCGGCTTCTTCTGTTGCTTACCCTGTTTTTTCAACCTCCAGCTCTTTTTTAGTAAAAACTGGTTTCTCATCTTTTTCAGATTGAGGTTTAGGTTGTTGTGTTTGTGTTTGTGGTTTTGCAAAAGGCTTATTGCCCAGGCTATTTCGGCCAATAGTTTTATAAGCCTGGGTAATAATTTTCGGTAATTCGCGCGGCTTGTCCAATTCTGGGACCAAAGCCAAAGCATTAGCTACTTGAAAGTTCACTGCATCGCCCTTGACATTCGCAAGGATCAGCTCAACTACTACTTCGAACACTCCCACCAGTCTCATCCCTAATTCCACAGCCGCTTCAGGGCCATGTTCATCCTGTACTTTTTTAATCACAGAAGGGAGTACCGTCATGGAAGGGGTGCCGAAACACTTCGAATAAACTGCTGCGAATACCCTACCCCAGTTGTTGCATGCTGTCAACTCGGGGATTAAGTCTTTTGGCAAACTAATTGTAAGAATTCTATGTTTATCCACTGGTGTTGTGTTTGGAAAAACTGCCTCCAACTGGTCAAATTTTTCTGCAAGCCAATAAGGTAAATCATCCTTATTTTGTGGACGTTTGCCCATTACTGAGTTCACCATAACGGGACTTATGGTCACTCCGCCTGCAGCAGCTGGATGGGCCGCAACTTCAGGTGGGGCCCCCTGGATGTTGCCTGTAACATATTGCACTAAAGCGCGATGCACTCGCACCAAAGCCGAATACATATTGCGCAGGTCAGCGACTGGTATTTGCATAAATCGCGGATGTGGGGTGTACCCGGCCAAAACAGGCCAAGTGGCCCCGTCAATAGACAAGGGGCCTAAACAGACCGTTGTTACCGGTTGTGGGAGGGCGCCATCAAACCACACACGGTGCTGCCAAGCCGTGAGCGGTACTTCAAGATTAGTATAAGGTCTATAGGCAGCAGGAACAACGGTGGGTTCATATTCGTGGAACAAATTGTCTGTCCCATCCACCGCCGGAAATGTGACCCAAGAGTAGAACACTTCAAAGTGGAAAGCCGGATCGGCTTGTACCACAAAGATCAGTTCGACTCCCGTGTCTGGCACTCCATACACCCTTAAGTGATCACGGAGCGCCGTGCGGCTATGCGCCGCTATATTTACACCCGCCATTACGATCGGGTTTGTTCGACAACCTAACAGTAGACAGCACAATAGAGGGTTCGATTAAGAAACCTTTTTAATAACTTCAAGCTTGAAAGAACCTATAAAAACGTCAATATAGGAGGTATTACCGTCACACACGCTTCCGGAAGCATCTGTGCGGGTTGTTGTGGACAAGCACAAGCACTACTCAAGCGTCTCGCAGATAAGCAGCCCACTCGTTGGTCGCGCCATGTCATAGGGATTCTGCACACACACAGAACTATGCACAGGATAATAGGACCTCGGAATATAGTGGTGAGCCAAACATAAACCTTAGCACCTAAAACCCCAACCCAACTAGCCTTAGCGTCCCATTAGCATCAATGTACCAATGATTTAGACAACCCAGAACACGGTATCTCTCTCAGGACTCGCAGTAGTAAGAACACCCTTTCGTCACTCACTCATACTTGTCCACAACCGGCGTAAGGAGAGACACAGTATAGGTTAAAATGTTTATTTCAACATACATGCTCTAAGATACAGTACACGTGACAGTACTATCAGCATAATGCATAAGAATAATATAATCAGCATAGTTACAACTCCATAGAATACTAACGGGGAAAGCATTTCACCAAACAGTGGATAGAGGGCTGTATGGCCTTACCACCCTCCCTGTGCTAATAGTTTGTTTATTATAACAATAGAAGACCTCTGGGCTTTGTCAAGCGAACCCCCATACCTCAGTCTCTAGATGCAAGCACTACATCAGCAGACCATCACAGCTCTTCTCTCTGGAAAGGATTTCTTCAAGTCCCTCTCAAGAGGGAAAAACGCAATAATAAAAGCCCACCAATTTCCCCATTGCAGCTGTACATAGTGTTATGTCTAGGTGCGAGGGACTGGCCATATCAGCAAGAACCAGGGATGTGTTGTTCGACCTTGTATCTGTTGTTCAGACTGAGCCCAAAAGGAACAGGAGAAAAGGTGAAAAACAGAAAATGCAGACAGTTGTAAAATAACTTGGCAGGAGCAGAGGGCGACAGAACAACGGCTAAGAGAAACGTGCGCAAAAGTCATCATGGCAGCCAGGCCTATGCCAACGTATCCAGGCAGGCCAGGAGGCCACAAACCACAAGACAATATATTCATACTGATCTAGAGGCATTATTTCATTCGGGAGAGGATATTCTTGTTCACATCTACATCTGTTGCAGTGAGAGTATTAGCCCATTGTATCCATCTGGGATGTAAAGCGTTAGCATTTGGAACGCTTGCCTTTGTGACAGCCTCTAAGGCTGGTACCGGAGTCATGACAATTATTCGTTTCCCCTGAGCCAGTGCTCTTTCTCTCACTACAGCAGTCAGTACTGCTGTCAGAATTTTTTCTGTAGAAGCAAAACGCATTTCTGCGTATGTGGACAGGTGTGATTTATATGCTATAGGTACTGTTTCGCCTTCATTGAAGGTTAGGTAAGTATAACCGGATTGACCTGCTATAACATGGATCACCAAATTTGTGGTGTTTACACATGTGTGTAGGTGTTTGGAAGCTATCATGTCAGCTTGTAGGGAACGGAGGATATTTGTGTGTTCCTGTATCCAATGCTTAACCAAAAACTCAGGTCTTATTAGGTCGTGGAAAGGTTTTACTTTTTCTGCGTAATCTAAAATGTAAGTTCTGCCAAAATTCAAGAATCCCAATATGGATTGTAAATTCTTCAAAAATGTAGGAGGTTGGAGCAGCACACACTTTTCTAAAAAGTTAGCTGTTAGGCTTTTTCTTTCACTTGATAACTCGTATCCCAAAAATAGGACATTGAGGTGGGCTATTTTCGATTTTTTAAAGTTAAATTTGTAGCTTTCAGAGTCGAACCCCAAAATTATGTTGCTCACCCGGGTCAAGTGATCCATTAAATCATCATCCGTCAGATAAATATCATCTGCATAGGACAATGCCTCTTCATCCAAATTCTGAAGTAACTCTGTTACCCTAGCTGAGAACAACCCAGGGCCATTCTTATACCCTTGGGGGAGTCAACAGAATTGACGCTGAGAACCGAGCGCTGAGAATGCTGTCAAATATCTGCTTTCAGCCGCTATATTCTGGCAGAAAAATCCATTTGAGATATCTAATGTTGTTTTGTATTTTTTCCACACAATGTTATTCATTAATGGGGCACTGTGTGCATTCTGAACTGCAAATGTTTTAGTGCATGTGTAAATTGCTTTACATGGAAGGTGCACCAGAAACGGAGTTGAAATCGCAAGTTCAGTCCATATATTATTAGCCAACAAAAAAAAACGGATTACTTTTCAGTGGCTACCATGCCTGGGCTGGGAATCCTTTGAAACGAGATCATTAATTGGGAATTGACTTAACCTCAAAACCTGACGTGTGGGTAAATATCCTGGCGAAATACTACAACTGCTATCATTATTTTTGTGAACACACTACCTGACGTACAAAGCCCTGATGAAGTTCTTAATGTGATAAGAACGAAACGCGTTGGCTGATGGCTGATCTTAATCTATTTACAAATTAAGAATAATATATGGACTGAACTTGCGATTTTGACTCTGTTTCTGGTGCACCTTCCATGTAAAGCAATTTATCTTCTCTGGATTCCAGTGGCGCTAAACAACGGCAAGGGCTGGAAGTGGATGCACAGGACTATACAACATATTACGACAGGGATTGAGGTGCTGAACCTGTGGTCAGCCGTTGGAAGCTTTGTGCTTAACTGTTTTAGTGCATGTGTTCAGATGTCTGTAGTCTAAAATTAGACTGTATGAATTATCGGGTTTCATTACAGGAAACAAAGGATTATTCATTGAAGAGGTGCAAGTTTCAATTACACCCTGGTATTCAAGTTGATCTAAGATCTCCCTGACTTGTTTTTTCGCTTCTTGTTTTATTGGGTATGTCTCTGTGGATTTGGAGTAGTTTTTACTGGGATTACATGGTGAAGTGACTCAGCATCCCACCCAACATGGTTGCTATATAATGCTGGAGCAAATACTACCGCCCACTCCTGCGCGTATGACTGTTTTAAGTATACTGGAACAAGGTCGGAAAAAGCTGGTAAAATTACTGTTTCTCCTTAACAATTTCAGGCGGCCAATCTTTCTCAGCTATAAGGATGTCATATTCGTAAGTCAAGTTCTCTCAAAAGAGACCTTTAATTTTTCTGGGTTTGTCCCCCTCCATTTGGAGTGTTATTTCATGCAATTTATGCGGGACACTTACCCTCGTATCAGGTGTCTGCACCGTGATATGCTCATGCTACTCCGCTGTCACCAGAAATTCCATCATGTTCTGGCGAGCTATTGTTACTTCTGATGCGCTGTCTAGCATCGTCAGGGCCCATTCCCCGTTCAGAAGTTGAGTCCTCAGAATTCTGGGCATGTCTAACTTTAAGACCTGCTACTTTCTTCTTTTTAAATTGAGGTTTTGATTTTTGTTAATCTTTTTTTTTAGAAGTATAGTCTGAAGCGGGTTGCGTGTCTCTGGAGTTTGTACGCTCTTCTTGTCTGTGTTCTGACTGTCCTTCCCTCTCAGAGTTTTTTGATGAACCCTGAAAGGAACGAGAGGAACGTGTAGCAGTATCCTGATACCTGTCAGGATTTTTAATGTTATCTCTATTCCTAAGGTTGTACCTCCTTTCGGAGGGCTCCTGTCTAGGAGACTCACCCCTGGATTGTGACCTATTTTCTCTATACTTTTGTTTTTTATTATTATTATCCCATTTCTTCTTGGAAGAATCAAGTGCTTGCGTGGTGTTATCTTTATCAGGACTACCCATGAGTTGAGGTTTTGTTGCTCTAGCTCCCAAACTATCTCTACCTAATTCGGCATAAGTATCTTGGATAATTTTAGGTAATTCACGTTCTTGTTGTAAAGGAGTGAAATCCATCAGGCGTTGGCGTATTGCCACTGCTGCTGCCTCCCTTTTATGTTTGCTAATATAATAGTTGATACCCGGGCAAAATTTCCTAATAATTTCATTCCTAAGTTCGAGGCAGGTTCTGCTCCATACTCATTTTATATTTGTCTAAATACATCTGGTATTAATGCTATTGAAGGGATACCATGAGTTCTGGTATATATGGCAGCGAAAAATGTACCCCAAGAGGTACAGTCCTCTATCTGTGGAGCTATCCCTATTGGCAAGCAGATTGTTAGCATTCTGTGTTTTTCTTGAGGGCTTGTGTGTGGAAAGATTGCCTCTAACTGTGTTATTTTCTGAGCTATCCAGAATGGCATTTGCTCACGTCTAATGTGCATTTTACCCATAACTGCCTGTAGAGTTTGTGGATTTATTTTAGTTGTAGATCCCTGAATTTGTCCTGCTGGTGAAGCCCTTGCTGGCTGAAGTGTGAGTGTTCTCATCACAAACTGTGTCAGGTTTCTGTAGAGTTTTATTATTTCTTTATAAAGTGGACGTAAGTCTGCTACTGGCATTGTGTCAATGTCTGGATGCAGTGTGTAAGCCACTAGGACTGGCCAAGTTGCTCCATCTCTTTCGAGCGGACCGACCCTCACTTTTTCTTTTGTGTGTGGGAGGGCGCCTTTAAACCAGTTTCTGTGCTCCTGGTAGGTGAGCAGAATTTCAATGTCCTCATACGGACAGTATTCATCTGGTGTTTTATCTTCAGTGTAAGAATGAAATGTATTTGTGTGTGCATCTGCTTGTCAGAATTTAACCCATGAATAGAATAACTCTGTTCTATATGACTCGTGTGCCTCAATCGAGAAAGTTACTGTCCCACCCCTAGCTGTTACTCCATAGTCTGCTAGTTTTAAAGTAAGGGCAGTTCTGACATTTCCTGTAATGTTTATTTCACCTTCTTCTTCTTCCTCCCTTGCAGCAGTCGCACGTTGTCCTGGCGCAGTGGCGTCTTCGTCAGCCATTATTGAAAAAGAAGAAGATTCAAGGAAACTGAGGTAAAGTTTTATGCACAATAGGGAACTATTTGTCCTTCAAGCTTGATAAACCTACAGCCAATACATAGGATATGCCTACTCAGCTGTGGCGGATTGTTCCATTTCCCACTCCAGACGTCTCTGGGAAAATGTGAGTAGGGGTCTCTGAGAATAGCACGACTGAACTACTCAGATTTGACCGTTAAATAAGTACCAAACCAATGTTGGTGGTGCCATGTTGTGTAGTTGCTATAAACCTATATATGATCTGCGCATTTAGACAACATAGATTGTGGGATTGGTGTCCAGACACTCCAACTGGGTATGTTCGCCTGTATACCAGCTAACTCTCAGTGCCACTGAAAAACTCCTCTTACCAAGGAGAGAATAGTTCTTGGCAACTATCGAACATAACAACTCTGTCCCATCAGGGATCGTGGAAACAGTGCAGTACTTTTACCTCAGTCACTCGTGCTCACTTTGTCTCAGAGAGATACACGGAATAAAAGGAGGGGACGTTTTCAATAAGCATTTATTGAACCAGCGTTATTCTAGTGTAAAATCGGTGTGCTGAAACAACCATAAGACAGAAGCAGGTATAAATGATTATAAGCACCAACAGAGTAAAAGGATGGTAGATTCCTACCATAGTGCTAAAACAATGAATACATATATAAACAGAGATTGGTAGGGAGGGATTAATATCATATTTTTATTTTTGAGTAGAGCACCTTTAATTACCCTCTCACAGTTTTTTTAAACACATCTGATTTCATAAATACAAACACACATGTATATACAATGGCACCTAGTCAAAAAACAATAAATGATTCAAAACATAAAAACATAAAAAAACCTGTGAAACAAAAATACCAAAAAATATGTTATAAACTACGCACAACTGACGTTGCCAATACCCAAAACAATTATTCTTTGTGTCCACCGTTTACTCTAGGTGATCCACTCAGAGGTAGTCTAAGTTGACATGCAAGGCAAAAAGGGGAAGGTTATTTTCCTATCGCTCTTATTATGTCAACAAACATTATTTAAATCACTCTCAATATACTCCCGACTCCTCCTAGATAGATGTCGACGCGGACGCGTTTCAGCCTTAGATACTCTTCAGGCCTCTTCAGGACAAGGGCAATGGTGTAAACAATCAATGTAAACACCGGTCAAATGAACTCACAGGTCACTTCAATATTGCCTATATGTGTATCCCCTCCACGGGGTCTGTCCTCCTCTCCTAAACGGAGGCGGACCTTCCTTCGTACACCCAATTCGCTTGAATCAACCCCGGAATCACTCGCTGTTTCCTTCAAGTCTTCGGGTTCCACTGTATTGTACAATTTCTTCAAGGCCACCGTACCATCAGCGTGAGACAAGGAAACAGCGAGTGATTCCGGGGTTGATTCAAGCGAATGTGATCCCCGTGGAGGGGATACACATATAGGCGATATTGAAGTGACCTGTGAGTTCATTTGACCGGTGTTTACATTGATTGTTTACACCATTGCCCTTGTCCTGAAGAGGCCTGAAGAGTATCTAAGGCTGAAACGCGTCCGCGTCGACATCTATCTAGGAGGAGTCGGGAGTATATTAAGAGTGATTTAAATAATGTTTGTTGACATAATAAGAGCGATAGGAAAATAACCTTCCCCTTTTTGCCTTGCATGTCAACTTAGACTACCTCTGAGTGGATCACCTAGAGTAAACGGTCGACACAAAGAATAATTGTTTTGGGTATTGGCAACGTCAGTTGTGCGTAGTTTATAACATATTTTTGGGTATTTTTGTTTCACAGGTTTTTTTATGTTTTTATGTTTTGAATCATTTATTGTTTTTTGACTAGGTGCCATTGTATATACATGTGTGTTTGTATTTATGAAATCAGATGTGTTTAAAAAACTGTGAGAGGGTAATTAAAGGTGCTCTACTCAAAAATAAAAATATGATATTAATCCCTCCCTACCAATCTCTGTTTATATAGATATTGTTTGATACCCAGGTAAGAGGAGGGTCATTTGGGTATACCCCGTTTATATATACTAAAACAATGAATACAGGCAGGTATATAAATACATGACAGTAATAATGCATACTCCTACGATGCAACACTTACTAGATGTACCTAAGTGTACCTAGCATGTATGTAGGTGTAGAGCCAAGAATCCCTCTAGGATAAAGTCAACCCCATTACCTGAAGTGAGAGACTGTGGTACCCCATCTTGGTCTCGAGATGGACACCCCGCAAGGGATGTTAGACCACTGTGAGCTGGAGTGTCTACATCCAGGAACCTCAGCATCTTGCGTCAGTGTGTCAGCATGGAAGTCCTTTTTCTCCTCTCCCTCCCTCAGCAAAGATATGGTGTTTATATACCCAAAGTGGTACCCTCAGGGGATCTACCTTGCTGTGTCATGTCGGACTAGGATGACGGAAGGAATGACCCTTATACATTGTTATTATGCATGAGATGGTAGTCCTGCTGAGTTTCCAAGAATCCTTATGCATAATGAATGAGGCTAGTTTTCAGAGAAATCCCCACGTCATTTAAGCAGTACCGTAACTAGGTAAAAGGCCAGTACCAAGAACCGTTATGTAGTGTAATAGCAGGGGAAATATAGCTGAAAGGTTTGGTTACTACCTGAGTCTATATCAGGGTACCTGTATGAAACATACCAATAGAGTCTAGAAGCATTAGCTATTTGCACATCTCCGAAATGGTAGGTACCCGTACTAGCATGTGAATTATAGGACATTTTTCAAAGTGACTTCTTTTTTATACATTGTCTTACATTTGGAAGGCAGAAATGCATGGAAACTCAATAGGTAATAACAGCTGCTCTACAATTTTGTGATTCTTTAAGTCTCTCGATAAAAATGGTACCTCACTTCTGTGGGTCGGCCAAGTGTCCGCGACAGGAAGCGGCCCAAAACGCAACATGGACACACCACACTTTTACAGTGAAAACTGACCCATTTTTTTTCAAACTGGCTAGCTGTGGATTTTGAACCCTAGTTTTGTCTGCACCTAGGGAAACCTAGCAAACCTATACATTTTTGAAAACTAGACACCCAGGGAAATCCAGGAGGGGGTGACTTGTGTGGCTCTCTCCAGGTTCTGTTACCCAGAATACCTTGCAAACCTCAAACTTTGTCACAAAAAACACATTTTCCTCACATTTCTGTGATGGAAAGTTCTGGAATCTGTGTGGATCCACAAACTTCCACATACCCCACATTCCCCAAAGTCTTCCGATAAAAACTGTACCTCACTGTGTGGGTAGGCCTAGTGCCCGCGACAGTAAACAGGTCAAAATGCAACGTGGACACACCACAATTTTAGTGAAAACTGACCCTTTTTTTACCAAGTGCTAAGCTGTGGATTTTGAACCCTAGTTCTGTCAGCACCGAGGGAAACTTAGCAAACCTATACATTTTTTTTTTTTAAATATTTCTTTTTATTAAACAAACATAAATACAATAATGCATTACAGAGGAGTCAATCACTTAAGGGCATGAGGTATCCTGGGGAGGAAAATCATTTTACATAATTACAGGAAATGAGGAATGTTACGGTGAGGGCGGGTCTGTAATGTCAATACAGCGAGGCGGTGAGCATATATCCCCTCGATATACATTCCAAGAGCCCCATACACGGGACCATTTTTTCGGGCAACCCCTGGCCAGGTACACTGTTTTTTCCCTATACATGCACCAGTCTAGATCCCTCTCCCAGGCCTCTATTGTGGGAGGTTGCTCTGCTCCCCATCGCTGCGCAATGTTCCTCTTTGCTATCATGAATCCCAGTGTGGACCATTGTGTCTGGGCTGTGTTCAAGTCAGTAGGTTCCCAAATATTCAGGAGGCAGCGTCTCACCTCAGGGCGAAGCGAGATCGAGAGTACCGAGTTGATGACACCCTGAACCCTGCGCCAGAATGTGCTGATGGCTGGACACTCCCAAAGAATATGTATAAATGTTCCTGTGTGCCCACAGTTCCTCCTACACTCCCCACTTATCTCCCTTCCCATGTGTACTAGCTGAGGCCCAGTCATGTAAATCCTGTGTAGGATTTTAAGCTGGACTAATCTGAGGCGCGCTGATATGGCTACTACCCTGGGAGAGGATATCGCCTCCCGCCAATCCTCCTCATCCAATTCAATCCCGTCCCTTGTCCACTTCTCCCGCAGTGTTTGGAGCTGGTCCTCCCCATTGTTGATTAACTTCTTATATATGAGAGAAATGGTTTTCTCGGGTAGTGACCCGTCTAGTATTCTATCTTCCAATGGTGAAGCGTCAGGAGGGACGGAGTCTCGTGTCAGGTGCATACGTAGTGAGTGCACGATTTGTACATAGCGGAAGTGTTCAGTGTCTGCCAGCTTATATTCATTTTGGAGGTCTGCAAAGAGTTTGATCCCACTGGTTCCCAACATATCTTTGATGTGTGAGATTCCTATTAGGTCCCACCTGTCAAACCCTTTCGTCTTCCACAAACTACCTAACTTCTCTGAGTCCCACAGTGGAGTAGCTAGTGTCAATGTATTGCCCCACCCCAGTGAGGTAGTTGCGCTGTGCCAAACCTGAACGGTGTGTGCAGTGGGGCCAGTTAGGGGCAAACCGTCCAGGCTTTGAGTATAGTGCTCTACCATACGTCCCTCCCGGGAGGAGCCATCTGTCCATAGCATAGCCAGGGTCATCTGGGCGACCGTAGGTGCCGTGATTGACGGCAGCAAGATGTGCTGCCCAATAGTATTTTTTAATGTCGGGAAGGCTAATGCCTCCTTCATACCACGATAGGGTGAGTTTAGTTAAAGCAATGCGAGGTTTTCCTTCCCATAGCAGAGTGCGCTGAAGGTTCTCGATCTCTTTGAAGTAGTGAGCTGGGACAGGGTCCGGCGTGTTCTGTAGGTTATATAGAAACCTAGGGAGGGACATCATTTTAAAAAGGGCTGCTCTACCCAAAAGCGAAAGGGGGAGTGTTTTCCAACTAGCAATATCCTTCTGGAGTCTGCGAAGGGTGGAAGGAGATTCCGCTCGTATCGAAGTGTGGCATCTAGGGAAACAAATATGCCTAGGTATTTAAACCCAATTGTGTTTATCTGTATTGGACAGTTCCTGGGGGAAGAGGTGGGTCACCACTAAGGGCATATAACAGGGACTTATTCCAGTTTACGGTGAAGCCAGAAAATCTGCCAAAGACCTCCAGTATATCCAATATCACCACCAGGGAGTGTTTCGGCGAGGCTAAATAAAGGAGGATGTCGTCCGCATATAAGGAAATGCGGTCCTCCCAGTCCGGGGACCATTTAAGTCCTCTTATCCTTGGGTCACCTCGGATCCATGCTGCAAAAGGTTCAAGGGCCAGGGCGAAGAGGAGGGGCGAGAGCGGACATCCCTGGCGGGTTCCCCTGCTAAGTGGGAAGGCTGCAGAAAGTTTGTTATTAACTACCACTTGGGCTAGGGGGTCACTGTACAGAAGACGTACCCATTGGATAAAGTTAGGCCCAAAGCCCAGTTTGGCCAAGACTGCCCACAAATAGGGCCACTCCATAGTATCAAATGCCATGGTGGCGTCTAAGGACACAACCACCGCTGGTTCTTGAATAGTGTGTGCTCTACTCACCACTCCATGTAATCTGCGCAGGTTTAGTGCCGTGTTCCTATGTGGCATAAATCCAGATTGGTCCGGATGAAACAAGCCGCTGATTATTTTAGCTAAGCGCGTGGCCAATAATTTGGCCAATATTTTGGGTTCGGCGTTCAGAAGGGAGATGGGTCTGTATGATGTGCATTCGGTTTTGGCCTTGCCCTCTTTGTGGATTGTTACTATGGTCGCGAGCCTCTGCTCCCTAGGCAGCACCCCGCCCTCTCTGGCCTCCTCGAACATGGCCTTCAGGTATGGTGTCAGCTTATCTGGCTGGAGTTTGTATAGCTCAATAGGAATTCCATTAGGACCGAGCGCCTTCCCTGACTTCAAAGCGCGAATTGCTTGCCCAATCTCATCTACTGTCAGGTCGCTGTCCATATACTGACGGTCTTCTAAAGTGAGTTGGGGAGCTTAATGTCACGTAGTAGTTCCTGTGAGTCTTCTTCAGAGTGTGGGGTTACAGTTTTGTATACCGCGGAGAAGTGAGTAGCAAATCTGTCCGCTATGGTTTGTGGCTCCGTAATGGGCATCTCTCCCTCAACCCTAAGTTCCGGCACCAGCCTATTCGCATGCTCTTTTTTGTCGAGCCACGCTATAAGTTTCCCCGCTTTATCTCCAAGGTCATAGACCCTTCCTAGCTGCTCCCTGCTCAATGCCCTCGCCCTATCTGTCACTAAGGCCTTGTATTCATGTTGTTTTAGGCTCAACAGGTGGAGCTTTTCTGGCGTGGCTCCAAGTTCAGGGTCTCCCTCCAGGGCACTGATTTCGGACTCAATGTCGACCACTTCTTTACGATTGTCTTTCTTAACTCCAGAGATCAGTGACAGTGCCTGGCCTCGGAGTACCGTCTTGAATGCTTCCCACAGTATCTGAGGTGAGGAAACAGAATCCTCATTATCCAAGAAATAGTTGTCCATAGCTTTCACTAATTCGTTCCGGATTTTGGGGTTTTTAGATACCAGGGGTTAATGGGAGCGATCCTGCCCACCGTGGAGCGACTAAGGGCTATATGTGTCCATATTGGCGAGTGATCCAAAATGCCTCTAGCTAAGTGTTTGATGTCCTGTATGCAGTGGGCCTGTGTTGCTGGAACCAGGCAGTAATCCAACCGGGAGAGACTATTGTGCGCACCGGAGTGGAAGGTATATTGCTGCTGTTCTGGGTGATATGTTCTCCACCCGTCTACCAGTCCCATGGAATTGAGGAAGTCAGGCAGCCATTGACAAGAAGGCCCCATGTCTCGCGGGGGATAACGGTCCAATGTGCCAGAGACTACTGCATTAAAGTCACCCCCTACAATCAAGTGGCCCTCTGGAATAGTGAGTAGGATAGAGCTCAGGTCTATAAATGTTGTGTTCTGTAGTCCCGGTGGGACGTAGATTGACATAAATGTGATGGTTCGCCCCTCCCACATGCCCGACACCCCCACATATCTGCCCCGGTCATCCACCCACGTGGCGCTCACAGTCAGGGGAAAGGAGTTTTTCATCATGACGCCCACCCCCCTTGAACTCGAGGTGAATCCTGCATGGGCCACCATTTTGTATCCCCATCTGTGCATTGCCTTACATCTGTTACCAATGAGATGTGTTTCTTGTAGTAGGACGACATCCGGGGCTTGGCGTTTGATATACTGGAGGACTACACTACGCTTGATCTTGTCTCCCAGTCCGTTAACATTCCAACTCAATATCTTAATGTCTCCCCCCCCTTGTGCACCCATTAGTTAGTTCAAAAATTACAGGCTCCTCTGTTGCAAAATAAAATTGAAATAACAATTCAAAAACAATACAAACATAGAAATATGAAACCCCTCCCAACTACCCCCACCCTGCTTCCCTGCACTGTGAGCGAATAACTGCCCATAAAAACTCTGCAGAGTGCCTGTCGCCCTGAATGAACACTAAAAGTAGTAAACGTGGGGGCATGCCATACCAGTTAGCTGACCTTCCCCACTCAGTAAGTATGAAAGTCCCTCAGAGAGTCACGCACCACAAATCTGGGTAGAGACCGAGGGCCGGGGGGCCATTGTGATGGAGTTCGGCCCCCACCCCGCCCGTTACCTGTCTCAGGGCTTCAGAGGAGAGCGTCCGCTCCACGGAGAGCCTATGTTTCTCTTAGTCCTTTCGCTCACGCTGTTGAGAGGCCTCCACCTCCGTAGCTCCGCTGCCGTCCGTCCCCTATTCGAGTGTGAGTCCAGCCACTCCGCCGCTTCCTCCGGCCGCTCAAAGAACCAGGCCCCTTCCTCCGCCTCCACCCGGAGACGTGCCGGGAATAGCATGGCGTACTTGAAACCTCGGTCTCTTAGTGTTCGTTTAACAGGGAGGAAGGACCTCCTTTGTCTCTGCACTCGTTGTGTGAAGTCCGGAAAGAAAGAAATGTCTGCATTCTCGTAGCGGAGGCCGGGTCGGGCCCTGGCATTCTGGAGGATTATATCTCGATCGCGGAAATTCAGAACTCTAGCTAACAACGGGCGAGGCGGAGCCCCCGGCCTGGGGCGGCCTCCGGGAACCCTGTGGGCCCGCTCGATGACGAAGAACTTGCTGAGACCCTTGGGCTGCAGATGGTGCAGGATAAGGTCCTCCACAAAGAGGTCTGGGGACTGCCCTTCCGCTTTTTCCAGCACTCCTAGGATCCGTAGGTGAACCTATACATTTTTGAAAACTAGACACACAGGGGAATCCAGGATGGGGTGACTTGTGTGGCTTTCACCATGCTATGTTACCCAGAATCCCTTGCAAACCTCAAACTTTGTAAAAAAAAAAACACATTCTCCCCACATTTCTGTGATGGAAAGTGCTGGAATCTGCGTTGGTCCACGAACTTCCACCCACCCCGCCTTCTTTAAAAACAGCCATGTTTTGCAAGGGTGGGCTCCTGGGTTTTTGGCCCAGCCTCGGCGGCCATCCAGGGAAACCGCCCAAACCGACACATTTCTGAAAACTAGAGACCCAGGGGAGTTCTTTGAGGTATGGCTTGCGTGGAACCCAACGTTTTCCTATCCAGAATCCCCTGCAAACCTCAAATTTAGCTGAAAAAATAAATTTTGATTCTCAAAGTTCTGTGTAGGAAAGTTGTGGGATCACCTGGATGACACAAATTTCCTACCACCCAGCATTCCCGCAGGTCTCCCGATAAAAATGGTACATCACTCTTCTGGGGGGGAAAGTACCTGCGACAAGCAAGGGCCCAAACTGTATTGTAGAGATATCAAAATTACCTATCAAAAAATGACCTAGTTTTACCAGGGGGGGCACCTTGGTTTTTGGCCCCAGGCTCGGCGGCCATGTAGGGAAACCTACCAAACCCACACATTTCTGAAAACTAGACACCCTGGGAGTCTAGGGAGGTAATGCTTGTGTGGATCCCCCAATGTTTGCCTACCCAGAATCCCCAGCAAACCTGGAATTCAGCTGAAAAAATCATTTTTTCCACACATTTTTGCGTGGGATCACCGTGTGGCACAAATGTCCGACCACCCAGCATTCCCCTTGTTCTCCCGAGTAAAATAATACCTCACTTGTGTGGGTGGGACAAGGGCCTGTGACTGGGAATGGCAAAAAACATAGGGATTAAGGGTATAGCACAGCGAAATCTATGTGATACATTTAAAAAAATATATGTTTTTAGCCGATTCTGCATTGGACAGCCACACAAGTGAGGTATCATTTTACTGAGCCTGGGGCCAAAAACCCAGGTGCCCCCCCTTGTAAAACCAGATCTTTTTGTGATAGGTAATTTTGATGTCTCCACAATACGTTTTGGGCCCTTGCTTGTCACGGGCACTTGACCCACCCACACGAGTGAGGTACAATTTCTATCAGGAGACATGGGGGAATGCTGGGTGGTAGGTAATTTGTGTCAGCCTGATGATCCCACAACTTTCCTACACAGAAATTTGATAAAAATTAGATTTTTTAGCTAAATTGATAATTGCAGGGAATTCAGTGTAGGAAAACTTTGGGGGATCCATGCAACCCATACCTCCCTGGACTTCCCCAGCTGTCTACTTTTCAGAAATGTGTGGATTTGGTTGGTTTCCCGAAATGACGACTGTGCCCTGGGCCAAATACCAAGGTGACCCCCCTTGCAAAACCAGGTCGTTTTATGATAGGTAATTTTGATGTCTCCACAATTTGTTTTTGGCCCTTTCCTGTCACGGGTACTTGGCCCACCGACACGAGTGAGGTAGCATTTTTATCAAACGACCTGGGGGAACGCTGGGTGGTAGGAAATTTGTGTCAGCCTGGTGATACCACATCTTTCCCACACAGAAATCTGAGAAACATTTGATTTTTTCAGCTAAATTTGAAGTTTGCAGGGGATTCTGTGTTGGAAAACGTTGGGGGATCCATGCAAGCCACACCTCCTGGACTCCCTTGGGTGTCTAGTTTTCAGAAATGTCTGGGTTTGGTAGGTTTCCGCAGCAGTGTTGGTGACAGTAATTTTGAAGTATCCACAGTACGATTTGGGACATTTCCTGTTAGGTATCATGTTACTCAGGACAACAAGGGAACACTGGGTGGTAGGACATTTGTGCCGGCACGGTGATCCCACACAGAAATGTGTGGAAAAAGTGATTTTTTCAGCTAAATTTGAGGTTTGCAGGGGACTCTGGGTAGGGAAACGTTGGGGATCCACGCAAGCCATATCTCCCTGGACTCCTCCGGGTGTCTAGTTTTCAGAAATGTATGGATTTGGTAGGTTTCCCAAGATGGCCGTCGAGCCCGGGGCCAAAGACCCAGGTGCCCCCTTGCAAAACCAGATCGTTTTGTGATAGGTAATTTTGATGTCTCCACAATACGTTTTGGGCCCTTGCCTGTCACGGGTACTTGGCCCACCCACACGAGTGAGGTACCATTTTTATCAAGTGACCTGCAGGAATGCTGGGTGGTAGGAAATTTGTGTCAGCCTGGTGATCCCACATCTTTCCCACACAGAAATTTGAGAAACATGTGATTTTTTCAGCGAAATTTGAGGTTTGCAGGGGATTCTGGGTAGAAAAACGTTGGGAGATCCACGCAAGCCACACCTCCCTAGACTCCCCTGGTGTCAGAAACGTCTGGGTTTGGTAGGTTTACGCAGCGGTGTTGGTGATGATGTTGGCTGCTTTCCCCCTCTGTGGCCACTGAAACCGCGGTTCCAGAGGCGGTCCCCAAAGGTAGGTGAAGTATTTGCTGTCCCTGAGACTTTGTGTACAGGAGGCAAGGTCTATTTCAAGCCCTTGGAGATACTCAGCAACAAGTAAAAGAAAGTCCAGTCCAGTCCTTTCACTGCCCAAGGCAGAAGCGGCAACTGCAGGCCAACCCAACAAAGCAAGAACACAGCAAAGGGGCAATACTCCTCCTGGCAGTTCTTCCAGCTCTTCTTCTTCGCAGGTTCCTTGATCCAAGCGTGTTCTACAGTTCTGGTGTCTGGGCCCCAATATTTATACTGCATTTCTCTTTGTTCTCTTGGGCAGAGAGTGTCTGTGTTTAGTCCAAACCAGTTTGGCCCTCTCTGACCCAGCTTCCCAGCAGGAGGTGGAGACAGCATTGTCTAAGGCAGACCCAGCCCTTTCAGGTGCAAGGAAATCTCCTCCCACTATTCTAAATGCAGCCCAGGTCTACACAGCCCAGTCCTGACTTCCAGGAAAAGCAGGACACACCTCGACCCCCCCAGTTGATGTCTGAAGAGAATGCACATCCCCAGCCCCTGTCACTCCAATGCCAGATAGTTAATCCACAACGCAGCAGAGGCACACAGGATGGCTAAGCCAGAAAATACCTATTTTCTAAAAGTGGCATTCTCAAACACAGAACATAAAAATCATCTTTACCAAAATATGCAATTCTACATTCTGAGTTCAGACATACTAAACTCCATTTCTCTATCTTGTCCCAATGGGAAGATATACTCGTAAAATCATACAGAGCATTCCCTATTCCATCCTATGGGACAGATAGCCTTTCAACAGTGAAAAATGAATTACACTGTAGTTCACTATCAGGACATGTTACACACACCAGGACGTGTCCTACCTTTTACATACACTGCACCCTGCCATAGGGGTACCTTGGGCCTACCTCAGGGGTGACTCACATGTAACAAAAGGGAAGGTTAGGGCCTGGCAAGTGGGTGCACTTGCCAGGTCGACATGGCAGTAAAAACTGCATGCAGGAACTGCAGTGGCAGGTCTGAGAACCCTTTGAACGGTTTCTTGTGTGGGTGGCACAATCAGTGCTGCAGGCCCACTAGCAGCATTTGAATTACAGACCCTGGCACTCTCAGTGCACTTTACTAGGGACTTGCCAGTAAATCAAATATACCAAACATGGAAACACCAATCCATAATCTAATTTACAATAGGATCACTTGCACTTTAACACTGAACAGCAGTGAGAAAGTGCGCAGAAACACTTTACCAGCAAAAACAGAGTAAAAACTGGGAGGTCAGAAAGCAAAAAGACAATGGGAAACACGCCAAAAGATGCCAGGTCTAACACTCACCAACCCGTCTTGGGGTCCGATCAGGCTTGTTTGCAAACCCTTTGCTCAACCCTGGGTAGCTGTGACTTCAAGCATTCAGGCTTTGTCAAAGGCACAAGTGCAAAAATTTAGAAAAACTAACAGTCAGAAATCCAACACCAATTTATAAAAATAGGTAAAATTTTGAAAATTGTTAGCCACCACAATGAGCAAAATCCACCAGAGGGTTCAGAAGATATATATTAATAAGCAAATATTAAATCACTGCTTTTCATTCAAATAGCACACACGCATTGGCAGCTACCACATTTAGCTGTTACTCTAAAAGCCTTTGTAGAGTTGTAGACTACTACTCCAGCCCGCTTTGTGCAACTAACTCCAGAAGGGACCGCGTCACAGGGACCAATGAGGCTTGGTTGGGCAGTTACCTTGCAGTCTTCTGTCTAGTTTCAGGTTCTCTGGACGCCATAGACTCCAGTGGAGTGGCTCTGATGCAAAATATACAGGATGCTGAAGGATGCTAAGGGTGCTGATCTGGTGACAGTAGCCTTCCTGGTGCTACCCCTCGGTCCAAGGTCACAGTGGGGCAGCATTGGTCCTAGGGGATGATGCCCCTTGAAGTTCAGTTGATGTCCAGCCAAAAACCAGTTGCCACTGGTCTCCCAGAACAGCAAAACCAGAGGTTCCCTTTAACTGGTGATAACTCCCAACTTAGGTGACCAAACTGCACTTTATGACTCTCCCAGGTCCAGCAGACTTGGGTCCAACTTTTGAGCGTTGGGACTCAGTCTCTCAGGCTACACTTCATCGCTCAGGCAATCTTTACTACCAACTCCTAAGACAGGCTTCTTCACAGTTTGTGGCCCCTGTGGCTGTAACAGAAGTCAACCATCTGAAACACTCCTGTCTGTGGCCTGGGACAACTTTCCCTTCAGCAGGACACCACAGGCACAGACCTCTCTTTGCTAGCCCAAGGAGCAACAGGTATGGCCCAGGCTTGGTACAGCCTCTCTTTGCTCGGTCCAACGAACATCAGGGCAGTCTTTCTTCAGTCCACTCTTCAGTACATATGTGAGCTGAAGTTTTGGGGCCAAGGGTGGCACTTTTTTGCCCAGGATTTGCTATCGGGAAGGCTGTGACTACTAGACAATGGGCTACCAGGTCCACTCCGACCTGATGACAGCTTCCTGCAAAGTTTGGCATCTAGCTATGCAACATTGTGCCCACTCCTATGCTGGCAGGGCCTCTGTCTCGGTGTGTGGAGTTTGGTAGCCTACCCTGCTAAAAAAATTGGTTTCCACCAGTTTGGTGGACAGGCTGTATCCGATACCAACCAGTCTACAAGAACAAAAGAGCAGCCCCTCTAATATGTCCACCATTTGCCCTTCAAAAGCAGCTACTCCTTTGAAGCTTGCCTTTTGGGCTCACACCCTATTTAGTTGTTCTACAAGGGAGAAGTAACACCTCTTCCAATGCCAGGCCCTCCTTCCTGAGAGTCATTCAGCCCCCACCCCCAAGGAGGGTAGAAGGCTGTCGAATGGCCAGCAACCGTAAATGATCACTGGTAACATTTAGGCACCAGAATGGCAACTTTCTAAAGTTGCCATTTACTTAAGAGTTGCATTAAATTTGACTTAAGCATCAGGTCATTTTAATGAAGCGATTCTTTTGATATCTCAAAGTACCAACTTAAACAGTCCAACTCAGAATTTAGCACAGCTGAGTGGTCAGCGTGTAGCAACATACTTGCCAATGTGGTTACTAGCCTTTCTGCAATAAAAACAGCAATTTGGGGTTTTTACCATAAGAACACGCTAACCACATGTTTCACTTTTTAATATATAGCACACTGCCTTAGGACTCAATAGACCTGCTTTAGGGGTGATGTATATATACATGAAAATGGAAGGTCGGGACTTTGTCATTATTTAAAATAGCAAAGTCATGGTTAATTGTTTGAAAACTGCTCTGCCAGCCAGCAATGGCAGGCTGGGAGTCATGCTTTGCGTTGTCACAATTGTGGTGGCACAATAAGTGCTGCAGTCTACCAGGGGCACTTTATTGTACAAGCTCTGGGTATCTCTGGTACCATATACAAGGGACCTATAAGTAAGTTAACCTATTCTTGTTGTGGGTAAACCAATCAGATGTACACGTTTAAGGGTCAGAGCACTTGCACCGAAACCTCTTTGGCAGGACTCAGTGCACCTTCAGAGTCTAAAAACCAGCAGCATCAGGCCAAAACATTGGGGGTGATCATGCAAAAATAGGCTTTCTTTTACACATAGGAAGTATTGCTGATGAACAGCAATTGCCAATATCATGACTGCTTGGTGCTAAGGGCTGTTCAAGAACAATGTCTGGACCATAGATTTGTTTGTTCTTATGCCCCTGAACGAAGTGTCCATAGTCCACCAGTCAATCTCACAGGCCTAGTCTTTGTGTCCTTGCAATAGTATCTCTGTAGCTTCTTGTGCCATTGACCTTGTGTACCTTTCTGTGCTCTACTCAGTGACACTGTGTGTCTGTATCCCCATGTACCAAAGTCAGAGTCGATGTGTATCTCTCAATGATAGTGTCAGTCACAAGGTCCATATATCAGTGTCCCCTCATCATTGTCCAAATGGCAATGTCCCTGTAACAGAGCCAATATCTTCATGTCAATGTGTCTGTTTGCCAGTTTATGGCCCCATGTCAGTGCCCCAGAGCCACTATGTCCAGCTCAATGCCTGTGTCAATGTCTAAGGGTCACCGTTCCAATGTCAGTGTCCCAAGGCTCCTTCACCATCTTTTAAATATGCACTCTTCAATGTACGGTCTTTAATTAAACACTAATCTGAAGTTCACAAGTCCAATTTAGACACCTTTTTCATAACAGAGACATGGCAAAACATTACTTTGGACCGGAAATATTCCTAACTTCTATGTCTGGCTATCTTATTAAAGATTTTGATAGAACATCAAAATGGGGAGGTGGGGTGTTGATAAAGTGTATCTTCAGGGCTCTGATTATCTCTTTCCTCCAAATGAGGGAGTAGTAGCGCTAGACCTAACTTTTAAAATACCACCTAAAATCTCCTTTAAATGCATTCTCATCTATGGACCCCTAGGTCCTACTGATATTTTTATCAATTCATTTTTTGAATCTGTGGTAGGATGTCTTCTTAACAGTAATAACATTCTTCTGGGTGATTTTAATTTTCATCTTGATAACAAATTAAATAAGGACACTGTTAATTGTAGCCATTATTGCTCCTCTTTACTTCTAGATTGTCAAAGTATTCCAAGTTGACTGGGATTGATCATAGTCTGATTTATTTTAAATTGAACATTTTGCATGACCCTCCCCAGCACTCGACCTCTTTGACATTCCTGTTGAGCCTGAAAAAAAACTGACCTCTGAAGGTTCGAATAAAGGGCTACATCCTTCCTGTCCCACCCTCACTGAGGACAACCCCACACACAACCTCAATGCCATAAAGAACTGGTCATCATCCTCGCTGGACCAACTGATACCAATAAAAGCATGCAAACCAGGATGGGATAAATCCTCAGCTTCTTGTACACTGAAGAACTGAAAACACAAAAAAGACTGCAAAAGACTTAAAAGATTGTGGAGGAAAGGCTATGAACCACATTTGAAAGAAATATACTCTGCCCTCTTACTTTCCTATTACAAAAATATCATGTATTCAAAGGCAGAGTTCTTTCAAAAAGCAGATTTTAGACTCTCAAAAACCCACAAAAGAAATTTTTAAACTTTCTTACAATCTCACGTAACTAGAAGCATCCATAAGACTTTACAGGCAGGGTCTGTTGGCGTTGAGGACCCTCCCACGCCAAGCTTCTCTAGGACACTTTTAACCCCATCAATTAATCAAAATCATCAAAAGATTTCAACAAAATTGCCTCTTCCTCCCTTATGGATGCTTGTCCAGTACAACAACATAAGAAAGTCAGCTCCATCATCCTTCCATTTCTTAAACCTGCAAATCTTTGTTAGTCTCCGGTATAGTACCAGACAAATGGGAGGTAGCAATTGTTTTGCCTCTTTTAAGCAAGCCTTTTTTTGACCCTGAAAACTTAACTATCATCCAATCTCACTTCTGCGTCTGTCTAAATGACTGAGGAGGATGTCCATAACCAGCTCATTAGCCAACTGGAATCTTCAATCGGGTTTTCGCAAAGCACAGTCTTTGCCAAAGCCACAGAACACATCAGACTCACCTGGATGGAAATGGAGCGATCACTATGGTTTTACTATATGTATCTGTAACCTTGATACCATCTCTCACTACCTTTTACTCCAAAGGCTTGAGGCAGTCAGAATCTCGGGTACAGTCCTGGTCTGGTTTATATCCTTTTTACAGGGCGGGACCTAATCAATGATGCTGGGCTACTATAGATCCTTACCTAACCCTATATTGTTAGTGCCCCCAAGGGCTCCATGCTATGCCACACACTCTTTAACTTGTACATGGCTCCTCTGGTTAATCTCATATAACATTTTGGAGTTTCCATCCCTATTTATGCTGATGATAAACAGTTGGTCCTCAAGCTACAAGAAAACCCTGAGGAAACTGCACTTAATTTAAAGAACTGTCTCTTTGGCATTGTGAAATGTATAAACACAAACACCTTTGTATGAAATGGTAACAAGACTGAACTAGTAATCTTTTTATTCTAAAAGCATGTGGTCTCAAAACTGATGGTCATCAGGATTGGAGGCCGTTCAGTGCCTCCCCCCATGTGATTGAGGAGTGATTGTGGATTCAGAATTAACTTTTTCCCTCCCTAGTAACAAGCTATGTTCACAGATTTCTGTCTTTTAAGAGTCTTAAAAAGTATTCATTCCTTTCATTCCGACAACAGCATGGAAGGATCTTATGCAGGTCTTAATTTTCTGTAGGAGGGATTATTGTAATGCCCTGTTTGTGGGATTACCAAAACACATTATGTAAAGTCCAGATCTTTGAAAACCCAGCAGCCTGTATATTCATGGGCTTCAAGAAGTCCGCCCATACTTTCCTAGCTAAAAACACTTCACTGGCTCTTGTTTAATAAAGGTGTATGTTCAAGGAGTTATGTTTATGCCACACATCTATATACAATATAGAACAAAGCTGATATATTTCTTTATATATTCACCTTGTACCGGCCATCTCACCCTCCCAGGTCACAAAATGTCTTTCTGGTTACGACACCCACTTTTAAGAAATCTATAATAGGGGGGTGCTCTCTACTGCTGATTACTCCTAAAGCCAGGAATAGTTTACCATGCAAACTATGAACCGAAGGAGATCTAATCTTTTTCAGACACAAATTAAAAATGTTCCCATTTTTCAACTAATCAGCCAACCTGCTGCTGAAAATAGTTGGTTGACAAAACATATATTTTACCCCATACATGGGTTAGTTTCCTAGCACAGGTCACTTCCTTCTAGAGGTAACTGCACTTTAGAAATTCTGTAATCAATAAATCAATCAATCATGTACCTTTAACTATCCCAGTGTCAGGGTCTCACAATATATGGGATTATATGCCTAATATACCCTAATAGTACCTGCTTTACGCCACAAGCAAGTGATATTAGGGCCCGGACATCCATGGGTTCTCAAGAGGCCCTTTCCTTAACAGGATTTAGGTTTTACGTGGCACTAATGGTAGTCTCCTGAATAGGGGTGACTAGCTACAGGTATCTTACAGATTTTGTCATTATAACATATCACTTACCTAGTTTTCCTTCATGTACAGAATCTATGAATCTTTCATGTAGATTAGGCACGCACTTTGGTCCTGATGTATTGACATTGATCGTTGAGAGGACTGGATAAGACAAGAAACATGTGAACCTGCTCAGACATTCAGGAACATTAATATCGCCTGAGGTCACATCTTGTCTTTAACCTTAACAAAGACTCCCCATATTAAAGAAATCTTTTCAAGGCGTCTTTGGTTAATTTAAATTTTTTCACCTTCCTATCACTTGGTTAGCCAATCTACTATACAACAAAATTAGGGCCATACAGACCTGGCCCTCCTTGGCTTCTGTGAAAAAAAGGGTCCCTTTGCGGGGCCAATTCGGCATTGCAGCACCAGCCCACTGAGGAGCACAGCCCGATGATGAAGCATGACACCATTAGGTGGGTGAGGGCTTGTGCTCCGCAACCACATTGCCTATGATAACCACACAATGTTATGAATTGTTATACTTTGGATGAGGTGAACTTCTCCTCCCTTTGGAACTGCACTCTTTATCTATATTGTATACATTTGGGAGGATGTATGCTGGTCTGTTAAACCTCTCTTCCTCTTTCTTAGACTGATGACATTTACTAGCCATTCAGTCTTCGGCTTTGTGTTTATGTCACCAAAACTCCTTCATACCAATATTTGACCCTATTAAACATTGTTCCCATTTGCTGAGGTAATCTCTTTTTTATTACCTCTGTCTAGGCATCCTGATATTTTCATTAAATGAAATATTTGTTGCGGTTTTGTGAGGTCCGATGAGCCCAAGCATGACATGTAAAATGTTACTCATCCTCACAACTCACGACATTTTAAGCATTGGATGACATCAGGCAACCCTTTATCACAGCCCTGTCAAGTTTCTCAGGTCTATGTGTGACTAGCTACTCCAGCCTAGGTTATTTTTTTGCATTCTGGTACTTTTAGTTTTGCTTACTCCATTATAAAGCCAGGAATACATAAGGAGAAAACTGGTGTGGAGCACCTTGGAACCAGGGGAACCTGGGAGCTATGCTACCAGCAGGGTTGCTACCTTTTCTTACCACTGCTACAAGAGAAGGGGTAAAAGCAGAGCTTGCCAAACATATGTCTTGCGCACTTTTAAAAATTGCAATGATGTTTGTGCTTCATGCCATGCTCACAGATTATGAGATTGCTGGTAAATATGGCTAAATGTGAGCACACAGCAAGCCAGATCAGATCCTGTATTATTGCAGGCTCAGCAGATCCACATACCCCAAGTTAATTTAAAACCCCATATGTTTGTGTCAAAATTACCAATTTTTAACTGGAGCACATTTCCATTGAATTTTCACTGCTTGATCACCACAAAAACAAGTGTACATAGCAATGTCTCGAGAGCTATGTGATACCATAGTGCTGTGTCAGTGACCAATATTCACATTCTTGTGCTAATACATAGTGCCTGTCCTGGCTTTTGGTTTTGGAAACCTGGTCACCCTACAATTAGCAGATATAAAATGTGGTCTTGAATGACAGGCAAACTTCCACCACTGAAGTAACTTCTCCCTCACCAAGTGCATATGTGTGTCCCAATCAGTAGTACAGTGTTACACTTGTGCAGCTCAGTTCTATATACTACATATTAGCTTCTGAGCACTTTAAAGATGGTGCCAGTTTAACAAAAGGCAGACTAAGCCATGTTGGGACTGGAATTGGTTAACCAACTCAGTGACACTACCTACCACTACTGGTTATAGTGGTAAGAAAGATGGAGTCAAAGTCAGAACAACACTTACAAGAGCATCTACAAATCTGCCCTTATACACTACATTCAGCAAATCAGAGGCAACAAATGCTGCGCGCTCGCTGCACACATCAAAAACAGCACCATCAGCGGCAAGAAAATGTTTACTGTATTGAAAGACTTCACCTCTCCAGCAGCAAGCTCCATCAGCGTAACACACTCTCAAGACACCTATACCCAGCTGTCACTGTTCTTCAGCAACAAGATCATCAGTATCTATGAAATCTTTGAGCCCCAACCAGACCCTTCCACTATCGCAGCCCACTTGCCCATTTCTATCAACACGCAGAGGACCAACCTGACCATCTGGTACACCATCAGTACTCGAGAAACTGCAACAAACATGCAGTCCATACATTCCAGAGCTCCTTTGGAACCCTACCCTCACCACACCTTCATTAAAGGACTGAACCCCATCAGCCCATCCTTCACCCTGATCCTAAATGACTCAATGATCACAGCCATCTACCCAGACACCTGGAAACAGGCCACAGTACCCCCCTTCCTCAAGAAACCATCAGCAGACCCGAAGACACTAGCCAACTAGTAGCCTATATCCCTGCTACACCACCCAGCAAAAGCAATGGAAAAGATTATAAACAAATGCCTAGACGCCCACCTCAATGGCAATGACCTCCTCGAAACCACTCACTCCAAATTCAGGCCTAATCACAGTACAGAGACTGCCCTGGTCATTGCCACGGATGATCATGGGCAGAGGTGAAACAACAGCCCTCATCCTACTGGATCTTTCCGCATCCTTCAACACTGTCTCCCATTGCATCGTTAATTATCCAACGACTACACAAAGTCGGAACTCAAGGGCATGCACTTCACTGGATTTGCTCCTTCTTGAGCGACCACACCTAGTCAGTCAGCCTGGAAGCCTTTACCTCGGATGCCGTTAACCTCATCTGTGGGCTTCCTGAGTCCGGTCTCACTCTGCCCAAACCTTACATGACCCCACTCGCCAGTATCACCTGGGCCCATAGAATCAACACATTCTATGTTGACAACACTCAGCTCACCCTCTCCCTCTCTGACAAGACACCAAACCCCTTAGACTAAAATCTCTGCCTGCATGACCGAAGTTGCCAGATGGATGAAAATCAACTGCCTCAAGCTCAGCATGGATAAGACAGAAGTAGTACTCTTCAGCAAAGTAAGCTCGCTTTGGGACTCCACCTGGTGACCTGCCGAACTTGGACCTACTCCCCTCCTGGCAACTGACAGAAGGAACATCGAAATAGTAATCGACAACCAAGGCCAGTCAAGTGAACGCAGACTCCGTCTCCTGCCTCCACATGGTCAAGATGCTCAAGAACGTGCAGAACCATCACCCTCATCAGCAGCAAGTTGGAATACAGCAGCACACTCTATGCTGGAATCAATGCTCAACTGACTAGAAGACTCCAGACCAAATAAACCTCAGACGTCATGGCCAGCATTAACCTCCGAACCCGCACTCACAACATCCCATATCTCGAAAAGCTCTGCTGGCTCCCAATCCACAAACAAGTAGTCTTCAAACTCCTCACACATTCACACAAAGCCTTACACAACATTGGACCCATGTACCACAACAATTGCATAAACTTGCACAAACCTGGCAGGCACATCTGCTCAGCCAGACTCCTACTCACACACACACCCTGCATATGCAAAACCAGACCCAGAGGTTGTGCCTTCTGCCACATCGCTCCTAAACCATGGAATGACCTGCACATCAGAGCCTCCTCTGCAGTGCTTGAATTCCACAAGAAATTGAAGATTTGGCTTTTCAACTAGCCCTGACCTTGGCTTGGCCTAAACAGATCCTGCTTCAGCTCCAGTACACTCTTCTGAGTGAGTTGTGTATTATGCAAATTCCCATTATATAACATAACAGAAAGTAGAGGTTGGCGAGCCACTGAAAGTTCAAGCCAGATGCCTACTTTACCTCAGCTCGACATCTTCTTGCACCTTGAGCTCAAAACGAGACAACTTTTTATGTGGCTTCTGCCTGCCACCAATTGTTAGATGTGGCATCTTTTGGCGTGTTTCCCCTGAGTTTTTGCTTTCTGACCTCCCGGTTTTGACTGTGTTTTTGCTGGCTTAGTGTCTCTGCGCACTTTCTCACTGCTGATCAGTGTTAAAGTGCAAGTGCTCCTGTTGTAAATTGTGTTATGGATTGGTGTTTCCACGATTGGCATATTTGATTTACGTCTCAGTCCCTAGTAAAGTGCACTGAGTGTGCCAGGGCCTGTAAATCAAATGCTGTTGGTGGACTGGAGCACTGGATTGTGCCACCCACACAAACAGCCTGTAAATGTAACTCTGGCCTGCCATTGCAGAGCCTGTGTGCAGTCTGGGGCGGCCATGTCGACTTGGCAAGTGTACCCTCTTGCCAGGCCCTAACCTTCCCTTTTCTTACATGTCAGTCACCCCTAAGGTAGGCCTAAGGTACCCTGAGGGCAGGTTGCAGTGTATGTGAAAGGTAGGACATGCCCTGGTGTGTGTGGCATGTCCTGATAGTGAATTACTGCCAATTTCGTTTTTCACTATTGCAAGGCTACCTGTTCCCATAGGACAGAATGGGGAGTTTGTTTATAACAGCTTATAAACATAACTGGCCCTGGGAACTGTTATATTCCATATAGGTACCCTATATAGGCGCAGGTAATCTGGTAACCTTTCACCTATATTCTTCCCTACATCCCACACATAAAGGTTCTTGAGTACTGACCTTTTACCTAGATATGACACTACATTCAGAATGCGGGTTTTTCCCTGGTTCGATTCTCTTACATTATGCATAAGGCTTCTTGGAAGCACAGCAGGACTAACAGTAGGATTACCATCTCCTGTATAATATCTCTGTATAAAGTTCAGGCCCAACGTCATCCTTTAGGCCGACACAGTAACACAGCAAGGTAGGACCCCTGGGGAGGCCTATGGGTATATATACAGCACATCTTGCTTAGGACGAGAGAGGATACCGAGACTTCCCGGCTGACACACTGACCAGAGATGCTGAGGTTTCTGCATGCAGACGCTCCAGCTCGCAGTGGTCTAAACATCCCTCGCGGGGTGTCCAACTCGAGACCAGGACGTGGTCCCCTATTCTCTCATTCTAAGGTAATGGGGTTGACTAGATCCTAGAGGGATTCTTGGCATAACACCTACATAGATGTTAGGTACATTTAGGTACATCTAGTTAGGGAGACATCGTAGGAGTACGCACTTTTTATCATGTGTTTTATGTACTTGTATATATTCATGATTTCTGAAAAATGGTAGAACTATACCATCCCTTTACTTTCGTAGTACTGCTACTCATATATCTCTGCTACTGTCTAATGGTTGTTGCATCTATTCTACACTAGAATAACAACTGTTCAATAAATACTTATTGAAAACGCCCAGCCTGTTTATTCTGTGTACCTCTCTGAGACAAAATAAGTGAGCACGAGTGACTGAGCGAAAGGTAGTATAATGTTTCCACGATTCTGAGGGATCAGGGTTGTCATATTCTGAGGTTTCCAGAATCAATTCTCTCCTTGGTAAGAGGAGATTATAGTGGCACTGTGAGCTAGCTAATACAGACAGGCTAACGTATCCGGTGGGGGTGCACGGAATCAGTCCGCCACCACTCCCACAGTTTATGTTATCCAAACACGCAGATCCTGTATAGGTAATATAGAAACTACACGACATGGCGCCGCCAACATTGGTTGGGTACTAATTTAACAGTAGAATCTGAGTAGTTCAGTCGTGCTATTCTCAGAGACCCCTACTCACAAAACACCAGAGACGTCTGGAGTGGGTGTGCACAAACTCCGCCACAGCTGAGTAGGCTACAAAATCCTATTTATTGGCTGTTGGTTAATCAAGCTTGAAGGACACAGTGTTCCTAAAATTGTGCATAAACACCGTATCTTGGTTTCCTTGAAAACTATTTAGTGTTCTAAAAACAGTGACTAACCAAGAATTAGACCCACTGCAACAAGCACTGCCCCTCTCTGAGGAGGAAGATGCAGACGCAATATAAATTGCACCAAACTTTAGAAATACGCCCTGAGACTGCTAGAGCATGGTCTATCATCCAGGGGTGGCATACTAGTTTTCATGATTGAGGCCCACGAATCACACAGGACGGAGGTATTTTATTCGTGGGTTACATTCCCAGCAGTAAATGCAAGAACAAAAACATTTCACTCCTACACAGAAGGAGATGCACCAGCGGAATATTGTCCGTTCGAGGACATTGAGGTTCCGCTCACATACCAGGAACATTTATACTGGTTTAAAGGCGCCCTACCCCATACTACATCCCATCCAGACACACACTTCCTGCTCTAATTACTCCTAACAGACCACTTTTTATCACTAACAAACATATAATCAGCCATCCATCATATGTCCAACCAACATCCTCCTCTTCCTTCTACCGTACTAACACAAACGCACAACACATACACTGCACAACACCATACTTTTTAGCTCTTGCAACAAACCAGTCTAAGACAAACACTCTTACCTCTACACAAAACATACACTCTACTCATAAACACATCAACACCCCCTCTACCTTACAACCTCCTCTCACAAACAATACTATACAAACAAATCCATCGCATGAAACAAATACACCAGAGCTTCTTTTCACTACTCCTCAAAAACAAAACATATCACGCACACCAACACAACAAGATCTTCCAAGCGCAACACCTCATAATACTTACCATTACAAAATACAAACATACACCCACCTTTCAAACCACACAAAGGAACAAACACAAATGCCAAGCTTTCTCTCTTCCACCACATCTAACACAGATACAGCAACTCTCTTTCAAACGCCTCTCATCCATTGGACAATTTAGAACCTTACTACATGACCCACATGCTGCACTACCACCCCTGAATCATACACCTTCCACCCTAAACACACGCAAACAATATAAGCGACGAGCCACACCTCACACCTTCGCTTCCCCATGTCTACTGTAAGGGTGGGCGTCAAATTCCGTTCCGCTAGCGGAACTTGCGGACTTCGGCATTTCCGCGTTCCACGCGGAAATGTCGAAACTCCGCGATCCGCGGCGGAACGGAATTCGGGTGCAAGAAAGCACTGAAGCAGGTGCCCGAGTTGAAGCTCAAATTCTGTAACGCATTAATCAGCACAAAAAATTCGTGAGCAAGGTCGAGGCTAAGCAGGAGTGCTTTCTGCCCATATCTACCGTCAAACATTAGCTGTAATCCCCGATGGAGGTCTTTGCATCCTTGATTTTCCCGAGCGCAATCCCCGTGTAGGTCCAGTGACCAGGAGGTTCTTCCTCCTCATCTGCTGCTCAGATCCTGCTCTGACCCTTTATAAACAAGAGGCATGTGAACAGGCCTAGAAGCCCTGCCCGTTTGTCCCCGCCCCACATACACTAGTGGTATGCACCGTCTTCCCGCCCTTTCCCCAGAATGATGGACAGCTTAATCAAAGGACCCCGGCGCTTTCGGCACGGTGGCAAAGTTACAGACACACAGGTCACTGGGGTCAATTCTTCTGGACCTTTACGCAGCTGTAGTGTAGGAAAGGCACTATACATTTACCCAACGAGGTAGCACTTACCGATTAGCCAGTAGAAAGTACTCCAGTTGAGTAGAGGTATTGCACAAAACGGAGGCATCTTCGTGGATAAATATGCTGGGCAGGTGTGCAGAATTCGTGAGCGTGGTTAAGCAGATGTGCCTTCTCTCCATTTCCAACGTGAAAAGTTAGCTGTAATCCCCGATGGAGGTCTTTGCATCCTTGATTTTCCCGAGCGCAATCCTCGTGTAGAATTCGTGAGCGTGGTTAAGCAGATGTGCCTTCTTCCTATTTCCACCCTGAAAAGTTAGCTGTAATACCCGATGGAGGTCTTTGCATCCTTGATTTTCTCGAGCGCAATCACGTGTAGGTCCAGTGACCAGGAGGTTCTTCCTCCTCATCTGCTGCTGAGATCCTGCGCTGACCCTTTATAAACAAGAGGCATGTGAACAGGCCTAGAAGCCCCGCCTGTTTGCCCCCGCCCCACATACACTAGTGGTATGCACCGTCTTCCCGCCCTTTCCCCAGAATGATGGACAGCTTAATCAAAGGACCCCGGCGCTTTCGGCGTGGTGGCAAAGTTACAGACACACAGGTCACTGGGGTCAATTCTTCTGGACCTTTACGCAGCTGTAGTGTAGGAAAGGCACTATACATTTACCCAATGAGATAGCACTTACCGATTAGCCAGTAGAAAGTACTCCAGTTGAGTAGAGGTATTGCACAAAACGGTGGCATCTTCGTGGATAAATATGCAGGGCAGGATTCAACGGGTGCAGCAAAATCTCCGCGAGCACGCGAAATTCCGCGTGCTCGCGGAGATTTCTTGCCGTTTCGCGGAATTTTGCGGAACGCAACTCCGCAAATTCCGCCCACCCTTAGTCTACTGCACAACAATGTTACACCACGAAAAGAACACAGCACACCAACTCACTCTCAAACACCGTCTCCACCACCTACACACGCAGACCCATCAAAATGCCTTCTTAGCATGCTGGATGAGGAACATGATACAGAACAGCTACACGATTGCTATCCTAACACAGCTAATACCAGCACTAAAAACACACCTGCTACAAACCCACACAATACTAATCACTCTTCTACAAAACAAAGTCTCACTATCACCAAAGCCCATTCTCTAAACTATCTACTAATAAATGCTCGATCCCTCTCTAAAAACAAACATCACATCTACGACCTTCTCACCGATGCAAAACCAGACAAACTATTTGTTAGAAATGGGGGTCTCTAGTTGGCAATGGCTGGCGCCACTGTCCAAATAGGGACCCTTCTTCCTAAGTCAGGGCAAGTGGGCTACCCCCTTTGATAACCCCTGCTCAACCCTGTGGTAACGTAGCACGAGCAGTTAGGCCTATCTCAGAGGCAGTGTGTGAAGCATTTATGACCATGCACAATAAGGCAGTAACGACACCACAAAAGGACACAACTCAAGTAGGTATAGAAAAAATAGTATCTTTATCTAAGGTTTAGTACGAGACTCTCAAAAGCGTTTTAACCAGTCACAATGCATGTAAATCAGTAGGGACTTAAAAGGCAATACGTATTCACCAGAACGTGGCACGGACTGAGTTCAAGGCCTGGGTCTACGCGACCAGTTGCGCACCAGATACCTGCCGTTGGACGGGGACACAGCACGTAGCTTCTCAAAGAAGCGGAGACGGTGACAGGCGGACTCCCAGCGACCACAGTTCTCGATGGCAGTGGTCCGCAAAGTGCACTCACAATGATTCGGGCACTCGTGGAAAGGCGGGCTCCCAGCGGCAGCAGCACACGGCTGCGGCGGCCCGGGCTGGTGGTGGTGATGACTCTCGTCGTGTAGCTCCGTGGTGGGCTCGCGGCGGCAGCAGTGCTCTCCTGGCTGCGGCGGCCCACGGGATGATTCACGATGGTGCAAGGTTGACAAAGATGCGGGCACTCAGTGGCAGCAGCTCTCTCTTAGCTGCGGCCCACAGGACAAATCCCAATGATGCAAATTTAGCAAAGGTGCGAGCACTCAGCGGCGGCAGCCCTCTCTTGGCTGCGGCGGCTCACAGGACAAATCTCGGTGATGCAAAGTTAGCAAAGGTGCGAGCACTCAGCGGCGGCAGCTCTCTCTTAGCTGCTGCGGCTCACAGGACAAATCACGATGATGCAAAGTTAGCAAGGGTGCGAGCACTCAGCGGCGGCAGCTCTCTCTTAGCTGTGGCGGCTCAAAGGACAATTCACGATGATGCAAAACTGACACAAGTGTGGGCATCCAGCGGCGGCAGCTCTCTTAGCTGCGGCGGCCCACAGGACAATTTACGATGTTGCACAGCTGACACAAGTGCGGGCATCTAGCGGCAGCAACTCTCTTAGCTGCGACGGCCCGCAGGACAATTCGCGATGTTGCACAGCTGACACAAGTGCGGGCACTCAGCGGCGGCAGCTCTCTCTAGCTGCGGCGGCCCACACAGTTTCAGCGAAGGTTCAGAGGATTCAAAATAAGGCGGGTACTCAGCGGCGGCAGCTCTCTCTTAGCTGCGGCGGCCAACACAGTTTCAGCGAAGGTTCTGAGGATTCAAAATGAGGCGGGCACTCAGCGCTGGCAGCTCTCTCTTAGCTGTGGCAGCCCACACAGTTTCAGCGAAGGTTCTGAAGATTCAAATTAAGGTGGGCACTCAGCGGCGGCAGCTCTCTCTTAGCTGCGGCGGCCCACACACAGAGTTCACAAGGGTTACCAGTCCGCGTTCCTCACAGTAGGACTAGAGGTTCCGGATTACTCGACGGAGGCCTCACCTGCAAGTAGAATTCCTAGCAAAGGAATTCGGGCGGCTGACGGGGTGAAGTCTAATGTCCCTGAGACTTCAGCAGGAGGCGCTCTCAATTCAGGCCCTTGGGTAGTTTCTTCAGCAAGCTTGGTGAAAGTTTCAAAGTCTTTTCCTCTGTCCGCTCAGACAGAGTTTTGTCTTGACATCCAGAAGGAACACACTTGAAACAGGTTTCAGCGCAGCGTTTTATACCTAAAAAGTCTTTGTTCTCTGCAGTCACAAATCACTGCATCCAGCCATAACCAGTTCGGTGGGGTCGGGGAGCACTTGGTTTACGAGGCGACATCCTGCCCTTTGAGAATCTGGGGGTCTGCTATCAAATGCCCAGTGGGAGGTGGAGCCATCATTCACCTTGCCAGGCACGGCCCTGCTCAGATCAAAGAGTCACCCCTCTCCATACTCTAAATGCCGATCTCTCTCTCCAGCCAGGTCTGACCCAGCGGGCCCTGCTGCTCCAAAACCAGACGGCCAATACACACGCTAGCAAAGCCTACAGGAAAGCTGAGGCCAGAAAATACCTTGTTTCTAGCAGAGGTATTTTCAAACACGGGCTACGCAAATAATACTCACCAAAAGATGTATCTCAACATCCCGAGTGCAAACATATCAAATTCGACGTTCCTATCAGGTTCCTGGGGGCAGGTAGGATTAGGGCATGTCATACTCAGCCTGCCCATTCTGGCCCATGAGAACGGATAGCCTCACAATAGTAAACAGTGAAATGGAGGGTAACTCGCTATTAGAACATGCTACACAGACATACTTTAAAAGCTGCTTCGGTGGGTAGCGCAAATCTGCGCTGCCGGCCCACCAGCAGTATTTGGTCTACCAGCCCTGGGCACACACAGTGCACTGATACTAGGGACTGACAGGTAAACCAAATGAGCCAATTATGATTATCCCAATTCATACAGTTATCTTTACACAGGGAGCATTCGTGCTGTGTCACTGATTGGCAGTGGCACAGCGCCCAGAGCATCTAAATCCAGCCAACATAAAAGGTCAGAAGCGAAAAGAGGAAGGGAGACCCACGCCAATGATGCCAGGTCTAACACACGTCCCCTCCAGCTGAAATGTGGGGAGAACTAACCATTCCCTTGGGAGTTCTCATCACTAAGGCGGAAAAACCTGGACAGACCGTCAGCATTGGCGTGTTCTATACCAGGGCGGTGTTCCACCGTGAAATCCATACCCTGTAGGGAAATGGACCACCTCAACAACTTGGGATTCTCACCCCTCATATGCATCAACCATCTAAGGGGCCTGTGGTCTGTCTGAACCCGGAAGTGAGTCCCAAACAGATATGGTCTCAGCTTCTTCAGCGCCCAGACCACAGCAAATGCCTCACGCTCAATTGCACTCCACCTCTGTTCCCTGGGAAGTAACCTCCTGCCTAGGAAGGCTACCGGTTGGTCTAGTCCCTCCTCATTGATCTGTGACAGAACAGCCCCTATACCATGCTCTGAGGCGTCTGTCTGGACAACAAATTCCTTTGAAAAGTCGGGTGCCTGAAGCATGGGTGCGGTGCACATGGCAGTCTTTAGGGCGTCAAAAGCTTTCTGACAGGTGTCAGTCCAGTTTACCTTCTTTGGCTGCTTCTTAGAAGTCAGCTCAGTCAAGGGTGCAATAATGTTGCCATATACCTTGACAAACCTCCTGTAGTACCCCGTGAGTCCTAAGAAGGCTCTCACCTGCGTCTGAGTCTTGGGGGTTCCCACGCCAGGATAGTTTCAATTTTGGGCTGAAGGGGCGCCACCTGGCCGCTCCCCACCTGGTGCCCCAAATACACTACAGAACCCTGTCCAATCTGGCACTTACTGGCTTTGATTGTGAGGCCTGATTTCCGCAGTGCCATCAATACCTCCCAGAGGTGGCGCAGGTGGTCCTCCCAAGAGGAGCTAAACACCGCAATGTCATCCAGGTAGGCGGCACTGAAGTCTTCCAGCCCAACCAACACCCTGTTGACCAGCCTCTGAAAGGTGGCAGGGGCATTCTTCATTCCAAAGGGCATCACCCGGAACTGGTAGTGCCCATCGGGTGTGGAGAAGGCTGACCTCTCCTTTGCTCCCTCGGTCAAGGCGATCTGCCAATACCCAGACGTCAAATCAAATGTGCTGAGGTATTTTGCAGCCCCTAACCGATCTATGAGCTCATCAGCTCTGGGGATGGGGTGCGCGTCAGTCTTCGTGATGGAATTGAGGCCCCGATAGTCCACGCAGAACCGAAGTTCTGGGGTGGTACCAGGCGCTGCAGCTTTTGGTACGAGGACCACTGGGCTGGACCAAGGGCTGCTAGAGGACTCAATCACCCCAAGGGCAAACATTTTGGTAACCTCATCCTTAATGTAGGCCCTTACCCGGTCAGTCACTCGGTAAGCCTTGTGCTTAATGGGAGGACTGTCCCCGGTGTCCACGTCATGGACACACCAATCAGTGACACTAGGTACCAGGGAGAACAGATCACTGAATTGCCCCAACAGTTGGCGACAATCACCCTGCTGCTCAGGGGTCAGTGTGGTGGAGAGGACCACACCCTCCACTGACCCATCTCGCTCCCCTGCACACAGGAGGTCAGGAAGGGGCTCGCTCTCCTCCTCCATCCCAGCATCTGTGGCCAGAAGCATGCCCACTTCAGACCTCTCAAAGTGGGGCTTCAGGCGGTTAACATGCAGGACCCGCAAGGGGTTCCTGGGAGACTGCAAGTCCACCACGTAGGTAACAGGACTCTTGCGCTCCACCACCTCAAAGGGGCCGGTCCACTTATCCTGGAGCGCACAGGGCTCCACCGGGGCCATGGCCCAAAACTTCTGTCCAGGCTGAAACTCGATCAGAGTGGCATTCTGATCATGCCAGCGTATCATCTCTTCCTGGCTGGCTTCCAGGTTTGCCTCAGCAAGTTTCCTGAAGCGCCGAGTCTGGTTCCTGAAGGCCAGCATGTAACTAAACACATCCTGGGGAGGTTTCCTGGGAGGTTGCTCCCACCCTTCCTTGACCAGACTCAGAGGCCCTCTTACCGGGTAACCATAGAGCAGCTCAAAGGGACTGAACCCTAAGGACTTCTGTGGCACCTCACGGTAAGCAAACAACAGGCATGGCAAGAGGACATCCCACTTACACCTCATGGGCTCGCCTAGGCCCATAATCATGCCCTTAAGGGTCCAGTTGAATCTCTCAACCAGCCCATTACCCTGGGGGTGGTAAGGAGTGGTGAACTTATATGTTACCCCACGCTCCTCTCACAGAGACTTCATGTACTTGGAGATGAAGTTAGTTCCCCTATCGGACACCACCTCTCTGGGGAATCCCACATGGGAGAAAAGCCCCATCAGTGCCCGTCCCACCACGGGGGCCATCCCTGTCCTGAGCGGGATGGCCTCAGGGTACCGGGTGGCATGGTCCACCAAGACCAGGATGAACCTGTTGCCCATGGCTGTCTTGGGATCCAGAGGCCCCACAATATCAATGCCCACTCTCTCGAATGGGGTGCTCACCACGGGAAAGGGCTGTAGTGGGGCCTTAATCTTCCCCCACTCTTCCCACTTGCCTGGCAAGTCTCACACGTCCTGCAGTGAGCATCTGAGCTCCTGCGCATCTGGGGCCAATAGAAGTGGGTGACCAGCCTCTCAAAGGTCTTGGTCTGCCCCAGATGTCCGGCCAGTGGCACATCATGAGCCAACCCCAGTAGGAAGGTCCTGAAGCGCTGGGGCACCACCAGCACACGGGCTGACCCAGGCTCAGCAACCTTAGGCTCGCTGTAAAGGAGGTCGTTCTCCCAATAGATCCAATGTGACCCTGTCTGGTCACCTACTGCCTGGGCGGCGGCCTGTCGCCGCACCCCCTCAAGAGAAGGGCAGGTTCTCTGCTGCTCGCAAAATTCCTCCCTGGAGGGCCCCCTTTCCGGCTGCCAATGGGTCAGCTCCGGTAGGTCCCCCAGTTCGGCCACTTGTTCCCCTGTAGGTTCCAGGGCATCCCCCTCAAGGTCTGCTCCCTCCGGGACCGTGGGAACCGCGGGGGCCGGTTTCCCGCGCCCCCTACCCCTTCTCTTTGAGGCAGGGGCCTGGGCCATACTTTCAGGCTCCAGACCCTCTTGAACATCCTTCTGAGCTGTCATGGACCGAGTGGTCACACACGCCCACTCAGGCAAACCCAACATTTCCAAATGAGACTTTCTCTCCACCGTAGCCCACGGGGAGTTCTCCAGATCGTTGCCCAACAGACAGTCTACAGGCATGGCGGCCCTCACAGCCACTTGAAGAGTTCCTGTGACCCCCCCACTCGAAGGGAACCTGAGCCACTTCACACTGGCTCTCTGAGTTGTCTGCTGACACTACGGGGCAGAATGCATGGGGGACAACTTGCTCTTTGGACACCAACCGGGAGCTGACAGCAGTCACACTAGCTCCGGTGTCCCTGAGAGCCTCCACCCTATGGCCATTGATGGTCACCCACTGCCGGTACTTCTGAGTGTTGGTCGGCAGTGTGGGGTTAGGGACCTTCTCGAAGTCCCCTAGCGAGACAAGGGTTAACTCTACGGGATCCCACCCACCTTGGACCTCCATTTCCTCCCCCCAGGGCTACACTGGCAATCTGGCGGGATGGTGCACGGGGTGGTGCACGAGGGGATGCATTGGGGTCCCTCTGGGGACACTGGGGATCATAATACCGGTGGCCCACTTGACCACACTTGAAACAAGTAAGGGGCCCCCTATGAACAGGCCTACCTGTCGGGGACACTGGCTTCTTCTCAGGGGGAGGCTGGGACACCACTGCTTGGTTCCCTTGGGAATTACTTTGGGGCCCTCTCTGGAACTCCCTCTGTTTACCCTTGTCCCCCCCACTTTTCTGCTGGGGACCCTGCCCACCTCTGGCGAAGTCTCCCACAAAACCTTTGCGGACCCGGGTGCTCACCCAGCGGTCCGCCTCCTCAGCAAGCTTCCTAGGGTTAGTCAGCTTGCTATCAATCAGGTGCTGGCGTAGCTCTGGAAAACAGTTACTGGACAAATGCTCCCACGCAAACAAATCATACAATTGCTCAAAAGTTTCCACTTTGCTACCTTTTACCCAGCGATCCATTGCTCTGCAGAAAAAAGACACATATTCAACCCACGTGGTACCCTCTAACTTCTTACAGGTCCTAAACCTCTGCCTGTACATTTCCGGGGTCAAACCATAACGGGTCATCAAAGCTTCTTTCATATGGGCATACACCATCCTGCTCTCCTCAGGCAGGTCCAACAGGGTATCCCTACCATCACTCACAAAGCGCCCCCACAATCCCGCTCCCCAATCCTGCTCAGGGACCCGGTGGGACACCATTGCTATCTCATATGCGGCAAACCATTGCCCAATATCCTCACTCTTGTGAAAATCCTTAATGACATCCTTAGGAATATAAACTCTACTCTCAGGAGTTACTAAAGGTATGCTGCCACCAGAGGGGAGACCGGGACACTCCTCGCCCTGATCTCTATCTCCCTCAACATTCTCTCATGTTCCATTCTCATTTTCTCAAGTTCAAATGACAATCGATTCTTCTCAATGTCTAACTTCTTACTCTCAAGGTCCTTCTGACCTTCCAATTTAGCCATCTCCAAACTATGCCTCCTATCTCTCTCCCTGTCCTCCAGCTCTTCTGGGGTCAGGCTCCTTTGGGATACACTAGTACCTGGATTGGAGGGTGTTCTATCTCCCCCTCTACTGCATCATCCTGCTGCCCTCCAGCATTCTCTTCCTCATCCCCAGCGGACTCTCTCGCTTCCCACCAGGCCTTCAGCGCCTTGTGGTACTCCTCCTTCCTAGAGAGACCTATCACGGGGACTGCGAATTGCCTACAAAATGACTTCAGCTGTTTGGCAGTATAGGTATCTAATCTTTCCTCCTCAAAGGCGAGATCCTCCGAAGCATTGGATGTTGGCCTTCCCATATTAGCAGTACTCATGGCTGCGATCAACAATTCAAATACTAAAACAACCAACTAAAAAAAATTCGGAGAGAGAAAAACAAAATCCGCGCGTGTCTGCGCTTTGGTCTGTACTCACTAGTGGTGGATCATAAATGCAAGTCCTGATCCTCACCGCTGATCGTCAATGTTAGAAATGGGGGTCTCTAGTTGGCAATGGCTGGCGCCACTGTCCAAATAGGGACCCTTCTTCCTAAGTCAGGGCAAGTGGGCTACCCCCTTTGATAACCCCTGCTCAACCCTGTGGTAACGTAGCACGAGCAGTTAGGCCTATCTCAGAGGCAGTGTGTGAAGCATTTATGACCATGCACAATAAGGCAGTAACGACACCACAAAAGGACACAACTCAAGTAGGTATAGAAAAAATAGTATCTTTATCTAAGGTTTAGTACGAGACTCTCAAAAGCGTTTTAACCAGTCACAATGCACGTAAATCAGTAGGGACTTAAAAAGGCAATACGTATTCACCAGAACGTGGCACGGACTGAGTTCAAGGCCTGGGTCTACGCGACCCGTTGCGCACCAGATACCTGCCGTTGGACGGGGACACAGCACGTAGCTTCTCGAAGAAGCGGAGACGGTGACAGGCGGACTCCCAGCGACCACAGTTCTCGATGGCAGTGGTCCGCAAAGTGCACTCACAATGATTCGGGCACTCAGGGACAGGCGGGCTCCCAGCGGCAGCAGCACGCGGCTGCGGCGGCCCGGGCTGGTGGTGGCGATGACTCTCGTCGTGCAGCTCCGTGGTGGGCTCGCGGCGGCAGCAGTGCTCTCCTGGCTGCGGCGGCCCACGGGACGATTCACGATGGTGCAAGGTTGGCAAAGATGCGGGGACTCAGCGGCAGCAGCTCTCTCTTAGCTGCGGCGGCCCAAAGGACAAATCCCAATGATGCAAATTTAGCAAAGGTGCGAGCACTCAGCGGCGGCAGCCCTCTCTTGGCTGCGGCGGCTCACAGGACAAATCTCGGTGATGCAAAGTTAGCAAAGGTGCGAGCACTCCGCGGCAGCAACTCTCTCTTAGCTGCGGCGGCTCACAGGACAAATCACGATGATGCAAAGTTAGCAAGGGTGCGAGCACTCAGCGGCGGCAGCTCTCTCTTAGCTGCGGTGGCTCACAGGACAAATCACGATGATGCAAAGTTAGCAAGGGTGCGAGCACTCAGCGGCGGCAGCTCTCTCTTAGCTGCGGCGGCTCAAAGGACAATTCACGATGATGCAAAACTGACACAAGTGCGGGCATCCAGCGGCAGCAGCTCTCTTAGCTGCGGCGGCCCACGGGACAATTCATGATGTTGCACAGCTGACACAAGTGCGGGCACTCCAGCGGCGGCAGCTCTCTCTAGCTGCGGCGGCCCGCAGGACAATTCACGAATGTTGCACAGGACTCGACACAAGTGCGGGCACTCAGCGGCGGCAGCTCTCTTAGCTGCGGCAGCCCACACAGTTTCATGAAGGTTCCGAGGATTCAAAATAAGGTGGGCACTCAGTGGCGGCAGCTCTCTCTTAGCTGCGGCAGCCCACACAGTTTCAGCGAAGGTTCTGAAGATTCAAATTAAGGCGGGCACTCAGCGGCGGCAGCTCTCTCTTAGCTGCGGCGGCCCACACAGTTTCAGCGAAGGTTCTGAAGATTCAAATTAAGGTGGGCACTCAGCGGCGGCAGCTCTCTCTTAGCTGCGGCGGCCCACACACAGAGTTCACAAGGGTTACCAGTCCGCGTTCCTCACAGTAGGACTAGAGGTTCCGGATTACTCAACGGAGGCCTCACCTGCAAGTAGAATTCCTAGCAAAGGAATTCGGGCGGCTGACGGGGTGAAGTCTAATGTCCCTGAGACTTCAGCAGGAGGCGCTCTCAATTCAGGCCCTTGGGTAGTTTCTTCAGCAAGCTTGGTGAAAGTTTCAAAGTCCTTTCCTCTGTCCGCTCGGACAGAGTTTCGTCTTGACATCCAGAAGGAACACACTTGAAACAGGTTTCAGCGCAGCGTTTTATACCTAAAAAGTCTTTGTTCTCTGCAGTCACAAATCACTGCATCCAGCCAGAACCAGTTCGGTGGGGTCGGGGAGCACTTGGTTTACGAGGCGACATCCTGCCCTTTGAGAATCTGGGGGTCTGCTATCAGACGCCCAGTGGGAGGTGGAGCCATCATTCACCTTGCCAGGCACGGCCCTGCTCAGATCAAAGAGTCACCCCTCTCCATACTCTAAATGCCGATCTCTCTCTCCAGCCAGGTCTGACCCAGCGGGCCCTGCTGCTCCAAAACCAGATGGCCAATACACAAGCTAGCAAAGCCTACAGGAAAGCTGAGGCCAGAAAATATCTTGTTTCTAGCAGAGGTATTTTCGAACACGGGCTACGCAAATAATCCTCACCAAAAGATGTATCTCAATGTCCCGAGCTCAAACATATCAAATTCGATGTTCCTATCATGTTCCTGGGGGCAGGTAGGATTAGGGCATGTCATACTCAGCCTGCCCATTCTGGCCCATGAGAACGGATAGCCTCACAATAGTAAACTGTGAAATGGAGGGTAACTCGCTATTAGAACATGCTACACAGACATACTTTAACCTCTTCCGTGCTCGCGTCGGCCAACGGCCGTCATGAGCACTACCTCCCCAGTGCTGCGAACGACTGTTGGCCGACGCAGCCCCGCCCACTCCGTGGAACGCCCGCACCGCGGCGGAATTGCCGCCGCGGTAAACGGGTTAAAAGCTGCTTCGGTGGGTAGCGCAAATCAGCGCTGCCGGCCCACCAGCAGTATTTGGTCTACCAGCCCTTGGCATACACAGTGCACTGATACTAGGGACTGACAGGTAAACCAAATGAGCCAATTATGATTATCCCAATTCATACAGTTATCTTTACACAGGGAGCATTCGTGCTGTGTCACTGATTGGCAGTGGCACAGTGCCCAGAGCTTCTAAATCCAGCCAACATAAAAGGTCAGAAGCGAAAAGAGGAGGGGAGACCCGCGCCAATGATGCCAGGTCTAACACTATTCATAACTGAATCATGGTTGGGAGATGATGTGGCTCCAGTCCTGCATGAAGCCGTTCCTCTAGGCTAACTAACGATTACCCAAAATTGTATAGGCAAAAAAGGAGGTGGTCTAGCTGTTGTGTTCAGACAAACATCACATATCACTAAAGTTGACGACATCACCATAAAGAATTGTGAGGCTCTTCTCACCAGATGCAATCCTACACCGTCTCCCTCCTGTAACTTCCTGCTCCTTTACAGACCTCCACCAAGCAAGGTGACATTCCCAGATGCACTTCTAGACAGTTTCAAACCTGATAACAATACACTCCAACCTATGCGTTCTGGGTGACCTCAACATTTGGTTTGACAAACCCAATATGACTCATCCAAAAACAATAATCACTGGCCTAGACGTACTAAACCTGCATCAGATTGTCCACAAACCCACACAGATCGCTGGACATTTCCTAGATGTCATTTTTGCTAATACCGAACTAGTTACCTTTCAAACTATAACTCCAGTCACATGGTCAGACCACCACTTGCTTGCTTTCCAACATAAAACAACACTAAGCAACTCACCTATAACTACCTTACATCCATCCACCTATCGATCGTGGAACAAACTCAATTTGGAACACTTAGAAACACAACTAACATCCAGTACAAATCTGGAAACGATAAATTCTGTTCAAAAACTATATGAGTGGTTACAGGAAGCTTTTGACATCCTGATACCACTCAAAACCACACAACAGGACAAAAGAAAATAAGCGCCTTGGAGAAACATAGAGATAAAAGACATAAAAAAACAAATTAGAAAGCTGCAACGTACCTGGCTCAAAACAAATGCCAAACAAGACAAACTTCACCTACAGAAAATTAACAGATTATACAAGTCAGCTATCAAAAAGCTAAGAAAAGGTACTATTCAGACAGAATTAAAAATGCTAAATGTGCAAATAAAGAATTCTATAAAATACTCAATGAATTTCGCAAACCAAATTGCCTAGAAGGAACTCATCCTGTTACTCAAGATTTCACAGACTAACTGGCAAATCATTACACTGACAAAGCAGACACGTTGGACTCATACTTAAAACAGAGAAAAAGCACCAGCACTAACCCTTTGACAAAACAACAATCCAAGAATACTCTAACCCAGCCGCTCTGTTCCTTCCAACACATCTCACACAATGAATTTATGGACCTGGTCAAAGCAAGCAGGCATGCCGGCAGCCCTTCTGACCTGTGTCCACCACAAACTTTCAAGACAATTCTTTTAACAACCTCTGCTGCCACTCCAGTAAGAAGAATCATCAACGAGTCCTTAACTACCGGAATATTTCCAGAAGAACTCAAAAAGTCATACATACGCCCTTTACTGAAGGAAACAAACTTGGACCCGCTGAACCCTGACAACTACAGACCCATTACAAATGGACCTTTCCTGGGCAAACTGATAGAAAGAGCAGCGTTCGCCCAGATGTCACAATTCATTGAAGAGAATGACATACGTTCAGACTTCCAAACAGGTTTCCGTCCGGAAAGAGGCACAGAATCTGCCCTCCTTACCGTCTGGGATGACCTGAAGAACACAGTAGACTGCAACTGGGTTGCTGCGCTTCTCCTCTTGGACCTCTCGGCTGCCTTTGATACGGTTGACCATGGCATTCTGATACAAAGACTCTATGAAGCCGGCATAGAGGGGACTGCTCTAGACTGGATTGCATCCTACCTTCGAAACAGAACTAATGTCATCCATACCCCACCTTTCTCATCCAAACCATACTCCACAAAAGCAGGGGTCCCTCAAGGCTCTATCATCTCGCCCATGCTTTTCAAAATCTACATGAAGTCATTACCGGTACTGATCAATCAATTTCACCTCAGTGCTATAACTATGCAGATGACACACAAATACTCCTTCAACTGGAATGCCCCAAAGATATTGGAAACTCCCCAATTTTCAGTTGTCTCAGAGCCATGGATCAGTGGATGATTTGGAGCCACCTCAAATTGAATGTTTCCAAAATGGAAATACTCATGTGTGGCAATTGGAAACATTATGACCCACTTGCCGCCTGGCCTGATAAACTGGGATCACCACCTAAAGTATCGAAGGAAGTAAGAAACCTCGGAATGACCATGGACTCCAAGCTGTCGATGAATGCCCAAGTGGACAAACTAGCAAGATCAAGCTTTGTCACTATAAAAACGCTGCGACGAATTTTCCCTCATTTGAGATTTCCACACAAGGTCCAAGCTACCATCTCCCTTGTTCTGTCCAAACTCGATTACGCCAATAGCCTCTACCATGGATCACCTTTAACGACCATGAAAAGACTACAATGGATTCAGAACTCGTCTGCCAGACTACTCTTGCATATCAAACCGCGAGACCACATCTCACCTGCCTTGAAAGCCCTGCATTGGTTACCGGTTGCCAGAAGATCCACGTTCAAGCTGCTTTGTATCACCCACAAAGCAATATATGGAATGGGACCGCTCTTCATCAGGAATAAAATCACCAAACACATTCAACAAAGGAACCTCTGCTCTAAAATGGCCCCTCGTCTCAAAATCCCACGATACAAGAAAAAAAACATGGGTGGCACATCCTTCTCTGTTCAAGCAGCCAAACTATGGAACTCTTTACCCCCCAACATAAGCTCCACGGACAGCCACCTTATCTTCAGAAAACTGCTCAAGAATTGGCTCTTCCCCACATAAGCACCATACGCAAACACAAATTTACAGAATATCCCTCTGTATATAATCATTTATTTTTACTATAAATATGTACCTATCTTTGTGTATTGCTTTGTATAAACATGTAGAATAATTATGTTAAAAAAATATATATATTAAAGTACAATAACACTTGAAAACCAGAGTTTATCTGGTGCATCTTTGGTCTACATGTACTTCTTCCATTGTGCATCTATGTACCTTCCATGTACTTGGATCTGTGTGTTTGTTACTTTCCTACTGGAAAGCATATCCAATGCACTACCCTATTTCTCATCCAGTACCTCTATCAATATCTTTAATCTACATATACCTACCTCCTTTATGCATCTATATACTTACAATGTACTTATGGATCTATATATTTATCACTTTCTTCTAATTCAGCATATCCAATGCACTACCCTATTTCTCACCCTATACTTCTCTCAATATATCTTCTAACCCAACTTTCTGACTCATCTCATCTTTCTACTGCTCTTTCCAATGCACTACCCTATTTCTCACCCTATACATCTATCAATATATCCTTTACACCCACTCTCTCATTTATCCCAAACCCCATACCACTACCATGATCCCCAAAATAACCCTTTCTAGACTCTCTCCTACTCTACCCCTCCTTGCATCATCTGACACCTCTTTTACTACACCGATCCCCAAAACAAAACTTTCTAAACTCTTCCCTCTGACTCTTCCCCTCCACAACCCCTTTTTACTCATCCAAAAGCCTCCTCCTACTGCTATGGCCTCCAAAAAAAATAAAATCAAAACCCTTCACTCTCCTATCCCTCCACTATCTTTTTCAATACAAATAACAGACTAACATGTCCACTTCTCAAATTTCATATTCCACTATACTAATTCACCACTAATCCTTTATGGGTTCGGAGTAGCATGCTACTCGCCAATAAGGCGCTTCAACACCCCAGGGTTACAAGCGCTATATAAATGCAAACCTTTTCCCTTTTCTACCCCTCCCCAACCCTTCTCAATCCAAATAACTGACTAACATACCCACCATTCAAATTACTTTCATATTTCACTATACTAATTCAACACTAATCCTTATGGGTTCCAGAGTAGCGTGCTACTCACCAAAAAAAGAGCTTCAAACCCCATCAGGGGTAGCAAGAGCTATATAAATACAAACCTCTCTCCCCTCTTCTATCCTGCCGCTACCCATCTCTATCCAAATAACTGAATAACATATCCACCTTTCAAATTACTTCATATTTCACTATACTAATTTTCAACACTAATCCTTTTATGGGTTCCGGAGTAGCGTGCTACTTGCCAGAAAAGCGCTTCAACACCCCTTCAGGGGTAACAAGCGCTATATGAATGCAAACCTTTCTTCCAACTTCTATCCCTCCGCTATCCTTCTCACTCCAAATAACTGACTAATACCCACCACTCAAATTATTTTCATATTTCACCATACTAATTCACCACTAATCCTTTATGGGTTTCCGGAGTAGCGTGCTACTGCCCAAAAAAAAGTTTTAAAAAAAAGGCGCTTCAACACCCCATCAGGGGTAACAAGCGCTATATAAATACAAACCTTTTTTTCCTCTTCTATCCTTCCGCTATCCTTCCGAATCCAAATAACTGACTAACCTATCCACCACTTTAATTACTTTCATATTTCACTATACTATTTCAACACTAATCCTTTATGGGTCCCGGAGTAGCGTGCTACTCGCCGAAAAAGCGCTTTGACGCCTCGTATGGGGTAGTAAGCGCTATATAACTGCAATTACAATACAATTACAATATAAGAAGAAGAGTGAGACTCGGCCCGCTCGGAAGAGAAGGGGCCACATGGCCTATATTAGCGGCCTACACACCACATCCTGACATTGAAACAATGCCACCAGGAGACTTACTCACACAACACAAAGATTTAATTAAAATATACAGAAACTTGACGCAATTCGTCATGAAGACACTTACAGTCCAACCAGCGATAGTTGCAACTAATGGAACTCAAATTCAGGGTACAGCAACTAAAATTACACCACAAACATTACACGCGGTAATGGGTAAAATGCCCACAAAACATGAACAAATGCCATTCTGGGTGGCTCAGAAAATAACACAGCTAGGGGCAGTATTCCTGAATACTACCCCGTATGAAACACACAGAATGCTAACAATCTGCTTGCCCATGGGGATAACACCACACATAGAGATTGTACCACTTGGGGTACAGTCTATGCTGCCATTTAAACCAGAACACGTGGTATCCCGTCATTAGCAGTGGTACCAGATGTATTGAGACAAATACAAAATGAGTACGGAGCAGAGCCTGCTCTAAACTTAGGGATGAAGTCACTAGGTAACTATGCCCAGGTATCAGCCATAATATTAGCTAATATTAAAGGGGAAGCAGCTTCAGTGGCTATCCGCCGATGCCTAAGGGAGTTCAGTCCTTTAGAACAACACACAAACTACCAAAAATAATTGAAACTGTATATGCAGAATTAGGCAGAGACAGTTTGGGTGGGAAAGCTTTAAAACCACAACTGATGGGCAGTCCTGAAAAGGACACTTCCCAGCAGATACCTACTTCTACAAAGCAGAAGTGGGGCAATAAAAAACAACAAAGCTTTAAAGGAAACAGATCTCAATCCAGAGGTAGATCTCCTCCACAGGAGCCCTCCGAAAAGAGGTATAACCTTAGCAATAGGGATAACATTAGGAAACCTGACAGGTATCAGGATACTGATACATGTTCCTTTCAGGGTTCATCGAAAAACTCCGAGAGGGAAGGACAGTCAGACAGACAAGAAGAGAGTACAAAGTCCAGAGACAAGCAGCACGCTCAAGATTACACTTCTAAAAAAGAAGAAAAACCAAAGCAAAAGCCACAGTTCAAAAAGAAGAAGGTTGCAGGTCTAAAGATCAGACATGCCCAGAATTCTGAGGACTCGACTACTGAACGGGGAATGGGCTCTGACGATGCTAGACAGTGCGGCAGAAGTAACAATAGCTCGCCAGAACTTGATGGAATTTCTGGTGACAGCGCACTTGAGTGATTATATCACGGTGGAAACACCCGATACTAGGGTAAGTGTCCCACATAAGTTATATGAAATAACACTCCAAATGGAGGGGGACAAATGTAGGACAGTTAAAGGTCTCTTTTGGTAGAACTTGTCGCTTGGCTACTATATTTTGTTAGCTGAACAAGATTGGCCGCCAGCATTCGTCATGGATTGCCCTAAAGGAGAAACAGTAATTTTACCAGCATTCTCAGACCAAATTCCCAAGCACCTAAAACACACATATGCGCAGGAGTGGGCGGTAGCCCAAGCCCCTGCATTGTACAAAAACCATGTTGGATGGGATGAAGATTCAACCCACCACGTAATTCCTTTAAAAACTACTCCAATTGCACAGAGGCAGTATCCAATAAAGCAAGAAGCTAAAAAACAGGTCAGGGAGATCTTAGATCAACTTGAGTACCAAGGGGTGATCGAAAATTGTACCTCATCAATGAACAATCCTTTGTTTCCGGTCATGAAACCTGACAATACATATTGTTTAGTTTTAGATTACAGACATTTAAACACTTGCACTAAGACATTTGCAGTCCAAAATGCACACAGTGCCGCATTAATGAATAACATTGTGTGGAAAAAATATAAAACAACACTTGACATCTCAAATGGATTTTTCTGCCAAAATATAGCGCCTGAAAGCAGGTATCTAACAGCATTCTCAGCGCTAGGGTCCCAGCGTCAATTTTGTCGACTCCCCCAAGGGTATAAGAACAGCCCGGGGTTGTTTTCGGCCAGGTAACTTAGGGGCCGATTATGATGGCGGGCGGACTTTGTCCGCCCGCCATCGCCCCGGTAAATGGGACCGCCCGCTATGTGTGCGGTGGTCCCGCACATGTGATTAGGATGCCACCGCCACGGTGGCGGTGGCATCCCCCATTTCCAGCATTGTGGCGGGCGGTGCTCACAACACCGCCTGCCACAGTGCTGGAAATGCATGTTGTGCATCTGCATGCACAACGTGACAGGCACCGCGCGGTGCCTGCCACCTTGTGCATGCAGATGCAGGGGGGTACCATAGGTACCCCCATGTGCAGCCCCCACCCCCCCAACACCCTGGAGGCCCGCAACGGACCCCCAACAGCAAAGACCGCGAGCCTTTCCATGGCGGCGACGCCACCATGGAAAGGCTCATCTCTGCCGGCATCATAATATGGATGGCGGTGTCTTGCAGACATCGCCACCATATTAAACCCTTTTCCGCCCGGTCGACTGTTCGGCCGGGCGGAAAACATGCGGACGGTCTTACCGTCTGCCGGGCTCCCCTCCGCCATGGTAATATGGCGGGGGAATTTGTTGGCGGACGGGCGATTATGGCGGGCGGATCGCCACCGCCATGCGGGCGGTGGCGATCTGCCCGACATCGTAATCGACCCCTTAGTTACTTCAAAATTTGGATGAAGAGGCATTGACCTATGTGAATGATATTTATCTAATGGACTATGACCTAGAGGAACACTTTAACAGAGTGAATACCATAATTTTGGGATTTGCATCTGAGGGCTACAAATTCAACTTTAAAAATCAAAAATTGCCCACCTCAGTGTCCTGTTTAGGATATGAGCTTTCAAGTGAAGGAAAAAGCCTGGCAGCCAATTTTTTAGAAAAATGTGCGCTGCTCCAACCTCCAAAATCATTAAAAAATTTACAATCAATCCTGGGATTCCTAAATTTTGGTCGAACTTACATTTTGGATTATGCAGAAAGAGTAAAACCTTTCTACGATTTAATAAAACTTGATTTTTCAGTAAAACAATGGACACAGGAACATACAGATACACTTCGTTCCTTACAAGCTGACATGATAGCTTCCAAACACTTACAGACACGCGTAAACGTACGCGACCTGGTGATCAGTATAGTTGCGAGTCAATCTGGGTACACCTATCTAACATATAATGAAGGTGAGACAGTACCAATTGCATACAAATCACATTTGTACACAAATGCTGAGATGCGCTTCACATCTACAGAAAAGATTCTGACAGCAGTACAGACTGCTGTAGTGAGAAAAAGAGCACTGGCTCAGGGGAAACGAATATTAGTAGTGACTCCGGTTCCAGCCTTAGAGGCTGCGACAAAGGCAAGCGTTCCTAATGCTAAAGCTTTACATCCGAGATGGATACAATGGGCTAATTCACTCACTGCATCAGATGTAGAATACAGGTACAACCCAAATTTAAAGACACAAGCATTTCTGCAATACGAACTAGAATATCCTCTATCAAACGAAATAATGCCTCTAGATCAGTATGAATATATAATTTACACTGACGGATCAGCTCAACCGGCCATAGGAAGTAAGCAACAATATAGCACAGCATGCACAATCGTTAAAGGTCGCCTGCGGGATGGAAAGTTCCACCCAAGTTGCACAAAAACGCAATCTCTAGGAGACTGCACGGCACAGCTGGCAGAGTTGAAAGCCTTGATACTGGCACTAGTAAATACGGATCGAGAATTCCCCACACTAATTGTGTGCGATTCCTTTTACTGTCAATCAATCAATCAATCACTGCATTTATATAGCGCACTACTCACCCGGAGGGTCTCAAGGCGCTTGGGGGGGGGTCCGCTACTGCTCGAATAGCCAGGTCTTGAGCTGCTTCCTGAAGGCGAGGTGGTCTAGGGTCAGGCGGAGGTGGGTCGGGAGGGAGTTCCAAGTCTTGGCGGCCAGGTAGGAGAAGGACCTTCCTCCTGTGGTGGCTCTTCGGATGCGGGGGACGGCGGCGAGGGCGTGGCTGGTCGATCGAAGCTGGCATGTGGGAGTGTAGAAGTTGAGGCGGCTGTTGAGGTATCTTGGGCCTTGGTTGTGTAAGGCTTTGTGTGCGTGGGTGAGGAGGCGGAAGGTGATTCTTTTGTTGACCGGGAGCCAGTGCAGGTCTCTCAGATGTCCGGAGATGTGGCTGTGTCGGGGGATGTCGAGGATGAGTCTTGCTGAGGCGTTCTGGATCCGCTGGAGTCTCTTCTGGAGCTTGGCGGTGGTTCCGGCATAGAGGGCGTTGCCGTAGTCCAGTCGGCTGGTGACGAGGGCCTGGGTGACCGTCTTCCTGGTCTCGGTGGGGATCCACCGGAAGATCTTACGTAGCATGCGTAGGATGTTGAAGCACGACGAGGAGACGGCGTTGACTTGTCTGGTCATGGAGAGGGAGGAGTCCAGGATGAAGCCCAGGTTGCGTGCGTGGTCTGTTGGTTTGGGTGCGCTTCCTAGGGCGGGGGGCCACCAGGAGTTGTCCCAGGCGGAGGGTGATGATCCCAGGATGAGGACTTCCGTCTTATCTGAGTTCAGTTTCAGGCGGCTGGTCATCATCCACTCGGCTACATCTTTCATCCCTTCGTGTAGGTTGGTTCTGGCGGTGGCGGGGTCGTTGGTGAGGGAGAGGATCAGCTGGGTGTCGTCGGACTGTGTGCAGTCTTACAATGAATATTTGCAGTACTGGGTTCAAAACGGGTTCAAAGATGCAAAAGGTGGCCCAATTAAGCATAAAAAGCTATGGGAACAGGTAGTGGAGTTGAAAACCGAACTACCAAGAGCTCACGTGATACATACACTGAGTCATCAGCGTGATGGCGTTCACGTTGAAGGGAATTCATTGGCTGATGAAGCCGCGAAGGGGGCTGTACGCACGGCTTCCGTAGCTGCAATCACTCATTCTAAAATGAGAATAGACAGTGAGATTATGGTAGCTATCAATGCTTGTCGCGAAAACAGTGGAGCAGTACCGAAAAGGATTCCACTCAAGTACTCCTACAAGTTACATGCCAATAACATTCCATTTGCTCAGATTCCTAGAGTGGGGGATAGAGTAATTCCAAACATGGATCGTAGGTTAGGTTTAATTCTAGCAGCACACAAAGGGATAGGTTCTGCCCATGCAGGAGTTACGGCGACTGTTTCTTTATTGAAAGAAACGCTATTGGTGGCCTGGGTTAATGAAGCAGACTAAAGACTATGGGGCCGATTCCGATCTCGGCCGGTAGTGCTCCGAATCGGATTCGGCTTAACCGGATCTGATTCGGAGCCCTATTTCCCGACCGATCCGTACTCGCGTCCGGACGAGCGAGTACGATGCGAAATCGCCGACCGACTCGTTCGGGCGTCCCAACCGCTCCGACCGACTCGTCCCCGGGTCGAACCGCACCGACCGACTCGCTCGGACACGACTCGCACCGCGCAATGGAGACGTTCCCCGGCCGGGTAAGTACGATGCGTGCCGCGAGCAGTCCGACCGACACGCGCCGTCCGGCTCGAAAGAGCAGTCGGAGCCGTACTTCCGGGGTCCGTGTCGGACCCCCTGTACGCGTAGCCGCGCGAGTCGCACACAGGGGGACCCATGGGTCCCCCCTACCTGTGCGTGTAAGGCGTGAGTTGCTTCGCCGCGTACCCGCTGTAGGGGCGCCCTTGTTCGCCTCGCACCCATTGAGGCAATGGGAGCCCGCGTACGCGTTGTACGACCGGCTCCCATTGACTTCAATGGGAGTCCGACCGACTCGAGTACGATAGCATACGGACGCATCATACTCGTTCGGTCGGGCTGCACGGGTCCGATTCGGTCGGAAATCTCTCCGGGTCCGGCTCGGTCGGAGAGATTTCCGGCCCGAATCGGAATCGGCCCCTATGTCTTGAAATGTGACATCTGCCAACAGATGAAAGGTTCCACCGTAACACGTCCAGCACAGACACCATTATTAATATCTGATAAACCACTAGCGTGTGTTTACTTGGGCCACTGCGGCCCCTTACAAGGAGATGGGGCTTACAGATATTTCATGGTTGCAGTGGATTCCTGCTCAAGATTCCTATGGGTGTGGCCCCAGCGCTCAGCTGACACTCGAACTGTTATAAAAGATTTGCGAGTCTTTACAGGGACATACGCAATTGGCACATTACATTCTGACCAGGGCCCTGCGTTTAGCTCTCGGGCTTACAAAGAGGCCATGCGAGGATTGGGTGTAGCATTGCGGTACTCCTCTCCGTACCATCCCGAGGAAAATTTGGTTGTGGAGAGAAAAAAACAAGACTTAAAGCAGTCTTTAACAGCGAGAGTATTAGGCACGGGTGAGAGTTGGGTGAAGCATCTGTATGGAGTACAGCGAGCTTTGAACAATATGCCAAGAAGTTCTTTAGGGGGGTCACTCCATATGAGGTCCCATTTGGGACAAGAATGTGGGTACCTGATCTTGACTGTGGAGGCACAGTGGCGGATGAAAAGCCTTTTGACATCCTTGATCGTTTGGCTGTTTTACAGGATCTAAATGAATCCAGGACACAACAAAGTAATGTCCACCTGAAGCAGACCGCCACTGGGGAAGTCAAATCAGTCACGGCAAGTCCTGTCTCGATCCCAAAAGTCAGGGATTTGGTGAGAGAGAAAATAGCGGACAAAAAGGAATTTGGGCCATCATACAGAAAGCCTGTACAGGTTCCAGCAGTTGAAGGAACAAGAACTGTACTTCTACCGCCTCTTGCCGGAAAAAAGGAGAAAAGAGTTGTCTCAATCGACCTAATCAAACCACACTATGTGGCCGATACTGAGTAGTAGGCCACATGGACTCCAAAGTAGCAGACGCCCTCCTCTCGCTACAATCCAAGAAGTTCAAACGGAAAGACTCATCACGTTCGAAGAATCCCCTGCACGGAATGAAGGACTATGCAACAATGCTATGGAACTCGTTCCTCTTGAACCTGAAGTTCAATTTCAAAATCAAACTCAAAATGAAAGACAACTCGCTATTCGACCAAATACAGATGTCTACGTCAACATGCCTCGACAAGAACAAACTACGATTTCTACAAATCCTGATGCAATACCAAAAATTGATCGAACTGCTTCTGGCCACTTCATAAACTTTGATATGTTTTCTTTGGATCCAAGCGAACCGGAAACGATGCCAGCCAAAAAATCATGCCAACAGCAATTAAAAGACTTTCTGAACTTTCTTAAAAAGACTTACCTGGTGTCACCTTGGGTAGAACTATGGGTAATCACTGGAATACTTTTCTTTCTTTTCTGGGTAGGCTTGGTAATAGTTTTTAGTATGCTTGTTAATGGAAGATACCTTCAACAAAGCTCTGCAGCCCAAAAGGTGAACTTAATTTTAAAACCACACCAATCATCTCATCGAGAACAAAGAGACTTGTCATCAGTGAACATTACAGCAGTTCCTATACCTGATGGTATAGTTAGGGACAAGGTTGATTTCTATATATTTGGTCCGACTGAAATTTTAAGAATTCCTCATTTATTTAAAATATCGTTGAGTGATATCATTACCTCCAGTACATTTTCCGATGATTGGGATTTCGAAACTGTTAATAACATGTTGTCTGATTTGAAAAAATCTGCTGCATTTTCTAATAGTGAAACATTGGAAAGCACATCAGATTTCGAAAGTATGTATTGTTATCAACACTATGGTCATCACTTTTTGCATAAATCTGCTAATCCTAGAAATGTGTTCACATACCACCAGTGGGAACATTGTCCAACATCGCCAAAAGGCAGTTCAAAAACATTTACACAAAAGTTTCCATATTTTTCAGCGTTTAATATGTCTGACCCAGCCTCATATTATTATAAGGTTGCACCAACATCAGCACAGAAAAATATGTTAACAAACACCAAACAGATTTACTCTGCTTCCTTTATTGCCCAGTTGTCTGAACAAGGTTTCGACTTATGGAAAGACACCATACACTTAAAATCAGTCTGGGGTACTAGAGAATGGCAAGTTCAGGGAACAGAAGCTTTGTTTAGAGCATGCCTCATCCCTCAACAAATCATGTTTTTGAACAAGACAGTGCAACAGACGTCTGGCCTTGGACTAGCCAAGAACAAAGACTTGAACACACCTCGGTTGCCAACTCCATCACACACCGAGGGTAACGAAACATCACAAAAAGAGATTACAGTAGATGACATCATACAATACAACAGATCAGACCCCGATTGGAGAAAGTGGTTGATTTGGCCCACAGACACTAATAGTTGTCAGGCAAGATTCATGGGTAAAGCCGAAGGGTTTAGTATCCTTAGGCCAGATCCACGTTATGTACAGAGACAACATCCAGGGGTAGTGACATCCTACAGTGTTGGGAAGTTGTGCCTTGATTGGTTAGAAACCTCAACACTCACAAAGGTGAAACAACACTTTTCCTTCCTATCACAGGATGTGGATCTCAGGGATTTTTTATTGGGTCCCAGACAACCACGTCAGAATCGTTTCTATTATGCTGTCTACAATGAAATATGGAAGATATCACAACAAGAGGCCGCAGAGAGGTTATGTGAAATACATCGTATAAATCTAGAAAAATCTCTAGCAGTGGTAGACAATGGGTTAACTACATTGACCTCCGGGATATATTCCTTAGGCAACATTGTATCTTCTGCGATAGACATACTAGAACAAGATTTGGCCATATTACAACGCGGGCAATCTCAATTACGTTCTATTATGCTATTAAGCTGGATGCTGCAATCTTTGCATGCAGGCTACTTGCCTTAGCGTTATATCAGCAGTATGTCTCTGTTTTCTGAATACAATCTCACAGATAAACAGATAGAAATGGCACAAAGGGGAGCAAAATATACAATGCTGAGTATTGAAAAACTGGATAGATTAGCATTTACAGTGGCAGAATCACTGTCCACAGAATGGCTAATCCATGGCCACAGAACTCTACCGGTCACTACTTTTCAGTTTCAGTAATGCCTTGAACAAAAGCAAGTAGGCAGATATGATGAAATGGGTAAGGAATATATTAAGGAATCATGGGTATTACCATACAGATTTTGATGCCGGAGTGGGGATCGAGAAGTGTTTCTGAGCGGTATAAACTGTGAGAACGCTTTAAGTGGATCACTCATATGCCAGGATATAATGCTGCACGGGGCTTGTAATGGTTCTGTGGCGAACCTGTCCTGCCATTTGAAGGGTGCCCCAGCTGCTGTGATTACTCCAGCATTCAGGCTACTTTTGAATGGGTGTTACTTGATGCTGAACAGTCAAGGCTGCTGCGGCATGCTCCCAGGCATTGCATATCTGGTAACCGTGAGCTCCAGGTTACTTGTATGCAAGTATTGTTTCCACCGACACATACAGTCAGGGAGGAGCTGTTATGGCCTTCACTGAATGTTTCTTTAATACGGTTTGATACTCTAAGCAGAATGAAAGCCATGCTTCAACAGAAGTCTGTGCCCTTAACCTCCGCTTGAGAGACTTTTGATCTCCAAATCGCAAGGTCTTCGGCAGAGATACAGGCGCTAGTTCATACAAACTGCCCTTTCCATTTAGCAGAAATGGTCAGTCGTATCTTTAACATGTCTGATACGACAGGCATAGTCCACCTATTTAAGACCATAGGTTCTGGAATTCTGAGCACCTTTCAGACGGTATTTGGAGTTATCCCAAACTTCATACATTCCGTGTTTGGAAGCATCTTTGGAGGACTTCCGTTCATCCTGTTCCTAGCAGCAGGTATCCTGATTGTTTTATATTTGCTATGCAATGGACGTCCCAGTCACCAAGGAGATGGAAAAAGTACTCCTGGAGCGTAAATACCGTGACCGCATGGTACAACATCTGGGCTCACCTCGCCTAAGAGAACTAAGTGCATCTTGGTTCTTGTCTTTTTGACCAGTCTGGATGGACTGCATCTTACCTGTCCTCCGATGCCTGTTTTGCGGAGAAGAATTTGTGTTAGACCTGTGTTTGACACTCCCATCATGTGCGCAACCGGACGTGAATGCGTTACTGGACCCAATAACGGCCCATGTTCTGCAGTGTCCTCAGCGTATTCCAATATTGATGGCGGCATTCCTTGAGCCACCGCAGGTAGTAACTGCACCTGTTGGAATGAACACCGGCTCCTCCACTGACACCCAGGCTTTGGACGGCGCACAGGCTGCTCCAGCACCGGCTGCGGACAGAGTGGAACATCATCTGTGCTTAATTGACATACTCTGCGAGGTGTTACAGCGGCCGTCTACGGCGGAAGCAAGCAACGGAAATGTTGCGTCTTCCAGCCAGGACACATAAACATTTGACTCATTTGGCTCGTCGTGTGCTGGGAAGAAATTCGCCCTTTTTTAAATAAGCTCAAATTTGCAACTCAAAAACAAAAATTGACACTCCTTTCATTTTTGGGCATACTTAGCTTTTTAATGCTTATAGTGCTTCGGATTATAACTAAGGACACTTTAGAGCTATAGCTTGCACAATTTGTTTTTAGACAGTTAAGTTTTTAGGATTTTTTTTATAAGTTTTGAACACTTTTAGCTAAACAGATGTTTTTAAGCTTTGTGCGTACCAATATCTAGTTCGGCTAGTAGTATAGTAATAAGTTACTAATGATGTCCAGTCGGAAGAGGAGTGGGTGTTATATTCCATATAGGTACCCTATATAGGCGCAGGTAACCTGGTAACCTTTCACCTATATTCTTCCCTACATTACACACATAACGGTTCTTGGGTACTGACCTTTTACCTAGATATGACACTGCATTCAGAACGCAGGTTTTTTCCTGGTTCGATTCTCATACATTATGCATGAGGCTTCTTGGAAGCACAGCAGGACTAACAGTAGGATTACCATCTCCTGTGTAATATCTCTGTATAAAGTTCAGGCCCAATGTCATCCTTTAGGCCGACACAGTAACACAGCAAGGTAGGACCCCTGGGGAGACCTATGGGTATATATATAGCACATCTTGCTTAGGAAGATAGAGGAGACCGAGACTTTCCGGCTGACACACTGACCAGAGACGCTGAGGTTCCTGCATGCAGACGCTCCAGCTCGCAGTGGTCTAAACATCCCTCATGGGGTGCCCAACTCGAGACCAGGACGGGGTGCCATATTCTCTCATTCTAAGGTAATGGGGTTGACTAGATCCTAGAGGGATTCTTGGCATAACACCTACATAGATGTTAGGTACATTTAGGTACATCTAGTTAGGGAGACATCGTAGGAGTACGCACTTTTTATCATGTGTTTTATGTACTTGTATATATTCATGATTTCTGCAAAATGGTAGAACTCTACCATCCCTTTACTTTCGTAGTACTGCTAATCATATATCTCTGCTACTGTCTAATGGTTGTTGCAGCGCATCTATTCTACACTAGAATAACATCAGTTCAATAAATACTTATTGAAAACGCTCAGCCTGTTTATTCTTTGGACCTCTCTGAGACAAAATAAGTGAGCACGAGTGACTGAGCGAAAGGTAGTATATTGTTTCCACGATTCTGAGGGATCAGGGTTGTCATGTTCTGAGGTTGCCAGAATCTATTCTCTCCTTGGTAAGAGGAGATTATAGTGGCACTGTGAGCTAGCTAATACAGACAGGTTAACGTATCCGGTGGGGGTGCACAAAATCAGTCCGCCACCAATCCCCCAGTTTATGTTATCCAAACGCACAGATCCTGTATAGGTAATATAGGAACTACATGACAGAACAAGGTAGAGAAATAAAGTTTAGTATGCCTGAACTCATGATCTAAAGATGCATCTTTTAGTAAAGGTGATTTTTACATTCTGTGTTTGAAAATACTACTTTTAGAAAGTAGGTATTTTCTTGCTTAGCCATCCTGTGTGCCTCTGCTAGGATGTGTATTGACTGTCTGGCTTTGGAGTTACAGGGGCAGGGGAGGAGCAGTGGCTCCAGAGAGTCTAGATGGGTCAGGGATGGGCTGAATAGACCTGGGCTGCATTCAGAGAAGTGGGAGGAGTTGTCACTAGTACCTGACAGGCCCGGTCTGCATTTAGAGAGGTGGGAGGAGATTTCCCTTGCACCTGAATAGGCCCTGTCTGCCTTGGACAATGCTGTCTCCTCCTCCTGCTGGGAAGCTGGGCCAGAGAGGACCAAACTGGTTTGGACTAAGCACAGACACTCTCTGCCTGAGAGGACAAAGGAATTTGGAGTATAAATATTGGGACCCAGAACTTTAGAACTCTTTTGGACCAAGAGGACTGCCAAGAAGAAGAGCTGGAGAAGCTGTGAGGAGGAACTACCACTTTGCTGAGTGCTTTGCTGTGTTGGCCTGCAGTGGCTGCTTCTGTCTTGGGCAGTGAAAGGACTGGACTGAACTTTCTACAACTTCTTTCTTTGAGTATCTCCAAGGGCTTGAGGTAGAGCTTGCCCCCTGTCCAAGAAGTCTCAGGAGCAGCAAAGACTTCAAGTTCTTCTGCCCTCAGTACTGGGAACTGTGTGTTTTGTGCTGCAACAGAAGAAAAATCTATGACGCCGCTGCCCACTCCGTGTCCTGAAGGCACCGCAGAGGGCCCTGCCCCAACGCCGCACCACGACCCTGGTCTCACCGACGATGCCATCTGATGCCGCCACCGAGCCGCTGCTCGCACCGCACTCCGCACCGCCTCGCTTCACGATGCTGCCTTGGTGTCCCAGACTATGCCACTTCACGCCGACATTGATGCCGCTGCTTGCACCATGGTTTGAGGGCACCGTTCGTAAAGTTACACAACACACCGCCCTCATCCCGCACCGCAGTCTTGGCCAACCGATGCTGGCGCCATCGACTCCAGTTCGTCAGCCGACAACAGCTCTTCAGCAACGACGCTGCCGCTGCTTGCACCTTGAACTGCCAGCACCGCGACGAGCACCGCAACACTTCGCGACCCTTGTCTCACCGATGACGCCATCCGACGCCGCCATCGAGCCGCTGCTCGCATCGCAACCTCAGGGCATCGCACACCGCACCACTTCGCACCGCAGCACCTGACACCCGCCGACGCCAGCGCTCCTGACTTCAACTGTGAGGAGTTTGATCTGCAACACGTGTGACTTCGAGGGCCTGACGACTCCTGCCCCAACCTCTGGAACCAACGCCTGCGGATGCCGTGCTTTCAGAAGCTCAATGAGAGGTCGCCGATGCCCTGCATTGCTAAAGGTATTGTTTTACGGGTCTCCCCGACACCGTAGCTGGCCCACGACGCCGCAGTCAGCAAAAACTGTTTGGATTTGTTTGTTCACTGACGCCGTGATAGCCTCTGATGGAGCTATCAACTTCAAGGAACTTTATTTCAAGGTTATTTTGATAACTGAAGATTTCTAAGTACTGTATTGTGGATTTTTATCGTTTTTGGTCTTGTCTTAAGTATATAAAAATATTGGATATTTTTCTAAACTGGTGTGGTGTCCTTTTGTAGTGCTTACACTGTATTACTGTTGGTTATGTGCAAATGCTTTACACACTGCCTCTAAGATAAGCCTGACTGCTCGTGCCAATCTACCAAGGGGTGAGCAGGGGTTATTTTAGGAGTGTAACTCCCTTATCCTGACTAGAAGGAAGGGTCCCTACTTGGACAAGGTGCAAACCATTGCCAACTAGAGACCCCCATTTCTAACACCAATGCTTTAAGCTCATTAACAAAAAATTAAAGTCAATATATTAACCTTCGATGTAAAACAGGAGAAAGAGATTTCCAGCTAGTGGTTACATTGTGAAACTATACAATCTGGGATTTATCCCGGCTTCACCACCTCATGTGAGATCCTAGGAAAATGTTTTATTTCACCATGCTGTCTTTAGGTCTCGCCTACGCAGCGCGCATGCGCTGCATAGGAAAAAGACCTTTTGAAATCGATTCGCTTTTCGCCCTAAAAATGTGCACGCGTTGCATTGCTTTCAATGGCAACGCGTGCACGTTTGGCGATTCCCTTGCGGGAGCGAGCTTTGACACCATATGTTTGTAATTAACTTGCAAACATATGGTGCCCCTGCTCGCTCCCGCAAGGGAGGAAACCGGCGCAGGCCCCCTCCTTTCTCCCCTCCCCCTGCTGCCTCCTTTCAGCGCGAGGCGTTTGCCTCCATTGAAATGCGTTCCCTGCAGTTATTTCGTAGAAAACTCGATACATGCTACAATGTGATGCGTGCTTTATATTTCATTTAGCCAAAGGCATGCACGTATCTTGCTCGGTTTAAAAATCAAACTACTTAATTACAATGCGTTTATATTTCATTGGAGACCCGCAGGGTCCAACAAAATAAACTACACTAACTGGCAATTTCAGCGAGGAAATAAAGTTTCTGGAACATACTGAAATAAATGACTTTGGATGGATTCATCCTGCTAGTGAAATACACAGAAGTGTTTACGGAATGAATGGGTCAAATGCCTTCTGTGAAGAAGGGTTCCGATTCTAAATGTGCCACCAATGACCTCGCCAGATGCCACTTTACATCATTCAAGAAGCAAAACTCCATTCCTGAAGCATGGCACCTGCATACCGAACTACTAGCTCAACCAATCGCAAAGCTGACAATTCCATAACCGCGCTGGATAACCGAGTCTTATATCACCAAAAGACTCGGGAACGATGACATCCACAAGCGCCATTCAATAAAACAAACCCTAAAAAATATTACCATATTTGCTAGTGTAAGAGAAAACCATGTTTGTAGGTAGCGATTGTGGCTTTTGATTCTGATGTTGTGCAGCGGGTACATCAATGGCAGACACATCTGCAAGCAATATACTTTCATGGTAACAACTGGGAAAACTTGGAGAAAGCTATTTTCAGTCATAAATAAACACTATCAATTTGATTCTGTGCGATTCCGAAACTGCACACCACTTGAAATGCGTTTGTCCTCAGAAACGGACATTATTATTAACATACTTTGGAATTAGTTAGGTTAGTTAGTGAAAGACCCCACAACAAGATTAGAATGTCCTTAATACGGTGAATTATGTCTGAATTTAGAGGTTTGGTTGACTTGTTATGAAGATAACGTAACTACATTCAGGAGCCCGATTGATTCAGGAATTAAGTGTTGTCCAATAAAACTTGATTTCCTAAAGGATGTAACGGTCATAATCACTCCTTTACAAGCTACTTCAATAATCATAGAAAAAATGTGTTTAAGTCATAAAACAGATGTTACTGTTGAAACTGGATTTATTTAGCGAAAAGATCAGTGGCCATTATTAAGTACAGGGTTTCCCGCAATGTGGATGAAACTGCACACAAACATTTGAATGTCTTTCTTCCTCCTCCCAAGATAGTAACTCAGGGTTGCCTCTACCTTCCAATTCTCTCAGGGCTCACATAGTGATGGAGCAAGAACTCACAATGAGACTTGCTCGTAAGCAATCTTCTCGCAGTATTAATTATTAATCTTTGTAATGTCTGTATTAACAAATGCACACATGAATACAATACGAGGGAAGCTTGCCTATGTGTTTAAACTAACATATAACGCTTGTCTAATCCAAAATGGCCGCTAAAGGGCGGGAATCTCATTGCGCATGTGTCAACCATATCACGTGGTATGACGTCTTTCTTTGCTTGGAGGGAAACCTTTGCTTCTGCGCAGTGTGTATTAAAATGGCTGCTTAATGTTTTCACGTGCTACAGCTTGCTCATATGTTGCAGTTAAAACTGTGGTATTCTAATGCTATTAATGCGGGATAGATTTTAATTAATTGGGAGTAGAGTAGATAGAGTGGGTATACAGTGAAACCATTTATTTGTGATTTTAATATTTTCTTCTTTGACTTTTTATTAGTTCATAAATGGGCCTGGGTTGGTTGAACTGCAGCTCGAGAGACATTGGTTCTGCGCATGCGCCCTGAAAGGCTGACCAGAGAGAGCGATGAAGTCAACTTGGAAGCCCTCCAAGGTCGCGAAGCCTGGTTCACAAGTTCATCTGAAATGTACCTGAAGACGATACAATTGTATACAAAATGTAGTGCTGAATCAATGAGAAATGGGTGGGAAATAAAGCAAATGTATTAATTGTGATGGGCGGTATTTTAAAGACAATGGGCTTAAAGAAATTGAACTAAATTGATATGGTGTGAGGATCAACCCCCTGTCCCCGTCCAATCAGAAGTAGTGGTCCCATAATTTTGCAACATTTAGGGGAGGTACATGGGCATAGAATAATAGGTATAGATTAGTTAATTAGAGAGAAGCAATGCTACATTCATTGATCCAGACGCTGATGCAGAGCAGAATTAGGCTGATTCGCTGTCCAGAGAGGTCCTGAGGTGGGGGCGACGGAATCTTAGAAGACAACTCGAGAGAAGCAAGGAGAAGCGAAGTACCAGAGAGGGGAACGACGCAGGCGTCGTTGATAGAGAGGTCACCTGTCCTGTCCTGTCCTGAACCTGGTCCGGAGGTCTTTGATCTTCATCTTTCCTGGACCTATCTTTCCAACTCCTTGGCCAAGGGGTTTGGTTTCTCGCACCTTTAGGTAAATATAAATGCAACCTTTAGTTGTGCTGCTGTCTCTATCTTCTTTCTGAGGAACTGTCATTGATCAATAATTGATTTATATGCTTCATCCTTGATATACGATTGAGTATCATGTGGTTCTGTAATTTACTCTGCTAAGACTTTAGATAAACATTTTAAAACTTTCTGACTCAGTGATTATTTCAGGATTATGAATTGTATTGAATGTCACTGATTTTAAACTTCCCAAATATCAAAGGGTCCATTGGTAAGTCATTACTCTTCAATCAGAAAAGTAATTGGTAGCAGGGATATTGATAAAGAGTACAACTGACCCACCAGCAGAAATTGCTAGTGTAGTATGAATGTATGGGCCCAGGTGAGTATTCGGTGTATGAATGCTTGTTACTAGTAACCCGCTGGATCAGTTTTCTGGTTATCAGAGGATGGTTGTACTTTGTTAATTGGGTAATGAGAATTTTATTTTTATAAACTAACATCCGTTTGTTCAAATTATGTTTTATGTTGTCCAGAATTCCCGGGGAAAATTGAGTAGCGGATGGTAAGTGGAAGCCATACTGCAGTGAGGTTATCTGTCAGGTAGAAATAGTACTGAAAAGTTAAGCAGGGCTATCAGTACTTGTTAGGGACTCTATACGTGTGAGTAATAGCAAGGGAATACGCTGGTAAAAATTTGATGTTATATCACCTAGAAAGGGTAACATTGAAGAAGTAGCAGGTATTTCGGAAGCTTAAGTGAGGAGTAAACGGAAGAGTTTTATTCGTAGTGTATGTTTAGTAAACGGAAAGGTTTTACTAAGTGTGAGAGAAACTATCTTTTCCAATTTAGAGAAACTGGCACGATAGCGAATGTTTTATGTTGTTACTAAATTTTAATAAGAAGCGAAGAGAAAATAAAGTTGTGCGTACGATTTTGTAAAGGGAGGGTCAGTTGCTGGAGAGGAAACTGACGTCACAAACGCCGCGCTGGGATTGGTTGAAACAGCGGGCGTGGAACGACTCTTATAAAGGAGGGGTCAGTAGTCAGGAGTAATACTGACGTCACAGGTGTCGCGCTGGAATTGGTTAAAACAGCGAGGGATAGAAAAGCGCAGATTGTAAAGGAGGGGTCGTCAGAATAGACGTCACTGAAAAGCCGGATTGGTTCAGAGACAAATGTCAGCTGGAATTTAATTGGTTGTCAGCATAGAAGGCGAAATTCAAGTGGATAGTGAAAATTATATGTTGAAAAGCGATCCAACTTTAATAGGAACTCGTCCGGATAGGAGATTCCTAGGTTTTGCAGAATATAATTTTATACACAGAGATTTACCCAAAATGTACGGAGAAAAGAGGAAGATGTCATTTTTACAAAAGATTAAGAATTATTTTAAGAAGGATAAACCCATCAAAACTAGAGAAGGAAGTATCATTCCACCAGCTAAAACACCCGCTTCATTCATGATGATTGAGAGAGGTTATCATACTTGCGTATGGTTAGAAAATTGGATAGAATATACCAAAAATGATGGAATATTAGCGTTCCCAGAAAATGGCACTTTCAATGGGAGAATTCTTCAAAATTTGAGATTGAGGATGAATGACTTAGAACCCAGACCAAGATTAACCCAATACGAAGCCTTAGAAGAGTGGGAAACCGAGGCATTCGAACGTGACCGATCCAGGAGTAATAGGGGTTATCGAGGATTTTTTCCTAGATACCAAAATGAGTCAAGGGATGGTCAAATGAAACAGTGGAGAAGAGCGATGCTTACAGAAGGTTTGTATCCAATATTAATGGCAGAAGAATCGTTAGGGAGTAAATGCACAGAAAAGACAAAACACTTGACAGGATTTGGAGACTCTGAAGATGAATTTATGGAAGAAATATTAAAGAATCCGCCACCATATCAGGAAGGGACAAGTGGATGCACCCCAAGCGCACCACTGTTAAGAACACCATTGGTACCGCAAGTATTGCATAATCCCCCAGTTAATAGGGTACTTCAGGATAAGGAAAAGGAAGCTATAGACAAAAACAGAGCCGAATTGATACAGAAAATAACACAGTTGAATGTACATCCTGATTCTCTGACCATACCTGTAACAATTGGTCCAGTGGTTCCTTTTTATGGTGATAAGGTAAATTATCCGAAACCATTAGCAATGCCCACACCAGTAGAAATCCTTAAATCTGAACCTGATCAAATCAGTGATTGCGAATCTATGATATCCTTAATGGATTTACCTATTCGAGGATCTGTAAATACCACTCCTAGAAGAGTAACACCTGGTTGTTCCAAAGATGTAAACATAGTAACCTCATCAGGAACCAAAAGTGCCACAGTAGTTACGCCAGAAGACTTAGAAAGGTGGGCACAAGGATCAGACAGACAGAGTTCACCCCCAAAGATCATGGACATCTACAAATTAAAAGTCGAGTTAGAAGAAATGATAGCAGGAAATGTGGGAGTAGATCATTTAAACACGTACGATGAAGAAGAACTATTGTTCGTATGCAGAAGTATCACTAGAAATGTAAAAATATTTCATGAAAAATTATCAGATTTGGCCTTACAGATGGGAATTGAAATAGGGAAGTCAAAAGTTTACAGAAACCCTATAGAGCAGATTTTTCGGATAAAGATTTAGAAAACATGAATGCCTCTGGAAGAGAACTACAAGTAAATGAATTGATGTCAGTTTTGCAAAAATGGGGAGATCTAGATAAATGGAAAGCTAGGTGGACAAAGAAAAAGGAAGAGGCACAATACAGTAGAACAACTTCTGAATATTTATTGAAGGAAACAGGGAAAGCAGATCAGATGTACCCGATGCGAGAAGTACCTGGAGGAGGTTATGTTCATGTCCCATGGAGTAGACAGGATATTTTGTCATTTACAAATGATTTCCCAAAGTTGAGAGAAAAACCAATTGAATGGTACAAGTAGGTTGAGAGGTTTGTGAAAGTGTCAAAGGTATTGTTGAAGGACTTGGATGGTTTGTTCGACATAGTGGTACCTGCCGATTTGTGGACAGATTGTAAAATTACAGTTGATTGGCCGAGTGAAGAGTATCCTAGAGATCCAAAGACAGGTGCCCCATCAAGTGATGTAATGAAAAAGTATCAGCAGGTAATAGCTTACTTGAAAGGGAAAATACCACCAAAAGAAACGGATTGGGTGAAAATAGACAGAACTACCCAAGAAGCAAGTGAATCGGTACATGCCTATTATGAACGTTTATTGCAGGTATTCAAACAGTATAGTGGATTTGAGGATATTGGAGATAAAAACATGAGTCAGTTTGTTTACCGATTTGTTTATGGATTAAAACCAGAGATTTGTCAGATGATTAAGCAGCACATGTTGTGCTGGCAAGGGAAACCCATAGATGAGATTCTGAAATATGCAAAATATTGTGGAGACGACATTGAAGATAGGCACAAGAAACTGCAAGAGAAAGTGATGTGGGCTCAGGTGAAAATGGCTGAGCGACAGGGAATTAATTTGGATAATCCAAATGATAATCAGGGAAAAGATTCTGGAACGAATGGTGACACTGGGAATGGTGGTAAAGTGAGAGGACGAATGAGCAGAGAAGAGGCTAAAAAGAAATTTCCTTGTCATGGATGCGGAAAATTGGGACATTGGAAGGATGAATGTAAAAAGATTCGAAATAATAATGGCCCAAATCAAAATTTAAATCCACAGACGCAGAATGACTCACAGCAAGGTGTAAATCCTCAGAGTCAGTTGCCACCTGCACCTATCCAGAGTAATGTAAGCAGAGCAAAACACGGTACAGACGTTGGATATCAAGGAGGAAGTGGTAAGAATGACTATGTAACTTCACTGTTTCTTTTGCAGGATGACTTTTGTCCATATAATCAATGACGGTGCCTGGGAGAGGGGGAGAAGGAGTGCGTACTTGGCGCTTCCTTGCCGGTAGACCAGTCAGGTCCATATGTTGAAGGGAAAGTGAGAGGTAATGATATTACTTTCCTTTTGGACACTGGTGCTACCAGGTCTACTGTGAGAACAGCAGACATCCCAGACCTTCCTCTCTCTGGAGAAGCTATCCAAGTTGTGGGTGTAGCCAATCGTAAAATTAGAACACCTCTTACCGAACCAATGGAAGTGAAAATTGGAAATTTTAGAGAAATGCATCAGTTTGTAGTGTGTGATTCCAGTCCAGTAAATTTATTGGGCCGAGATTTGTTGTGCAAAATGAACTGCACAATTTTTTGCACACCGGTTTGTGTTGCAGTTCAGACCCCGGATGAAAACCATGTATATAAAATTATGATTGCAAAGCAAGGTACAGAAGTAGATGAGATGTTCTCTTTGATAACAAAAGACGAGTTGCCAGAAGAATTAAGAACTACTGTAAATTCCATAGTATGGGATTTCACAGGGAAAGAAGTAGGACTTATGGCCAAAATAGACCCAGTAAAAGTCATTGTAAAAGAAGGTGCAATTTTCCCAAATACCAGACAGTACAAAATGAGTGCAGAAGTAAAAGCAGGAGTTATTGAGGAAATTAACAGAATGGTAAAACAAGGCATATTAAAAGAAGTAATGAGTAGCCCTTGTAATTCACCAATCATGGGTTTGAAGAAACCTAGCGGAAAGTATAAGATTGTTCAAGATCTATGCAAAATAAATAAGATTGTGGAACCTTGTTGTCCTATAGTGCCAAATCCTGCAGTAATCCTATACCCGATTCCCTGGAGTGCAGGATGGTTTACTGTGATTGACTTATGCCAAGCATTCTTTTCCATACCATTGCACCCAGATAGCCAGTATCTTTTTTCATTTAAATTTGAGAACAAAGTCTATGTATGGAATCGTGTTCCTCAAGGGTACACAGAAAGTCATTCCATCTTTAATCAAATATTGAAAAAGTGCTTAGAGAAACTAGTGATGCCAGGAAGTTCAGTCTTAGTACAATATATAGATGATTTACTAGTGGCATCTAACACTAGAGAGGACTGTGTTGTCGACTCCATTGCACTATTAAATCACTTGGCTGAAGAAGGGCATAAAGTTTCACCTGAAAAATTACAGTTTTGTACAACAGCAGTTAAATAACTAGGACACCAAATTGAGAGGGGAAAGAGAAGGATAACCTCTGAAAGAGTAAAATTAATCAAAAGAATGCAAATGCCTGTAACTCAAAGAGAAGTGAGAATGTTCCTTGGAATAGTGGGATATTGTCGACAGTGGATAGTAGGGTTTTCTCTGCTAGCAAAACCATTGATTCAAATGACGAAAAAGAAGGCAAAAGACCCAGTCGAATGGGATGATGAGAGCGTAGGAGCTTTTGTAAAATTGAGAAGTGCTTTGTGTGAAGCCCCTGCCCTAGGCATGCCTGATTATACAAGAGGATTCGCATTATTCTGTCATGAGAGAGAAAATTGTGCACTTTCAGTCCTAACCCAGAGACATGGTTTGGACAGACGTCCTATAGCATATTTTTCTGCTACATTGGACCCAGTGGCAGCAGCGTTGCCAGGCTGCTTGAAAGCAGTAGCTGCTACATGTTTGAGCATAGAACAGAGTGAATTAATTGTAATGGGACATCCTGTAAAAGTATTTGTTCCACACTCAGTTGTGATTCTGCTGACAAGAACCAGAACTCAGCATCTTACTCCTAGTCGGCTAACTAAATATGAAAGAATAATCTTAGGTGTTGAAAATGTGACTATTGTCAGGTGCACAATTGTAAACCCTGCTACTTTACTACTCAGATCCGTATCATGAGGAAGTCAAAGATGATGAAGAGGAACATGATTGTTTACAAGTCACAGAATTGTGCACAAAACCGCATCCTGATATACATGAACTGCCCCTCAGAGAGCCAGACAGGGAGCTGTTTGTGGATGGTTCATGTCAAAGACATGAAGATGGTAAACTAAGTGCAGCATATGCGGTATGTGAATTAACTTTAATAGTCGAAGCATCCTATTTACCAGGAGTCAAATCTGCACAAGTAGCTGAATTAATCGCTTTAATTAAAGCCTGAAAAATTGGGAGGAATCAGAAAGTAACTATATTTACAGATAGTCAATATGGTTACGGGGTTGTGCATGATTTTGGCCAACTATGGATGCAGAGGGATTTCATGACTTCTTCAGGATCCCCTATTAAAAATAGACAGTTTGTAAAGGAACTGCTGGAAGCAATACAATCACCAAAATAATTGGCTGTGGTGAAGTGTGCCGCACACCAGTCAGGAGATGACTGGGTGGTAGTCGGAAACAGATATGCAGATCTGGTGGCTCAACACTGTGCCAAAAACAGGTTGTCAGTAAATAAAAGGGTTGAAAGGATGGGAATCAGCTGCCAACTTATGCTATATGCACCACCTGAAACATGGAATGATGTGAAAAGATTGCAAGATGATGCTGATGAGAGTGAAAGAGATGCATGGATTAAAATGGGATGTTCTCAAAGGCCAGACGACGATGTATGGATTTATGCCGATGGCAGACCTGTCATGCCCGACTGTCTGATTTCACAAATGGCCAGAATGTATCATGGAGACACACATATAGTAAGAGATGCTATGATTAGGCTCTTCAGACAAAATTGGTACAATCCAAGGTTTAGGGCTGCAGCAGAGAGTCTTTGCCAGAGATGTTTAACTTGCCAAATGAATAATCCCGGAAAAAAAACAGTAATTGGTTTTGGAAAAATTGGAAAGGCAGAGGGTCCATTTGTGAGATTGCAACTTGATTTTATTCAGTTACCACCATGTAGAGGACTGAAATATGTACTTGTCATAGTGTGTCTGTTTTCAAAGTGGGTGGAGGCTTACCCTACCAGAAGGAATGACAGTATTACAGTCGCAAAGTTGTCGCTACGAGAACTCATTCCTATGTTCGGTTTCCCAGTAACTTTGGAATCAGATAGAGGAGGTCACTTCAACAACGATGTGATCAGAATAATCTGTGAAGCATTCCAAATTGAGCAAAAATTGCACTGTGCATATCGTCCAGAGGCTTCTGGAGTGGTTGAACAAATGAATGGCACGATAAAATCCAGACTGGCAAAAATGTGTGCATCAACATCGTTAGATTGGCCGGATGCATTGCCACTTGTGTTAACGGGACTCAGAAGCATTCCTGATAGAAATACCGGATTGAGTCCGCACGAAATAATCATGGGAAGAGCACATGTACCTACAAGTAAACTGCTGAATATAACTGATGATATGGTTCTAGATTATTGCAAAGGATTGGCTGACCTAGTGCGTTCTGTCTCTCACCAGGCAGCCTGAGCAAGAGCATGATCTGAATCCCGGAGACTGGGTAGTTGTGAAGCATCACACGAGAGAAACGTGTCTATCACCCAGGTGGGGCGAACCTTGTCAGGTTATACTAGTTACAAACACAGCAGTGAAATGTGCAGGATTGCCTAATGGGATTCATGTAAGCCACACCAAAAGGGTACCGGAACCTGAAGAAGAAAATCCTCAGACAGCATCAATAACTGAGGAAGCTGAAGGTTGCCCAGCTGAAGAATCCCAAGTGAGAGATTCGAGAGAAGCTGAAGAAGAACAACTGAGCACAATTCAGGACTGGATACCAGTGGTCGAAATACCAGAAGTTTACAACAGAACAAGAAGCCAAGCAAAATTAGAAGAAATTAAAGAAGATCAGATAGGCGAAGAAGAAGCAGCTCAGGAAGAGGAAAATGAAACAATAAGAGAACCTGAGCAGGACCAAATAGGGAGAGGAAATTGGGCTCAAATCGACAACAAAACAACAAAATTTGAGCAGGGACAGACAGGTTTAGAAGAATGCGGTCAGGCTGCAGAAGTACAAAGTGCAATAAGCCCTGATCAGGACCAGTTAGATCTAGGAAAATACATTCAAGAAGAAGATCACGAAAATCTCAAGCATGAAGTCGTAAATCCTGAACAAGATCAGTTATTAGAAACTCACAGTGGAGCGACTGACGAAAAACCAATAAGACCTGAGAATGAACAAACAGAAGAAGAAACTGAGAACGAAGAAAAACAATCTGTGCCACAACCTGAAAATAAAAGAACTTCTGAAGAAGAGATAAGAAGTGAAGAGACAGTGCAAACAAAGAAAACCAGAAAAGGTGATCATTGGCCTAGTGTCATTAAAAGAGTGAAATACCATATAGAAACAAGAAGTGAAGATCCAGAACAAGTAAACGAAGTGACAAGCCTAACGGGACAAACAAGTGGAACTGAAAAACGAAAAAGCAAAAGACTGAAACTTGTGAACAATAAATTTAAAGGTCCTGATTGGACTTATATAATACTCGAAGACTGCGAAAGCTCAGAATCAAGTGAAAGTGGTGACGAAGGAACAAGTGCGGAACTGACTTATGAGAAAGAAATAAAACCACCTTGATAACGTAAAAAGACTTGAAATAAAGATAAGAAGAGAAATCTTCCTTGTCAAAAATGCCTGACGATAGAGTTTCTGGGAGACCGAAACAGAAATGTTGTAAAAGATGCTGTGCTATATGCATATGTATTCTGGTAGTGGTGCTTATAGTATGGTTAGTTGTGATCGTAGCAATTCCTTACCTTCTGATAATGGATAAAAAGATTAACAACGAAACGAAGGGAAGGACAGATAACATGAAAAGTAATAGAGTAGAACTAAAGGCAGAAGATGAACCAGAGTTTCATCATGAAGTAACAGATAACAACATTAGTTTGAATGTTTTCACAAAATTATTGTTTCAATATGTAGATACCATGGAAGTTAGTAATTGTTATGTCTGTATGAAGTTACCCGAATCAGTAGCAGAAGGGTTAACATATCATCATTTGCCATTAACTTATGGCATATCATGTAGTGTATTGACTAGTTTATTTTATAAGACAGGGAGACTTCAGTATTATTATTCAAATATAGATGTGATATTTTCTGAGATTCCAACTCGAAAGAATATGCATCCAGTGCTTAGTAGTCAAGACGCACAGTTTATGGGAGAATTTTTCTTAACAATGAAATCAATAGATATAACACATGCACATAGAAGCAATCTAACATGTTCATTACATGAAGAAGAAAAGATATTTTTGAATTTAGTAGAAGATAGAAGACAAGATTTCCAAAAGAAAGCATCTGAGCATAAGGCTCATCTGCCACCTTGGGCTGAGAAAGAGGGTAGTTACACACCTGGCAAGGCTCAAGCTGCTATGGCTCTGGATTGTGTAAAGACAGGGAAAATTTGTCTACATAGGTTAAAGACTGAGTATAACAATGTTTTTATTGGTACCAGTGAATGTGAACATAATTTCTTAATTCTTGGAGGTTGGGGACTAAAAGGAGGAACAGATTCAGTTTTTCCTGGAATCTATTATGTGTGTGGGAATAAGGCTTACTTTAGGCTTCCTGCACGGTGGTATGGAAGTTGTTACTTTGGAATAGTGTTTCCAAAAATATACCACGTAAAAAGAAACACTGGGAGCAATGAAAATAATAATGAATTAATACGTAGTAAAAGAGCTAGTTTTTCTGAAATTGTAGGTGATATATTCGGTGCATTGATACCTTCAGTGGGAATAATTCTGAACTCAAGGAAAATATGTAAATTATCTACAGTAGTTGATCGTTTATCAACGGACACTGCTGGAGGTTTTCTAATGATTAATGCGGAGATGGTTGCGATTAGATCTATGGTTATGCAGAATCGACTTGCTCTTGATATAATATTAGCAAAGGAGGGCGGAGTCTGTAAATTATTGAAGACGAAACACTGTTGCACTTACATACCTGACAAAAGTGCAGAAATTGGAACATATATACAGAATATAACAAAACTTGAGAATGAACTAAAACCACTGGAAGTTGATAGTGTATGGGAAAGATTGACCAATAGTATTACGTCAATTGGTACCTGGTTTGCTAATGTAGGGAAAGGACTTATAGGTCAAATATTAGTACCCTTAGCAGGGATAGCAATAATAGTATTGTCAATAATAATATGGTGCAAATGTTGTAGAAAGAATGAGACGTATAGAGTGACAGGAAAAGGGAAGAAACGAAATTTGATGAAATTGAACTAGAAGATCTGAAAAGTGAATTATACAAGAAACTGAAAGGAGACATTAAAAATAGAAAATGGAAAAATGAAGCTGAGACAATTTTATGCTAAAGTTGGTATCTGGTTGTGGGTAGTATTTGATGGCTCAGAAACGCCATCAGAGAGGGGATTGATGGAGCAAGAACTCACAATGAGATTTGCTCGTAAGCAATCTTCTCGCAGTATTAATTATTAATCTCTGTAATGTCTGTATTAACAAATGCACACATGAATACAATACGAGGGAAGCTTGCCTATGTGTTTAAACTAACAAATAACGCTTGTCTAATCCAAAATGGCCGCTAAAGTGCGGGAATCTCATTGCGCATGTGTCAACCATATCACGTGGTATGACGTCTTTCTTTGCTTGGAGGGAAACCTTTGCTTCTGCGCAGTGTGTATTAAAATGGCTGCTTAATGTTTTCACGTACTACAGCTTGCTCATATGTTGCAATTAAAACTGTGGTATTCTAATGCTATTAATGCGGGATAGATTATAATTAATTGGGAGTAGAGTAGATAGAGTGGGTATACAGTGAAACCATTTATTTTGTGATTTTAATATTTTCTTCTTTGACTTTTTATTAGTTCATAAATGGGCCTGGGTTGGTTGAACTGCAGCTCGAGAGACATTGGTTCTGCGCATGCGCCCTGAAAGGCTGACCAGAGAGAGCGATGAAGTCAACTTGGAAGCCCTCCAAGGTCGCGAAGCCTGGTTCACAAGTTCATCTGAAATGTACCTGAAGACGATACAATTGTATACAAAATGTAGTGCGGAATCAATGGGAAATGTATTAATTGTGATGGGCGGTATTTTAAAGACAATGGGCTTAAAGAAATTGAACTAAATTGATATGGTGTGAGGATCAACCCCCTGTCCCCGTCCAATCAGAAGTAGTGGTCCCATAATTTTGCAACATTTTGGGGAGGTACATGGGCATAGAAGGGTATAATAGGTATAGATTAGTTAATTAGAGAGAAGCAATGCTACATTCATTGATCCAGACGCTGATGCAGAGCAGAATTAGGCTGATTCGCTGTCCAGAGAGGTCCTGCGGTGGGGGCGGCGGAATCTTAGAAGACAACTCGAGAGAAGCAAGGAGAAGCGAAGTACCAGAGAGGGGAACGAGGCAGGCGTCGTTGATAGAGAGGTCACCTGTCCTGTCCTGTCCTGAACCTGGTCCAGAGGTCTTTGATCTTCATCTTTCCTGGACCTATCTTTCCAACTCCTTGGCCAAGGGGTTTGGTTTCTCGCACCTTTAGGTAAATATAAATGCAACCTGTAGTTGTGCTGCTGTCTCTATCTTCTTCTTTCTGAGGAACCGTCATTGATCAATAATTGATTTTTATGCTTCATCCTTGATATACGATTGAGTATCATGTGGTTCTGTAATTTACTCTGCTAAGACTTTAGATAAACATTTTAAAACTTCCTGACTCAGTGATTATTTCAGGATTATGAATTGTATTGAATGTCACTCATTTTAAACTTCCCAATTATCAAAGGGTCCATTGGTAAGTCATTACTCTTCAATCAAAAAAGTAATTGGTAGGAGGGATATTGATAAAGAGTACAACTGACCCACCAGCGGAAATTGCTAGTGTAGTATGAATGTCTGGGCCCAGGTGAGTATTCGGTGTATGAATGCTTGTTACTAGTAACCCGCTCAGGGCTCACATAGCACCACCTCCTGCCTTAACAGATGACTCCAACAGGCGCAGCCTCTGCCTCAAGCGGTCACAACTAATCTGGAAGCCAGGGGCTTGTGTAATTGGACTACAGGGCGGTGAGAATCTCAAACTGACCTTTTAGTGCTCTGAAACTCTTCTGTGGACACACCCTTCACTCCATTCCATACAAACCCAAAACAGGCAGCGTCTGATGTACCTGATGAGCTCGGATTCTGAAAGCTCCATTTAAGCTCACATCATATCTCACTTCTAGCTGTGCTGTCACCATGCACAGCTAATGAGGGGTGCTCAGGCGGAACAGATCGATTTGCACAAGACTCTTCCGTGGTGCCACAGAATGTATTTAGAACCAGACATTTGATTTTAGGCAGCATCTGCACTTTGAAGAACAGAGGGCCGGACAGGATGGGTGGTAATAAGAGACCGTATGCAACACTTTCATAATAAAACAAACCATGAGTAAGATAAAGAAGAAAAAACACTGGCATCTCCGCTTCCACTGCTTGGGTTTCGAGCTGTCGACTCGTGTACCTGTACCATTCTCTATCCCCCAACGACTGCCCCACGCCCTTACTAAATGTTGCTTTCGCGTTCATTTTTTTATGTGTCTCCTGCTGACCCTTGTACCTGTCCCCGTAGCTTCTGTTCCCACCCCGCTCATTTGAAAAGAAAATCGCTTGCAGGCTGCAGCTGGCTCGTGCTTTTTCTCAAGATTTGCAGCACGTTTGTTTCCCTGTATAGACTAATACTCGCAGGAAAGGTGTAACAGTAAGTGATGCTATTTCTGGAACAGCATAATGTCTCTGAGCATCACAAGGCATTAAATTCCTCCAGCCTACTGTTCTGTAAGCAGGTACCCCATGTCCCTACTTATTCATACAATGGTTGCAGAGAATTTTAAAGCACTACGGGGCTTATTAGCAAGAAGCTCGTTAAAATTATCGCTGTTTTAGCGGCAGGAAAATGCCGCTAAAGCGGCGATAATGGGCTTGATAATATGCGCTATAGAATTCTAATAGAAGCCCAGGTTAGATGTCCTGCACATCTAACGTGGGCTTCTATTGGAATTCTATAGCGCATATTATCAAGCCCATTATCGCCGCTTTAGCGGTATTTTCCTGCCGCTAAAACGGCGATAATTTTAACGAGCTTCTTGCTAATAAGCCCCGTAGTTTATTAACTCAATAAACACCGTAGTGGAGGTAATGGCTGTCAGCAAGCTGCAAATTAGATCTCGCTTGGCTGTGGAAGACCTGGTGACCTTGCAGCGGGCCTAGCGCCTGCCCATCGCTTACAATCCGTCTTTATTGTCGCACATTGGCTTGCTTTTTATTCGTTGCCAGGTATAGCTTTGACTTCCTCTTCTACCCTCTCTCCCTTGGTGGCACGGCCTTATTACTTGTGCCTTTCCACTGCTTACTTGACCTGCTTTTTTTCCTTTTGGTTAAGCAGTCCATGAGTGCTTGTGTTGCAGCAGTCTCGCATGTCTCTTCCTAGCTGTGCTCTTGCACTCACCTTTGCTTGTCACTGTTTCCTGTGGTGTGCTTGCGTGCTTACCCCACACCTCTCGCTCACTGCCTTATATCCCTCTGTACCCCACACCTTGCGCTCACTGCCTTATATCCCTCTGTACCCCACACCTCGCGCTCACTGCCACAACATATCCCTCTGTACCCCACACCTCGTGCTCACTGCCACAACATATCCCTCTGTACCCCACACCTCGCGCTCACTGCCACATATCCCTCTGTATCCCACTCCTCACACTCACTGCCTGATCACTCACTTTACCCTGCCCTTCATCTTCTACGTGTTCTCTCCCCTTCCACTTGTTCTACCTCTGTTCACCCCCTTACTTCTTTTAGTACCTTACTCCTTTCTCAATACCTCTACTTCTTTTCCTCTCGAGTAACATCTCTCTGACACATCTCTGCACTTCCTTTATATCAACGCACCCCTCTACCTCACCTGTCTACCTCAGTCTTTATTATTCCCTCTTCCTCAGCTGTCTCTACCTGTCTCTGACACACCTCTCTCTCTCTCTACCTGGCCCTCTCTCGTTCTACGACTGCGTTATTCTCCCCTCTCCATCTTTGATTTACCTTTCTCTGCACCTGAATCTTTTTCTTCTACACCTCACTTCTTTCTCTAGCCTTCACCCCTCGCTACCCTTCTGTTTGCCTCACTACAGTCTTTACCCCACCCACCTTTCAGTGCCTCTTCCCATTTCGCCTCCCTCCCTCACAGCGCTCTCCTAGCATGCATCTGTTTCTCCCCTCACCACCATGCCTGCCTCTACCCCTCCTTACCTTTCTAACCAGCCTAACTTTCTACCTTCCTGTTATTCCTGGTAGTGAACCTTTCATTTCACGCCTCCGGTTGTATTACCTACGCATTCAAATTGAGTAGGTCATTGCTGTGCTCCCAACCCGACATCGAGACCCAGTCCCCTAGCCTCTCAACATGCCCAGATATAACAACAAGCATTGGCATAGCCAATAGGTCTCGCCTTTGGGACCTGCTGCATAACTAAATACTTATAAGGTCTCAAAGGCGAGACCTATTGGCTATGCCAATGCTTGTTTTTATTGTTACTGCACATGAGAACACATTCAAATATTTGTTTAGGTTATGCCCTGTACAAAAGCAAAAGCCCCACGTGTTTTAATTTATTAGGCTATAAGGTTGCAGGCCACATTACATATAGGGTACACAAGACAATTGACTATCCTCTTAGTGTTTATTAATGGCACTGTCATTTGGACGGGGGCAGAGATCTGAAGAGATGTTTCTAAATTTAAGCTTAACAATTCAATTTTCGGTTTCAATATAAATGCCCCTCAAAGCAGTGATATAATTTGATATTTGAACCTGAAACACTTCCAGTTTCTGAATGTTTGATCAGGTTTTTGAATCTGAGGAGATTTTATTACATGATGTTTGATGCATGATTTACCTACCAAATATTTTCATGGCTCTCTGTTTGTGCACGGGCTCTTTAAAGCCAAGCCAGACCCTTAGCTCAGCTCTGGCCAGTAGCTCCTTGTTCATTTATTGGCTCGCCCACCTCTTATGAGAAAGGAGTCCTTTCTCATTTGTTTTAGTGTACAGGACTTACTTGCAGAGCAGCAGACCATGACCTTTGATCACTGAGCTGTCCTGAGAGCCTCTGATTCCTTGTTCGGGCTGGTGAAGAAGAACAGCACTAGTATCCTCGATGCCTGCCCGTAGCTGGCCTCGTCACTGGCGCTACAGTAATTGTGCAAGTGCAGAGCAGAGTAATGGAGTCTGCAGATAGCACAGCAGATGGGCCTGTTGCAGCACAGAGGGAGCGCACTACAGACGGAGAAGCTCGGGCAGGCTGGTGAAGTGCTGCAAAAGTGGGCCAGGTGGAGACTGCAGGTGCATTAAAAGCAGCAGCAACACCATGGAGTCCTGTGTTGGCTGTCACTGTGACACTGTCTGCTGGGCTGGGAAAAGAGCGGAAGATGTTTCCTGAGCTGTGCAGTGCACGTGGAGCTCTGTGCAGACCCCACCACGTTGATTTCATTTGAAGAGGCAGAGCAGGCTGGAGTGAGAGAAGACACGCTCACAGCCCCTCCTCTGTCTCTTTAATTAGTTTATTTTCCATTTTTTCTGCAGCTTGAAGTTCCCTCCTCCACTCTCTTGTGAGAAAAATTCCCACCCAGCCATAGCCCCTAGCAAGGATAAGAGTAATAGCTGCAGTGGGTCTAAGCAAATTAAAATAATAAGTTTAAAAAGAAGTAAGTTTATTTAGATGAATATAGCAATGTATTACAATAACAGAGGAATGAGATAAAGAGGAGGAGGGGAGGGAAAATAAGGAAAAGAGTTATAAAAAACATGCATTGCATTGTCTGATTGTAATCATATTAAACATATATAGTAGAACAAATATATAATCAGGGGATGGAAGCCAAGGGGGTTGTAAAACTTCTTGAGTGGTGGGTGGAAGGGTGAATGAAGCAATGTCAGAAAGATCAAAGAAATGAATAACTACCATCCAAAGATGTTTTCTTTTTAAATCAAAGGATATGGGCTGCATATATGCGGTGTACAATCGATTGTGTCATGACCCAGTTGTCCTGTTTAACCCCTCGTTCCTGTCATAGTCCTAGTGTGTCCCCTCCCCTATTAACACATTATTTGGAGTTGGAATTCTCAAATAGCAATGTTAGTGTACACACTAGTAGGTTCTGTGATTTTTTTTCACTAGTGTGTTTGTTGCCCCTAGGATGACTCTTGACCTTTAAAAGAAGAACAAGTTCTTATGAGACATTCATGTATTTACACATGTTATTGTATCAGCCACTGAATTTCCTACACTGGCAGTAATTGCTGATGACTCACTAATTGTTTCCTGCCAGTAATTGCTGATCACTCACTGATTGTTTCCTGCTGGTAATTGCGATGACTCACCATTGGTAATTACATGACTCTGATTGGGTCCTGCCAGCTCCAGTCTAATTTCCGATGACTCATCAGCACCACACTTTGCACCCACTATCTCTTTAAACCCCCCAGGCTCTGGAATGAGCATTTGGCCTCGTTGCTCAAACCCATTCACCAGAGCTCTGGACTTCTCCTGCTTCGAATTCTGTTCACCTTCTCGCAGCAGCTCCGGCTCTTCTCATCACAACAACTCCTGTTGTCTTGCTTGTCGCTCGGCTCTGCGTCTTCCAGGCCCCCACAGCAACCATGCAGATCTTGGATTTTCTTCCAGCTGGGCTCCTAATCCCCAGGCTGACTCAAATAAATTGTATTTTACTCCCCACCTCCAAAGATAGCAATTCTGAGAAGGTGGACTAACTTAGGAACCATCTATGTGTCTCATTTCTCTCCACATAATAATATGACCGCTGGTCTAACTTGAACATTCTCATGAATGTATGTATATGGCTTCACTTACTACTTTCCAATTTATGTGCGAACATTCTCGATTGGGGCTCTGATCATCTCTGGGTCTGACTACCTTTTCGGAAACAATGTTAACATGCCATATGGTTCCAATACGATGTGGATTTTTTAAATTTTTATGTAGTATCATGTAATGCTAATTAACATGCTTTCGCACATGCGTGTAATTTTGATAATGTACTATATTTGTTTTTCCTTTCTTCTTACTTCCCCCTTTCACTTCACTGTTCATATGTCACAGTATGATCTGAAATACTGATTGTATATATACATAACAATCTTTATTATTTAAAATATATATTGACACTATTGGACACGCCTTTTTCACTATATACTTATTTTGCTTTGTGTACACATTCTATGGGTTGGTATCATCAACACTACAGCATCGAAGAGGCCCCAGGCTTGCAAGCCACTAGGAGTCTAAACACGTGTTGGCTGTGCCTCACAATAGTTTTGTTCCATTTTTCCTTCAGTGATTCTGATACACTAAGAATCACCTCTCACATCTTTGATCTTGAGAAATAAATACCATATGTACATACTATAAGGATTTTTCCGATTTATTATGAATATACTCACTTGGCCTGGCACATTTTCTCAGCTACTGACCTAAGGCAGTAGGGTCTATGCCCTCACAGAACCTAAGACCCAATACCTAAAAAAAATACTTAGATGAGCTTTTAACAATTAGGCTTTACTCAGCATTCCACATCTTCAATCTCCTCGTCTCTGTTTTTGTGCCGTAAAAAGTCTGGAGAGTTAAGAGCTTGTATCGATTATAGGACAGTAAACAAAGCCACAATAAAAACCAAATATCCTTAGCCACTCATTCCTGTGTTGTTAGACCAAATAAGACACTCAACTATTTACACTAAGCTAGACCTCCACGAGGGGTACCATCTAATAAGGGCCAAAAAGGGCGATGAATGGAGAACTGAAATCCGAACTAAGTTTGGGCTGTTTGAATACACTGTTATGCCCTTTGGCCTGTGAAACGCCATGGCGACTTTCCAATATTTTATTAATGAAGTCCTCCGAGAATTCCTGGATGTATGTGTAGTCGTCTATATTGATGATATACTCATTTATTCTAAGACTGAGAAAGAACATATCCAACATGTTCGTCCTGTCCTTCAAAGACACCAAGAGAATTCCTTTTTTGCCAAACTAGAGAAGTGTACTTTTCACACTCATACAGTAGAATTTCTTGGTTACCTTCTGTCCCCAATAGGGATCACTATGGATCCCAGAAAGTTGAACGCTATTTTACAATGGCCTGAGCCTACAACTGTTAAAAAAGTGCAGCAAGTTTTAGGTTTTGACAATTTTTATCGGCGCTTTATTCATGACTTCTCTCAGACTGCTGCCCCTATCACTCGCCTGCTAAAAAGGAAAAGTTCACCATGGATCCAGTCTTATAACATCCCGACCCAGACCAACCCTTCTTTGTGGTAGCGAGACCTACCCAGGTGGCCATAGGGGGAGTATTGTCTCAAAAAGATCCAAAAGACAGTCAGTTACACCCAGTAGCCTTCTACTCAAAAAGGCTTCTCCCAGCAGAGCAAAATTATACAGTGGCCGAGAGGGAATTATTGGCAATCAAACTAGTTTTTGGGGAATGGCGTCACCATTTGATGGGGGCGAAACATACTGTCATCATTTTCACTGACCATAAGAATATGCAATTCTTTAATTCAGTGAAAGCTCTAACCCCACGACAAATGCCCTGGTTGCATTTCTTTAGCAAAATTGACTTTATTATCCCGTGCTGCCCTGGAACAAAGCACTTGCAATCCAACATCCTCTCCAGATTAGGTCACACTCATGCATCCACAACTGACCAACAGTCTCCTGAAATAATACCTGTAGATAAAACCGTAGCAACCACCTTAGATAGTGATTTCTTCTCAGAAGTCCATCAAGCAGCCCAAGATCTGTCTTCACACAACTGGCTTACGCAACCAGAAAATGACATAAAAGATGGACTTCCCTATAATAAGAGCCATCTATATGTACCAACTCAATAACTCAAAGAACAAGTCTTACAATGGACTCACGATTCTGCTTTAACGGGTCATCCGGGGATCTACAAGACCTTGAGAAACTGTCAAAAAGAATTTTGGTGGGAATCAATGGGTAAGGATGTGATAAATTATATAACTGCATGCCCTACTTGTGCACGAAACAAATCCACGCATCAGACACAGGTGGGTCCTTTACAGTTGCTCCCCATACCACCACATCCATGACACACTGTAAGCATAGATTTCATCACAGATCTCCACTTTCTCATGGGTACACAACTATTTTGGTGTTTGTTGATCAACTATCAAAAATGGCACAATTTATTCCCCTGACCAAATTACCAATGGCAGATGAATTCATTACCCTTTTTCTTCAACACCTCGTTAAACGACGGTGCCGCCGACACCAGATAATAGTTTTTTTCAAGAGAAAAACTATTATCCGGTATCGGCGGCACCGTCGCATTCTTGTCTGCGTTACTCTGCAGCCCTGATGAAGTTCAACACTGCTTGAACGAAGCGCATTAGCAGGATGTTTTTTACTGATTGGATTTTACGATTGTGAATAAAGCTGGAACTTTCCAAATGGACTGAAGGACTCTTTGATTAGCTTGCTTCCAGGTGCACCATTCCACTCTTTAGTGTTGTTAATCTGGCGCCAAACTTTTGACCAAAAAGCAGAGACAGAAGGACAAGTAAAAAGTAAGTGTTTAAGATCAGCTGGCTGCAATGAACAAGTCCAGCAAGTATCTGAAATATCATGATTGATCTTATGTAACAGCACTGGTGTCATGAAGAGTCTATTGTAGATGAAAAAAAGTGTTTGTGTTGTATTAGCTGCACAAGAGGATTTCCTAATCTTAATCCAAATCTGTTTCCAAGTAGATATGGAAAAATGATAGAAAGATCCTTTTCCTAAGCTAGTTCTATATTCGATTTAGGTCTATGGATGGAATTATGTAATAGGTGTGAGTAAATGGTGGAGATCTTAGGATGTGTATGTAAAAGAGAAGCTAAAGGTATAGGAGTTGATTAAATGGGAGTAGAAATTGAGTTGAAATGGTTGTATGCTTGAGAAATGATGTTTTGTAGAATATAACATTTCTTACGAAAGGTGGATGGGAGACCAAAAGTGTCTGAGCTTGTTTGAAAGAAATAAAGGAGCCCTGTTTGAACAATTGTTTAACCCAAATTAACGCTTTAGACCGCCAAGTGTGCCAATAAATAGATCTGTTTTTTACTTGAATATATTAGTTGTACTAAATAGTGGAATTGAGGAAGGAAGGTAGATGTATGGGAGACTATGAAATGATAGAAGCTATTATCTTACAAGTATTTTTGAAAATGGGAGTAGCAAGCATCTGAGGTTTATGTGTGAAGGTTAAAAATGCTTGAATTGAAAAAGGGGATATAAACGCACGTTCTAAATCAACCCACCTTAGAGTATAAGATCAGGAGGTATCAATCCAATGAGTGGATTGCCTTAAAAGAAACAATTTGTGATATTTAGAAAAATCAGGAAAATTCACTCCACCCTCTGGGCCATATTATCAAGAACGGCGGTAACATTATCGCCGCTTTAGCGGCAGGAAACTGCGGAATTTACTACCCCCACCCCGCCCACCGCCCGGCAGCACTCCCTCGAGGAGCCGCCACTGAAACTAGGGGCTTTCTGTCTAGACTGATTCCGGACACCCCCGCAGGATATGTTGGCCTAAAGACCAGCTAGCTCACAGTGCCACCGTACGCACCCCCTAACATTACCAGGGAGCAAATGGTTTCTGGAAATCACTGAACATGACAACCCTGATCCCTCAGGGATCATGGAAACAGTACAGAACCTTTCGCTCATTCACTCGTGCTAACTTATTCTCAGAGAAGTATACAGAGAATACACAATGGGACGTTTTCAATATATTTATTGAACCAATGTTATTCTTGTATAAAATAATGTGCTGCAATGATTAATAGATAGAAACAGATAAAAGAGATTACAAGCACCAAAAGTGTGAATAGTAGATATAGTTCTACCATGGTGCAAGAACAATGTATATATGTAGGCCTATAATACAAGGAAGTAATCAGCGTACTCCTACTATGTGAACCCTCCTCTAAGTGTACCTAGAGTGTGTGTAGATGTAGAGCCAAGAATCCCCCCAAAGGACTATCCAACCCCAATACCTGGTGAGAAAGAATGAAGGACCCCGTCTTGGTCATGAACTGGACACCCTTCACAAGATCTCAGACCGCTGCATGGTGAATTCTCAGCATGCAAGGACCCTTTGTGTCAGCTGAAGTGCCTCCTCTTCTAATCTATTGGGATGCTCATCTTTTTATAATAGAAAGCAACCTTGTGATGTGAGCATAGATTAGTGATGTTATGGATATGTATATAGCCCTGTCACCCCGTGGATGAAGATAGAGGTGACATTTGTACATAGTGTGAGAAGAGACCTTGTACATGATGTTCAGGGCATTGTGATAATGTGCGAAGGTAGATGTGTAAACAAGTTTAGTTTCAGGGAATCTAATCTAACATTGTCGCTCACGCAAATATGTGCAAAAGGTTACTGCTGAAAAATAGGACAATGTAAGAAATAAGCTGCTTCGCCACATGGGCCTAACTCTGCAATATAAAACCATCCTTTTCATGGCGTGGTTCCCGCCATGAAAAGGATGACGGTAAGGGAAGTCGTAATACCGACGGCAGTGCCTGCCTCGGCACCTCTGCTACCTTCAGCTCTGCTGCACTGTAGGGATCCTAGATCCTGGCGGTGTTGGTGGTGTTGTGTCGGGGTAGTGGCGGTCTGACTGCCAAACTTGCAAGCGGGCGGTCGGACCCGCTAGGTGGTGGTCAGACCACCACCACCGGTACGGCGGTCTCAAGACCACCATACTGGTAATGAGGCCCTAAGTCTGAAGGTCAAACCTTGAACTGGGGACAGGTGGCCATCTACGTGACCCATCAAATGATTTTAGCAGCTATGAAAGTTAGAGTTGTCCCACTGAGATCTCTTGGTGCTAAAACCAATGGCTTTGTAGAATCCATTTTAATTCAGGTTCCATTTTGTGACACTCAATAGGGAGCCTACAGAATTTGCAGAGGCCTGTTGGCTTGTAGATGAGCTCACTGTAACTGCAAGGCCTTGAGAAATGATCAAGTCACATGTCTATGTGACAAGCTGTTGCTATGTTTTGCTTATTGTATGCTTAAGTCAATGTCAATGTATAGCCCATTGTTTGATTCTGATTAATGATTGGATAAATGTTTGGAAAGCACTTACGCCGGTGTCACTTAACGTTCACAAAACATTCTGTGAATGGTTACTGGCTTGTTAAACCTTTTGTACATCAGGTGCTTTGTGAGAAAACAGTCATTTCCTTTTCCAGCTTAAACATTTTTGCAACATAAATGTTTCCTTTCTCTATTCCTTGGTACCTTACTTCCATTTTCATTGTATTGGTAAGCATTTCAGTTTAAATTATGACATAATGTATGTGCCCTTCTGATATGTGATGAAACACCAGGTAATGTTTGCTGTTTTTGCATTTACCATCTGAGATGCTCCCCAGATAATACAGCAGAACATGTATAATGTATTTGATTTTAATACAGAAATGTACTTAGGAGGATGCAATCCCATTAGTGTGTTTTAATTGAATTAGAATTGCTTTATCGCAGCACTTTCACTGACCCCTTCTCTGACCTCTGTTTCTGGGTTATGAAGCTCTGTGTCTTGTATTAACATTTCACAACAGGCAATGTTTCTCATTACAGTGTTACAAGCATTAAAAACTCATATCCATGTTTTCTTTAATAGATGAAAATGAGAATAATATAATAGTATGCATTTGAATGTATTAAATATATGAACAGATTATGTGTGAGAATTATCATTGACATAAATAACATTGGGTCATGCCTTTTTGTCCAGCAAAGCAGTAGAAACATTTGAAAGTGATGTAAATACCAATGTAGTACATGAATATATTAAAACATGTGATCAAATTAGATGGATTTTCTCAGGCTGCCTTCATCAAAAAGTAAACGGATGAAGAGGACTAAAAAGTAACTTTTGCCAAGGCTATACAATGACAGATTACATTGACAAGGATAGTTGGCCTAGAGGCAAATTACATAGGCCACTGTAATACAGGCCTTTCTATGGTAGAAATCAGCTCATCTACAGGAGCAAATCAACTCAGTATTCATCAGTAAAGATTAAAATTCAACAAAGAACCTACCTGTTGACTACACAATATGGAGCTCTGAAATGACAAGGCTGTGATCAGTTGCAGTCGCAAACTTGAAACTGGTGTTAAGCTAAGTTAGATATATTGTAGATGTCATACCGGTCGTCAGTGAAGGAGTGGATGCACTAGGAAGTAGATGTTGGTAGAGTTCTCAGTGTCAATGAACATTGTTGATCCGCAATATTGAAACCGCCTATATATCCTGCAGACAGAAAATCGTATATGGTGAAATTAAGGTTAAAGATATATGTGCTTTCTGATGAAGTCCTTGTGGAAGGGTGAAAAACGTTGGCTGTGTTGGATGTTTCTATTTTGTGACGAATACCATTTTTTGAAGACTCAACTCTACATCTTCTCGTGTGTTTATTGACGAATGGAAGAATTTCTTGACTCATCTGGATGGATTTTGTTATGACAGATCTGTCTTTTTGTCCTTAATATGGATATTAATATAACGCTCCAGTGATTATTTTGGTAGCGCTCCCTATTGCAATTTTTCTTTTACGTTGTAGATCAGAGTCTGGAGCAGCCACAGACCAGTGCTGTCATTCATAGGAGAAGAACTTTTTCCATATAAACTTCTTTTAGGGAAATCTGCTGTGAGAAGGAACAAAGTGAAGCATCTGGCTGTAGACTGCCAATCTCTTTGATGTCTGCAAAAAATGCAATGTAATGACTTACTCATGCAGCAAATTATCCATAAAGTAGAGTGTTCCTGAGGATTGTGATTTTTATAGCAAACTAGTGTTCCAAGCATTTCAGGAACTACAGTGAGCAGACCCCGGAGAAAACATTATTTGCAGAGGTTTAAATAAGATGAAATCTGCTGGAGGTAGACCGTTTGTGTTTTGTCTGAATGCACGTTACAGCCTTAAGCAGGCTGGAATTTAGGAACAACCTGTAACAGTGCTAGTTGAACACAGCATGTAAATACTGCTGCATTTTTTCTGGGGTTTTCCATCCATGCCAATGTTTCCTCTACAATAATATTTTATTGTGTCCACATATGTCTCTCACTAATTTCCCCTCTCTTCTGTTTTTTATTTGAAATTTGAAGTTGCTCAGGCTCTGACTGTCAGCTTGTGTACCGTTTGCCTGTCTGTCTCTGGGCCCGATTATGAGTTTGGCGGTCTTACCGCCAGACCGCCGCGTCTGCTGTCCCAAGAAGACTGTGGTGTCGGTGGTCTTCTGCCCAGTGTATTGCGATGTTACGGCTGGAGTACTCTTCTGCCGTTGGGCTCACAGTATACTGCAGTGCCGATTACGATGTTCCCGATGTGCTGGTGGTCTCCTGGCGGCGGAGTCCCAACGGAGTGACGTTTCGCTGCTGTAAAGATAGGTAAGTATTATGTGTTAACAGCAGAATATATATATATATTGTGTATGTGTCATAATGTATGTGTAGGTCATGTGTTCTGTCCATTTTGTTGCATGTAACATAACACGAGCCAAAAGTAACTGTTACCATACACCACATAGGAAAAGTGACAGAGAAGCCTACTTTGATTTTGGTTGACAACGGGGTTGCTGGGCTTCATGGTCTGGGGCAGCAGCACAGGAAGGACCTGGACAATGGTGTCCAACATGGATTCTGAAGAGCGATCCTGAAAAAGGGTGAATATTCATCTCTTTTCCTATGTTTCCGCTGAGTCGCATGTGGCAGTGTCCTCGCCGTGAACAGCTCGGTGGAAAGGCTGATTCTAATTTGGACAGTGGGGAGCTTGGCAGGATGCCCTCCAAGACCCACCTCTGGCTCTCCTGTCATCGACGCGGTAGCAGTGGTCTTCGTGGTGGCAGCAGTCCAGCAGCGGTCTTGTAGCTGGGGTCCCACCAGTATCATAATCGGGCGGTTAGACCACCAAGGCTGCGGTTAGAAAGAGTGACAAAAAAGTGACGGTGGTCCCATTTCGGCAAACTCGTAATCAGGCCCTCTGCCTTGTTCTCACTGCAATTTTATTTTTTTATTGTACACTACCACTGACCTAGAAACAATAAACAACTCCAAAATATTTTCCATGAGTATACCTACTATTTTACACAAGTAGGCATAGCTTGTTTGCCAAATGCCTGATTATAGTTATTGCAGAAATAACATGCATCTTCCTGTAAAAAAGCTTTCTCCATTGTTGATATGTATGGTAATAGGCTGAATCTCAGCCTCGCCTTTTTGGTCCGGTTAACTATGCAGCCAGAACATTCTTGTGTGGTGGGATACCAGTTTGAACAGGATTTAAAGAACCAATGGAAGTTGAGAGGGGAAGGGTTGAAGGTCTGTTGTATGAGAATGCAGTAGAGACAGACACAGAGAGAGTAGATACAATTTTATGATTAACAGATCAGTGACTCTTCATCTGGTATGCATTATAATAGTATTCCATTATAAATTAGCTTGCTTTCAAATCTGTGAATATAATGTTGGTGACTGAGTTCTGTGCATCACAGATCGAACTCAAGGAGTAGCATGCAACACTGACAGCACGCTCTCGTCCATAAGCTACCATCTGTTTAAAATTCTACTTGGTGGGACTTTTAAGGTGAAATCATCCCTGGCTGTCTGTTTTATGAAAAATAGCGGGTTAACGTGAGGAAGCAAGAGAACCTCCTTTACAAGATGTCTTCCTGGTTGAGGAGCGATTCCTGTTCACCACTGACAAGAGTTGCTTTGGTCCCTATTAGCGTTCAAGTGTGGTTACAACAAGGCCTTCATACTAGAAGGCTACCAGAATTTACTTCTCCAGTTTTAGGGATGTCAATTCACTGTTAAGGCACAGCATTTTAGCGTAACATTTGAAATACATCAATAAATTACATTATTTCAACCTATCTGTCATAGAAGTGGATATGGTGCCAGTCACACCTCTTGAAAAGCCCCAAGCTTGGTGTGATGAGGTGCCTTAGCGAGCAAGAAGTCACAGAATTGGCACTCACATGTTGGAAGTATGACAAGCAGTGTGTCTCCTTTATGACATCTCACCACTTGGTTTGTCACCCACTGCAGTAAGATGGGTACCTAGGAAGGGGTCTGAAGCCCGCATACTTGTAACCTTCTATTCATCCCACTTGGCACAATTACTAATCGGGCATTTATGTGGCTAGGGAAGTATTTGTTCAAGTATGCTTTTCGTAATCACCAGTTTTGCCATAAATATGTACTTTTCTAGACCTACTGTGAATAGAATCTATAATTCATTAAAACGTCTGTGGTGGATATTATACCCCACACTGACTAAAAGGACACCCCATTTATCCATGTAGTATACTGGACTCTACTCTTGAGTGCCATGTGCAGGTTTTAATGTTGTAGAGAAATGCATGATGAGAGGAACGCAAAAATAAGTGCAAGCATTTTAACATTTGCATATGTTTATCGCCTGGTTTAATAGTTAAAAGGACATGTTGTATAGGTGTTAGTGAAAGGGCAAATCATTTTTTGTGAAAGTTCACAAAATGTCTTAAAAATTGCATAAACTTATGCAGAATTTTGCAAAATGTACTTACTAGTATATTTTGTGAAATGTTCACCTCAAGTCACCCGAAATAGGGGGCGTGGCTTGCGCGCCGCAAAGATGGCCACGTTTCAGTGAGGCTCCGTGCCATGACCGAGACCTTCGTTCTCCCGGAGCGGTAATTGGAGCCTAAACTCTTCATGAAGCGGATAGTTTAGTCGCGCTGACTCGGGGGTTCAGGTAGTGTGTTTTTGGTTAACTAAATCAGCTGTTTTTGACCTGTTTCCCCTGCGTCGCGCTCACCACAGAGGTGCAGCCGCCATTTTGAGTTCCTCTAATGTTGGGATCTCTCTAAAATGGCGCACGCGCTTTAATGCCTATTTTCCTTTTTTCTGGCAATGCTACTGACTATTCAAATGGACTCCCATAATCTCTTCTTTTTATAAAAAGAAAAAAGAAGAAAAGGAGGAAACTAAAAGGGAGAGTGCACTTTTACTGAATTAACCCCTGCTTTGCATATTTCGACACCTTTGCAGCTTGTGGCTTTATTGGGGGTGCCCTCTTCATGACAATGTTTGTTTTCTGAATCTGTCCTGTTGCAAGGTGTACCCAAGCGCACTATCTCCCTTCGGGAATTGCTGGATATTTCCTGGTTCTGCTATACGCATTGGGACTCTGGTTTTCTTCTGCGATTAGACTCTGGTTTTCTACTTGTCGCTCCCTTTGTTATTTCTACATGGAATCCTCCTCCATTTCCACTCAAAAGGGAACCTAAACGACCATGTCTTCCCTTCGCAAAGACTCCTCTAATACTGCCTCCAAAAGACAAAAGAAGGAACCTTGCTCCCCCACTAAATCTCCTCTACCCTTAACGTTAGAGGACCTCATGGAAGAAATAAAACTTTTGAAGCCTTTTGTCATTGACACTAATGCACCTCTTCAGAGGTTGGAAGAGAAATGGTCCAGTCTTGAGGCTAGAGTGTCGACGGTGGAGCAAAGGATTAGTGATGTGCAAGATGTGTCTTCTAAGGCTGACGCTATGTATGAGGAAATAGCTCTACTTAAACAACAGACGGAGGACTTGGAAAACCGTAATCATCTCAATAACCTTAGAATTTATGGTATTCCTGAAGGGGAGGAGGGCTCTGACATGCTTGCTTTCCTTAAAACTCACATTCCCAAATTGGTTGGTCTTAAGGAGGGCACTAGCCTTAACTTCCAACGTGCTCATCGCATTGGCCCTAAACCTGGAGGATCTTCTTCTGCTTTGTCATCAGGTCGCTCCAGAGGGATAATTGTCCTTTTTCTGGAATATACTGAACTGTTAAGGGTTCTCTCAGCAGCCAAGCAGAGAAAACAGATGCTATCGTCTGGTCAAAAGGTGTTCTTCTCTCAAGATGTGGTTCGTGCCACCGCCGCCAGTCTCAAGGAGTTTCTTTCTTTTCGTCCGGCTCTTCGCTCCATGAATGCCAGATATGGTCTAGTGAATCCCTGATTCTTCAAGGTTACCCTCAAGGAAAGGTCCTACTCTTTTGACCGCCCTAAGGACTTAAGACAGTTTATTTTGTGTCACAAGGGCGAAGACATGGAGTTCGGACAATTCTGATTATGGACTCGTTCAATGTGTTTTTGTCACTTTTTCACATAACCCTTGTTTTTCTATTCCACAGGATAGGCTGATTTTTGTCATTATTTTTTTTTTATATGTAACTGTTGTTGTTTTTTTTCCTTGGTATGCTTTCTCATAACCAATTTTTGTATTCTCCTTTTTATAGGTGTCTCTTGTCTAGCAAGGATACCCTTCCTTGATGTTTCCCGCCTCCCTGTGCTCCCCTTCCTTGTCCTAATGTTTATAATTCCTATACGTATGTTGGTAAGTGTCATTCCCTTTATTACATTTGCCTCTCTCTTTGTTTGTTTTTAGTGATATTTATTTACTCAATTTCATTCCGCTCTTTATTTTATTCTCTCTTAATTGTCGCTCCATATTCTATTCTAATTATACCCTTCTCTTTCCCTTACAATGGTCTCTGTCGTGTTTCCTTGTCTTCGCTGCTTCTGCTGTCTGTCCTCTTTCTGAGCGTCCCTACCTCTCCATGCTATCACTTTTCTATTGTTATGGTATTTTGTCTTCTTTGACTGAAGTCTTTTGGCCTCTTGTCAACTTATTTTCCTCTATCACTCTTACTTCTTTATCTCTCTTCCTTCCTCCCCGTTTTCGTCTTTTGCTCTTCATTTCCTATATTCTTTCTTTTTTAAGCCCTAATTTCTTTCTCTTCTCCCTTTTCTCCTTTTTTTACCTTCTATCTCTCTGTCTGATAACTCATATCTTCTTTCTTCTCCCCTTAATGCATCATTCCGGATCACTTTCATTTCTTTCTCTTTTCTTATTTTTTACTCCTTTAACATACTTTTTTGGTTTTTATTGCAAACTTCTTTGCCTGGTGGTTTACAAATGTCCACTTGTTTAAATCTCAGTTTTATCAATTTTAGAATGCTCAAGCTGTTGCTTATTGTTTTTATCCTTCAATATGACTGATAACGTTCGCATAATATCCTGGAATGTGAAGGGATTGCGTAATCCCGTCAAGAAACAGAGGGTGCTTACCCATTTATCTAGATTACACTGTAAAATCGCGATGCTTCAGGAGACTCATCTTAATGATAATGATATTAGTTCTCTCAAAAAGCAATGGGTAGGTCATGTTTTATGTTCCCCGGCTAAAGACAGGAAAAATGGGGTGGTGACATTATTTCATAAGTCCCTTTCCCTTGTTATAGAGAAAGAAGAGAGAGATGCTGATGGTAGATGGCTCCTTTTGCACCTTACTATAGATGGTTCCCCTATCTCTCTTCTTAACATTTACGGTCCCACTGGTGTTGATTCACAGTTCTGGCAATCCATGTCACATACCCTTCACTCATGTCCTGACTCTAACCTCTTGGTGGGTGGGGACTGTAATAAGGTCATGGATCCCTTCCTAGAAAGGAAATCCACTGCTAGATATATCCCCAATAAAATGCAGAAAACTTTTGTGAATACGATTCGCTCGAGAGGTTTGGTGGACGCTTGGAGGATATATAATCTGGATAACTTGGAATTCCCTTTTTATTCTCCCACCCACAATTCTACATCTAGAATTGATTATATCTTTTTGAGTCCCCATCTCCTCCCTAATCTGATCCATGCCGAAATTGGGTCCATTCTTATTTCCGATCATGCTCCCGTTTTGATCAGTCTAGATCTTAAAAATGTAATAATTGCACAATTTACATAATTAACAATCAATTAAATAATTAATAAATAATTAATTAGTATTCAATTATTACTTAATTAACTTCCCACTCTATACTCCTACAAACCCAGCAACCTGCACCTAAAATATAGCTTACAAAATATAATAATTACACAATTGGCACAATTAATTATAAATGAAATAATTAATAATTAATTAAAAATTAATTATAATGAATTATACAAAATTAACTTCCCACTCTGTACCCCTACAAACCTCACAACCGGCTACAACACTACAAATCACTATTAACAATTAAATTAAAAATGATTAATCATTTAAAATGACTATCTATATTTAAAAATATTGTCAACAATTATAGAAACAATATTTAACATTTAAATTTATTATATGAAAAAAACACAAAAAGATAATTAAAAAACGATATTTTTTACAATTATATTATTGAAAATGATATTAACAACACAGATATTCTTGAAAATATTACGTACCTAAAAAAAATCGATATTCTTGTCAACAATAGTTCTGCATCATGATATTTATGTCACGATATTCAAATCTTGATATTTCTGTAGCGCAATATTTTCTAAATAGATATTTTGTCCGAATACTGAACATATAAGCTAAAAGGACTTCAATTCAGACTACATTATTTCGACTATGGGGTCGATTACGATGTCGTTCGGAAAGCATTCCGACTGAGTCGGTCTCGGAATGGTTTCTGACTGAATCGGATTCTGGGAGTCCGACTGACCGATAACGATGGTAACAATCACCGTTCGGTCGGACTCCCATTGACTTCAATAGGAGCCTGTGTTCCGACCGACAACACAGGCTTCCATTGAAGAAAGGGGTGCTTGTGGAAGATCGTGCACCCTGTGGCGGGCACCCCATGGTGCCTGCCACACTGTGCATGCTTGGAAATGGGAGATCCAGAGGTACCCCCACGGGCCCCATTCGTTGCCCCCGGGTGAAGGGTGGCCTGCTACGGGCCCCCAAAGTCAGATTCCGACAGCCGATCTGTGTCTGAACAACCGATTCGGAATGGCTGTCCGAATCCGTCATCGTTATCGCTTGGTTGGAAACGTGGTCTGTAGACCTGTACGGGTCGGCTCGGTTACTCCGAATGCCGTTCGGAACCGAGTCGGACAGTCCGAACAGTTTCCAACCATCATAATCGGTCGTTCGGAAATGTGTCCGAGTCGGTCGGAAAGGAGGGTTCCGAATCGTATTCGGATGAACCGAATGCCATTTGGAGCCTTTCCGAATGACATCGTAATCGGCCCCTATATGTCTGTATGTGTTCTTAGTTAGCCTAGACATGGTGAAAAGTAGACATTTGACCAAGACGAATGTTGCATCAGATGTTGCATCTATGTCATTAGTTGAATAAATGAACTCTATCACAGTTCTTAGAAAGATAAGGTCATACAACAGCTGTGTCAAATAGCAGACATGACAATGATTCTGCATAAATCGGGAAAGAAAGGCAACTTCCATTGTTTAAGAGTTAGAAGGTGGCAAGATTTAGTTAGTGAGGCAAGATGGAGCTGGGGTCTACATAAGATGGAGTTGGACTTTAGGGGCTTCCCGTCACCATCTTTTCACAGATTACAGCATCCAGTATGTGGACTGTGCTCATAAAAAGGGAGGAGGCGTCACCATTGTTTATAAGCCCCCATGCCCCTGCCCCATAGACAAACTAGGCATATTGAAATTTATGGAATTCCACACATGCCTCTTCCTGCTCTCCACAAATCAGTCTGCCAGCTTCCACCTTAATAACAGGCCTCCTGAAGAGAACAAGGGCTTAATAGGCAACTTTTATGACATCTTCAAAACCTCATCCATCCAACAAGTGCACACCGCCATCTTCTGTGACTTCAACTTCACAGACAAGTCAAGCATGAAAAAACAAGAGTCACCCTCCTCAAACCCGATTGACATGTTCAAAGTAGTACAACATATCACCCAATAAGTACACTCCAAGGGTCACATTCTGGACTTCACCTTCTCAACATCATTAAATACCTATTGAAAGCATATCATACTCTACAATAGAGAGACTAATTTGCCATCCTAATTACCCTGCCCAGTGTCCAACCAATAAAACAAGGTCAACCACAAAAGGCACAAAAAAGCCTAAGATATTTCAAAGACTTCTCCACAGACAATTTAAAGAGCAAACTCATTTCTAATCCTGCCACCTCCATGTCTGACGCCCTACTCCTTCTAAATGACTTTTAATTTATGGAAAATCATGTGAACACCAATGCTATATTTAAAATTGAAAGTCAAAAACTTCAATCCCTTAGTACTCCAATATCCTAGCTGCCCGTCTGCAAACAGGAAACAAAATTTAAGAAAAACCGAACCCCTGATGACCTCATAATTCTGAAGTCCTTCCAGATTACATGCAGACTAATTATTACATCATCCAAAGCCAAGCATTGTACCAATGAACAATATTAACAAAGCTACCAACAGAAGCAGAAAACCTTTCAAAACAACCGTGCACTGCATCAACCCCCACCTGATCCACCTGACCCTCATATCCCAGTCTCCAAGGACAAGCGCAATGCCATCAACCACTTCAAACATGAAAAGATCTGATAGCATATAGACAATCCCTAAACTGATTTCCCCTGACAAATGCTCCACCCTGCTGCATCCCTCAGTGGTCTTCCTTCACATTCCTGTCTCTCAAAGACTTTACCAACATACTTACCTCCCTCAAAGGCACCTACAAACATAATGCTTTACTCTCATCCTTTCTCAAAGCTCTCTACGGAAATGTTCCCTCTGACCTCTACATCATTGTCAATACCTCCCTCACTCAAGACATTTTCATTGAAGCTGTTAAGACAGTCAATCCTCCCAATACTGAAGAAACCCACACTGGACCCTAACAAACTTGCCAACTAATGGCTTACCCCTTATCTACCCTTCATCGGCAAGATCATCAAACTGCAGTCCAGGTACAACTTCAGGATTACATCAGCACTAACCATCTCCTCCACGATTACTACTCCAGCTTTCGATCATGCTGCAGCATGTAGGCATATCTGTTACATATCATAGTTGAGTAACCTCTAGGCCACAGTTTAGGATGACCCTTGTCTCTTTATCTGCCCCACCCTGATGCACATCCTAAAGTCTTAAATGGGATTCACAGGAAATGCCCTTCGCTCAACCACCCTTTACTTAACCAACCAATTACCAGCTTATTTACATGTGCATACACAAGACCCAGTTGATTCCACTTGCCTGTGGAGTTCCCCAGGGTTCCATCTTTTTTAAGTCATCTTCAGTCCCTACATGGAGCCCCTTGGGACTATACTCATGCTTAACAGCATCAAAAGTCACCAATATGCTGTGGATGCACAACTCTACACAAAAAGTCTCCTCCTCTCCAGACATCCAATGCCTTAATCACTCCCTGCACCTCATGTTGTCTTAGATGTAGAGCACCTACCTGAAGATCAACTCCACCAAGACAGCATTCCTTCTATTTGCCAAAAAGATTTGCAACATGTAGTCCAAATCTGGCTCAAAGTCATGAACCTGGATGTATTCAAATCCCAACTTTCATCCAGTTCCAAGTCACTTTGTTTCACTCTGGACACTGACATCAACCTCAACAAGCACATTTATAGGAAAACCAAGATGGCCTACTATCAGCTTTCTCTACTAAAGTGTGAAATTATTCCTCCCTGAAATCAACTTCAGAACTGCTATTTAAGCCCTTGTATTCTTGCAACCGGATGGTGTCACTGCCATGCACAATGGCCTCCCAGGCATCACACTGGCCCCACTTAAGGGCATCCTGCATCCAGTAGCATTCCTCATGAAGGACCTGAATAGATAAGACTACATCACACCCATCCTGATGAAACTCCACTAGCTGCTTCTGCTAGTCCGCACCATATTCAAACCCAGATGCATCAGCTAAAAAGTCGAGTTGAGCGGCACCACTGCCATTTTGGCTGACAAGATCACCATTTCCAAAGGCTCTTAACACATTGACAGCCAGGACACCATGAGACTATAGATGAAAAAGCACAAAAAAATGAAATGGATAACAGTTATTCGTCAGGTATGCCCCATGTATGTGGAAGAGCATCTGAATTACGACTGGCCCAGGCCTGCTCGAATTTCGAAAAGCACTGATGATGCACTTTTTTTTAATAGACTGCTCGCTCGTGATGAAGTGACTGCCCACTTTAGCTCTTAAAAAGCAGCTACCCCTCCAATCATATGTGAACTGTGTCTTTGCCTTGGACCCTGTACAGTGCTTCGATGCCATTCAGCTAGGTTTGCACTATACAAATTCCACATAGATACATACATGCATACCTGTAAGCAGTGCATGTTAAGAGATGACCCAGGGATATGAGAACCCCTGAATCATCTGTAGATAATTCTAATGTGTCTTTTAGACATGCACGTTCATGAATTATCATTTTGTAATCAAGCTCTGCCTCCTGCTGATGCCCGTTCACTCCTGGCAAGAATCAGTGGCAATGAAAGCACTCCATAAACCGAATCATAAAACTGGACGCACAAATCACTTCATGCTCACTGATGCCCAATCCCTATTGCTATTCCCTTTAGTCTGCCACACTAAAGACAGAAGTAAATACACAAGGAGAGCATACACAACAGAAACTGCAGAAATAAAAGCAGGTCATTCACACAGGTCCGGCAAAAGGATACTAATCATCAGCCTGTGCTACAAAACGTGACCCTTGTATCATTGTCCAAGTCAGAATAGTAGAAGACAACATGATCAAAGCATGAGTTGCATAAAAAACCCGTTAACACATACTCAGAGGAGAAAGACCTATCTATCAACAGTGCATTGCCAGAGAACACCTTACTCACTTGAAATGACTAGGCTGTGGGCATTTCCAGAACATTTCAGTCTGTCCCTTGGGCATGCTATTTATAGTATTATTTTATTGTGATTTCAGTCTGTCCTGTGGGCATGCTATTTCTGGTATTATATTTGTGATTTCAGTCTGTCCTGTGGGCATGCTATCTCTGCTATTATATTTGTGATTTCAGTCTGTCCTGTGGGCATGCTATTTCTGCTATTATATTTGTGATTTCAGTCTGTCCTGTGGGCATGCTATCTCTGGTATTATATTTGTGATTTCACTCTGTCCTGTGGGCATGCTATTTCTGCTATTATATTTGTGATTTCACTCTGTCCTGTGGGCATGCTATCTCTGGTATTATATTTGTGATTTCACTCTGTCCTGTGGGCATGCTATTTCTGCTATTATATTTGTGATTTCAGTCTGTCCTGTGGGCATGCTATCTCTGGTATTATATTTGTGATTTCAGTCTGTCCTGTGGGCATGCTATCTCTGGTATTATATTTGTGATTTCAGTCTGTCCTGTGGGCATGCTATCTCTGGTATTATATTTGTGATTTCAGTCTGTCCTGTGGGCATGCTATTTCTGCTATTATATTTGTGATTTCAGTCTGTCCTGTGGGCATGCTATCTCTGGTATTATATTTGTGATTTCAGTCTGTCCTGTGGGCATGCTATCTCTGGTATTATATTTGTGATTTCAGTCTGTCCTGTGGGCATGCTATCTCTGCTATTATATTTGTGATTTCAGTCTGTCCTTTGGGCATGCTATTTCTGCTATTATATTTGTGATTTCAGTCTGTCCTTTGGGCATGCTATTTCTGCTATTATATTTGTGATTTCACTCTGTCCTGTGGGCATGCTATTTCTGCTATTATATTTGTGATTTCACTCTGTCCTGTGGGCATGCTATTTCTGCTATTATATTTGTGATTTTAGTCTGTCCTGTGGGCATGCTATTTCTGCTATTATATTTGTGATTTCAGTCTGTCGTGTGGGCATGCTATTTCTGGTATTATATTTGTGATTTCAGTCTGTCGTGTGGGCATGCTATCTCTGGTATTATATTTGTGATTTCAGTCTGTCCTGTGGGCATGCTATCTCTGGTATTATATTTGTGATTTCGGTCTGTCCTGTGGGCATGCTATCTCTGGTATTATATTTGTGATTTCAGTCTGTCCTGTGGGCATGTTATTTCTGGTATTATTTTTTGCGGTGAGGTTGTATCTTATTTACAAGCTCGTTTACTCGTGGCAGGACTCAGGCAATTATGCGGAATCAAACAACTTCAGAAACTTATCACCGCATGTTCTCTGTGGTCATCAGTGTCTGTTTCTTGTTCGTGTTCATTTACTCTTGGCATGAATTGGTGACAGCGAAAGCACTCAATAGGCAGAGTCAGATAATGTGCCCACCAATGAAGTTACCGAGAGACCGGTGATGACGTAATACATTCTCACTATTCATCACTGCGTGCTATAAAAAGATATTAGGATATAAGCATCCCTTAAGCATTCCAGATTTCAGTAAAATAGTTTCTACAGTGAAAAACTATTACCAAACGTGAACGTATGTATAGAACGCAAGTATGGCATACTGAATTGAATGTGTGATGATTGAGTGCATTTTTTTTATGTAAAGGTATCCCTCTTTCACAGCAATGCAAGCCCTCCATAGAAGGAGAAATGATGTACCAAACAGCCAATAGCATGAGGTGCGAGAAAAATACTCCTATGGGGGCGGGACAAATGATAATATAAATATATTTTAAAGAACTGCTTTCAGGAAGTCAGGCAGACAGCTGGAGCGGTCAGTAGCCAGAAGCAAAATGCAAAGCTCTGGAGCAGCAATACACAATGCAATATGCTAAATCTTCTTTAATAATTGCAGTAATTCAATCTCAATGCATGTAAATTATTCCGATCAATTATCACCAGCGTCAAAAAAAAATCAGCCTGCTAATGCATTGTTTAGCCTGGTTTTACATTGAAGACACAGATCAAAGGCTTTATTTGAACTACCTTAAAATAGCCATAATGCAGGGACATATATCACTATGCCTTAGTTTGTTTGCTATCACAACATCTGCACATTCTCAGATGGCATCGAATACCCAGCCATATGGCCTAGTTGGATACGCACATTGCGAGCTCAATCTATAATGCACGGGAAATACTCAGGGGAGTTAACAAGCTGCCAGGGCAGAGATACTTAAAGACATAGGAGCGCTTTTTCATCATAGTATGCCAATCAGCCAAAACTACAAATTCAAATAATCAATGCTTTAAGATCTTTCTAAATACGAATAGGTTAAAAATATACTTGTGAAATGTTCCATACATTTTAAAGACATTAAATCAACCCTGATAAAACACGCTATATGAAGCACATCTGGGTAGTTGATGCTTATTAAGTTTAGTCACCATTAACTGCAACAATGTACTAAAGCTGAACGGGTAGCTTTACAATGCACCCTCCTTCTCATCAGTAAGGATGAGACCAGTCCGAAATTAGGTCTGAATTTATTATTTGCAGTGCTTAATTTGAGCCGATGGCTGCCGGTTTCGGCACTTATTTTTGGGGACCAGGCAGAAGAGGTAAAAGCACACAAATAGGAAAGACGGAGGGAGACAAAGATGGAGAACACGGCCACAGTGGGAGAAAGCAGGACAGTGCAAGAGTCAGATAAAGGCGCATGGAGTTTCCGGTAGTATTTCAAAGAGGCCGATGTTCAATTGCACCGGCCGCGGACATCTGAGCAGGAGCTTCGTGCACTGGCACTCATTCATTTACAAACTAAGCACTGGTTATTTGCTTCTGTAAGGGGTTACTTTGGCAAGTCGATAAGACACCCAGACATGCAGGCTTCAGTTACATATAGACCAGTTACATCCAGTGCAGGAACTCACCAAATTGATTGGGATGCAGCGGCGTCCGGAAACAGGTAAACGCGGTGGGGCGGGGCAGGGTGGGAGGAGGGAAGTCAACAGACGACGGAATAGGTATAATTAAATAAATAAATAATACCTATTCCGTCGTGTGTTGTCTCCCCCCCCACCCACCCCCCCACTGCGCCCTGCCCTGCCCCACCCCACCCCACTGCGCTTACCTATGCCAGCTGCCGCTGTTGGGATGGTTCTTGGAGGTGTGGTAGGGGCGTGGCTTTGAGGCAGGCATTTAACAATATCAGCATTTTATTATCCAATACAAAGCTCCCTAGTGTCCTTTGGCCAAGTTCGGCTCATATGTGCAGGGCGTATTTGGTATTATTTGCAGTACAACCGACCCTCGGTGAAGAGGTCGGACTGCTGCGCCTCTCTGATGCCTGGTGCAGTGTCGGGGGACAACTGGGAAGGTTGTCACACCTGGGGCACCTTGACTATTGCCTGGCTTTCTCCCTCCTATGTCGCGTGATCGTGGGGACAGGGCTAGCGGCTGGGGCCCTTGGATGCTGTTTGGACGTATTTTTGAACTAACCAACCAGTCAAGATCATAATGCTATGCTATATAATATCATTATGTTATGTCTATATTCTTTGTGCTCACTTCCCACCAATACTCTTTGTGTTCACTTCCCACCAATACTGGCAGATTATATCTACTGTTAGTTGAAATTGCACATCTTTCGTACACACCACTGTAACGTTTTCTTTTCGTGTTGAGACTCATGTATCTGTTTCGTATCTTATATGTAATCCATATACTCAGAAGTCCTTATGTAATATACTTGGCTCTATTGTAAGCACTCTTACACCTTTGGGTAAAGTATGCGCTATATAAAAATGCATAAAAAATAAATAAATATATAGTGCAAACTTGGCCAGAAGGCATTAGAGGGTTTAACCGGAGAAGCAGAAGTTTTGCATGAAAGCATACTTTTTTGTTTTTATGGCATGGGGAGATTAAGTGACTTTCCCAGAATCACAGGATGTTGAGCGGACACTGAGATTTCGACTCCCCGTGCGATAAAAACAAAATAAAGTATGCTTTATGTAGAACTTACGCTTCTCATTTAAAGCGCTTTAATGTCCTGGTGCCAAGTGTACACTATATATAATTGCAAAATTTCGCACTGTACACATAAACCAAACTTGGTCAAACGGCATTAAGCGCTGGCTCTGACAGTCAATGGTGAGTGCATTCCAGCACTGCAGCCTTACTTACACTCTAACTGTCAGTGCAAGTTCCAATGTCGGGAGCTCTAGCCTTATTCGTGTCACACAGTCAGAGTGTAAGGCTGCAGCAGCAACCTAGCCCTGGAATACACTCACTGTTGTTTACGCTCCCACTGAAAGCGTCCTATTCAGCAGCACCTGCGCTGCTTGTATCCATATACCCAACCCAGAGCCTGACCCCAGCTTGCCTCTAGGAGTAATGGTACTCTCTTGACACAAGGAGAAGCTCTGGCCCTCAAGGGGAAAACACTCACAAGTGCCACTAAACAGTGCCAGTGAGTACTGGACCATTTAAAGCACTAGTTGCACCCAGACTGCTTATACCATAAGGTACCCAAAACTGGGGCACTTTAAATGACTATGAGATTAACTTCATGGTATACAGGTTTACTGATAGTGTAATCTATCTAGTATGTTCGTGCCAAAATCATGTTGTTTTCCATTGCACAATAATGTATTTTCAATTGAATATATTGCGTATTACGCCACCTAAGTGCAGATAGTTTGTGAATGTTCTCAGTTTTGATCTCCCCGGGTTCTTTTCCTTATTCTCAGTACCAAAGTACATCATCCGTGGTTGACAATTGACAGTCAGCAAATTATCCTGGGCATTTAAGGTAAATATCTCTGTGTGTGCGTGTGCATATGTGCTCATGAGAAAGTGGGCGAGCAAGACAGAGAGACCTATATAGAGAATGGATGTCACTTTGCATACTACACTCCAGGAGGCAACTATCCAATACAGAATTATTAAATTCTGTTCTGTGCTTAATGTTGTAAAAAAGTAAGTACCAGGGCCCTTCTCAGGAGGCCACTGTAGCTTGCACCACCTATTGCCCCTGCCAGCACTGCCAATGACTGTACCAACACAACTACTAACAATCACACTCCTACAAGTGTGACAATGCAGACTATTCCAGGTCACCCAACTATAAGCATGGTTTGGGCAGCAGCTATTATTCATTTAATGTATATTGCACACTGTTGTTGTGCTCATCTCAAAATTAGACAGAATGCTCCACCATGTGGCGGATTGCCATTAGTGCCAGTGTTGAACTGGTAACCACTGGCTCAAATTAGGCTCTGATTCTGGTCTAGAAACTCTTGCTGGGCTGATTTGCCAACAAACAGTGAACCACTATGGCATTTTTAGGTCTCATCTTCAGACATTTCTAGCTCTTTGTTGTTAAACTCCTATTGTCTCCAATACAGTGAAATAAATTCATGTAGTGGGCTTTGGGTCAGATCTTGCGCCTGATTGGAAGCCATGCTAACTCACACTTCGTGGGAGTGCAAGTATTTTCTAACTCTCTGTCCTCCTCGTGGGCTGCTTTTCCCCTCACATCCTGCCCCCTGCACTCTTTGTCTTGCTGCACCATCCCCCAGTTTATCCTTGCTTCCCACAATTCCATCCTCATCATCATCATCTTTATTCGGTCAAACTTGACCATAAAAGCACAATAAAATCATATACAGAAATTTCACGCTTCAATAAAATCGAAATAGAATATCACATTTAAACTAAAATGTTGCCCTCCTTAAAATGATAGGTTAAATTATTACAAATGGCCCTTCAAAGTTGAACGTACCCAAATTTAACATTGCCTATAGAAATTCCTAGATGCCAACCAAATCTATTCAGAGTAATCAAGGTGAGCCTGAACTAAAGTCAAACATGGATCACAATGCATATTTCTTCCTTAATTTCAGGGCTTGAGATATAAAATTCAGAACTGCAAAGCATATCAAAGGAGACTCAGGACGCTGTAAATAGTGTGTAATTCCATCAAATTTGTCTTTTTTTTTAAACACCTCCACCCGTTGCTCCCCCTCTCCACCCTACTCACTACCAAAGGTGGTGGTGTTTACTTCACCCATCTATCCTCCGCTCCTACCTTGCTCCCTGGACCGGAAACAAGCATCCTGGGACCGGTTTCGGGTTCATAACCCTCATCAGCCAGGCTATCTTGAATCCAGTGGCAAAGTGAGCAAGGGACCCACGTCTGGGCATACCCTGCCAACTTAGGGCGACTGGAATCAAGCTATCCGGGCTGAAGAGGGGTGAAACCCCGAAACCGGTCCTAGGATGCTTGTTTCCAGACCAGGGAGGACCTGGCTTGGCAGTTCGGGCTGGACTGTTCCCATGAGGCACAGGGTCAAGACTGATTTGCATATGGCTGGGTTCAAACTGGAAAGGCATGGTGAGCAAAAAAACGATGGATTTAGGCCCAGATCTCTGTACTGGGGTGAATGTATGACATTGTTCTGCATTCAGTCCATCAACTGTTGTTTTTGCATTTGTCACCCCGAGTGGGACGGGTATGCCCAGACGTGGGTCCCGTGCTCTCCAAGCCACTGGAATCAAGCTATCCTGGCAGAAGAGGGGTGAAACCCCGAAACCGGTCCTAGGATGCTTGTTTCCAGTCCAGGGAGGACCTGGCTTGGCAGTTCGGGCTGGACTGTTCCCATGAGGCACAGGGTCAAGACTGATTTGCATATGGCTGGGTTCAAACTGGAATGGCATGGTGAGCAAAAAAACGATGGATTTAACCCAGATCTATTGACTGGGGGTGAATGTTTTGATTTGTTCTGCATTCCATCAATCAATTGTGTGTCTTTTGCCTCTTTGCCCTAAGTGCGCCGGGTATGCACAGACGTGGGTCCCGGACTCACTGTGCCACTGGATTTAAGCTATCCTGGCTGAAGAGGGGTGAAACCCTGAAACCGGTCCTAGGATGCTTGTTTCCGGTCCAGGGAAGACCTGGCTTAGCAGTTCGGGCTGGACTTTTCCCATGAGGCACAGGGTCAAGACTGATTTGCATATGGCCAGGTCTAAACTGGGGTGGCATGGTGAGCAAAAGAATGATGGATTTAACCCAGATCTCTTGACTGGGGGTGAATGTTTTGATTTGTTCTGCATTCCGTCCATCAATTGTGTGTCTTTTGCCTCCTCGCCCTATATGCGCAGGGTATGCCCAGACTTGGGTCCCATGCTCACTGTGCCACTGGATTCAAGCTATCCTGGCTGAAGAGGGGTGAAACCCCAAAACCGGTCCTAGGATGCTTGTTTCCGGTCCAGGGAGGACCTGGCTTAGCAGTTCGGGCTGGACTGTTCCCATGAGGCACAGGGTCAAGACTGATTTGCATATGGCCAGGTCTAAACTGGGGTGGCATGGTGAGCAAAAGAATGATGGATTTAACCCAGATCTCTTGACTGGGGGTGAATGTTTTGATTTGTTCTGCATTCCGTCCATCAATTGTGTGTCTTTTGCCTCCTCGCCCTAAGTGCGCCGGGTATGTCCAGACGTGGGTCCCGGGCTCACTGTGCCACTGGATTCAAGCTATCCTGGCTGAAGAGGGGTGAAACCCCGAAACCGGTCCTACGATGCTTGTTTCCGGTCCAGGGAGGACCTGGCTTAGCAGTTCGGGCTGGACTGTTCCCATGAGGCACAGGGTCAAGACTGATTTGCATATGGCCAGGTCTAAACTGGGGTGGCATGGTGAGCAAAAGAATGATGGATTTAACCCAGATCTCTTGATTGGGGGTGAATGTTTTGATTTGTTCTGTATTCCGTCCATCAATTGTGTGTCTTTTGCCTCCTCGCCCTAAGTGCGCCGGGTATGCCCAGACGTGGGTCCTGGGCTCACTGTGCCACTGGATTCAAGCTATCCTGGCTGAAGAGGGGTGAAACCCCGAAACCAGTCATAGGATGCTTGTTTCCGGTCCAGGGAGGACCTGGCTTAGCAGTTCGGGCTGGACTGTTCCCATGAGGCACAGGGTCAAGACTGATTTGCATATGGCCAGGTCTAAACTGGGGTGGCATGGTGAGCAAAAGAATGATGGATTTAACCCAGATCTCTTGACTGGGGGTGAATGTTTTGATTTGTTCTGCATTCCGTCCATCAATTGTGTAACTTTTGCCTCCTCACCCTAAGTGCGCCTGGTATTGCCCAGACGTGGGTCCCGGGCTCACAATGCCACTGGATTCAAGCTATCCTGGCTGAAAAGGAGTGAAACCCCGTAACCGGTCCTAGGATGCTTGTTTCCGGTCCAGGGAGGACCTGGCTTAGCAGTTCGGGCTGGACTGTTCCCATGAGGCACAGGGTCAAGACTGATTTGCATATGGCCAGGTCTAAACTGGGGTGGCATGGTGAGCAAAAGAATGATGGATTTAACCCAGATCTCTTGACTGGGGGTGAATGTTTTGATTTGTTCTGCATTCCGTCCACCAATTGTGTCTTTTGCATCCTCGCTCTAAGTGCACCGGGTATGCCCAGACGTGGGTCCCGGGCTCACTGTGCCACTGGATTCAAACTATCCTGGCTGAAGAGGGGTTAAACCCCGAAACCGGTCCTAGGATGCTTGTTTCCGGCCCAGGGAGGACCTGGCTTAGCAGTTCGGGCTGGACTGTTCCCATGAGGCACAGGCTAAAGACTGATTTGCATATGGCCAGGTCTAAACTGGGGTGGCATGGTGAGCAAAAGATTGATGGATTTAACCCAGATCTCTTGACTGGGGGTGAATGTTTTGATTTGTTCTGCATTCCGTCCATCAAATGTGTGTCTTTTGCCTCCTCGCCCTAAGTGCGCCGGGTATGCCCAGACGTGGGTCCCGGGCTCACTGTGCCACTGGATTCAAGCTATTCTGGCTGAAGAGGGGTGAAACCCCGAAACCGGTCCTAGGATGCTTGTTTCCGGTCCAGGGAGGACCTGGCTTAGTTGTTCGGGCTGGACTGTTCCCACAAGGCACAGGGTCAAGACTGATTTGCATATGGCCAGGTCTAAACTGGGGTGGCATGGTGAGCAAAAGAATGATGGATTTAACCCAGATCTCTTGACTGGGGGTGAATGTCTTGATTTGTTCTGCATTCCGTCCATCAATTGTGTGTCTTTTGCCTCCTCGCACTAAGTGCGCCGGGTATGCCCAGACGTGGGTCCCGAGCTCACTGTGCCACTGGATTCAAGCTATCCTGGCTGAAGAGGGGTGAAACCCCGAAACCGGTCCTAGGATGCTTGTTTCCGGTCCAGGGAGGCCCTGGCTTAGCAGTTCGGGCTGGACTGTTCCCATGAGGCACAGGGTCAAGACTGATTTGCATATGGCCAGGTCTAAACTGGGGTGGCATGGTGAGCAAAAGAATGATGGATTTAACCCAGATCTCTTGACTGGGGGTGAATGTTTTGATTTGTTCTGCATTCCGTCCATCAATTGTGTGTCTTTGCCTCCTCGCCCTAAGTGCGCCGGGTATGCCCAGACGTGGGTCCCGGGCTCACTGTGCCACTGGATTCAAGCTATCCTGGCTGAAGAGGGTGAAACCCCGAAACCGGTCCTAGGATGCTTGTTTCCGGTCCAGGGAGGACCTGGCTTAGCAGTTCGGGCTGGACTGTTCCCATGAGGCACAGGGTCAAGACTGATTTGCATATGGCCAGGTCTAAACTGGGGTGGCATGGTGAGCAAAAGAATGATGAATTTAACCCACATCTCTTGACTGGGGGTAAATGTTTTGATTTGTTCTGCATTCCGTCCATCAATTGTGTGTCTTTTGCCTCCTCGCCCTAAGTGCGCCGGGTATGCCCAGACGTGGGTCCTGGGCTCACTGTGCCACTGGATTCAAGCTATCCTGGCTGAATAGGGGTGAAACCCCGAAACCGGTCCTAGGATGCTTGTTTCCGGTCCAGGGAGGACCTGGCTTAGCAGTTCGGGCTGGACTGTTCCCATGAGGCACAGGGTCAAGACTGATTTGCATATGGCCAGGTCTAAACTGGGGTGGCATGGTGAGCAAAAGAATGATGGATTTAACCCAGATCTCTTGACTGGGGGTGAATGTTTTGATTTGTTCTGCATTCCGTCCATCTATTGTGTGTCTTTTGCCTCCTCGCCCTAAGTGCGCCGGGTATGCCCAGACGTGGGTCCCGGGCTCACTGTGCCACTGGATTCAAGCTATCCTGGCTGAAGAGGGGTGAAACCCCGAAACCGGTCCTAGGATGCTTGTTTCCGGTCCAGGGAGGACCTGGCTTAGCAGTTCGGGCTGGACTGTTCCCATGAGGCACAGGGTCAAGACTGATTTGCATATGGCCAGGTCTAAACTGGGGTGGCATGGTGAGCAAAAGAATGATGGATTTAACCCAGATCTTTTGACTGGGGGTGAATGTTTTGATTTGTTCTGCATTCCGTCCATCAATTGTGTGTCTTTTGCCTCCTCGCCCTAAGTGCGCCGGGTATGCCCAGACGTGGGTCCCGGGCTCACTGTGCCACTGGATTCAAGCTATCCTGGCTGAAGAGGGGTGAAACCCCTAAACCGGTCCTAGGATGCTTGTTTCCGGTCCAGTGAGGACCTGGCTTAGCAGTTCGGGCTGGACTGTTCCCATGAGGCACAGGGTCAAGACTGATTTGCATATGGCCAGGTCTTAGCTGGGGTGGCATGGTGAGCAAAAGAATGATGGATTTAACCCAGATCTCTTGACTGGGGGTGAATGTTTTGATTTGTTCTGCATTCCGTCCATCTATTGTGTGTCTTTTGCCTCCTCGCCCTAAGTGCACCGGGTATGCCCAGACGTGGGTCCCGTGCTCACTGTGCCACTGGATTCAAGCTATCCTGGCTGAAGAGGGGTGAGACCCCGAAACAGGTCCTAGGATGCTTGTTTCCGGGCCAGGGACGACCTGGCTTAGCATTTCGGGCTGAACTGTTCCCATGAGGCACAGGGTCAAGACTGATTTGCATATGGCCAGGTCTAAACTGGGGTGGCATGGTGAGCAAAAGAATGATGGATTTAACTCAGATCTCTTGACTGGGGGTGAATGTTTTGATTTGTTCTGCATTCCGTCTATCAATTGTGTGTCTTTTGGCTCAGTAGACTAATGCATCCACTGCAGGGGCCTGTGTTCGACCTCATAGTCACAGGTTCGAATCCTGGCGGGTCCACTCAGCCTTTCATCCATTTGAGGTCGATAAAATGAGTACCGTTGGGTAACAATAAACATCTGTTATTCAGCACCAAGATGCCCCGTTGTTATGTTAAAAGGCGCAGCTGATTACCATTGCCAATTCTTGTTTCTGATTGCGTTTCATGGATGAATTAGGAAACTGCTGATGTTAACGGGCACTGAAATGCAATTTTGCTGCATGTCCTTTGTGCTGTTTTGCAGAAGCAATAATCAATATTCATCAAGAATTTAATGAAAGAAAGTAACACAGTCTTATACGTAAGTAAGACAGTACTGGGAACCATCTTTAAATAAAAGCATCAAGTTGTGCTCACAGTAGAAAAAAACACTGGAAAAGAAATAGAGAAAAATATAAAGCCATCACAATATGTTACATTGCGCTAAAAAGCTCCTCTGTGCTCACTTTATATGATCCATTTAGAATGATTAGCCATGACCAGATACTCAGATTAGCATTCTTTATGCTTAGATCATGTGCTCTAAGCAGTGCTTAATTTGTGAAAGAAAGAGTGCTGGTGCCCAAAACTCTGCTCAGGAGCCCGCCGCCGGTGCAATTAAATGTTGGCGCGCCGAATACCAAGGCTGTGCCATCTTAAATTCACTTCATCCCTTTTACTTTACTGCCAGAAGCTTCCTGTCCCTTTGCCTCACTCTTGTAGGGTTCATCTTTCTCCCTCTCTGACGGTTTTTCCGTCTTTCTCTTCCTCCGTCATTCTGCTCTTTTTATTTTTCCCTTTCGGTAAACGTTTAACGCTGGAAAGTAAGTGTCCCCAAAAACTCAAATTTAGCATTGTTAATTAACATTCTATGTTATTGGGTACTTTAAGCAGGGAGGGTGTCTTCAAAATAGAGAATTCAGTTAGTGTGACAAGTGTACTCACTTCACATTCTTTGAAAGTGATCTAGCAATCCATAAAACATCTTGCTTGCATATTGCTAAATGTCGGATTAACAGAAACAGTTATGCTGATGTCTCAACACTTTATGCTGAAGGAAAAATCAATCGTTGCATTAACGTCACATAAATTAGCACCACTTTCACACCAGGTGTAAAGTCTTAGCTGGAAAAACTGCAGGTTTCAGGTGTAAATATTTTCATAATGAGTTAAGAATTCATTAAATCTGTAGGAATATATCAGATATAGTGTTACATAATGCATCAGCATTTCTGCAAAGCTTTGCACTTTTGAGAGATGTAAATGAAAAAGGAGCAGGGGATATAAGTACCGGAAACCCCAGAGCAGAACGGCAATCACTAATAAAAATGAGCATTGCACTTCTAGACAGTCCTTGGGGGAAAGGTCAGTGGCAGCCAGGACAGGTCGGAGCGGTGGGGATGTGGGGTGGGGCGGGGCAGGGCAGCGTGGGAGTCGGGGAAGTTGACATACAATGGGATAAGTTAAGTTAAATTCATTTTTTTTTAAAACACTTACCTTGCGCTCGCCGACTTTGCGATGCGGCGAGCGCAAGGTAACTGGTTTTATTTTTTTAAAATTTAATTTTAACTTCCCGTCGTAGGTTGACTACCCTGACCACCACCCAGCCCCGCCCCCGCCCCACCGTCCAACTGCTCTTACCTGTGCCACCCACGACTGGAAAAGTTGAACAAATGAGACATGAGCTCAACTGTAGGGCGCTGTCAACGTCAACCTGCAACTGCTCTGCCATCTAAACTGTGCAGGGTGGTAGAATATAAACCAATTGCACAGGATTTCCAGAGGATACACTTACTCTTGGTTTCTGGCTATGGGGCTTGCAGGTTGCTCTGTGCTTCGAAGCGTTAGGTTACAGCTGTTATGTTGAAGGTTTATCAGGGAAATCTAAAAGCATTGGCACCAGTTCCATAGATTAACAGTTTATGTAATCCGCACAATCTGTACTACAGGAGTCCTGCCAAGCCCTTTTGCATTAACTCAGTGATGATTGTAGTGTCTTCCCCATACCGGAATCAGGTAAATGAGCATGACACACACAGGGCTCTGTCAGAGATGTCTTTGTTCCTAAACATACGATCACACACTGCATGCATTGTGATGAATCCCGTCTGGTGGAGTTTCCGGGATGATGTGCTGTCACCATGTGTCCTTTGCACGTTACAACCCTCAAAGGGTCGACAGCAAACGGGGTGTTTGATTTCCACTTCTGTTTCTGTTTGACAACTACCTAGTTCCCTTTGTCGAAGACTGTTTCCTGGGTGTACTGGCGCTGATCAGCATATGTTTTCATTTTGCACTTTCGAGAAGTGCCTGTGACACGCACCTTATCGGCATTCATCCAACGGTCTGATGCCCATTGTAGTCGTTTAGTTCCGATGACTCTCCCAAAAAGCAGCGTGGCACGACTCTCACCAGTTGTGGCATGAGGAGCTGATCGATAGGCATGAAGGGAATGAATGATTTTATTGCCTGATTAATTAAAATCATTGCAATTCCTTCTGATTATATGCAATAGTAACAGTAAGAACAAAAAATATATTTATGCAGCCAATATACTGCAGTACTTTCCTACAAATTCTGTGTTTCTACTATATAATTATTCAAGCATATATGTGCATAAAAAATACTTTAACAATAAAACACAACATGAAATATAATAAAAATAATTCTCATATTCATTATGTGTAGACGCAGAAAAAAAGTATTCTAAGGTGCTACATCGGATAACAGAAGATGTGCTTTTAAATAGAGTAAAATACAATGTTCAATGCAAAATGTCATTAAAACTTTCATATCATTAACATCAGAGACGATCCTACTAAAAACATTAATCGGGTGCCTTAAGGTGCGCATAAAAAAAGGTATAGATTGCAAAACCTGCATGCTTTTAAGCAAGATGGGTGTCAACATCCACTAGCAGCTTAACACAGTGCAATTAATGAGGTGAAGTGCAAGATCTCCCTCATGCGGATGAAAGAGTTGAGCATTATACAGTGCAATTGTCAGTGCTGAATTTCATTAAGGCATTCTATTATAAGCATCAGGGACAGCCATTCTTAGGGACTGAGTGGAGTGACATTAAGGTTTGCAAAAGAGCAAAGTAAAGTATGAGGTCTGCATGCTTCATAGCAAGATGGTGAACACCCCCTTGCCAGAGGTTCCCTTCATGCAGTTAAGCGAGAGGAGCAGAGAAAGGTGCAAAGATCAACGGGAAGTTTTGTTGAAACTTTTGAGTTGTTAATATCAGAGACTACCAGTCTAAGGAATTAAATCAAGTGAATTATGATGTGCAAAAAAGAAAGATAAAGTATAAAGTCTGCATGCTTCTTGGCAACATGGGTGACATTACCATCAAAGACTATCAATCTAAGAAACTAAATTAAATGACTAAGATGTGCAAAGAAGCAGAATAAGGAGTGTAATCTGCATGGTTCTTAGCAACATGGGTGACAACACTTGCCAGCATTTTAACACAGTGGAATTAGTGAGATAAAGTACCAGGTCATCCTCATATGGCAGTGCGAGTAGTCATCGTTCCTACATATTGATGTAAGACTGATGTCACAGACCTTGTAACTAGACAATGTAATAGACACCATAGTATGTGATTTTTGCCTCCGCCTATGGAAACCAGCGAAGTAAGGTGCTGTGTCTGTGCAGTCCTTCACAAACTAGATGGTGGAATTTCTCAAAATCTTGATTGGCACAATGTCACCTTGCTTCTTTTAGGGCTATTCTTGCCGCCTGCATGAATTTGCCATACTTTGCATATCAGAGGGGACAGTGCAAGAGAAGAGCGCTTCCACTGCTCCCACATGTCTGTGTCCCCATTGACAGAAAAATTGATTTGAGTAGCTTCTGTTGTATCTGTAGCAGTGCTAGACAAATGCATATAAGATGCAATGGGGACTCCTTTCTGTAATTGAATAGTCTGAAGCCTATGATATTTGACACTGATTTCCAGTTAGGATTTAGTTCTTTTATCTGCAAAGGCACCAGCCTGGCCCAGAGGATCTCTTTCAGACATTTCTTCCCCAGCGCGTGACCTAAATATGGCTGTATTTTGTGAGCACCATAGGATGCAGTTAGAGCTAACTGCCATTGTTTTTCCTTAAGACTGGCAATGTCTGCTTCCTACGATAGCTGACAAACTTGTTTATTTGTAGCATTCCTTACAGTCGTGTAGCTTATTCCTTCCATTGACCAATTCTCAGCCGCCAGATTTAAGGTCTCCACCGCTCTATTTAAATAGTTGTTCCAGGGTGGATGCTGCACTCTGTACCTCCTTCAAGGATTCTGCTGGAGCTTTCAATATATAGTAGTAGTATTTTGCAGTTGTGCCCAATCAGTCATACTTCTGCTGTGTGAGGCCAAACTCCAGTCGACTATGACTGTTACGTGTGTATCTCGGTAGCCGAAAAAGTTTCTCGTTGCCCTGACACTGGGCTCTCTCTAATAGTGTCTCACATTGAGCTGGGAAAGCTTGTTGCACAAATCCTTCTGTATGCATCAATTTTGCTATGATAACCCTCCTGATTGCTACAGTTGTTTGGCTGTATAATTTTCCACACAAATTACATAGGGCACATGTGGTTACTTGTGCTTTTGTCTTCATCCTATCTTGATGTATGGTCACTTTCCCTGTATCACTAAACCATGCTCCAAGATAGTTATAACTTTTTGTCGAAGTTATAGACCAGCAGCCCAGCCTCCATTTTTGCTATGTTATCCTAGCATAGTGGCCAAATATCATCACTTTTGTTTTATTTTGATTGGCAACCAACTCGTTATATTCATTATAGATGTGTAGCGCATCTAGTCCATTCTGGAACCCTATTTTTGTATGGTCAAGAAGAAACAGATCACCCGTGTATTGAAATAGGTACACTTTCTTTTGACCTATCTTTGGTGTAGCTAGGTTGGCTCTTTGTAGCTTCTTGCCTAGATCTGCAGTGGATAAGTTAAAAAGTGTTGGGACAAGAATGCATCCTTTCTTGAAGCCCCTATCTGTGTAGAATTTTGGGGATACTGTGTCCCCAGCCAGTTTTACTCTCACTCAAATCCCACTATAAATGGAAATGATGGGGTTCAGGAGGTTGTCTGGGATCTTCCAGTTTCAAAGCTTTTTCCATAATTTGTTGTGCACTACCCCATCAAATGCACCAGAGTAGTCTACAAAACAAGCAAACTCTGGCAAATTGTTCTTAGCTTTGGCTTGCTGTGCGATGTAATTCAAGACAACAATGTTGTCAATAGTTGAACTCCAAAGTTGTCAATAGTTGAACCCCCCTTACGGAATCTATTTTGATAAAAGGGAGTAACTCTTCTTCTTCAATCCATCTCATTAATTCCCTTAGTAGGGTACTTGCATAAGCCTTCCTCTCGATATCCAAGAAGGTGACTAGTCTATAGTTTTTGGGTTGATGTTATCCCCTTTTTTAAATATTTGGTATAGGCCATCACCATGCATTCGGTACATCTGAGTGCAGTCTGCAAGCTGTGTATAGTGAGAAGAGAACCCCTGCCCAATATGCCGGGTCCTGACTAAACATTGCTCCTGGAAGCCCATCAGGCCTGGGACCCCATCTTTTCTTATCTTTTTTTCTTATTTTTATAACTGTCAGTTTATCCATCATTATGGATCCTTTAGCTGTGGGGGTTGTTCGAAGTGGATCCGGTCAATTTTCCTTGTTTCTCCCTTTATATTCTCCACATGGGTTTGCCATGCTTCGTTGGGTATTGAGCTTCGCCTGTCAGTTTTATAATTCTCTAGCATGCCAATATATTCCCAGAATTGCTTCTGCTTGTTGTTTTTTGATATCTCCATTCTGCTTCATAGTGTTTTTGTTTTACCTGACAGATGAAGGTTTTGTGCCCCTAATTTGACTTTATTAGCTTTCGACTTGAGTCACTGGTTCCTGCTCTTTGATGGGCTCACTTGACCCACCTCAACTTGCGGGCGTATTCCTTAAACTTTCTGTTGTAATCTAATTTATACATTGTCTGATTGAGTCTAGTCACTTTCTTCTTATTTCCTGCTCCCACCAGGGTAGATTGCAAGTCCATGATCCAGGCTGCTCAGTTTTGGATTGTGTCTATTGCACTCATGTTAGCCATCCTGCCTTTCTCACTCTGCTTTCAGTCCTCTATTTTGTCTTCGTGACTGTTGGTCCATTTGATTCTTCTCACCAATGTATGCTCTCGAACTCCTTTTGTTTGATTGATTGTGACTATCTCTTCATGGGAGCTCCCGTTGAGTTTGAAGTCAGCTCCAATCATTGCGTGGTCACCTACTTCCTGCAGTATCGTTGTGAAGCTTATCAACATTTTCTTAAGATTTGAACCAAAAAAGATATGGTCAATGGTTGTGCAGTTGTTATAAGAGTTTACTCAAAGTGAGCTAGATTGGTCTTTTCATGCTAATGTTTTGTCTGAAGCTAAATTGTAGGATTGTAGAAAATTGTTGAAACTCTTTTCAGCAGCGCTCCACCTCCCCATATGTTTTATGTCTGCACCAAGGTTATGTAGGTTGAAATCTCCTGTTATTACTGTGTCTAAATTTGAATATTTGCAAAGTAATTCTTCCAGGTGACCTATCACCGTGTTCCTTAGTTCCATTTTTTTTTAGTACATATGCGTTGAGGTATGCATATATTAGCAGCAGTGCTACATTGCCTCCTGTAACTTGATAGCCTTCCAATATGACTACCTTCAGCATATACGATTCCATCTTGATTTCTTTGGCAACTAATTCTGTTGAGTGATTTACGTAGATGTATAATACCCCCGATGTATTCCTGAAAATCCTTCCAAATGGGTGGGGGTTACCGCCCAGGTTTCTTGCAGGCAGACTATGTCCACTTCTGCAATATTTTAATATTTGATTCACTTCTTAGACTGGCAACACTCCAAGATTTTATTTTTGTTGCTGCGTTTTTGAATGCCATGACTGTGTTTATTGTTGTGTTGGTACTCTAAAAAGGAGGGATCTTACTTCGTAGCTCTTGATGGGCTGTTTTTGGGCTAGGCATAGCTTTTTTGTTGTGTTAGTGCGCACAGTGGCAGGGATATTATTTGGAGGCCCTTGATGGGCAGCTTTTGTGCTAGGTATGGCTGTTGATCATGCCCCCCTTGTTGGCTGTTCGCTAGCTCCGGCCGTCTCAGCGGGCGTCTGTTCTTTCTGTGAACCACATTATCCTCCTTTGTGCTGTTTCCCCATTTGGTCTGTATTGTATACCTACGTTTTTGAAATTGGAGTTTACTTTTACCCTCTGTGCTCCCCTTAACAGGCCATTCTTAGACTGTTGATCATTTGAATGGGCAGTCAGTAGTTTTGGTTGAGACGCCAGCACATAGGGATATTTCACCCCCCTTTTTTCTCGTACCAAACTCCCCCAATCTGCAAGTCTTTCCTTCTCCATCAAGCCCCTTTTTACAGGGCTTCATTTTTCCATGTCATTGTTGTGTACTCCTGGCCATATTCTTGTAATTTCCTTCAAATTGTATGCTGAGGAGGTCCTTACTGGTTAAATGTGTTAATGACAGAATGTGCTCCAAAAGTTTCAAATTATTTCCTCTGTTAAGTATATCTTGCCTGCCCCTTGAAGTATACTGTGGTAGGAATATTTTTTTGTGATGTTATTTCCTCTGCTGGGCCGCCATCCTCCTTTTTGTTGGTTGGAGCCACTGTGGGTCTTTGATATCCAGTTCCGGTTTCTCTTTTGTGCGAGTGGTCTCTTGTTCGAGTTTGTGGGTCTAGTCCTGACCCCTTGAAATACCTCCGTAAAAAAATTGTTGTCTAGAGATTTTTCTTTTTGATTTGCGTTTTAGTATCATTAGAGAAGTAATTTAGCTTGGGTAGACATTGCTGATCCAGGCTGAATATTTCTGGACGACATTTTTTAAGATGCAGGATGTGTTGTAGTGATGATGTAATATTTCAGGAACCATGAGACCTCTATACTTCAGTTTGGTGTCAAAACATAGGTTTTTGGGGGTCAAGTAGTCTTATAGAGACAGAAAATGACTCCTCAGAGCAACTCTTCCACCATTTTCCAAAATGGTGGCTCTGTAATGATGTGTTTTAGCCATTGAACTGGTAATTCATTTTAATATTGTTTTTGTTTCAGGTTTTCCGTTTATTGAAATTCACAAACAGGAGCGAAGCAGGTTGTAGCAGAGGATCTTTACCTCCTGACAGAGTGTTACTAACTACAAAATCTGAGGACTCCTTCAACAAACAAAAATGTGTTATATGCCAAACTAATCAGAAGGAAAAGCTAACATCAACTGTGGCTGGATAGAAGAGAGTTAGAGATACTGCAGAAGTATGGCAAGATGAAGTTCACAAAGGATTGAAACTGATTTGTGAAGAGGATCAAATATTTTATCATTGTAACAACAAGTGCTACAAGTCACATTCAATGGAAAATAGCCTGGAAAAAAATAATAAAGAAAATAGCAGAAACCAGTGAATCACAAAAAGAATTGGATTATTCTTTGAAAAGCGACAATACCTAACCCAATGCCCATCCACTTAGAAGATTGATGGCTACCTCTCGCCCACCTCCAATAACTGATCAGAAAGCAGAGGATCTTCAATGTGTTATCTGCGGTTTAGCCAGAACAAGGGCCAAAAGAATTGACAAAAGAACAAAGTACAGAGTATGTGAGTCTCAAATGGCAAACATGTTTTTATCTGCAGCTAGTTTCTTCCAAGATGAAGTTTTCAGCCAAGTAGCTGATCTAAACAGCGAGGTGAATGTATTTGCAGCGGATGTGTATGCCCTCCCGAACTGCATGTGTGCATACATTCAAAAATATGAATGTACAATTAGCTACCAGCAGCACCGTAACCGCCAGCCTTCAGTTAAATTTGCACTCTTTGAAAAAGCAAATAAAGTTTCAAAGTCACTCTTGAGTGCTGGCTACGGGTTCACACTCAGTGAGATCAGAGAAATAATGGTCAATATTGACGAAACTGTATTGAGCCATAATAATGAAATTAAGATTTTTCTGGTGAGAATGTGCGATGACAGAATTTGTTTTTGTCAGTCTAACAAAAAGAATAAGCCACTTGTGATGTTCACAGCTGATTTGACTCCTGAAGTTCTTGCTGCCAAAATAAAATCACAGGATACAGTAAAATCAGCAGGAATTATTTTAAGAAACATCCTGAAAGGTTTAGATTTTGGACTTAATGACAAATTTTGTGATGCCCCAGAGCTCTGCACGTCATGGGAGGCAACAAGAATGTCTGATGTTGTCTTAAGATTTTTACATCATTGTTTACTATCTGCAAAGCTAAATTGTTACAAACTAAAGTTCTTGAATTCAGAGCAGAAGCCGACAACATATAAGCGAAGAAGTGGAAGACAATCTCATGAACCGACAGGCTTATGTTGTGCAAATATACTGTCTTTTCTAAAACATGTTTTATGAATTGCATCACAGCAAAAAGAAAACTCTGCTACCCATGATGACTACCCACACAATCTATGACAAGTGCAAAAGTAGAGAGCTAATCACTTCAATGAATAAGATTGGTGTATCAACAAGTTATAATGACATAGTGCAGAGTAGGAAATTGTTAGCAGCTCATGCCTTAAATTAAACTCTTGTGAATCCGACAGCACACCAATTTCAAGTCACTTTACCAGGAAAGGATTTACAATTGCTGCTCTTGATAATTTTGTTTTTGAAGACAGCTGCTCTTTGTCTGGAACATCCAGCACACACAATACTGCCATGGTTCTTTTTCAAGGCTGTACTAATGAAGTAGCTGATGAAAAACAAGCTGTGTCAGCTGTAGGCATAAACAAATGAAGCCCCAAACTTATAACCCAACTGCCTTGCCAATGTGTGCAAAATCACTACAAGCCATCAACACATCCCAGTCTACCAGAAAGTTTCAAAGTTGCTGAGCACATGGATCTTCTTCTAAATGATGCTGTGGTCCGCAAAGCTGATTTAACTGAATTTATCATATCACTTATTCAGTGCGGACTGAAGGATGAAGAAAAGCCAGTTCCTTCGTGGGCTGGAATTCATGCTCTGATCTCCCAGAATACAGTCCCCCTGAAGAAGATTTGGTTTTTACCAGTAATACCATCTCCAGTCACAAAATATGCAACAGTATACACATCTCTGAAAAATTTCCAAGATGTGGGTGCTCAGTTTGAAAACCAGCCTATCCTGCCAATTTTTTGCAATGAAGGTGTTATCCGTATTGTAGCTGGCATTTATAGGAGCAATCCAAGAGAATTTGACTATCTTTATCCAATGATGGGCTTTTTCCACATGACAAAAGTGTGTTGTGGTTTGCAGGAAGTTATCTCAGTGAATGTGACATAGTCAATGCACCTTTTGAGGCTGAAATCTTTGGATGCTAAACTGTTCAGTCAGTATTGAGCAGAACCCATTATGTTTGTTTGTTGCAAGGTATGCTCATCATATCTGAGGCTATAGAAACATTGCTGGAATGCTTTCTGGAACAAAAATTATGAATTCGATTTTGCATATGTTATCTCAGAAGAGAACAAGGTACAGGGTGCACTTCATTCAAAAGACATAATGCAAGGCCAGGTAATGTTCAATACACTCAGTTCAAAATCAGAAAACCTGAAAACCAAATTCATAGAGTTTGTCAAAAGATGTGAAGAAAAATTTGAGCTTTGCAAAGTACTGGGGAAATGTTTTACACATGATAGCTCAAGTGAAACACTTGGTACATGCTCTTCTGGAAGGTAATTGGGAGCTGCATGTGAAGACTATGGAGTCACTGATTACTGTGTTTCGCGAATTCGATTGCATAAACTACCTGAGATATGGCTCCTGGAATTTGGAAAGAGTGAAGAAGCCACAGGTGGAAAAACCCATTCCTCTACAGAAAATTAATTCAAAGACATTTTGTGGTGAAAGACAGAGAGGGACGGTTCAATGCTGTGGCGCTACATATGAAACTTGAAAAGATGATCCAGAGAATATGTTGCTCAATGGCAGCATGTTTACCATGAAGTCCTTTCTATTTGCAATGTTTTCAGAGAGATAACAAATTAAAAAATAATGGACCATTGGGAAACTGGTCCTCACCACAAACTGGTGGGAAAGAGACGGGAACGTTTTAACAAACACGTTGACAGCCTTCTTCATTTCATGCAACAGCCAGGAAGTACCTTTGAAATGACTGAGCCTGTGCGACAACATAACTTTGTGACCAAACAATTTGTGGATAACAATATAAAGACATGTCTACCAGATGTCCTGGAACATGGATCGAAACTATACGCAGAACTGAAGCAGTCGAGATTTGTATTGAAAGAGAAAAAGCTGCTTGACATAATCAGTAGAGCTAAACTTCCACGTTTTAAATGCCATAGTAAGAGTTTTGTCCAGCAGCTACAACAAAACAGGTTACAAAGAAACTACTTTCGCAAGCACATAGAGAGAAGGATGGAGCAAAAGAAAGGGGTAAATTTATCAAGGACATTCTGTTGCATGATCTTTTTCCAACAAACACATTATTTTATGGAGATACTGCAACCAAACCAGCGAAGCACAAACTCGTACAAGAGCTTGAAAAAAGAACTTTCACCTGAAGAATTTCAATTTCAAAAGGTGTCCTCATTGAAAACTTCCGTTGTTGTGGACTATATGTCACAGTTGTGAATGGTCAATATTTCATCCATGCAAAACTTCGGAGAGGTCGTTCAGACTGTTCCACAGATATCAAAGTCAGTGTGCACCTTGCAAGAACTGCACTTTGTATTTGACAGTTATCTTGAACTATCTGTCAAAGAATGTGAGAGAATCAGACGAATGTCTACAAGTGGAACAATTGACCTTGCCTGCATCAAATATTCGACACCTATACCTGTGCAACTTGATAAATTCTGGTCATCAACATCGAACAAGATGAACTTGGAGATGTTAACTCACCAAAACATTGCTGATGTTTCAGTGAACACAGAATTTCCAATTATTGCAAGTTGAATGATTGTCTATGAGGAGTTGGTGCCTGCAGAGATATATTCAAAGGTACGGTCCATATTATTCAAGAAATTAACAGCAATTTGGAGGAAGCTGACCTTCGTGTTGTGCCACATGTTGAGTGGGCTGTTCGAAATGGTTCCAATCGAGTCATTGTACTGTCAAATCACCCAGAAGTTATTACTGTGCTACTTAGATTTGTTGCAATGTTAATAAGTCAAGGGTTGTCAGAGTTATGAATATGTTATGGAACAGTCAGCAAAATACACTTATTCCTGCTTCATATTCTGTACAAGAATCTTGACCCAGAGATGCATAGTGTTCTTATCAAGGCACGTATACGGGTGATGACACTATGAGCCAAATTGGAACAAAGCTTGGAGCTTTAACTGCTGAAACTGTGAAGTTTCTAAAAGGATTTGCTGAGATAGAAGAAGAAAGTGACTGTAAAGACGTAGAAAAATACCTTGTGTGGGTGTGGAAAACGAGTTCTGGCTGTCACACATTTGCCAATCTTCGGTACAGTGAGTTCAAGTGATCAGTCCCGCTAAGTGACCTTCCATTGATATCATATTCTATGCTTGGACACATTGAAAGAGGGTTCTACTTGATCAAAAGATATGAAAATGTTTTGGATCATGCATATGCTGAGAAAGATCTGAGTGAATTTGGGTGGGAAGATATTGATGAGATGCTAAAACATACATTTCCAAAGCCTCTGCCCACAGAACCTACACATACATGTACTTACAAAACCTGTGCTACAAAAAGATGTCCCTGTCGATATGTTCATCTCAAATGTTCAACATTCTGCAAATGTACCACAAGCGATTGCCGAAACAAAAAAATAAAGTGAACTCTAAAAATGTGTCTAAAACAGGAGTGATAAACATTATTTTGATTTCATATTCAGATCTTAAACATTGTTTGTTGTATACATAAAAGGATTAAAAAACATTATTATTTGTTTCATTTCTAGATTTGTCTCTTCTTTCTCAATTACAGCTGGCATTTTGGAAAATGGTGGAGGAGTTATTTTCAGTCTCTATAAGACTACTTGACCCCCAAAACCTATGTTTTGACACCAAAATAAAGTATATAGGTCTCATGGTTCCTGAAATATTACATCATCACTGCACCACACCCGCCATTTTTTTAAATGTCATCCAGAAAAATTTGACTCAGATCAGCAATGTCTACCCAAGCTAAATTACTTATGTAATGATCCCAAAACACAAATCAAAATTGAAAATCTCTGGGCAACAATGTTTTTACCGAGGAATATCAGGGGGCCTGGATTAGTCCCTGCTCCCTATTTTCTGCTTTAGTTCTCTAGTGGCTCTTGTTATGTTGTCAGCTTCTTCTGGGTTTACCAAGATTTCCTTAAATCAATCTGAAATTGTTTCTCTGGTGTTTAATATTGCACTATATACTAGTTGTTGTACTTGTGTCTGAGTCTGACCACTTGAGACTAACAATGTAGCTGAGTTCTTGTAGTCCATTACTTCCTGGTCCTTTGCCCGACTCTTGGTCTTAGTGAATATCCGGTTATGAGTATTGTTGGGGTTGACTGCCTCCATCCGTGTTGGAACACCTTTGTCGCAGATGGATCAAAGGTTTTTTGTCCCCAGCTCCTTCCTAATTGGGCGTTTTTTTGCATTTTTTGCTTTTTTTTTAGCCTTTTTTGCCCGCCCTGTTAAGGGTTTAATGCCTTGAGCTGCTGCCCTGTCTTCATTGGCAGTAGGGCTCGTATCCTCCTGTCCCATTTTGAAGTGCTTGTCCGAGGTACATAGGGGCTTGTCGAAATTCTCCTGGACTGTCTCTGATCCAGATTGGTTCATTTCTACATCTGATTATCCCATCCCGGATGGAACTTGGGGAACTCATGTTGACCTTAATTCTTTCATTTGTTCTTCAAGGCTGGTTTTTAGAGACCTTTTATTAGTCACTTCTGACTGCCTAATGTATTTCAGATCCTCTATCATTGTTGGCAAAACTTCAGACAATGTTGAGAATATTTGCCCAATTACTGACCAGTGACATTCGCTCGATGTTACCCTTTTGTCAATATTTTCAAGTTTCCTGGCCATGCTTGCTATGCTATGTGCTATGGTTTGCATAGTGTCCTTTTGAGCTTCTAATTTATGTGACTGCCATGTAAGTACATGTATCATTGCAGTCAGGGTGGAGGTTATGAATTTAAGCACTTTATCTTGATTGATTGTAAAATCACAATTTGTTGCATTAGTGTAGTCAGGTTTGTTTTCAAATGATTTACCCTCTATGCTTTCCTTATTGAGCAAACTTTGTGCTTGATGTTGTGCCTCTGACATTGGTACATGTGGGCTTCCCCTGAGCCTCTCTCGCTCATGTTCCTGTGAATATACTAGCCCTTTCCCCATCATTGTTTCTTCTGTGTATTTGGTATACACTTGCACCATTGTCACCCCTTTCTATGCAACATGGGGACTAGTTGTAACGGTGGCTGGGACTCTTTGCAGCCCATATTAAATTTGTTTTTGGTAAATTGGGCTGCCAAGACAGTCCACTAGGGAGGAGGACAGCTCGATGATGTGGAGCTTCAAACCTGAGGTCATTTTCCCTCTCTTGCCTCTCCTCTGAGGGCTATTTTTGAAGTTAAAGGTGCAGCTATGGTCAGATATCACTGTTAACGGTGAGTGTGAGCTTGATATAAAGTCCACGCTGACCATAAAACCATTTTCCTTTGGTATTCTAGGGAAGTGCTCAGTCAGGGTCAAGGTTTTAGCTTTGGCTTCCTGTTTATCCTCCTGGTTTGCACCTTTTTAGTTAATTGCTGTCCAAAATGGTATTCCCTGGTCTGCTATTTCCGTAGCCATTGGTGTTGGTCCTGCACATTCCTAACCCTCTTAGGAGAAGAGCTAGCGTGAAGAATCAAAATTGATTCTTTTAAAGCCCTCACTCACCAACCTAGTTGGTGACATGCTTCATCATCGGGCCCCACCAGGAAGGTCGAGTACCTCCCCGGTGTGCTTCAACGCCAGAATTACTGCGGAGCGGGTTAAAGTGACAAGTTTTGCAAGTGATTGTGAAGTGAATTAAAAGTGACTAGGCTGTATCCGAAAATAATTTTATTCATCGGTCAGTCAGGCACAAATAAAAACAATGTGAGTGATATGATCGCTGAAAGGATTGGTCAGCTAAATCTCGCTGTGTGTGGTCAACATGTTTCTGCCTCTATGATGCTACTAGCTAGGCATTCGTCAGGACCATGGTGAAGACCCCGGTGGTATGAGCACGCTAAGGCTCACCCTAACCTGGAGGTCAGATACGTGAAAAAGTAGGAAAATGTCTTTAAAAAACCTACTATCACTGCGGGATCCTTCTTACTTATTGGAACCCAGCAGATCTATATAGGGTGATCACTAATCACACCCTGGGTCTCGGGAGGGGGGTGGTGGCTAATTGGCACACCGCCGGGAAAGCCAAACACCCGCTTGGTACCTGATCGAACCCTCGAAAAACCGGACCCCAGCGAGATTTAGCTGACCAATCCTTTCAGCGATCATATCACTCACATTGTTTTTATTTGTGCCTGACTGACCGACGAATAAAATTATTTTCGGATACAGCCTAGTCACTTTTAATTCACTTCACAATCACTTGCAAAACTTGTCACTTTAACCCGCTCCGCAGTAATTCTGGCGTTGAAGCACACCGGGGAGGTACTCGACCTTCCTGGTGGGGCCCGATGATGAAGCATGTCACCAACTAGGTTGGTGAGTGAGGGCTTTAAAAGAATCAATTTTGATTCTTCACGCTAGCTCTTCTCCTAAGAAGGCACACTCTTTTGTTGTTTGGACTATATAATTTGGGGGACCAAGAGTGCTCCTTCTAAAAATTCCTCTCTCTCTTATTGTTTATTGACATTCCTAACCCTCTCCATCAGGCATGTCAGGACATTCCTTTTGCCAATCAGGGCCTCTCTTGCATGTTTCTTCTTTGGTTGTGGTTTGCACACATTCTATTTTGTCATTGTTCTTGACCTCCTATAGTTAGCTGGCTGTAAAACTATTGTTTGCCCTTTTGCGTTTATATGCAGGTTTTTGCTTAGGAGCCCCAAGGACCTCGTCCAAATTGGTCAAAAATGTATTCTGCCCTCATGGCTTCCTGACGTCCTAAGGCTTTGATGTTCTGTGCAGAAGTGGCGGTGCACTCCTACTAATCTCACTGGAATGTGCTCAGTTTATACAGGCAGTGCTCCCTGTGCTCCTTGGTGTGACTGGTGGGACTGTAGGGGTGTATGACCACCTTACTGCAAGTGACCCCAGCAAGCAGCGACACCAGCAAGGTGCCACGTGATTCAACAGCAGCCATGAACACTGGCTGCGGGCAGGAGTGTGTGGGCGTGTCCCCTACCCTCAGCCTCACCTGTGTCCGATTTTCTGAATTCGGGACCCGGGCTCACAAATAGCCGTTGGAGTCGCTGAAACCCCACAGGTACCTCCTGGTTCTGTCCCCCCGCGTCTCCGCATCGGGCACCTCATCGGGCTCACTGGTCAGCTCCTGGCCCCCGGTCTCCGCACTTCACTCACACTCCGCTTCCTCACTGACCTCCGGTTCTGCTCTCTTGCTCTCAATCAGAGACAGAAAAGAAGCATTGATTCAGAAGGGAGTTTGTATATGACCCTGAGCTTAAGCGAAGGGCTTGACACATGACTTGGTTTAGATCGATTCCTTTCATTGAAGCTCATTGAATTTCCCTCTTGAGGGTGCCCATCAATCGTTCAACAACACTGTTGGCTTGGGGCCCGAGAGGAGTACTATTTTGGTGCTTGACCTTGAGTCAAACAAGAAACTCCTTGAATTCCTTGCTATTGAAATGCGGGCCATAGTCAGATTCAAGAATAGCGGGAATGCCCCACGCTGCAAAGATGTCATCAAGCCGCTCGATTACTTTGTCATGGGTTGTCGATGATAAGTCTTCCACCAACAGAAAATGCAAATATTTTTCAATGACTACCAACAGATGATGTCCATTTCCTAGAGGCCCAAAAAAGGCAACTGCAAATCTTTCCCAGGCATGCGGAGAAAGGTCAGACATTGTCAATGTATGCTGCTTCACCTTGGGGAATAAACAGTTACACAGGGGGAATGCTTTCAGCTCTTTCTCAACTTGTTCATCTAGGTGAGGGAACCACATTCGGTCTCTTAGAGCTCTTTTGGTGGTTTCAATGCCACAATGTCCTTCATGGGCCAGCTCAATGACTTGCTGTCTCAGGCTCTTAGGGATGATGATCCTCAACCCTCTCAATAATGATACTTTCTCAGGTGATGGATAGCACATCCTGTACATTTTAGAATTTTTGGAATTCAACATCATCAGCAAAGGGTCGAATACTTTTCTTCCAAGATTGCATTGTAATGAGGTCTTTGAGGATGAACATGTCTTTATCTGCATTGGTAGCAACAATAATTTGTTTAATGGATAAAGCTGCTGGTGTGCTGGACCTCAAAATGAAGTTGAGATACTCTTCAGCCACTCTAGATGTCGAACTGTGGCGATGTGGTGGCACTTGTGAAAAGTAAGCTGCAGGGCTTTGATCTTTCCCCGGCTTGTGTACAATCGCATATTTGTACTCTTGCAGTCGCAACCCCCATCTCTGGATGTAAGGGGGCATCTTAGTTTTTGGATTTCCAAAGATAGTGAGCAACGCCTGGTGGTCTGTGATGACAGTGAAATGTTTTCCATATAGAAACACATGACAATGTTCACAGGCCCACACTACAGCCACTACAGCCAAACTTTCCTTTTGCAGCTGAGAATAGGCACGTTCTGTTTCAGACAGACTTCTACTCGCATAGGCCACAATGTGTCTCTGATACTTTGGATGGCCATTGTGTTGAGCAAGGATTGCCCCCAGCCCTACAGGGCTCACATCTACTGTGATTTCAGTATGTAACTTAGGGGTCAAAATAGGCCATTTCGGTAGCATTCTAAATCAAATGTTTTATTTCTTTGAAACTTTGGTCGCATTCAGGAGACCCATGGAATGGGACATTTTGCTTTGTCAAGTCTTTCAATGGGACACTCACTGTGGCAAAGTCACAAATGTATCTTGAACAATAACTGGCCATGCCTAAGAAGGATCACAGATTGGTTACATCTTTTGTGGGGCAAGTAGATGTCAATGCTTGCTTCTTATCCAGGTCAGGAGTCATTACCCCATCAGAGAACATGTGCTCAAAGAATTTAAGTTCGGTCTTGTGAAACAGGTTGAATTTCTCTGCGAATAACATCCTGAAATATCTCCGCAGCAGAAGACACTCCAAAACTCGGTCTTTTGTATCTGAACAAGCCAACATGAGTCGAAAAAGTTGTAATGTACTTACAGTTCTCTTCCAGCCAATGTTAATGGTATCCTTTGTACAGGTCAAGATGGGAGAAGACTTCGACTCCGTTCAGCTGCATTATTATGACCGCTATGTGAGGAACAGGATGTATTTTTCTCTCGATTGCTTTGTTGGCCTGGCGCATATCAACACAAATGCGCACTGCACATCCACTGTCCGTTTTGGCACCACAACTATGGGCGAAACCCACGGAGTAGGACGGGTCTTGCTTCAACAGTGTTTCTTGTATGTGAAAAGTCAATCAGCAGTGCCTTTTGGCAAGATGGCGAATGTCCTTATTAATATGAAGTTGCACTCTCAAGTTCCTGTGTTCTCCTAGGCCATGGAACAATGACGGGAACTGACCCACGATTTCAGATTGAGCACGGCGGTTGTAGTTGAGAGATATCAGTCCCATGTCAGCAGCAGTGGCAAAGCTAAGTCGGCATGTACTCGCTGAAGTTCCCTTAAAAACATGAATTGGCGCTTGCACTGACATCGTTTTATGTCACATGGTTGCTGAAAATGACCCTTGACTCTGCTGCTTTAGAAGCAGCCCACGTGTATACCTTCGTGTTTGACGGGGGTAAGGCATCGCACAGGAGCTAAGCTGCTAAACGTTTCTACTGCCATGATATTGATTGATCCACCATGGTCTATAATGAAGGTTATGGGGCAACCATTCACTTTTAATGTAATTTTGGAACAGTGTCCAAATTAATTTTGTCGTTCCATTTGGTGATTTTTATTTGACTTTTGAACTCCTTTCCAAGCAGCTAATTCTACATGTGGATGTCGTTCCTTAGTAGATATCCGTCTTCTTCACTAGCACTTGATTATGACTTTGAAGAGCCTTTATATGATAGACTTTGCTTGGTTTCTATTTGTCATAACTGATTTTGCCTTTTGACCTTGTGGGCGTGGCGAGAATGCTTCTGGAACCTTCTGAGGTCCATTTTCTCTTCTCTCTGTGATGCATTTGGTTTCACGTTCACTCTGCAGACCGTTATGAAGTGGTTTTTCTTTCCCACAGCCTTTGCATTTTTGTCCTATGGCTGGACTTTACCTTCATGGGGAAATGAAAACCGACATCAGAAGCATAAGATTTTATTCTTAGGAGACGTCGACTTATGTGCATCTATTTTATGATTCTGCTTACTTGGTCAACGCTGACTCATTGTGCACTGTTGCTGCTTCCATATCAGCAGCTTGGCGATCTGCTTATTCTTCTGCTTTTGCAGCCATTAGCATCTTCTCTAGCCTGAGTGTCTTTCTCAGCATGCAATGACTCTGAGGGGCATGGCTTCTTTATCATTAAAGTCACAGAACTTACAGTGTTTGATAAATGCGATGTCTCTCAAAAAACCTCCAATTCAATTCACCCACCTGTTGTCGTGCTTGGTTGAAAATTTGCCTTTTCATAGTCGACATTTGGCATTGGATTGAACTTGACTTCTAATGCTTCATTTATCTTTTGGTACGACGTTGCATCAGTTTGTGAAGCTTGCTTTAGTTGCACTTCTTTCAATCCATCACTGGCAAGGTTGTTCAGATATTTGATGATTTTCTTATCATCTTCTTCTTCTAGCTCATCTATGAAATCATCGAACGTTTCGATCCATGCAGCCCACCTGGCACCAATGTTCTGCTTCTTTGCTGTGTCGAGTGGCGGTGGTGGTTTCAGAAACACAGCAGCATCATACTTTACGCTCACTTCTGTCTCCTTTAAGAGCACGTGCTGTTCAGACAGCATTTTTCATGCGCAGCAGGGCTGGCAACCTCTCCACACAACACCCCGTGGCTTGAGACCAGTCGTCTCATCCAATTTTGAGGTCGTGTAGCTCTTCACTCACTTGCTCCAATAAGTAGGTTTCTGCTTTCGCACCTGGTTGTCACTGTATCAATCTAGCGCTCTTAGTATCAAGACACTAAAGTGTTGATTACCATCAAGCAAATGTTTAAGCTGGATATGGCAACATGTGTTTTCATGGCCTGCTTTCGCAGAGTTTGGTATTCCTCGGCTTTTTACAGTTTTACTAATGAAAGAGAAATGGCAAGGTGGGCACAGGTATTGCTGGACAAGCTCCTTACCTGCACATTTTCTGGCTATTGGGGCCGATAGCCATGATCTGGGACTTAGTGTAATTAATGTCAAGGTCAAGCCTGGAATGCCAATGTCAAAATGATCTACCAGTTATTTATTTTAAATACTAGCGGTGCATTGTCCTCATATAATAATGAGGGAATGGGAGTGGAATACATCTTGGGTACATCCTGTACACACTCAATCAAAGAGGACTTTAGATTATTAGTATACAAAAGGAATAAGAGTTGGGACCAAATGCCAACCTGATGCACCCCACATTCCAACCTGAATGAACTGGAATACTCACTGCCGGGTCCAAACCTAACCATAGCTGAAAGATTGCAATGGAGATCATCTAGATAGTTGACCATGGTTACATCAAGCCCCATCTCCAAGAGCAAGGCCCAAAGCTTTCAGCAATAAATTCAATCGAATAAAAACAAAAGCTCCATGAAGGCAAGATACAATGGGCAGTGCTTCTCTATGGTATAAATACCAACACTTAGATGGAGGTTTGAACACTGCTCCATTGTACCAAGGCTTTCCCTGAACTCATACTAAAATAATCCTAATTATGTTAAACATGATTCCATTTAATCAATGAATCAGACAGAATTTGTAAAGTGGGACTAATCACCCATGAGGGTCACCAGGTGCTGTGAACCCATCGTTGCGAGGGGTTCGTTGAACAGCCAGGTCTTGAGTCCTCTCCTGAATTTGAGCAGAGAGGTTGATGTTCAAAGGGGAAGGAGGAGGTTGTTCCATGACTTCACCATGAGACAGTAGAAGTAGCAACTCCACTGTTACTTCGGTGAATGTGGGGTGTGTGAGCGAGGAAGAAGGAGGTGGAGCACAGGTATCTGGTGGGTTGGTGGAAGTTCATGCGGTGGTTGATGTATGAGGGCCTGTTGTATTCCGCTTTAGGTGTCCGTATATAGGTTTTCCTGAAACATGTCCTTATATAGGCACAATTCGCATTGCCCTTATAAAGGCATAAGATCCCAGTCCTTATTTAGGCATTAGCCATGCTATCTAAATACAGGCATGGTCACTTACATCCGTCCACCCTAACGTCACAACGAGTTCTTAGAAACCAGACCCTTAAGCTCTTGGGAGTTCCCCTAGCACAGGATTATTGATTTCTCCAAGAACTCATTTATTATGCATGAACCGCTACACCTTAAGGGTTCATTCCTGACATCTTCCTCTGCCCGACTTTACGTCAATGCTAACATTCCAAGGCACCTACCGGGTATAAATATACCTTCCCTTGCCCAAGCAAGTAGGAGGAGACCTTGACTTTAGAGGAGCCCGTGTCCCGGCCTGACGCACTGACAAGAGATGCTGTCATCCCTGCTCGCAGAGAATCCAGCTTCCAGTGTTCTGACTCCCTTCGCGGGATGTTAGAGTTCGAGACCCAGAAAGAGATTCCCACCTCTCTCATTCTCAAGGTATGGAGCTGACTAGAACCTAGAGGGACTCTTGGCATACAAGACTCTTGGCATACTATAGCATACCATACTATAGAAATACATCACCTACTTCTTACCTTGCCCTACACCTAGGTTAGGTTAGGTTAGGTTAGGTACACTGGGGTAGAACTAGTTAGAGAAGCATCTTATGAGTACTCACATTTTTAGCTTATGTTATTTATGTATATGAATATATGTGTCATAGCTAAAAGATAATGCTAGCACAGTATTATTTCTTTCTACTGCTTACGCTGTACATTATATATCTTGCATACTGTCTTGTGATCATAACAGCTCATATCTCTTACACGGGAAACAAGACTGTTCAATAAATCCTTTTATTGAAACACCCGTCTATTCTTTCTGTGTAACTCTGAAGAAACTAAGCATGCACGATTAGCTGAGTGAAACTGTTATCTATTGTTTCCACGATTCTGAGAGTGTTCCGATTCTAAAGGGAAACAAAGTTGTCATGTTTATGCGGTTGCCAGAAACTACTCCCTTCTTGTTTACAAGGAGTTTCTAGTGGCCTCTGAGTTTGCTGGCACAAAGTAATTAAGTTTAATATACTTGATAGGGACATACTGACCTCAGTCCTATGTCTAATCTATAGGGTATATTATTCCAATGCGCAGAGCCTATTAGGGAAATAGGAACTACACTACATGGCGCCCAACGGTTTGGTAAGGCACTACTTTAACGCTAGATACTGAGTAACTCAGTCGTGCTTTTCTCAGAGACCCCTACTCACATACTCCATAAGACGTCTGGAGTGGGTAGGGTTAAGTATCCGCCAAAGCTAAATAGGACAAAAACCCTATATATTAGCTGTTTGGTTTGTTCAACGTTGAAGGATACAGTGTTCCAAAATATTGTGCACCTTATCTTTTGTTTCCTTGAAACTTGTTCTACATTTTTCAAAAAACAAATGTCCCTGCATGGGGATAATGGCACCGAGAACGGTGTAGCTGCGGCTGATCCAGTCGTAACAGTTTTCAACTTTACAGGTTTAAATGAAACCGATGAGGCTGTTATAAACATCCATCCAAACTTAAGGAGAGCCAACACTCTAAAACTTATAAAACACGGCCTATCATCTAGAGGTGGTAGAGCAGTTTTCGTGATAGAGGCACACAAATCCTTTCAGACAGAGGTATTCTATTCATGGATAGTATTCCCAGAATCAAATCCAGTAACAAAACGATTTCACTTCTTTAAAGAAGATGAACCACCAGAGGAATATATTCCTTTCGAGGATATTGAAATTCCACTCACATACCAGGAGCATAATCTCTGGTTTAAAGGCGCCCTAAAACATCCCAAAAACATTACCAGGCTCGGTCCACTAGGTAGACCAGGAGCAACATGGCCGATTCTAGCCGGCTACACACCTCATCCTGACATCGATGTAATGTCAGATGAGGAATTACTTACTCAACTACAAGAGTTAATAAAAATTTACAGACAATTAGTCCAATATGTCATGCAGACTTTCACAGTCCAACCACCAATGACTGTTCCAAGTCAAACCCCTCTACAGGGGAATACACTAAAAATTACTCCACAGACTTTACACGCAGTCATGGGTAAAATGACCACAAAACGTGAGCAAATTCCATTCTGGATAGCTCAAAAAATTACTCAAATCGAAGCAGTATTTCCTAATACTAGCCCTTATGACAAACACAGAATACTAACAATCTGTTTACCAATGGGGATCACACCACAACTGGAAGATTGCACAACTTGGGGCGCAGTCTTTGCTGCCATCTATACTAAAACACATGGTGTTCCATCAATTGCAGTAATACCAGATGTCCTGAAACAAATTCAAAACGAATACGGGGCAGAACCTGCTCTGAATTTAGGTATGAAATTACTGAAAAACTTCGACCAGGTCTCAACAGTACTATTATCTAATATTAAAGGAGAGGAAGCATCAGTGGCGATCCGCCAACGCTTAAGGGAATTTGATGTAACAGAACATCAACATGAACTACCCAGAATAATAGAACAATCTTATGCAGAATTAGGCAGAGATAGTTTGGGTGGAAAACCATTGAAGCCAAAACTATCTGCAAGTCCTGAGAAGGACTCTATTAAACAAAATCCCACATCTTCAAAAAGAAGTGGGAAACTAATAAACAAAATTCAAACGAGACACGCTCTCAATCCCGAGGTAGGTCTCTTCAAAAGGAGCCCTCTGAAAGGAGGTATAACCTCAGGAATAGGGATAATTTAAGAAAACCTGACAGGTATCAAGATACTGATACACGGGGGCGTGGCCTAGCCAGCAATGGAGCCGGACGTGTTGCTGTGAAGCTCCGTCCTCGGCTGCCTTCTCTGGCCTCATTAATCCATACACGACCGCACCGGAGGGGCCGCTGTCGGCAGGAACCACTCCAAGAACGGCCCTGACCCACCAGCGAGGAAACGAGAGGCTGGATGCCGGGGGTAATTGAGGCAGACCTTCTGGTCCGCACCCCGACCGCAAGTGGCTCCGAGGCTTCGGACGCGGTGTTGTACGCAGCGCCGGGGCTTGGCTCCTCCCCCTAGGCCCTGACGACCGCTGCTGCCCGATCCGTTCCCCCGATCATTCCCGGTGGTGGACGGCTCGGCATTGGCTCGATGGACTCCCAGAGGCAGCGTGATGTTAACTCCGCTTGATTTCGAGGTGAACCCTGCCGCCCGTTGAACTGTCGGATACGGGGCGGTGGAGCCGGCTGTAGCGCTGCACGCGAGGCCGGGGCTGGGCTCCGCCCACTGGGCCTCGCTGAGTGAGGAGCGGCTGCGGAGAAGCGGAGACCATGGTCTGTTGGGAGGATCCTGAAATCACCAGGGTGACTCTGGTGTGAGGGCGATCTGTGAGGAATTGGCGATTTGGAGGCAAATCCGCCATATTGTCCTATGTTCGGAGTGACTGAGAGGTGTTGATCCCTGTGTCCCATCTGGACCTAGCGACCGCCCTAACCCTGTGACTGAGCAGTTGCGTGAGAGCCCTTCATTGCGGCTGCTCTACCCCTGTTGCAGACGCACAGTGTTAACCCCATAAGCCTGCGGGGTGGTGGCACACGCTTTGCCCCCATCGGTGCCTGCAGCTTGCAACGTGGCGACTTAAACATCCTGCTGGGCGCTGCCCAAACAGCGAGGGCTAAAGACGCAGGGATGGCCTGAGATGCATTATACAACAATAGAGTGAAAATGCGTGGGCTTGCCCGGAAGGGCTCATGGTGAACTGTGCTGGCAATGCCCCCCTCATGCAAGTCCTGACTTGACTTCTTTGCTCCTCCACATGCTATTTTATCCCCGGAGCACTTCTACCAGCGAAGCAGTGATTTGGTGATTGACTATGCGGTGAGGTTTATTGCGCCTGGCTCACCCTGCTTCCCATGCTTGCAATACTGGACTCAGAGAAGGTGGAACCTGCCTAATTACTTCTGTGCTGCACCACTAGAGGCATAAGATACGGGCGGGGCTGAAGAGATGCACAGGCCCTGTCTATTTGATCTTGGACTCTGGCGGTAGCGGATAGAAGGTACAGACCCTAGGGGTCGCTTCGGGGATACTTGAGGAGAGAGACGCCCGACTTGGAGCTCCCTGACTACTGCTCCATGTCACGTGGGGGTCGCGCGAAGGTTGGCACTGGGGGTGCGGTGGCCCCTCACCCCCAGACTCGGGCGCAGGCAGACAGGATGGCAGAGGCGGAGACAGTGGACCCCATGGTGAATAAACTCGATGCAGTGCTGGCGGCAGTTGAAAAGCTTGGAGAGACGATGAATCAAATCCGCACGTCTCTGGAAGGCAAAATTGACAAAGTGGCACTGGATCTCATGCTGCTGCATGCAGATCATCGGAAGCTTGCAGACCGCACTGCTGCCACTGAAGGGGAAGTCTCGGAGGTTTCACTGCGAGTGTCCACAGCGGAGAAGAACATCCGAGACCTATTGAACCGATTGGAATTCCTGGAAGACAGGGCAGAAGATGCCGAAGGCAGGGCCCGCCGCAATAATGTACGCATCGTGGGCCTGCCGGAGGGAGTGGAAGGGAGAAACGCAGTACATTACGCAGAAGACTGGATCCGATCGCTGCTGCCAGGAGAAGCCCTGTCCCCACATTTCGTTGTTGAAAGAGCACACAGGGTACCTGCCAAGCCCCCGCCTCCAGGTTCGAATCTGAGGCCGTACCTAATCCGCTTATTAAACTACAGGGACAGGGATGCTGTCCTCCAAGAAACTCGAAAGCTGCAAGAAATACAAGTGGACAATCACAAAGTCATGAGTTTTCCGGACTACACTTTTCAAGTCCAGAAGCAGAGACACTCTTATTTGGCAGTGAAAAGGCGATTGCGGCAAAATGATCTAAAGTACTCCCTGCTGTTTCCTGCGAAGCTGAGGGTAGTCGCGAATGGCAAGACCCATTTTTTCACCACTCCGGAAAGCGCAGAGGAATGGCTAGACTCTTACGCTTCATCACCAACTGGATGGCGGGAGGCACTGCCTGAGACTACTCTACGACGTCGCCGAAGAAGACGAAGGAGGTCGCAGTCTTTGACCCCGCAGGCAACCGGCTTAACGCCAGAATTGATACTGAGTGGGCAACTTGAGGTGGTACAAGCAGTGGTGAATATCAGTGGTTCGCCAGAGGGAGAATCTAATTCGGACTCCGAACGACAGGGGCCGCACAGCGACGAGGAACTTTCGGACAATCTTCCTGTCTCCCAAGGCTCCTGTGTGTTGCCGCATGTCACTCCACAGACTTCTGACAATATCGCTTCAATGGGTGTCTGTCAGCTACTTGCCTTTTCTCTCCTTCGCAGACTGAACATTGCGCGACCTCCCTGGATACGCAAGTATAACGGACTCTCTTCGCTGTCTCCGAACTGTAATGCTTATGTTTGACACTCATGCAGCTGTTGCTCCTGTGGGGCGGGTCCTGGGCATGTTGGCACACCCTACTTAGTAACCCCCCCTCATTTTCCTCTTAATGTTTGGGAATTACATGTATAATGAACTGGCAGCGGCCCTGCCTCATAAGCGTCAGGCCAGAGATAGGTTTAGCCGCACACCATGGTTCCCTCCTACTCTTTAGTCCGTCCTTAGATTGCTGCGCGCAATAGTCTCCCCCAGACGTTGGTAGTGTGCCATTGCACTTTCAGTTTGGGCACTTGCTTGTTGCAAAATTGCTCTCATGGTATTTTTGATTGTAAGTTGTTTAATTGCTATTTATGCCATCTTTTTTCGACGAGGTTATGATTGCTGCACCATCGGATTGCATAGGGAAACATGCGCTAGAGAAACTCCTACACATCTACTGTTAGCCCTTCTCATCATTCGGCGGGATGACTCCATTTCTGCCCCCAACACTCTTCGGCTATGGCGCCAGTTAAGATAGGCACATGGAACGTGCGGGACATTCACAGTCCTGAACGTCGTTATCTTATATATTCATATTTAAAGCGTCATCACATACAAATAGCGCTCCTTCAGGAGACTCACTTAACCAAGGTAGAAGCTACAAGTCTCCATAGACGTTGGAGGGAGCAATTGTATGCGACAAGCTACTCTGCATATGCACGGGGAGTTTTAGTGTGGATGAGACCAGGCACTCCATTTCGGGTGGTGGACACAGTAATAGATGGAGAGGGCAGATACGTCATAGTTAAAGGAGTACTTGATGGGAAGTCGGTAGTAATAGCCTCACTCTATGCACCTAATACTGAACAAGCAGTCTTCTTGGATCAGGTCTCACAACAATTATCCCCATGGCACGACCTCCCTATGATTTTAGGTGGAGATTATAACTGTGTGCTGATGTCTCCTTGTGCACCCTGATCAGAACGGTTTTGTCCCCACGCGCTGCACTTCTCTTAATATACGCAGGTTATTTCGAGTGCAACAATATGCAACGCATGGCTGGCTCTGATCAGGCTGCCTAGTGTTGGATTTGGAGAAAGCCTTCGATTCACTGGAATGGCCCTATTTGGCATCTGTGCTGGGGACATATGAACTCGGGGACCACTATTTAAATATGGTCCGTCTCATATCAACGACCCACTGTTCGGGTCCGTACTGGCCGGTTAGTCTCTGACTGCATTGGAGTGAGACGAGGGATGCGCCAAGGCTGCCCATTATCTCTGCTACTGTTCTCCCTAGCTATGGAACCTTTAGCTATGTTGCTCCGGGGAGATGGCGAGGAGTGGGGATACGGTTGGGAGATGGGTTACATACTGTCTCCTTGTACGCTGACGACCTGATTTTATATCTCTGAGACGTCACAGCGATACCGACATCCATAGGGGATATTCTCACAACATTTGAGGAGAAATCAGGGCTCCGGGTTAACTGGGCCAAATCGGGGATTTATCCATTTAATGCTGATACAGTTGAAGAGAATGTGTTCCTGAATGGCGCGCTTCTCACGTGGTATCCCACGACATTTAGATATCTTGGCATTTTCATATATACCGATCGCCAGATGACTTGTTAGGGGGCAATCTGACAAGAGCAATCTCAGCAATACGGGCCCAAATGCAATTTTGGAAAACGCTTCCGTTGACTGTGATGAGCCGCGTCACCTTGCTAAAAATGATCGTACTCCCCAAACTGCTGTATTACTTCTCAAACCTCCCGCTCTATATTCCACCCAAGACTTTCAGAGACCTGGAACGGCTATTCTGGGAGTTAATATGGAACAAGGGTAGACCGCAAGTTGCTCTGTGGAAAATGTATGCTCCCATCAGTCAGGGAGGGTTGGCAGTCCCTAATATGGAGTTGTATTATATAGCAGCCCAGCTCCAATGGGCGATGAAATGGCTGGACGGCAGGTGTCTGGAGGACATGGCGATGATGCACCCATTCTGGACCCACTCTCAAATCTGTCATTTGTTACATCCCATCGCTAAACTTCCACGACCACCACAACTGCATCTGGGATTAGCTCATAGATGCTATTAAAGAAGCTTATACCTCACTCGCACAACACTTTCATACGCCCCAATTTTGCCACTGATGAGGACACCAAGGGGTACGCTAGGCACATCAGAGGCAGCTCTGACGACCTGGCGAGCGGTGGAGCTAGACACACTAGGCAACCTGTATAGAGACGGCACATTATTAACATTTGAAATGCTGGTTGAAGATGCTGAGTTGCCAGCAGGTCAATTCCTTTTACATACTTCCATCCTGAAGGCCTTGACGACCACTTGGGGGAATTTGACAATTGAGCCACCGACACACCTCCTGATACAATACTTACATGTAATGGGAGCGGGTTCACATGTGGTACACTGGCTGGTGGGTGCACTACTTGCACATACGCTGAAGCCGATGCAACGTCTCCGAGTAAGATGGGAGGCAGACAGAGGCCGGCCCTGGACTGATAAGGAATGGGATATCATATTGGCAGGCGCTAAGCACATACCAAGGAACTCTAGGTTCAAGCTCATACAAACATATATCATACAAAGGGCATATCTCTCGCCCGACATGATAAATAGATATTTCCATACCGCTACCTCTGCATGTCCACGCTGCCAACATCCAGATGCTGACCTGCTTCACATGTTGTTGGCTTGTGCGTCCCTTCATCATTATTGGCAGGAGGTAGTTACAATCCTAGCTTTATGCACAGACACGTTGATACCATTATCATGGGAAGTTTGCATCCTAGGGCTTTATGCTAGATCCAAGGCAAATAAGGTCACCTCGAGATTCAGAGATTTAGGTCTAATCACGGCAAAGCGCTTAATAACTAAGAAATGGAAAAATACGAACCCTCCAGAGATACTTAGTTGGAGGCGTTCACTTGCAATCTGGGCACAGGCAAAAAGTACGGCGCTCCATAGAGAGGAAACAGCGGGGCTCCGCAGATTCCCCATTGCGCAGAGCTGGGACGCCTTACTCACTGCTTTACGGGCAGGCCGTGCAACGGACGCACACACTACCGAAATTGCCGACTCGAGCCAGACACACTGATCACTCATCACTTAGTTAAGGGCCGCAGGTATGCCTCAACATACCCGGTCGAATACACCACTGCACCCTGGATCACTATAGATAACCACCTACACTGCCTCCAGATTTAGAGGGCCTCTTCATTGGCTGGTGACTGCGCCTCTCTAAGCGCACTGCCCCACTCTCTGGTTGGTTATGTTGTTCAAAAGATAATGCACTGATGGTGCAACTTCGCACCTGCTAATCTTGTTTACATTTCATAGATGGTAAATTATTATTTTCCTTTTTATAATAAGTTTCAGTTTGGTTGGAATGTTTTTTAAAAATGTGTCTTATTGGTGCATTTCAGTGACTATTCCTTGCGTCCTATCAGCATGTAAGTCCTAGTTTTATTTATTTTTATTCCTCTCTCGCTGTGTATTGTAGACCAGGTCTGACTGGCGAGTTTTATGTATGCAAGATATATAACAATAAGATCCTGCCATAACAGTCCAGTCTGGAACAGCCATAAGCCATAAGCAAAATGCGGACAATGATGATGGATACATGTAATATATGATGTAACTAAAATGAGAGTAGGGACGCGCAGTGACTCCAAGACAAATGATAGCAAGATGCACGAATCTGCAAATGGGAGTGGCACACTAATGTCACCTTTATGCTGTTACATTGGTAAATGTTATTTTATACATGTATATAATGCTTTTTGTCTTTACCATCTGAGTATCCTGCATAACACCATGATGATAGTTATGTAAAAAACAGAAAATGCCAATAAAGATATTTAAAAAAAAAAAAAAAAAATACTGATATACGTTCCTCTCGTACCTTTCAGATATCGTCACAGACATCGGAAAGAAGAGGATGGTCAGAACATAGAGAAGAACGCGTGAAATCCAAAGACGACAAACACGTTCAGAAAAATAAATCAAAACCTCAATTCACAAAAAAGAAGGTAGCAGGTCTGAAGATCAGACATGCCGAGAATACTGAGAACACAGCTCAAGAACGGAGAATGGGCTCAGACAATGCTGGACAGTGCAGCAGAAGTCACAATAGCTCGCCAGAACCTGAAGGAACTTCTGGAAATAGTGGACTTGAATGAGTACATCACAGTAGAGACTGTAGACACCAGGGTTAGTACTCCACAAAAGTTATATGAAATAACACTCCGAATGGAGGGAGACATAAGAAGAAAAGTGAAAATACTTTTTGGGGAGAAACTTTCAAGGGGTTATGATATACTTCTAGCAGAAAAAGACTGGCCACCACACTTTGTCAGGGAGTGCCCACATGGTGAGGACATTATTATGCCAGCCTTCTCCAACCATATTCCAATTCACCTAAAATATACTTATGCCAGGAAATGTGCAGTTGCCCAGGCCCCAGCATTATACAAAAATCATGTAGGATGGGATGAGGACTCACCTCACCACAAAATACAGCTAAAAAATGAACATACTGCACAAAGACAGTACCCAATTAAGCAAGAAGCTAAAAAACAGGTCAGGGAGATCTTAGATCAACTTGAATACCAAGGGGTGATTGAAACATGCACATCTTCAATGAATAATCCTTTGTTTCCTGTATCCAAACCAGACAATACATATCGTCTAGTTTTGGATTACAGACACTAGAACACTTGTTCCAAAACATTTGCAGTGCAAAATGCACATAGTACAGCATTAATGAATAACATTGTGCGTAAAAAATATAAAACCACATTTGACATTTCAAATGGTTTCTTTTGCCAAAACATAGCACCTGAAAGCAGGTACTTAACAGCTTTCTCAATAATGGGGACCCAGCGTCAATTTTATAGACTCCCACAGGGTTCAAAAACAGCCCGGGGTTATTCTCAGCAAGGGTAACAGAGTTACTATAAATTTATGATAATGAGGCATTGTCATATGTCGATGACATCTATCTGACAGACGATGACCTAGATAGGCACTTGAACAGGGTGAGTACCATTATATTGGGCTTCGCCTCTGAGGGCTATAAATTAAACTTTAAAAAATCCAGAATTGCCCATCTCAATGTCCTTTTCCTAGGATATGAACTTTCAAGTGAAGGCAAGAGCCTGGCAGCTAACTTCTTAGAAAAGTGCGTGCTGCTCCAACCTCCAAAAACGCTGAAAAATGTACAATCCATCTTGGGTTTCCTAAATTTTGGAAGAACTTACATTCTAAATTACGCAGAAAGGGTTAAACCTCTCTACGGATTAATCAAACCTGATTTTTCAACAAAACATTGGACTCAGGAACACACAGAAATCCTGCGTTCACTCCAAGCTAACATGTTAGCAACAAATCACTTACAAACGCGCGTAAATACACGCAATTTAGTGATCCGAATAATTTCGGGTCAATGCGGATTCACCTACTTAACATTTCATGAGGGTGAAAAAGTACCAATAGCATACAAATCACATTTGTATACACAAGCAGAAATGCGCTTCACTTCAACAGAAAAAATACTGACAGCAGTTCAAACTGCTGTAGCAAAAGAAAGAGCTCTAGCTCAAGGGAAACGCATTATGGTCGTAACCCCAGTACCAGCCTTAGAGGCGGTTACAAAAGCGAGCATTCCAAATGCAAAAGCTTTACATCCTAGATGGATACAATGGGTTAATTCTCTTGCTGCAACAGATGTTGAATATGTTTTCGATCCTGATTTAAAAACACAAGCGTTCCTGCAATATGAACATGAATGTCCTCTGCCCTCTGAAATTTTGCCTCTCGATCCGTACGAATTTATAATTTACACTGACGGATCAGCACAACCCGCTACAGGGAGTAAGCAAGCTTACAGTGCAGCATGCGCAATCGTTAAGGGTCGCATGCAAGATGGTAACTTCAGACCAATGGTCACTAAAACTCAATCTCTAGGAGATTGTACAGCTCAGCGAGCTGAACTACAAGCATTTAAACTGGCACTTGAAAATACAGATCGCGAATTCCCCACACTTATAGTGTGCGATTCTTTTTACTGTGTTCAGTCGTATAATGAATATATACAGAATTGGCTTGAAAATGGGTTCAAAGATGCAAAAGATGGCACCATAAAGCATAAAACGCTTTGGGAACAAGTAGTTCGGTTGAAAGGCGATCTACCAAAAGCTCACGTGATACACACGCTGAGTCATCAATGTGATGGCGTTCACGTTGCAGGGAATTCATTGGCTGACGAAGCCGCAAAGGGGGCTGTTCAGACGGCTTCCGTAGCTGCGATCACTCGTTCAAAAACGAGAATAGACAGTGAGATATTGTTGGCTGTCAATGCTTCAAGCAAAGGCAGTGGTGCAGCGTTACCAAAGAAATTTCCACTCAAGTACTCTTATGTAATTGATGCGAACAACGTTCCTTTTGCTCGAATCCCTGGAGTGGGGGATAGGGTAATTCCAAACATGGAACGTAGAGCAGCTTTGATTTATGAAGCACATCTGGGGGAGGGTCTGTCACATCAAGGGATCTCTAAAACAATATTGACATTAAAAGAGATGTACTGGTGGCCTGGAATGAATACACAGATTCACATCTTCATCAATGACTGCAATAGACAGTGTGGTGCAGAAAGCCATCAGACACCAGACTACGAAGTAGCCTGCCCAGTACAGACACCATTGTTAGACAGCATTAGACTATCTACGCACTGGCGTCCTTTTGGATAAATGCAATCCCACAAATACAAAGTCAAGGTTCCTATGGATGTGGCCTCAGCGCTCGGCTGACACTCGAACTGTTATAAAAGATTTGCGAGTCTTTATCGGCACATACGCAATAGGCACACTACATTCTGACCAGGGCCCTGCGTTTAGCGCTTGGGCTTACAAAGAAGCCATGGCCAGTTTGGGCGTTGCATTGCGGTACTCCTCTCCGTTTCATCCTGAGGGAAATTCTGTTGTGGAAAGGAAAAACCGGGACATAAAGCAGTCTATAACAGCTAGAGTATTAGGTTCGGGTGATGGGTGGGTCAAACATCTTTATGGGGTCCAACGCTCATTAAATAATTTGCCAAGAAGTTCTCTAGAGGGGGGTCACTCCATATGAGGTCCTATTTGGGCAAGAATGTGGGTTCCTGATCTCGAATGTAAAGGCACAGTGGTGGAAAATAAACCCTTTGATATCAAAGATCGTTTGGCTGTTTTACAGGATCTAAATGAACTAAGATCGAAACAAAGCAACGTGTTCCTGAAGCCAACCACCACTGAGGAAAAACCGGCAGTCCCAGCAAGGCCTGTCTGGATCCCAAAAGTTGGGGATCTAGTCAGAGAGAAGATTGCGGACAAGAAGGAATTTGGACCTTCTTACAGACAACCAGTAACTGTCCTAGCCGTCCACGGAACAAGAACAGTACTTCTGCCGCCCCTTGCTGGTAAAAAGGAGAAAAGATTTGTGTCAATCGACCTCATCAAACCACAGTATGTGGCCAATATTAAATAGTAGGCCTCCTGGACTCCGACCTAGTAGCAGACGCACTCCTCTCACTACTATCCAAGAGGTTCAGACTGAAAGACTCATAACCATCGAGAATTCAGCAGTAACAGATGAAGGACTAAGCAACAATGCTATGGAACTCATCCCTCTTGAAACTCAAGTAACAGTTCGTCCAGATACACCTGTCTACACCAACGTAACATGTGATCAACTGGTTCCAGCGATTTCTATGAATCCTGATGCAATTTCAACAATTGACCGAACTGCTTCTGGCTATTTCATTAACTTTGATACGTTTTCTGAGGATCCGAGTGAGCCTGAAACGACGCCAGGCTTAAAAACTTTCAAACAACAAGTACAAGACTTTTTTCATTTTCTGAAAAAGACTTATCTGGTTTCACCATGGATTGAAATATGGATTATTTCTGGAATATTTTTCTTTCAGTTTTGGCTAGCTTTGGTTATGACTCTTAGCATGCTTATAAATGGCAGATACATTCGTATGGACACTGAAAGTAAAAATGTGAACTTACTTTTAAAACCACACAAATCTTCCCATCGTGAAACAAGAGACTTGTCAGCAGTGAACATCACAGCCGTTCCTATACAGGATGGTATAGTTTGGGACAAAACCGATTTCGACATATTCGGCCCAACGGAACTTTTGAAGATTCCACATTTATTTAAAATGTCATTAAGTGACTTTATTACCTCCAGAACCTATTCTGATGATTGGGACTTTGAGACTGTTAATGATATGATGTCTGATCTAGAAAGGTCTGCTGCGTTCTCTAACAATGAATACTTAGAGGGTTCATCAGACTATGAACAGCTTTATTGTTACAACTACTATGGTCATCATTTCTTGCATAAATCTGCAACACCTAGAAATGTTTTTAAGTTTAACCAATGGGAACTTTGTCCTACACCTCCAAAGGGTAGTTCAAAAATGTTTGCAAAGACGTTTACATATTTTTCAGGGTACAATACATCTGATCCAGAAACATTTTAGTATAAGAATGTAAACAAAACAGGACAGATAATTATGTTAACTAATACAAAACAGATTTATTCTGCAGCCTTTATTACCCAACTGTCTAGACAAGGATTTGACTTTTGGAAAGACACAATAGACACAAAATCTGTCTGGGGTTCTAAAGATTGGCAAGTGCAGGGGATAGAAGCTTTGTTTAGAGCCTGTATCATCCCACATCAAATAATGTTTTTGAATGACACTGTGCAACAAACGTCTTGCCTTGGTTTAGCCAAGATCAAAGACATGAACACACCTTCTGTACCAACACCTGCAAGTAATAGCACTACACAGGGAGCGGTCACAGTAGACACAATACTACAAAACAACAGATCAGATCCTGATTGGGAAAAATGGTTGCTCTGGCCCACAGACACAAACATCTGTCAAGAAAGATTCCTGAATAGAATACAGGGCTTTACTATCCATAGGCCAGACCCACGTTATGTTCAACGACAACATCCGGGGGTAGTAACAACATACAGTGTAGGAAAATTGTGCCTCGACGGGTTACAACAATCTACACTTGAGGATGTGAAACAACACTTATCTTTACTTAAAGAAGACGCAGACCTTAGGGATTTCTTGCTAGGACCAAGAAAACCGCGTCAAAAACGTTTCATATATGCCGGCATTTATGCTGCTTATAATGAGATATGGAAGGTTTCACAGGCAGAGGCCGCAGAACGAATACGTGAGCTTGATCGTATTAACTTAGAGAAATCTCTCACTGTGGTCGACAATGGGTTAACAACTTTGTCATCCAGAATTTATTCATTGGACAACATTGTATCCTCTGCCGTAGACATACTGGAACAAGATTTAGCCATGTTACAACAGGGCCAATCTCAGTTATGTTCTATTATGTTATTAGGCTGGACGCTGCAATCCTTGCGTGCAGGCTATGTGCCTTGGCGTTTTATCAACACGTCGTCTCTGTTTTCAGAATACAATCTAACGGATAAACAGATCAAACTGGCACAAAGGGGAGCAAAGTATACAGTGCTGAGCATTGAAAAACTGGAAAAATTGTGCCTCGACGGGTTACAACAATCTACACTTGAGGATGTGAAACAACACTTATCTTTACTTAAAGAAGACGCAGACCTTAGGGATTTCTTGCTAGGACCAAGAAAACCGCGTCAAAAACGTTTCATATATGCCGGCATTTATGCTGCTTATAATGAGATATGGAAGGTTTCACAGGCAGAGGCCGCAGAACGAATACGTGAGCTTGATTGTATTAACTTAGAGAAATCTCTCACTGTGGTCGACAATGGGTTAACAACTATGTCATACAGAATTTATTCATTGGACAACATTGTATCCTCTGCCGTAGACATACTGGAACAAGATTTAGCCATGTTACAACAGGGCCAATCTCAGTTATGTTCTATTATGTTATTAGGCTGGACGCTGCAATCCTTGCGTGCAGGCTATGTGCCTTGGCGTTTTATCAACACGTCGTCTCTGTTTTCAGAATACAATCTAACGGATAAACAGATCAAACTGGCACAAAGGGGAGCAAAGTATACAGTGCTGAGCATTGAAAAACTGGAAAAATTACCATTTACGGTAGCAGAAAAACCAGCTACAGAATGGCTTATCCATGGCAAAATAACTCTGCCTGTCACTACTTTTCATTTTCAGTATTGCCTCAAACAAATGCAAGCAGGCAAGTATGAAAGGTTGGGTAAGGAATACATTAAGACATCCTCGGATTTACCTTATGAATACAGATGTTGGAGTGGGGATCGTGAAGTGTTTCTAAGCGGTACACACTGTGAAAAGGCACTGAGCGGTTCACTCATATGTCAGGACATTTCTTTACACGGGGCTTGTAATGGTTCTGTGGCAAACTTGTCCTGCCACCTGCAGGGTACACCAGCTGCTGTGATTAATCCAACGTTTGGCCAACTTTGTAATGGGAGTTACCTCATGTTGAATGATCAGAGTTGCTGTGGCATGTTGCCAGGAATCCCATATCTGGTAACGGTTGGCTCCAGGGTTACTTGTTGTATGCATGTATTGTTCCCCCAAATAGAGACAGTCAGGGAGTCACCTCTATGGCCTTCATTGAATGTTTCTTTTATACGTTTTAATACTCTAAGCTGAATGAAAGCCATGCTTTTGCAACAAACCGTGCCTTTGACCTCGGCCAAAGAAACTTATGATTTACAAATTGCAAGGACTTCGGCTGAGATACAGGCTTTAATTCGTACAAACTGCCCTATACATTTTGTAGAAATGATGGGACGTATCTTAAACATGTCTTATATGAGTGGGATTGTACATGTATTTAAGACCATCTGTTCAGGACTGTTAGCACCTTTTCAGGCAGTCCTCGGAATCATTCCAAACTTCGCACATTCAGTGTTTGGTGGTGTGCCATTAATTCTAGCACTTGTTGCGGGAATCCTGTTCTTATTCCTACTGCTACGCTATGGCAATCCTATCCACCGGCGTCACTCCCAGCAATTTGGAAAAAGCTCTCCTAGAACGGAAGTGCCGTGAGCGCATAGTGCAACTTTTGGGCATACCTCGTCTACGGGAACTTAATACAACATGGTTTCTGTCATTTAGACCAATCTGGCAAGATTGCATCTTACCTGTTCTACGCTGCCTGCTTTGCTGTGAAGAATGTGTGCTAGACACCTGTCTAACACTCCCATCAGTCATGCCAACGGATATCGATACTCTGCTGGATACTCTGTGTTGTCCCCAAAGGCTACCAATCCTGATGACGGCATTCATTGAGATATCACAGACGCTTCCTGCTGCTGCTGAGGTACGAGATGGATCAACAGGCACACAGGTAACAACTGACGCGAACATTGCTGCGGCATCCTATGCTGAAGGCGATGCTTCATATCTCTGTGCAGTTAACCTTCTGAACCAGGTATTCCAAATGCCACCAACATCGGTAGACGATATTTTGTCTATAGAAATAGATGATTTCATGTTTACACCAGACCCATACACTGACTTTGATTCGGCTCACAGTGTACCGGGGACGCAATGAATTTGGCCTCCATATTTTCAAAACAGAACAAAACTTGGAACTCTTCCTAAAATTGAACTTTTTCTCTCTCTCTATTTTTGAAAATATATGGCAATTCAATCTGCTTACAGTAGAACTATTCATATAGAACGGACTTCTTTGAATACTTCCAGGGACACATTGTCACCTTATTTACCACAACTTCATGATATGCACTGGCTTTGATTTTTGAAAACTTGTCAACCATTTCGTCATATGTATATATTTCTGTTTATTCATTCATGTTGCATTTATTTCCAATATATGCTTAGAATGAAAAAATGCTTTAAAATGTACAGTACCTATTGCATTCGACAGTTTATTTTAAACTTCTTTTAATATGCTTTCAGAAATGTTTTTAGCAACATGTGGTACTCAGTTTAATGTTTAGCATTTAATGTTTAGCATTTAGTACTATCGTTCATTCGAAAGTGGAGTGGGTGCTGTATTCCGCTTTAGGTGTCCGTATATAGGGCCCGATTCACAGAACTAACTTACGACAAAATCCTAAACTTACTACCATTTTGGTATTCACAGAATGAACTTACTCATTTTGGTATTCACATAATGAACTTACTCATTTTGGTATTCACAGAATGAACTTACTCATTTTGGTATTCACAGAAGGCACTTACACATTTTGTGTGAACTTACACATTTTGTGTAACTTACACATTTTGTGTAACTTACTCATTTTGTGTAACTTACTCATTTTGTGTAACTTACACATTTTGGTATTCACAGAAGGCACTTACTCATTGATGAGTAAGTGCCTTCTGTGAATACCAAAATGAGTAAGTTCATTCTGTGAATACCAAAATGGTAGTAAGTACATTCTGTGAATACCAAATGGTAGTAAGTTCATTCTGTGAATACCAAAATGAGTAAGTTCATTCTGTGAATACCAAAATGAGTAAGTTCATTCTGTGAATACCAAAATGGTAGTAAGTTCATTCTGTGAATACCAAAATGAGTAAGTTCATTCTGTGAATGCCAAAATGAGTAAGTTCATTCTGTGAATACCAAAATGAGTAAGTTCATTCTGTGAATACCAAAATGGTAGTAAGTTTAGGATTTTGTCGTAAGTTAGTTCTGTGAATCAGGCCCATAGGTTTTCCTGAAACATTTCCTTATATAGGCACAATTCGCATTGCCCTTATATAGGCATAAGATCCCAGTCCTTATTTAGGCATTAGCCATGCTATCCAAATACAGGCATGGTCACTTACATCCGTCCACCCTAACGTCACAACGAGTTCTTAGAACCCAGACCCTTAAGCTCTTGGGAGTTCCCCTAGCACAGGATTATTGATTTCTCCAGGGACTCATTTATTATGCATGAACTGCTACACCTTAAGGGTTCATTCCTGACGTCTTCTTCTGCCCGACTTTACATCAATGCTAACATTCCAAAGCACCTACCGAGTATAAATATACCTTCCCTTGCCCAAGCAAGTAGGAGGAGACCTCGACTTTAGAGGAGCCTGTGTCCCGGCCTGACGCACTGACAAGAGACGCTGTCATCCCTGCTCGCAGAGAATCCAGCTTCCAGTGTTCTGACTCCCTTCATGGGGTGTTAGAGCTCGAGACCCGGAAAGAGATTCCCACCTCTCTCATTCTCAATGTATGGAGCTGACTAGAACCTAGAGGGACTCTTGGCATACAAGACTCTTGGCATACTATATCATACAATGCTATAGAAATACATCACCTACTTCTTACCTTGCCCTACACCTGGGTTAGGTTAGGTTAGGTACACTGGGGTAGAACTAGTTAGAGAAGTATCTTATGAGTACTCGCATTTTTAGCTTATGTTATTTATGTATATGAATATATGTGTCATAGCTCAAAGATAATGCTAGAGCAGTATTATTTCTTTCTACTGCTTACGCTGTACATTATATATCTTGCATACTGTCTTGTGATCATAACAGCTCATATCTCTTACACGAGAAACAAGACTGTTCAATAAATCCTTTTATTGAAACACCCCTCTATTCTTTCTGTTTAACTCTGAAGAAACTAAGCATGCACAACTAGCTGAGTGAAACTGTTATCTATTGTTTCCACGATTCTGAGAGTGTTCCGATTCTAAAGGGAAACAAAGTTGTCATGTTTATGAGGTTGCCAGAAACTACTCCCTTCTTGTTTACAAGGAGTTTCTAATGGCCTCTGAGTTAGCTGGAACAAAGTAATTAAGTTTAATATACTTGATAGGGACATACTGACCTCAGTCCTATGTCTAATCTATAGGGTATATTATTCCAATGCGCAGAGCCTATTAGGGAAATAGGAACTACACTACAGGCCTTGGTTGTGAAGGGCTTTCTGGGTGGGAATCAGCATCTTGAAATGGCATCTCTTCTGATTGGGCAGCCAGTGAAACTTACTGAAGTGGGGGGTGATGTGAGTTCATATGGGGAAGTCGAGGATGAGTCAGGTCACTGAGTTCTATTTGGTCTGCAGTCTTTGTGAGGAGGTGTGCAGTGATTCCTACATAGAATGCATTGCCAGAGTTGAGCCGGCTGGTGACTAGGGCTTGAGTGATGGTTCTTCTAGTTTTAATTGGGAGCCATTTGAAGATCTTACAGAGCATGTAAAGAGTGTGGAAGCCAGCGAGGGGACTGTGTTGATTTGGTTTTTCATGGTGAGTTTGCTGTCAAGGATGATGTCGAGGCTGCGGGCATGGTCAGTCGGAGTCGGTGAGGGTCCATGTTCGGAAGGCCACTAGGAGTCATTCCACGATGAGGCATTGTTCCCGTCGATCAGTACTTACATCTTGTCTGTGTTGAGTTTAAGGCACTTGTCTTTCATCCAGTTGGCAATGCATTTCATGTTCTGTTGGATCTGGTGGAGGAGGAGTTTTCTGAAAGCGAGAGGATGAACTGGGTGTTGTCAGCATAGGATATGATGTTTAGTCCATGGGTTCGAATGATGTTGGCCAGGGGTGGCATGTAGGCATTGAACAGTGTGGAGCGGTGTGGTGAACCTTGAGGGACGCTGCAGATAATGTTCTTGGGTTCTGAGATGAAAGAAGGTAGGCAGACTCTCTGAGTTCTTCCTGTGAGGAAAGAGGTGATCCATTTGAGGGTGTTTCCTTGAATTCCGATGTGGTGGAGTCTATTGATGAAGGTGTAGTGGGATAAGGCGTTAGATGCAGCTAAGAGGTCAAAGAGGATCAGGACCGCTGTTTCTCCCTGGTCCAGGAGGTTTCTGATATTGTCGGTTGCAGTGGTTTTGGTGCTGTGGTTGGTGTGGAATCCAGATTGGGAGGTGTGAAGAAGACTGTTGTTCTCCATGAGTTGGCGGTGGATGGTCTTTTCTAGGATTTTAGCCGGAAAAGGGAGCAGAGAGATGGGACGGTAGTTCTTGAGATTGCTGGGGTCAGCAGAAGGTTTCTTGAGGATGGGTTTGACTTCTGAGTGTTTCCAGTCATCGGGGAAGATGGCCGTGGAGAAGAATGCATTGAAGATGGTGGTGAGCTCATTGCTGATTATCCTGCTCCCGAGGTTGAAGATGTGGTATGTACATGGGTCCGAGGATGCCCCAGAGTGAATGGAGTATATGACGGCGGTTATCTCTTGGTGAGTTGGGCCCAGCTGGTGAGTAGGTGTGTGGGGATATTACTGGAGGAAGAGAGGCAGGTGAGGGTGCCATCAGCAGAGTGTTGGGGTTCAAAGTTTTTGTAGATGGTGGCAATCTTGTCATGCAATAGGTTCACCAGGGTGTCACAGAGTTCCTGGGAGGGAGTGATGATGTTTTAGATGGCTGAGGGGTTGGAGAACTCCCTGACAATGCTGAATAGTTCTTTGCTGTGGTTGGAGCTAGCTTCAATGCATACGGCGAGGTTGATCCTTTCCGTCTGTTTCATGAGTTAGTGGAAATGGTTAAGGGATGTCTTGAAAGTGGCTCAGTCTGTGGGCTCCCAAGATGATTGCATATGTGTTTGGTGGTTCTTAGCTCCATGGTCTACCAGCAGGCATGTTGGAGGATTTCTTGGATTTGGTGGGCAGGACAAGAGCAATCTTGTCCTCTCAGTTGGGGATCCAGGTGGAGAGGCTCTTGATGGCTTGTTCTAGGTTGGTGGAGTTGTCGGGGTGGGAGGCGGAGAGGACGTCAGTCCACTGGGTCTCGGATACCTTGTTCCAGCTGTGGTGATGGGTGCTAGGTGGTGTGGTGGCAGAGTCATGGGGTTCCATGACAGTGAAGTGGATGATGCCATGGTCTGTCCAGGTGATCTTGATGACGTGGCTGTATTTGACTATGTCACTGACTGTAAATATGGGGTCAAGTGTGTATCCTGCAATGTGTGTGAGGTCAATAACAATCTGTGTGAAGCTGATGTTGTTCATGCTTTCCAGGAGGTTTGCGGAGTTGGTGTTGTTGGAGGTGATCGAGGAGAAAATTGAGGACTCAGAGGAAAATGTAGTGTTTGGAGTCGATTGCAAGCGGGGCGATGAGTTCGGGGATGACGTTGCAGAAGCTAGGATGAGGTCCTGGAGGTCTATATGGGAGGGTCCTCTGATGGTGGTTTTGCCATCGGTTTGGACCTGGAAGTTGAGGTGTTTCATGACAGGGGTGGTGTTGTCTATGGTTGTGGCACAGAGAATGGTTTCCTTGTGTATGATGGCTATACTATGTTGCTGTTTGTTGATGCGGTCTCAGTGAGCAAATTTGTACATGTGCTGTGGGTAAGGAGGGGAGCAAAGAGGTGATATGTTGCTGTCGAACCACTGGGTTGAAGCGAATCCATCGGTGCCAAGCCGTGCAAAGTCAGAGATGTGTAGAAAACTGGAGATGATGCGTTGCGCAGTCGGCGATGATCATGGTCCGTGCAGCAGCAGCCATGCGTCAGCATTGAAGGAGGTGCGCCATTTCCATTCGGTGTAGTGTCGGCAATGCTTGGATTCTGGCAGTTGCAGGACTTTATAACCACTTCCAAGGGCCCAGGACTGGATTGGCACCAGTTGGCAGGGCAAGACTTGTTGCAAGCAAAGTCCAGGTGCTGTTGCAGGTTGATGAGAAGTCTTTGGTGTCCAGCATAGTCTTGGAGTCACTCTGGGTTCAAGTGAGATGGGTCTAGTCCTTCCTCAGCAGGGCAGAGGGTAGGAGGCAGCAGGGCAACACAGCAGAAAAGCAGTTCTTCCATACCAGCAATCCAGCTGAGTGGCAGTCCTTTCAGTAGCACAGCATACCTTCCTCCTGGCAAAGTTCCTCACCGGTCTAGTAGTATACTGAGTGATAGGGTCAGAAGTCCAGTTCTTATAACCAGTGGTGCCTTTAAAGTGGGTATGACTTCAAAGAAGGGCTTTGAAGTGCACAGAGCTCCTTCCTCCTAGCTCTGGCTCCAGGCTCACTCCAGGAAGTTATGGAGCCCTTTGCATGGGGACAGGACACAGCCTATTTAAATGTAAATGTCAGCTCTGTCCTCTCATCCTGACCAGGAATACAGAAGTCCAGCAGTCACCCACTCCAGACGTGTATTGAAGACAGGCTGCAAGCACACAGGTCTAAGAGCAGAAAAATGCAATTTTCTAAAAGTAAAAATAACATATATTGGACAGAATGCTAAACAAATCAAACATTCACTCTCAGTCACAGACCTGGGTTTAATCCATCGGTTTTTTGCTCACCACACCATCCCAGTGGACCTTCCCACTTAGGGCGACAAAAGCAAAAAGAACCGATAATGGGCTGTATTGTTCCCAAGGGGAGCAGGGTCAAGACTGATTTGCAAATGACTGGGTCCAAACTGAAGTGTCGTGGTGAGCAAACCAATGATGGATTAAACCCAGATCTGTGACTGTGGGTAAATATTTGATTTGTTCAGCATTCTTCTGTCCATCATCTGTTCTTTTTGCTTTTGTTACCCTATTTGGAAAGGGAATGCCCAGATGTGGGTTCCATGCTCACTGTGCACCTGGATTCAAGCTAGCCTGCCTGATGATGGGTGATACCCGAAACCTGCCCCAGGATGCTTGTTTCTGGTCCAGAGAGAACCTGGCCTGGCACTTAGGGCTGGACTGTTCCCAACGGGAGCAGGTTCAAGACTGATTTGCATATGGCTGGGTCCAAACTGGGTTGGTGTAGTGAACAAAAAATAATAGATTAAACCCAGATCTGTGACTCTGGTTGAATGTTTGATTTGTTCAGCATTCCTTCAATCATCTCTTCTTTTTGTTTTCATCACCCTAATTGGGAAGGGTATGCCCAGACGTGGGTCCCTTGCTCACTGTGCCTCTGGATTAAAGCTAGCCTGGCTGATTAGGGGTGAAACCCAGAAACCGGTCCTAGGATGCTTGCTTTTGGTCAAGAGAGGACCTGGCCTGGCTGTTCAGGCTGGACTGTTCCCATGGGAAGCAGGGTCAAGACTGATTTGTATATGGCTGGTTCCAAACTGGGGTTGCTTGGTGAGCAGAAGAACAGTGGATTTAACCCAGAATTCCTGACATGGGGTGAGTGTTTGAAAAGTGTCAGCACTCGGTCCATCATCTTGTTGTGTTTGCTATTTTCGTATTGAGAGGCAAAGGGTATGCCCAGATGTGGGTCCCTTGCTCGCTGTGCCACTGGATTCAAGCTAGCCATGCTAATGAGGGGTGAAACCTCTCAACCAGTCCCAAGATGTTTGTTTCCGGTACAGTGAGGACATGGCCTGGCAGTTTGAGCGGGAATGCTCCCATGGGGAGCAGGGTCAAGACTGATTTGCATATGGCTGGGTACAAACTATGGTGGCATGATGAACAAAAGGGCAATAGATTTAAACAAGATCTCTTGACTGAAGGTGAGTGTTTGAAAAGTTTCAGCACTTTGTCCATCATCTTGTTGTGTTTGCTATGTTCGCCCTGAGTGGCTATGGGAATGCAAAGACATGGGTCACTTGCTCACAGTGTCATTGGTTTCAAGCTAGCCTGCCTGATACCCCAAAACTGCTCCCAGGATGCTTGTTTCTGGTCCAATGAGGACCTGGCCTGGCATTTCTGGCGGCACTGTTTCCATGGGGAGCAGGGTCAAGACTGATTTGCATATCATTGGGCCCAAACAGGGGTGGCATGTTGAGCAATAAACAATGGATTTAACCCAGATCTTTTGAGTGGGGGTGAGTGTTGACAGTTTCAGCACTCCATCCATCATCTTATTGTGTTTGGTATGTTCGCCCTGAGTGGCCAGGGGTATTCCCAGACGTGGGTCCCTTGCTCGCTGTGCCACTGGATTCAAGCTAGCCTGGCTGATGAGGGGTGAAACCAAAAAAAACGGTCCAAGAATGCTTGTTTCTGGTGCAGGGATGACCTGGCCTGGCAGTTCAGGCTGGACTGGTCCCATGGGGAGCAGGGTCAAGACTGAATTGCGTATGGCTGGGTCCGAGCAGGGGTGGCATGTTGAGCAAAAGAACAATGGATTTAAACCAGATCTTTTGAATGGGGGTGTGTTTGAACAGTTTCATCACTCCGTACATCACCTTGTTGTGTTTGCTATGTTCGCCCTGAGTGGCCAGGGGTTTTCCCAGGCGTGGGTCCCTTGCTCACTGTGCTACTGGATTCAAGCTAGCCTGGCTGATGAGGGTGAAACCCAAAAACCGGTCCCAGAATGCTTGTTTCTGGTGCAGTGATGACCTGCCCTGGCAGTTCAGGCTAAACTGTTCCCATGGGGAGCAGGGTCAACACTGATTTGCATATGGCTGGGTCCGAACAGGGGTGGCATGTTGAGCAAAAGAACAATGGATTTAACCCAGATCTTTTGACTGGAGGTGAGTGTTTGAACAGTTTCAGCACTCCATCCATTATCTTTTTGTGTTTGCTATATTGGCCCTGCGTGGCCAGGGGTATTCCAAGACGTGGGTCCCTTGCTCGCTGTGCCACTGGATTCAAGCTAGCCTGGCTGATGAGGGGAGAGACCCAAAAACCGGTCCCAGAATGCTTGTTTCTGGTGCAGGGAGGTCCTGGCCTGGCTGTTAAGGCTGGACTGTTCCCATGGGGATCAGGGTCAAGACTGATTTGTATATGGCTGGATCCAAACTGGCAGTTCAGGCTAGACTGTTTTCATGAGGGGCAGGGTCAAGACTAATTTGCATATGACGGGGTCTGAACTGGGGTGGTGAAGTGAGCTAAAGAACGATGATGGATCAACCCACATCTAATAGTGACTGGGGGTGAGTGTCTGATAAGCTTCAGCGCTCCGTCCTGTTATGAGCCACAATGTACCCCAATAGAGGCCTAGGTAGTTGCATGACCTTTTACCTACATTTGTCCTACCTTGCTCTGCATAATGGCTCTGGTGCTGACCTTTTGCCTAGTTAGGTGCCGAATAAATGTTGTGTGGTTTTCTTCGGAAACTTGCCTCATTTATTATGCATGAGGATTCTTAGTATCACAGCAGGATTACCATCTTCTGCATGATCACTCTGTACAAAGGTCACCACTATCATCATCCTTGGCCGACAGGCCCACAGTACCATGACACATCTAGGTAGCACCCCTGAGGGTACCTTTTGGGTATATAAATACCACATCTTCGTTGGGAAAACCAGAGGAGAAGCTTCCATGCTGACACGAGAAGCTGAAGTCCCAGCATGCAGACACTCCAGCATGCAGTGGTCTGAGATCCCTTGCGGAGTGTCCAACTTGAGACCAAGATAGGGTCCTTCGTTCTCTCCCATCAGTTAATGGGGTTGGCTCTTTCCTAGGGGGATTCTTGGCTATACACCTACATACATGCTAGGTACACTTAGGTACTTCTAGTTAGGGTTTGCATCTTAGGAGTAATCATGATTACTGCCATGTATCTAGATGCCTGCATATGTTCATTGTTTTAGCACCATGGTAGAATTCTACCTTTTATTTACTCTGTTGGTGCTTATAACCGTATACATCTGTTTCTGTCTAATGGTTGTTGCCGCACATGTATTTTATACTAGAATGGCACTGGTTCAATAAATGCTTATTGAAAACGTCCCCACCGCTTAGTCTGTATGTCTCTCTGAGACCGAGTGAGCACGAGTGACTGAGCGAAAAGTACTGTACTGTTTCCACGATCCCTGAGGGGTCAGGGTTGTCATGTTCGATAGTTGCAGAAACTGTTCGCTTATTGGTAAGGTAGTGGGCTTATAGTGGCACTGTGAGCTAGCTGGTCTACAGACTAACATATCCTTCGGGGTGTCTGGAATCATTCTGGACACCAATCCCTTGGTTTATGTTGTCTAAACAAGCAGATCCTATATAGATTTGTAGGTACTACACGACAGTCCATCATCTCCTTGTGTTTGCTTTGTTCACCCTAAGTTGGCAGGGTAGGTCCAGACGTGGGTCCCATGCTCACTTTGCCACTGTATTCAAGCTAGCCTGGCTGATGAGGGGTGTTACCCTGAAGTCCCAGGATGCTTGTTTCTAGTCTAGGGAAGACCTGGCTTGGCAGTTCAGGCTGGACTGTTCCCATGAGGAACAGGGTCAAGACTGATTTGCATATGGCTGAGTCTGAAATGGGACCGTGATGTGAGCTAAAGAACAATGATGGATTCAACCCAGATCTATAGTGACTGGCGGTGAGTGTCTGTAAAGTTTCAGCGCTCCATCCATCATCCCCCGTTGTTTGCTTTAATTTTAATACAAAACAGGATAATATGCCTTCCGTCATTACTAAGCCTGTTACTTCAATGACGCTTCAGAACGATGGATCTATAAATAAAAGACTCAAACAAGGGGGCATAATTACAAGCCCCTATCCCCACCACAACGTCACTTTTTCTGACGCTGTGGTGGCGATAGGGGCTTCACTTTATTTACAAGGCAACATTAAGCCACTTAGCGTGGCTTAACGCTGCCTTGTAAATAAGGCAGCCTTTCACTCTACACTTAGCATTAAAGTGGCGGGCAATGGGTGTTGTGGTGGGCGTTCCACCGCAACACCCATTGATTTTGACACTGCTCCATATTTACAAGGGTGGAGTAAATATGGGGCAGCGGCAAAATTAGGACCAGGGAAAACCTGGTCCTATCCTGGCAAAACAATGAGAAATGCTTTATTCCTCCTTGTTTTTGCTGTTTCTATGTGTGCTGCATTGTGCAGCACACATAGAAACAGCAAAACTCCATTGATTGTTTATGTGCAGGAAGGTTTCCCTTCCTGCACATAATCATAAAAATAAAATGGCGAGTTGCAACTTCTTTGTGTGCTGCGCAAAGCAGCACACATAGAAGTTACAAAACACCATTTCAGATTGTTTATGTGCAGGAAGGGACATCTGCCTGCAATAAACAATCCTTCCCTCAATGCAGGCACCCTTGCACTATGGTGCAAGGGTGCCGGCATTGGGGCTAGGCTGCTAAATTTAGCGCCAGCGCAGGGAGAAACGCAGAGCTGCACCGTTTTCTTGTAAATTTGATGCAGCCCTGCGTTTCAGAAGTGGCAGAGCGCGGTGTTAAGCCAACAAGGCTAACGCAGCGCTCCGTCATTACTTTTGTAAATGTGCCCCTCCGTCTCTGGACAAATCATCCTTGTCAATTACCTAAGAGATTCTGCTCAACGAAATGATCCCTTGTTCAGAGAAGAGTTACTGAGATGGAACAAAGATTGTGACATTCAAGTTGAAACAAATACAATTGCTTCTTTGCAAAAATAAATATTGTTGTTAAGAAACAGTCTAAAGGTTTAGAGAATAGTAATAGGTTTAACAATCTTTGCATCTAAACCCTTCCTGGACTGTTGAAGGCAATGATCCTGTTCACGTTTTTAACTCTTCTTTGCTTCAAATCGTAGACCTGCCATGATCCCCTGTTTTGAATATTCAAAGGGAATACAGACTTGGGCAAGGGCATACTTTAAAATCTCCTCTTACAAATAAAGATGTGTAATTGTCTCATTCTTGGAGATTACTGTTCTTATCAAACTTCTCACTGCAGCAAAGGCAAAAAGAAACTGTTGCGGTCTGGTAGAAGTTTTTTTACTCAATATGTAGCTAAGGCCATTGTATCTAGAAGAAAATATTTTTGTAATCTTCAGCCAGCACTCAAAACTATGGGTGCCCTCTTTGGCCTGATTTATCCATCCCTCTTTAAAGTCACACACAAAGACAAAATTGTCCCCTATGATGATCGGGTAGCCATCAGGACGTTCGTTAATGATAATAGCGGGGAAGCCATGAGCATTGCGTAATCTTCCTCTCACTAAATATCGCTATTGTTGCTCTATATGGAATAATTTTGTCCTCAATTGTTATTTCTTTATAAGTTCTTGTCTGATCTCTTTTTCTTGTTTCAGATTTGGTCATTGTTATTTGTATACATGTTTTTGACCTTATAACAATATATATCATCGTTTGAAACATTTGTCCCTTCGATGTTTGTGCTGTCACCACTCCCAATCTTTTTTATCTCAAAAAGGTATGTTTTTCAGTTCCCATGTGTACTGTCAAAGTCAAAATAAGCTTTATTTGGTTTTTTTTGTTTAAAAGTCATGAAAGCTTGCAAAACATAATACAGTATCATTATTAAGTTAAAATCAGACATACAAAAATAAATTAAGGAGTAAAATCTAGCAAAAGTTCCGTATTGGTCTGCTAGTACAAATAGTGCAATGAATATAAAATCATCATAAAATAACAGGAGCGTAATAAAAAACATAAATTTCCTGAGCCGAATTACTGTCCATAAGTAACTAGACATTGTACCGCAGATAGTTAGCGTGGGCAAATTTTGCAAAAAAAAATATTCCGGAACACATTGTTTAAATTCTAATTCTCTCAGGATGGGTACTATTAAACTCTTCCTCAAATCCTTGTAAACTTTACAGAAGAAGATGATATGTATAGTGCTCTGCTTTGAGATGATATCACAGGGACATTTAATTAGAGTCTTGCACCAATCTTTAACACTAGGAAAGCTTACCAGATGATGGAAAATGTCTAATCCGAATCGGGTTAAAACAAATCTGTGGCAGGCATTATGCGTGTACTTTAAGTATGGCTGCATATCAAAAGTGAACAACATCATTTGGATTTTACTCACACTAGGTTTAAGAAGTTCAGAGGCCAATCTTAGGTCATCAAAAAGGGATAAACAGACCTTTTAAAAAATCTTTCTGCTAATACACGCTAATGTATCCGGGCGGTCAAAATGTTCTGGATGACCCAAGTCCATACACTGTTTTTCAATATAATTCAGCCATGAGATTTCAGTATATGAGGTAAATTTAAGGCAACCCCTGATGGCTTTGCAGCTGAGGGCTGTATCGTTGTTAGTCCGAATCTTGTGCCAAAGAAAAATTGGTTGAATTCTAGATGTGTCAGACAGGAAAGGGGACTTGAGATCAGAGTGACAAAGAAAAGTCGAGCAGCACTTTGGTACTGAAATGAGACTCCTAAAAAATGAATTTTCCATCAGTTGCAGTGGTTGACTATTGCTGAAGCTCCAAACTCCTGCCCCATACAGTGATGTTGACAAACACTTGGCTTTGTAAATGATTAGCATTACATTCAGGGGCTTCATGCCTAGTTTGGATGCAAAATTGGACAGTGCTGTAGTTGCTTTTGTTAAAAGATAGCTTCATAGCTAAAAAAGGGGGACCTTCCTGCACATAAACAATCTTACCCTGCATGCGGACACCCTTGCACTATGGTGCAATGGTGCCTGCATTGGCGCTAGGCTGCTATGTGTAGCGCCAGCGCAGGGGAAACGCAGGGCTGCACCATATTGTTGTACGTATGGTGCAACCCTGAGATTCTGAAGTGGCGAGTGAAGCGTTAAGCCAGGAAGGCTAACGCCTCACTCCGCCACTTCCCTTGTAAATATATTCCCCTCAGATCCTACATTCTGACGTCTTGTTCTCCCAAGTCACAGTTCTGCTTCCAAACAGAATCCCTGCAACAATCATTATTCGGATTAGAAACAATCAGTTTCAGTAATAGCAATCTCTATGCTTGGGCCACTATCATCACTTAGATAAGGACCGTTAATAATGCACCAGAAGTGCCTCAGAAGGCTGTGCTGTCCTTATTTAGGCTGGCTTCAAGAGAGATTACCAAGCTTCATCCTTTAGGGCTGTTTTCTTCCCTTTAGGGTTAGTTTGTACTTGAAAATACACATTTGTACTTCTTGTGTGCACCTAGGGAACTTCTGAACAGCTTTTTTTTTATATCAAGTAGTTTTTATTGGTTTTGGCAAGAAAGTACAAAAGGAAAAAAAACACAATAAAATTGCGTATTCAACAGTACAGGTAGAAGGTTGTTGTTTAGTTGCTACTTCTTACAAATGATATATATTGATAAAACAGATGCGATTAATCTTTATATTTGGTATTCTCAAGATCATCGTTGGGTTGTAGATTAGTTACATGAAATAGTCCAACTAGCTCAGGCACTACAGAGACATCGGATCCTGCTGTGTAAATTACGGTTGTTTGTATCATATAACTCCTACCTTCGTAATGTTAAACAAGAGAAATAGAAGATTAGACGCGAAGAAGAATAAAAAAAAGGAAGTAAGAAAGGAAGGAAATCAAAACCAAACTCAAGGGGGGGTGTACTAGTAGTACCTGTAAGTAATCAGCATCGGCATTCCTGGGATGTGCATGTTTGGATTATGTGGATTATGATGGACCTCAACCGAAGACTTGTATGAGAAGCTAACGGACCCCTTTGAGTGGAGTGACAGTACCAAGGTTTCAGGGGAGCTTCTTTAAGACATTTGAGAGCCCAAGAGCAGGTAGAATCATACCAGCCCAGACTAGTGTGGATTGATTTTCACCTGCGAACCCTTAGACATTCCTTAATTCCCTCTGTGACAATAAGAAGGGCCTTAAGTATATCATTGTGACAAGAAGTTTCATCAAGGCACATCTCAAAGGACTTTCTGCATTTAAATACCAATCTTTCCAGGAGATCATTTGGTTTAAGCTGTGACCTGGTGTAAAGCAATGCTGTTACGTTTGGCTAGTTTAATGTTAATCAATAAAACGTACAAGGTTTATCTGGTTTTTCTGGTTTCATCACACAGCTGAAATTCAAATTAACACTCTGTGCATGTACTGTCTATTTCGTCTATATTTTCTTCTAATTTTGTGTTGTCCCTTAAGTGTGTATTTCATCCTTACTTTTTCTGGATATCCCTACTTAACCCTTTCCCTATTAGTTCCTTATTGTATACTACATCTGTTGGTTCTGTAATCATAGTAGACCATGTAGATTATTTACTTTCCTTATTTTTGATAATTAAGGATCATTACATGAAATGTAATTGTTTAAATAGTCCTACAAAAAGTCAGAGAGTTGTGTCTCCCCTTTCCAAGTATAGCCCTGATATAGTTTTGTTGTAAGACACTCATCTTGGAGAACTAGAACAACTTAAGCTTAAAAGGAGTTGGGTGGTACTGTCCTTGTCTCTCTAGCTCACAATAAAAAGAATGGAGTGGTTATCCTATGCAATACGCATTTGGATGTTAATGTTGTTTCGCAAAAAATAGATGGGTTGCTGCTATAATTAACATTATTAAAGTTCCAGTCACTGTATTTAATGTGTATGGGCCTACACAAATTGATTATAATTTCTGGTCTGATGTTACAAAAAATGTATTCAATTTAAGAATAAATATTTTATTTTAGGAGGAGACTGCAATCAAATATAGGATCCTTTTATTGATTGCCAATCGCTAGTTAAGTTTATTAGTCATAAAATGTTCAAGCAATTTTCTCTACTATCTCCCAAAGAGCTTTGGTTGATTCACGGAGACTTTGAAATCCAATCTTGAGAGAGAACACTTTTTTCTGTCCAGTTTATGGGTCACTTACTAAGATGGATTGTATATTTTTAAGTAAGGAAGTTTCTTAGAGCATCATTTATTGGAACAATTTTGATTTCAGATAACACTCTGGATATTACAGATTTAGATTAAGGGGCCGATTCCGATCTCGGTCGGAGGCGCACCCAACACCATTCGGTAGGGAAAAAAGCCATGCGAAAGCCTGTTTCCCGACCGATCCGTACAGCACACCGAACGAGTAAGTACGATGCGCACAACAGCAAAGAATCCGGCCGAGCCGTACTCACCCAAACCAGGTCCTGTTCCCCGACCGAGGCGAATCCGGAAACGCTGAATCGAGTCGCACGGAAGGGAAAATGCAGCTCTGTCCGGCCGAACGAGTACGATGCGCTTTCCGTACGCGCCGAACCCGTCGCTACGCACGGCACGTCAAAGCATCCGGGAGAGGCGCACATAAGCTCCGATTCGCGCCACAACACGATCCACGGCTCCGAGACGAACACGGCAGCGACGAGGACGACGCAAAGCGACGAGGACGAGGCGAAGCGACGAGGACGACGCGAAGCAACGAGAAGGACGAACGACACGAACCAACCATGAATCCCTTCGTCCCGATCATACCGATATTCTACATTTACTACCGGAACAGGCACGGACGCGTACGGCGCAGAAGGTAAGCCAGACACCAACCACAAAACACATACAACACGTACACAACACATCACACACACATAGAGGGATGCAGAATATACTTACACCAGCAACAGCAGCACCATAGGGGCGGGATGCCCATCACCAATGCCACATATGCACACAGGGGGCTGAATGCGCACCACCACCCCTACCCAGGGGGGGCCGGATGCCTACCACTACTACCACCCTCACCCAGGGGGCTGGATGCCGACCACCACCCTTACCCAGGGGGCAGGATGCCTACCACTACTACCACCCTTACCCAGGGGGGGCAGGATGCCTACCACTACTACCACCCTTACCCAGGGGGGCAGGATGCCTACCACTACTACCACCCTTAGCCAGGGGGGGCTGGATGCCTACCACTACTACCACCCTTACCCAGGGGGGGCAGGATGCCTACCACTACTACCACCCTTAGCCAGGGGGGTCTGGATGCCTACCACTACTACCACCCTTACCCAGGGGGGGCAGGATGCCTACCACTACTACCATCCTCAGCCAGGGGGGGCAGGATGCCTACCACTACTACCACCCTTACCCAGGGGGGGCAGGATGCCTACCACTACTACCACCCTTAGCCAGGGCGGCTGGATGCCTACCACTACTACCACCCTTACCCAGGGGGGGCAGGATGCCTACCACTACTACCACCCTTAGCCAGGGGGGGCTGGATGCCCACCACTACTACCACCCTTACCCAGGGGGCAGGATGCCTACCACTACTACCACCCTTAGCCAGAGGGGGCTGGATGCCTACCACTACTACCACCCTTACCCAGGGGGCAGGTTGCCTACCACCACCTCACCCAGGGTAGGCAGGATGCCTACCACTACTACCACCCTTACCCAGGGGGCAGGATGCCTACCACTACTACCACCCTTAGCCTGGGGGCCTGGATGCCTACCACTACTACCACCCTTAGCCAGGGGGGCTGGATGCCTACCACTACTACCACCCTTAGCCAGGGGGCTGGATGCCTACCACTACTACCACCCTTAGCCAGGGGGGCAGGATGCCTACCACTACTACCACCCTTAGCCAGGGGGGCTGGATGCCTACCACTACTACCACCCTTAGCCAGGGGGGCTGGATGCCTACCACTACTACCACCCTTAGCCAGGGGGCTGGATGCCTACCACTACTACCACCCTTAGCCAGGGGGGCTGGATGCCTACCACTACTACCACCCTTAGCCAGGGGGCTGGATGCCTACCACTACTACCACCCTTAGCCAGGGGGGCAGGATGCCTACCACTACTACCACCCTTACCCAGGGGGGCAGGATGCCTACCACCACCCTTAGCCGGGGGGCAGGATGCCTACCACTACTACCACCCTTACCCAGGGGGCAGGATGCCTACCACTACTACCACCCTTAGCCAGGGGGGCTGGATGCCTAACACTACTACCACCCTTACCCAGGGGGCAGGATGCCTACCACTACTACCACCCTTAGCCAGGGGGCTGGATGCCTACCACTACTACCACCCTTAGCCAGGGGGCTGGATGCCTACCACTACTACCACCCTTACCCAGGGGGGCAGGATGCCTACCACCACCCTTAGCCAGGGGGGGCAGCATGCCTACCACTACTACCACCCTTACCCAGGGGGGCAGGATGCCTACCACTACTACCACCCTTAGCCAGGGGGGGCTGGATGCCTACCACTACTACTACCCTTAGCCAGGGGGGCTGGATGCCTAACACTACTACCACCCTTACCCAGGGGGGCAGGATGCCTACCACTACTACCACCCTTAGCCAGGGGGGCTGGATGCCTACCACTACTACCACCCTTAGCCAGGGGGGCTGGATGCCTACCACTACTACCACCCTTAGCCAGGGGGGCAGGATGCCTACCACTACTACCACCCTTAGCCAGGGGGGCTGGATGCCTACCACCACCCTTAGCCAGGGGGCTGGATGCCTACCACTACTACCACCCCCACTCATAGGATGGACAATGCATGACACAACCAGCACACCACAACCTAGGGAATGCAAGAAGAAGACATCCCCCAACACCATGACAAGCGTGTGTAGACTGTGTCAAATACCTACAACACCGAACATGACTTTGAACATACAATGTGACCCCCTAGCACATGTGCCACACATATATGTGTGTGGCACCCACAATGCAAGCAGGCCATGACCATTGTGGCAATGGGGTCCAAACCCCCATCATCACAGTGACCAAAATGTAAGTGTGGGGTCCATAGCTGAAGCACACTTTGAACAATGTGGCAATGGGGTCCAAACCCCCATCATCACAGTGACCAAAAGGTAAGTGTGGGGTCCATAGCTGAAGCACATTTTGAACATTGTGGCAATGGGGTCCAAACCCCCATCATCACAGTGACCAAAATGTAAGTGTGGGGTCCATAGCTGAAGCACATTTTGAACATTGTGGCAATGGGGTCCAAACCCCCATCATCACAGTGACCAAAATGTAAGTGTGGGGTCCATAGCTGAGGCACACTTTGAACATTGTGGCAATGGGTTCCAAACCCCCATCATCACAGTGACCAAAATGTAAGTGTGGGGTCCATAGCTGAAGCACACTTTGAACATTGTGGCAATGGGGTCCAAACCCCCATCATCACAGTGACCAAAATGTAAGTGTGGGGTCCATAGCTGAAGCACACTTTGAACATTGTGGCAATGGGTTCCAAACCCCCATCATCACAGTGACCAAAATGTAAGTGTGGGGTCCATAGCTGAAGCACACTTTGAACATTGTGGCAATGGGTTCCAAACCCCCATCATCACAGTGACAAGAATGTAAGTGTGGGGTCCATAGCTGAAGCACATTTTGAACATTGTGGCAATGGGGTCCAAACCCCCATCATCACAGTGACCAAAATGTAAGTGTGGGGTCCATAGCTGAAGCACACTTTGAACATTGTGGCAAAGGGGTCCAAACCCCCATCATCACAGTGACCAAAATGTAAGTGTGGGGTCCATAGCTGAAGCACATTTCGAACATTGTGGCAATGGGGTCCAAACCCCCATCATCACAGTGACCAAAATGTAAGTGTGGGGTCCATAGCTGAAGCACACTTTGAACATTGTGGCAATGGGTTCCAAACCCCCATCATCACAGTGACCAAAATGTAAGTGTGGGGTCCATAGCTGAAGCACATTTCGAACATTGTGGCAATGGGGTCCAAACCCCCATCATCACAGTGACCAAAAGGTAAGTGTTGACAAAGAAAGAGGTGCAACTGCCAGACTGCATGGATGATTCCTGGTCACAGAACAACAAACACATCAGTGGCAAAGTAGTGTATGTGTCCCATTGCAACATAAATTGGGGGAGCCAAATCCTGCAGTGCAAATAAGACATACCTTTGGCCATGTGCAGACAAACAACACCCATGGGGGCTGACACCGTCAACAATCATCAATGACACAATGACAGAAGTGACCATCAGAATGCAGACCCACATATTTGCACCAATGGGCACACACATGCAGATACCCTGTGGAGACTGTAGATGTGAGGTGAACAGATACCATACCATGGCAGCAATGGGACACACAAACCGTGATCATTGTGCTGACCGATGACCTAGGAGTCCCAGGGACAGCAGGGGAAACCCACCAAACTACATACAGCCAATGGCACACCCAAGATATGCCAATGCAGTGGTGCAGATGCACAAACACAAACAGGCAGACCCACACTGCACATCATACACAACAGGTGAGGGGGGGGGGGGTGCCAGTGTCCCCAGGCAACCACACAACACATGAGGAGACCTGAATACCCTATGTGGGCAAGCAGGCATTGTCAGATGAGAGGGAGCACAAATCACACATGTCACACAGGCACGTAGGGACAGCAACTGACACAGCAAGACACAGACACACCACAGCACCACCCCCAGGGCCCCCACAATGTGGTGACCCTGGGCTGCATTACAATCCCACTGTGATGACAAAGCTAAATGTGGTTCACACTGTGAACCACAGTCATGTGTACTGAGCAACTAACTACCATCACACCTACACAAGCACAAATCAAACAGCATGGCCAGTAAGCCAAGGCCAACATGGAGGCAGGGGCTTAGCCGGGCAACAACTCTCATCTGCACACACTCAACACCACACCCCTCGACCTCCAACAATGTGCAGCAGTGAAGCACACATGCACTGGTGACATTGCACATGCACCCATGACTATTCCAGGGTGGTGGGTGGGAACCAAGGTGCAGAAACACATCACACATGGACACTCAACAAGACTCCTGAATGTCTGACACACTGCACACTACGCTGTGCATGGACATGACGGCAATACCACACCAACCAATGGGATCCCAGCCACAGTCACACACCAATGAAGAAGCCAAGGTCACCCACAAAGAACACACATAGACAACAACCAACATTGCAGCCCGGACCCTGAGGAGTGCCAGCAGTCACACACACAACGTGTCACAATCACTGAAAGATAACACAAACTGGAAATCACATGACAGGGGCAAACAACAAGTGCCAAGGGGAAACCTGACTGTGACCCATCTGCGACTGCACACAAACTCAGCCCTGACAGCAAACACACCTATGGGTGACACCCTGATGACCAGTAATGTGCCATGCACCCACATCACAGAGAACCCTGGGAGAAGACTTTGGGGGAACATAGCTCAACTCAGCTAGCATCACAAACAGGTACAACACTAGGGATCACAGCATGCACAGCTAAACGGAAGTGAACACACAGACATGCACATACAACACACACCTTGGGCGCAGGCAATGTCACAGGAGTACACACTGCCATGAGGGGACTCCACTCCTGTGTGAGGAAAGCTGTGCCATATGTTGCCTCAGTAGGGCCCCATCATGTCAGCTGAGCACTTGGTCACACAATCAACAATTAGCACCAAATGAGGGCTCCCGTCACATCAGCCTGGTCATGGAAGTGCCAACGGAATCATCAGCACAGATCCAACACACTTGTATAGAAGTGTTGCACTGACAACACAGATGAGTCCTTCCCCATTGATGCCCAAACCTGCATGTCCACTGGAGATGGCCACACGGTCAGGGAAGTAGACGAATTGAACAATGGCAGGCACAACAGATGTGCAGGGGTGGAAGCCACAGATGTGAAATAGCCAATCTAAGTAGGAAATCCCATTGCCAAATACTGAACACATGACACCCTCAGATGCTGCTATGGATGACATGGATACACCACAGGATAGGACACATTCCCCCTGGACCACATGGGTTCCTGCACAGTAACACTTCATTATCATGAGACCAAATATCACCATCACTGCAGCAAGGGCATGGTTAGCATCATCAACATCATGTACATCAGAAGCAAAAGCACTAGAGAACAGAAAGTTGCTTTATTCAGCATATGTGGCATTAAAAGTAGAAGTCCGGTAGAACATAAACAAAGGCCAATGGCCAGTCCATCAACAAAGTCACAAGTGGGTGACAGTGGCAGATGCCACCCTACACATGCCTGCACAAAACCAGGGACAATCCACTAGGAGGGGCAACCGGGGGGTAGGCCAGGCACCGCAGGGACAGGATCAGGGCTCACCAGGAGGAAGCAGGGAAGGGGTGGTGGGTGCTGGAGAGCCACTGACAACTGCAGTGGAGGTGTCTGACATGGTGTGTGCCGGCACAACTGGGGGCATGGCTCAGATGTTGTGGGTGCCGGCACGACTGCAGTGGACCCTGCAGATGGAGTGGACAGGTCCGCCACTGCAGTGCCCAAGTCAGACAGGGTGGTAGTGGACTCCACTGCAGTGCCTACCACCAGGGGAGGAGAATGGGGAACAGGCAAGGTGGGCTGGACAGAGGGGAGGACACCCTCACCACATCAGTGGCACAGACAAGCGCAGCAGGGGGTGTGGTGCCGGGAGAGCAAGTGGCAGGGGAGAAGGCTGGAGCCTCTTGGGGATGGTATATCTGTGGGTGGGGGAACCTGGGGCAGGGTGTGGTGGGGGCACCTGTGGAGTGGGGGCCTGAGGGATGGAGGAAGGAGACCTGGTGCTTGAGCTGCAGGGCGGCGGCGGGGTCTTGCTCTTAACACTCCGGGGGGACTTGCGGGTGGGGGCCTCAGTCTGTCTGTGCCTGGGGGAGGGTGTCCGGGGGCGAGGGGCACTCTGCTCTGTGTGGGGGGGCTTCCTCTTCACCCTGGATGCTGGAGCAGCTGGATCGGAGGGGAAGAGACCGAGGTCACTGAGGAAGAGGCGCTGGGTCTTTGGGGTTGCAGGTGAGGCAAGGGAGGGTGCTTTGGAGGGAGAGGCAACTGAGGACTGCGCAGTGCTCGTGGATGCGTGTGTGTGTTCCAGGGCCCCATCCCCTGTGAGTCTGGTTTCAGTCCCCTGACTGTGCGTGCGTGTGCGTTTTGTTTGTGGCGTGTGTGTCTGTGTGCTGGACACGTGTGTGCTGGTGTGTGCCTGTGCCGGTGTGTGTGTGCTTGGGACGGGTAAGGTGCTGGGGAGTGTGGATGGAGCAGAGGCAGGAGGGGTGAGGGACTGTCTGAGGAGGGACACTGCTGCCGTCAGGGAGGAGTCCATGGACCTATTGCCCCTCTGTAGGTCAGACATGCCCGATGAGATGCCCTCCATGAACGACACCAGCTGAGTCAACAGTGCGGTGTGCGCATGGAGGACACTCAGCATGGCTGTCTGCCCTACATGGAGCTGGCGAAGGAGGTACACAGACTCCTCACTCAGGGCAGCAGGGGACACAGGGGCAGGGGCTGCGGTGCCTGGCCCAAAGGAGACACGCTCCTGAACATGGGAGCCTCCACGGACCTGGGGAATGGGAGCCGATGGGAGGGCGGTGGTGGTGCTGGTGGTGGCGGGGACAGCAACACTAGCTGGGGTGTGGTGGCTGCTGACACCCGCCTCCACAAGGGAGTCATCCTCCGAGTTGCTCTGGTCCTCAGCTGAGGTGGATGGTGCTGAGGACTCCTCGGTGTGGCTCCCCTCGCCCTCAGTGCCACTGGGTCCCTCCGACCACTCCTCGGCTGCTGACCCAGTCTGGCTCTCTGGCTCCTCCTGGTCCGTGGAGCTGTCCCCTTCCGTGGCCGTGGATGTATCTGCAAACAATGGGGAAACAGACAGACATCAGTCACCTGCACCAAACGCACACACCACTGTGAGCACAGCACATTACAGAGCAAGCCCTGGCATCATTAGTTGTACATTGCTAAAAGTGCCCTAACTGAACAGGAGAAGCCAATTGTCAGTCTGATGCCAACCATGGCACTCACATCCCACATGGCCTTGCACCCATCTGTCTGGTGTCTGTTGGATTGCAACACCCCAGTGTGGACACATGCACCAAGTACACAGTAGTTGGACAGTGCAGAGGACACGGTGTGGCATGTGGACATGCACACATCACAGCTCTTGCCACTGAGTCAGTACAGGTTTCCGGATGAAAGGGATGCCCAGAGTCAAATAGGAAATGCATGTGATGCATACCAGCGACAGACACCATGATGCACCCATGTCCTGATAGCCATCGCCACAATGGTGTGCATGTAGCACATGTCACTCCCCTGCAGGACCACCAATAAGTTGACACATGCCATGGCAGAGGCATGACTGCTAAGTCATACATCACTGTCTCAGTGATGTATGACTTGGCAGCCAGACAACAACACTATGCACTGTGTCACAATAGTAGGTCATGGGGAATGCAAGTCCTGGAGCTGCACAAGTGCACATGTACATCCCCCACACAACACATCATCTTAACCCTCATCTGTCCAGGTCATACCTATTGGACATATGGGAGACCTGTGACACTACCCTCTGAACCTGAGCCCCTCACAATTTGCTGTGAATGGGGACCAGCTGCCTGAACTTCACATTCGCATACCCCAGTCTGCACGGGCAGCTGATCAAACACCTATGTGACACACAAGTATCGTCTCCTATGGTCACATCTCCAGGGGCATGCTGAGCCCCTACCAAGAAACACCCCAGCAGTCCTGGCAACTAATCCACAGCACACTGACACAGAGGCAGACACCTGAGGGGTCAAATCACTGTGCACAATGTGTCAGCTGATACACGGGAGTGGGAGTACAGAGTGCATTGCATGGCCTGGAGTAGGCATGACTGTCCTGCTCCACATGAATGAGGGATGTGCCCTGGACAGTGGATAGCTGGCTATGTATGTGTGACACACGTAATCTGCACACTCCTGGGGCCCAAACATTGTTCCCACCCGCTGCATGGGCGTGTGCCACATACCCCAGGCACATGTGGTGGCTCAGCTCAGCAAGTGGACCGCATATCAAAGCAACACGCAGATCACACGTCCAAACACAGGCGTTGTGTGAACAATGGACCCACCCATGATGCCCACAACAGAGTTAGGGAAACAGATGCTGTCCCCCACCTTTAGTGAAGCAAACTGCAAGGACACAGTCCCAAGTGACACAATTCCCTGAATGTAAGGGCCACACCTGGGTATCAGATGAGCAGTGGGCAGTGCACAATAGAGGGACATGGCTCCTGGACAACATGACTGCTGCACTGTGGCAGTTGAACCAGGCCAGAGGAGGGCACAAAGCATGTAATACAGAGTTCACAGTGCAGTCTTTGACTCACCCCCTCCTTGCTGCTGTCTGGCCTTCAGCTGCCCATCCAGGTCTGGAAACACCACCGCCAGGATCTGGAGCATGTGGGGGTCAGGGTCCGTGTTCCGCCCCTCCTGCGAGGAGGCGACAGCTTCAGCTGGACCCATGCAATCCTCCGGGTCCAGCCCCGAAGGTCCTGCCACCTCTTCTGGCAGTTGCGGATCCGGCGCTTGTAGACCCCCACGGACCGGACAGCCCGGACGATGTCCTTCCAGATCTCCTGCTTCCGATGGGCATTAACCTGTCAGGATGACAAAGTGAAAAGGCCATTACTACACATGCAACATATCCGTGCATGACACAGTTGTATATACATGTCTCAATCACAGGGGCACATGATGTACACAGGCAGTGCAAAGCTGCCCATGGACAGTTTGCCAGGCGTCACTACATGGTATCATTGCATGGGAAGTAAAACCTTGTTCAAATGCACTGTCACTGCACCATACCTGTCCAGTGCATGTCACTACACACTATGGGGGTGACAACTACTCAGTGAGCCTGCTAGCCAGTGGCGTGCAGAATTTCAGCCTTGCTAGTCAGACAAAATGCACATTCAGAAAGGCAGTGCACAGAACACTCACCTGCTCCCCTGGTGTCCCATACAGCTTGCTGTACTGTGGAAGTAGGCTGTCCAGCAGGGCCTGGTTCTCTTCAAGGCTGAAGGCTGGGGCTCTCTCCACAGTACGTGCCATTGCAGGGTCCAGAGGGGCAGAGACAGCAGCAGTGCAGTGGCAGATGTCATCCTGGAGCATGTAGTGCAGGCAAGTGAGCTCTCAGGGGAACAGCCAGCAATATATATGTGCTGGAGAGGCAGATACTGTCCCTTGTGTCCAAAGTGATAGGTCCAAGTCGTTTGCATCTTCTGAATCTGGCCAATCCATGGAATAGCAGCACCAAAACACGCCCACAGCATCCTTCAAATCTTCAACTTCATGACATACATGATTTTGCAACATTGTTGTGGTTGACCAACTGATTTTCCAGCAACCGACTCGTTCGAAATTCGAAAACGCGTCCGTTGCCAGGCAAGCCCATTGTCAATGGGTGCGCACTGATCGGTCCATTGCGGTACAACGCGTACAGGGGTACAACGCGTACCCGCACACATTGAATGCAATGGGCCGGCCGGAGGCACCGATCGGTCCATTGCAGTTCAACGCGTACAGGGGTACAACGCGTACAGGGGTACAACGCGTACCCGCACACATTGAATGCAATGGGCCGGCCGGAGGCACCGATCGGTCCATTGCAGTTCAACGCGTACAGGGGTACAACGCGTACAGGGGTACAACGCGTACCCGCACACATTGAATGCAATGGGCCGGCCGGGGGCACCAATCGGTCCATTGCAGTTCAACGCGTACAGGGGTACAATGTGTACCCGCACACATTGAATGCAATGGGCCGGCCGGGGGCACCGATCGGTCCATTGCAGTTCAACGCGTACAGGGGTACAACGCGTACAGGGGTACAATGTGTACCCGCACACATTGAATGCAATGGGCCGGCCGGGGGCACCGATCGGTCCATTGCAGTTCAACGCGTACAGGGGTACAACGCGTACCCGCACACATTGAATGCAATGGGCCGGCCGGAGGCACCGATCGGTCCATTGCAGTACAATGCATCACTGTACATGTGACTGGCATATGTCAGCATGCCTGTCTCAGATGGACATATGCCAGCCACAGATAGCTCCCAGGGAGTGAGGGGCACACCTACATCAGCCTGTCCAAACTTTATCATAAGGCATGTAAGGCTGTATTTCCTATTGTGTGTATGTTGGTGTACATGTTGTCCTGTGGGTGTCACCTGTGGGCAGCCACCCCTAGGCTGTGCACGTGTTCATGGGGACAGGATCCTGGGTGTTACGTGTGCATGACCACTGTGATGTGCAACTGTTCATATCTGTGCATGTGCCATGGTCACATTTCACGGTGGTGTATGTGTATGTCATGTCACATACCCCGTGAGTCCCATGTGGGACGGTATGTTTGAGCCAGGGTGTCCCAGTGGCACAATAGTGATGGTCCTCCACAGTCTTTGTGCATGTAGTGTTTACAATGTCTCTGATTTCATGTGCACAATGGGAGACAGTCTCCACATCCAGGTTGTGTGTGCATGGACTTTGATGTTGTGCGTGTGTGTGTCACAGACGTCCATGTCTGTCCTGCCGTGGCAAGTGGGGCCACTACCTGTGGGGGTCATGGTTGTTTTGCTGTGGTGTATACATGATACTCCATGTAATGCCAGTGTCCATGTGGCAATACAGGGTCCCTGGGAATGTACCTGTCGTTGAGCTGTGGTGCCTGGGGCACATCTGTCCTCACATGTCACTGTGGGGGGTTATTGTGACACGGCAGCAGGAGATGGGAACTGTGACACGGCCTCATGATATCCAATGGGCCAACCTGGGACTAATTGATGCCACCTGTTGGACCGTGTTGACAGATGTTGGCCATGTATGTACCATACATGTCCTTCCGGAACTGCACACTTCATGTAGTTGTGCCTCATAATGATGTATGTTGGGATCTTGAGAGTGTTCAATGCCGCATATGTGGGGTGACTGACAATCTTGCTTACTTCTCCTCTGCACTGCAGGGGCTCCTGCTGTCCATCGACCATTCCCAGACCTGGCAACGATGGTGGAACGGGACAGCATCCGACGGTACCGCTTCACCAGGCAGCTGATTGAGGATTTGGCAGTGCAGTTGTCCCCACATTTGCAGCCTGGCCGGCCGTATCCTACAGCGCTGACCCCCAAGGTGAAGGTGATGGCAGCCCTACACTTCTTTGCCACCGGTACCTTCCAACATACTGTGGCGACTGCTGGTGGGATGTCACAGACCATGTTGAGCCGTGTGCTCCGCGATGTTTTGGCGGCAATGTTGCTATTCCTGAACCGGTACATCTATTTCCCTAGACTGCGACGACTCACTGACGTGAAGAGTGACTTTTATGCCCTGGGGAGGATGCCGCATGTCATTGGCTCCATTGATGGGACACATGTGGCTTTGGTACCACCACAGGCCCAGGAGCAGGCCTACAGGAACCGCAAGCACTACCACTCGGTCAATGCACTGGTGGTGTGTCTTGCAGACATGACCAGTGCCCGTTTCCCTGGTTCAGCACACGATGCCTTTGTGATGAGGAGTAGTCGCATCCCCAGGATGATGGCACAGATGCAGAACCAGCGTGCCTGGCTTGTCGGTGTGTACTGACTTTGTGCCATTGTGTGTGATCTGATCTGTAGCATTCCGCCCACTTTTCCAAGTCAGCTAATGTGCACTTGTCTGTCCGTAGGTGACTCGGTATACCCCAACATGCCGTGGTTGCTGACACCCCTCAGGAACCCTGTGACACTAGCCCAGATGCGCTACAATGAGGCACATGGTCGGACCAGGAGAGTGATTGAGCGGACATATGCCCCTGCGAAAGTGTGCAAGATTATCATCGTCTGCTGCATGCTCCACAACCTGGCAGTGCGGAAGGAGTTGCCTCTCATCCAGGATGACAATGACCAACATCCGCCACCTGTGGAGGATCCTGGCCTGGACCACGATGCCAGTGACGATGATGATGATGATGATGATGGTGATGTCCGCACACAGCTCATCACCAACTTCTTTAGCTGAATGTGAGTATCCTGAGGTGTCATGTCAATGATGTGAGTTGGCATGATGTGTAGGTGGTGCTCTGGTGCTGTTGGAGTGTGTCCATGGGCTACTTGACTGGATGTGTGTTGCGATGTGTGCTAACAGGTGGGCTGTACTCCCCAACAGTGTTGACATGCTAACTTGGTTCTGGGTGGGTATCTTGTAACATGTATTGTGCATGAGTTTTGCTGTTCTGTCCTGTACTCCATTGCTTTTGACTGTGTTTTATTTCTGTCCTTCACAGGGTACTTTCAGATTCGTTTGGTCAACAGTGTCCAACGACGACGTGATTGCACATCCAGGGTGGTAGCTGTTGTGTCCCTACAGGTGATGTGCGCCACACCCATGGACTTCCTTCCGTCTACAGTTGTTGACTGTGTGCCCGCTGCCAGGTGGGATTACCTTGCATCTGTAGTGGTTACGACATGTTGCAACTGTGTAATAAACCTGTGCTTCACTTTGTGATGTGCGTTGTCTGTGGTCACACATTTGAGTGCCATTTGCTTACTGCACCTGTGGGCTACTTGACTACAACTGGGAATGGGTGTGGTGTCTGTGCATTGCACCGTCTTCCCTGGCAACATCAGTGTAGGCAATGAGTCAGATGGCCTAGGTGTGTATGTGTTGTGTAGCCCTGGTGGTGTGTCTCCCTCATATGTGTCACGTTGCCTTTACTCACATGCCTGTGTTGTCCTTGCTGTTGCAGTTCGCATACACAGTGTAATTTTGCAGTTCATCATCCCCATAACAGCACCCACGTTGGAATCACGACAGAGGCAAGTATGGTGTATTAGTGTGTTTATTGTGATACATTTGTGTTAATAGTGCATAGGATGGGTAGTGCTGTACATAAATCTTGCAATCCGAAGTTCCTAGGTGAATTGAAAGTCCTGGTAGACAGGATCCCCAGTATCGGGGCCACAGTTGTCTGACACATTGGTCCAACTTGTAATCCCCATGCAATGTGTGGGAGTAGTGTTGCCGTCAACAGGGTGAACAGTCTGTGCACAAAGGCGAACATCCAGAACAGGTTCAGGCTTCCTGGGAGTTGCGCTTGGCCATCGGCCTCTCACTTTTCCCTCCTCGGACGACCCCTCTTCTTGGGGGGGCCCTCAAGTACAGGCTGCTGCAGTGCAGGGGACTCTCCGCCAGAGTCCTCCTCCCTCCCTGTGTCAGTTGCAGTTTGTTCGGCACCAGATGTTGTTGGCACACAGGGAGGTGTGGACTGGTTGCTGTTCATCTGGCGGAGGCATTGTAAAATGTCCCTGTGCACCGCCGTCATCTCATGCAGTGCATCCCACTTGGACTCCACGCGGGACATGTGTGAGTCCACGCGGGACATGTGTGACTCCACGTGGGACATGTGGGAGTCCAAGCGGGCATGATGGGCAGCCTGCTGCTGTTTCATGTCTCTGAGGAGCCCCACTACCTGGCTGAGGTCTCCGGTGCTGGACTGGTACGCATCAGCTATGCGTACCAGTTGTGGGTCATCATGCACACCAGCAACGTCTGCAAGCAGCGACCTCTGTCTCCCACCCCTCCCACCACCCCTGCTGACATGTGCAGTGTGTGCAGTGGCACGCACAGATAACCCTGGTCCACCTTGGGGGTTGGTGGTGGTGGTGCTGTCCATGGCCCCAGGTTGGTCCAGGGTCCCTGTGCTGGTGTTGCTCCTTGTTCTGTCCATGTCGGCAGGGATGGTATTTGTGGTGACAGTCGTTGGAGGGATGGGTGCAGGGGGTGCAGCTGGTGGTCCTGCTGGTGCTGCAGCTGGTGGTCCTGCTGGTGCTGCATGTTGACTTGCACCGGATGTGCCAGGTTGGTCTTCATCGTCCGAGGAGGACAGAGGCTGTACGACGCCAGTGAGCTCCGCATCCTCTTGAGCCTGGGACTGGGACTCCTCAGCGTCTGCTGCTGTGTCCCCATCATCACCTGTTTTTGGGAGACACAAACAATGTATGTTATGTTTCTGCAGGCATCAATGGTTGACACACATGACAGTTGTGACTGTGCCTCTGGGTGCGGGCCTGTACATTGCATTGTCCCAAGTCGTCACAGTCAGGGGTTGATATTGGTGTGGCACATTGTCCTGCATTATTTGGGCATTTCTATGTATTTTCTGGGGTGTGAACATGGTCTGCATTGGTTGTGTTTGGTTGACAGCCGGCCCTCCTTCACACCCACCCAGCCAGTCAGTTATCCCACCATGGAACGTGCTTGCGTTGCAGGGAGTGGAAGTTGTCTCTCAGGATGTCAGTCAGTGGTGTCCTGCTGTTTGTTGGTGCACAGTTGGCAGCAGGGCCTTGTGCTCCCCACAGCAGTAGCCAGTGTCAGCCATCTTGTGAGTCCTTCTCCACTCCCTGTGATGTGAGCATGGTTCAGGGTGGTGTTGATGGGACAGTTGTGGGGGTGAGCTATGTCTGTGACTACGACTCCCATCATGCTATTGCCTCCACCCCACTTCCCAGCATTCCCATACTTACTTGCTTTTGTGGGGAGTTCAGTGTGTATGGGTGTGAGAGCAATGGCAAGATGGCTGACATGGTGTCCTGCGGTTGGTTGGTGTGCAGTACCCAGCATGACCTTGTGCTCCCCACGACACAGCAACAGTGTCAGACATCTTTGATGGGCCTTTCCACTCTCTGTGGGTTGTGCATGCGTGAGTGTGAGCTTGCTGGGCCATGTGGTGGGGGATGTAGAGCTGTGACTACGACTCCCATCATGCTATTGCCTCCTCCCCCTTCCCAGCATGCCCATGCTTCCTTCCTTTTGACTCTGCTTCCCTGTGGGGTGGGCTGGCTGTGCTGACAGGATGGCTGGGAGTGTTGTCCTGGCAGTTGTTTGGCTAGAAGTCCCAAGAGTGTCCCTGTGCTTCACACAACATAACCCAGGGTAGTGGTTCTTTGTGGGATCTTGTGTTAGGATGGGGGGCATTGCATTCTACCAGGTGGGTTCTGTGGAGTTTGTGTTGGGGTGTGTGTGAGGGGAGGTGCTTGTGACTATGATCAGTGCTGCAAGTCCTCCTTCCCACCCAGCTAGCCAGATATCCCACCATGGAACGTGCTTGCATTGCAGGGAGTGTAAGTTGTCTCTCAGGATGTCAGTCAGTGGTGTCCTGCTGTTTGTTGGTGCACAGTTGGCAGCAGGGCCTTGTGCTCCCCACAGCAGTAGCCAGTGTCAGCCATCTTGTGAGTCCTTCTCCACTCCCTGTGATGTGAGCATGGTTCAGGGTGGTGTTGATGGGACAGTTGTGGGGGTGAGCTATGTCTGTGACTACGACTCCCATCATGCTATTGCCTCCACCCCACTTCCCAGCATTCCCATACTTACTTGCTTTTGTGGAGAGTTCAGTGTGTGTGGGTGTGAGAGCAATGGCAAGATGGCTGACAGTGGTGTCCTGCTGTTGGTTGGTGTGCAGTACCCAGCATGCCCTTGTGCTCCCCACGACACAGCAACAGTGTCAGACATCTTTGATGGGCCTTTCCACTCTCTGTGGGATGTGCATGCGTGAGTGTGAGCTTGCTGGGCCATGTGGTGGGGGATGTAGAGCTGTGACTACGACTCCCATCATGCTATTGCCTCCTCCCCCTTCCCAGCATGCCCATGCTTCCTTCCTTTTGACTCTGCTTCCCTGTGGGGTGGGCTGGCTGTGCTGACAGGATGGCTGGGAGTGTTGTCCTGGCAGTTGTTTGGCTAGAAGTCCCAAGAGTGTCCCTGTGCTTCACACAACATAACCCAGGGTAGTGGTTCTTTGTGGGATCTTGTGTTAGGATGGGGGCATTGCATTCTACCAGGTGGGTTCTGTGGAGTTTGTGTTGGGGTGTGTGTGAGGGGAGGTGCTTGTGACTATGGTCAGTGCTGCAAGTCCTCCTTCCCACCCAGCTAGCCAGATATCCCACCATGGAACGTGCTTGCATTGCAGGGAGTGTAAGTTGTCTCTCAGGATGTCAGTCAGTGGTGTCCTGCTGTTTGTTGGTGCACAGTTGGCAGCAGGGCCCTGTGATCCCCACAGCAGTAGCCAGTGTCAGCCATCTTGTGAGTCCTTCTCCACTCCCTGTGATGTGAGCATGGTTCAGGGTGGTGTTGATGGGACAGTTGTGGGGGTGAGCTATGTCTGTGACTACGACTCCCATCATGCTATTGCCTCCACCCCACTTCCCAGCATTCCCATACTTACTTGCTTTTGTGGGGAGTTCAGTGTGTGTGGGTGTGAGAGCAATGGCAAGATGGCTGACAGTGGTGTCCTGCGGTTGGTTGGTGTGCAGTACCCAGCATGCCCTTGTGCTCCCCACGACACAGCAACAGTGTCAGACATCTTTGATGGGCCTTTCCACTCTCTGTGGGATGTGCATGCGTGAGTGTGAGCTTGCTGGGCCATGTGGTGGGGGATGTAGAGCTGTGACTACGACTCCCATCATGCTATTGCCTCCTCCCCCTTCCCAGCATGCCCATGCTTCCTTCCTTTTGACTCTGCTTCCCTGTGGGGTGGGCTGGCTGTGCTGACAGGATGGCTGGGAGTGTTGTCCTGGCAGTTGTTTGGCTAGAAGTCCCAAGAGTGTCCCTGTGCTTCACACAACATAACCCAGGGTGGTGGTTCTTTGTGGGATCTTGTGTTAGGATGGGGGGCATTGCATTCTACCAGGTGGGTTCTGTGGAGTTTGTGTTGGGGTGTGTGTGAGGGGAGGTGCTTGTGACTATGGTCAGTGCTGCAAGTCCTCCTTCCCACCCAGCTAGCCAGATATCCCACCATGGAACGTTCTTGCATTGCAGGGAGTGTAAGTTGTCTCTCAGGATGTCAGTCAGTGGTGTCCTGCTGTTTGTTGGTGCACAGTTGGCAGCAGGGCCTTGTGCTCCCCACAGCAGTAGCCAGTGTCAGCCATCTTGTGAGTCCTTCTCCACTCCCTGTGATGTGAGCATGGTTCAGGGTGGTGTTGATGGGACAGTTGTGGGGGTGAGCTATGTCTGTGACTACGACTCCCATCATGCTATTGCCTCCACCCCACTTCCCAGCATTCCCATACTTACTTGCTTTTGTGGGGAGTTCAGTGTGTGTGGGTGTAAGAGCAATGGCAAGATGGCTGACAGTGGTGTCCTGCGGTTGGTTGGTGTGCAGTACCCAGCATGCCCTTGTGCTCCCCACGACACAGCAACAGTGTCAGACATCTTTGATGGGCCTTTCCACTCTCTGTGGGATGTGCATGCGTGAGTGTGAGCTTGCTGGGCCATGTGGTGGGGGATGTAGAGCGTGACTACGACTCCCATCATGCTATTGCCTCCTCCCCCCTTCCCAGCATGCCCATGCTTCCTTCCTTTTGACTCTGCTTCCCTGTGGGGTGGGCTGGCTGTGCTGACAGGATGGCTGGGAGTGTTGTCCTGGCAGTTGTTTGGCTAGAAGTCCCAAGAGTGTCCCTGTGCTTCACACAACATAACCCAGGGTGGTGGTTCTTTGTGGGATCTTGTGTTAGGATGGGGGCATTGCATTCTACCAGGTGGGTTCTGTGGAGTTTGTGTTGGGGTGTGTGTGAGGGGAGGTGCTTGTGACTATGGTCAGTGCTGCAAGTCCTCCTTCCCACCCAGCTAGCCAGATATCCCACCATGGAACGTGCTTGCATTGCAGGGAGTGTAAGTTGTCTCTCAGGATGTCAGTCAGTGGTGTCCTGCTGTTTGTTGGTGCACAGTTGGCAGCAGGGCCTTGTGCTCCCCACAGCAGTAGTCAGTGTCAGCCATCTTGTGAGTCCTTCTCCACTCCCTGTGATGTGAGCATGGTTCAGGGTGGTGTTGATTGGACAGTTGTGGGGGGCAATATGTGTGACTGCGACTCCCATGATGCTATTGGCTACACTGACTTGGCCAGCATACACAGAATTCCTTCCTTTGAGTGGTCTTCACTGTGTGTTGGTGTTGTTGTGGTGGCTACATGTCTGGATGTGTTTGTTAGTTCTATTTGTGCCACTGCCTAGCTGTAGTTGTAGTTGTGTTTGTACATGTGTTGGCACAGTTGGATGTGACTTTTTTGATGGCATGTGTTGTGTTTATCTGACTGACATACACATTTTGGGATGATTCTGTTCTGGTTGCTGTGTAATTGCTATGAGTGCATGGTTTGACTCTCCCCTTGACAGTGATGTGTGTGTTTTGTGGCAGTATATTGTGTACATTTGTTGTGTACTCACCAGGCTCTGGGATGTCCTCTAGTCCATATACGCTCACTGGCGGAAGGATGGCCCGCACCTTCTCCTCCCAGGGCCTGAGGTATATTGGCTTGGCAGGAGGGCCACTGCCGGTGTATTGGCTGTTGATGTAGTCTTTCTTCAGCAGGTCCCGTACCCTCCTGCGCACGTCATACCACCTGTTCTGGATGTCGCTCTTTGTGCGCCGACATGGTGATTGTGCGTTCACCCTGTTGATGATCCTCTCCCACATCTTGGTTTTCTGGGAGATGGGGGTCTGTTGGACCAGTGTGCCAAACAGCTGTGGCTCTACCCTGAGGATCTCGTCTACCATGACTTCCAATTCACTATCTAGGAACTTGGGATTCTTCTTGGGGGGCATGGTGATGGGTGGTGATGGTGAGTGATGTGTGTGTTGGTGTGCAGGTGAGGGTGTGTGAGTGTGTGTTTTGCTGGGTGTATGTGAGGTAGGTATTTGTTGGTGTGCTGATGGTGTGTGGCTTGTGTGAGGGATGAGCTGTGGGTGTGTGGTTGCTTTCTCTTGGGTGCTGGCAGTGGAATGGCATTTGCAAAGGCTCATGGTTGTGATTTGTGTCCTTTATATAGGTGGAGTTGTGGGTGTGTCTTTGTTCTCTGTCCCCACCCCCAGTATTTATTGGCTTGGTAATTGCTTGTTTGGCCTTTTTTTGGGTGATTTTTCCTTTGTGCTGTTTGTGTATGTTGGAAACGTTCTTGTGACCGAGTCGGACCCTGCATTTGTCTCGTACGGTGTTCTCCGTTTCGTTCACGCTGTGTTTGTGCAGTTTTCTATGCTGCGTACGCGTCGGTCGCAGTGTTTTGTGTTGCTTCGGCTCGGTTTTGTATGCGTGTCGGTCGTACGGCTTGGCCTCCGTCCGACTCGCTCGTGGTTTCGCGCCTTGCACCGTACTTTGCGGTTTGGAGTTCGCGTGTACGTTTCGGTCGGATTTGTTCCGGGTGCGTGTCGGTCAGTTGGATTCGCGTGTTTTTCCGGCCGGATTGCTGTTTTCCTTGCGGCTCGGTCGGTCGACTTGGTTTCGGTACGTGTCGGTTGGATTTTTCACGCCTTGCATCGTACTTGGCGTGTCGGGCGCCACGGGTACGTGTCGGTCGGTATTATTTCCGGATCCGAGTCGGTCGGTGCTTTTTCCGGCCCGAATCGGAATCGACCCCTAAGTGTGTGTTCATAAAAGTGTTAAGAGATGGAAATGTAATAATGCATAGTTAAAATATGCTATTTTTTCCTCTCAATTCACTTCCTTCACCATAGATTTTTTTTTTATTTCCATTGTGACCCATTTAAGGGAACTTTTCAAAAAGGTATAATTGTCTTCATACACAAAGAAGGTAAAGACTTACTTTATTTAAACATTCTAAACTGATGTCGTAAGTTTATGCAGACTATCACATTTTTGCTAAGTAATTAGCTTAAAGATTGGACACCTTTTTACATAAATTAATTGGTCATGAACAATCAGGTTTTATCAAAGAAAGGATGGTAACTGATAATACAAGGTTATTTTTTAAGGTTTTTTAGTAAGTCTTCTAGCCTTACATGCCTCTTAACTGAAATAACTATAGATGCAGAAAAGGCTTTCAATAGACTTTATGGGTGGCTTATATTTAAGACCCTACAATGGCATGGTTTCGGACCAAACATTATTTAATTAATAAACGTATTCTATCATCCTCCCAAAGCTTGTTTTAGGGTTAATGTCAAGACCTCTAATTATTTTTCTCTTCAAAGTGATATACGGCAGGGCATCTCATTTTTGCTTCTTTTGGTACTGGGACCATTTCAATCCAGGAATAGAGGTACTCCAGCAATTTCTAGTTTTCGTTATGGTGATAATCTCTTGAAGTTAATGGCATACGCTGATGATAACCTCCTTTTTATCTCTGATCCTGAAAATTGTTTTCCATCTTGATCAAATGAAATTGCTTCTTTTTCATTAGTATCAGGTAATAAGGTCAACACTTATAAAACCTAAATACTTCCTTTAAATATGTGTTATACTAAGCACCTATTTAACCTGCTGGATTAATTTGGAATTCTTCCAAAATTAAATAATTGAGAATTTTGTTGACTGCTCAATTAAGGATTTAGGGGCATATTATCAAGGAAACACGATAAATATCGCGTTTCCCGTTTTGCGCGATTCTGTTTAACGCCGCATATCGCAGGATTTAATCGCCGAGATACCGCGTTATTATCAACGCATATCTCCACGGTGATTAAATCCTGCGATAGCGGCGTGAAACAGAATCGCGCAATGCGGGAAACGCGATATTTATCGTGTTTCCTTGATAATATGCCCCAGGGTCTCAGCCGTACGATCCACCTGCCATATCAAGTATGGCTAAGTCGGATTCAAACCAGGCGTTGCAAACCCGCGATAACCGCGGTTAGCGCGGTTAATTCAATCGCATTGCGGGTTTGCTCGAGGCTTGGTAATAGTGCGCTGCCATGTCAGCGCGGATTTCAGGGAGGAATGGAAGGGAACGCCCACTTTGCATGTCATTAGCGATATTCTTCGCTGACATGCAAAGTGGAGTTAATTGGGCTGCTTACTCAAGGAAACACGCGTTAGCGTGTCCTTGATAATTGTGCGGAGTAAAATTCGCCGCTTTTCGGCCGAAAACGGCCGATAAAGCGGCGAAAATGGGCTTCATAATATGCCCCTTAGTTAATATTAAACTTAATCTTGGGAGGAGATGTGTCTAGTAGCAAGAGCTGCTAACTTTAAGATCCCAATGAACAAGGCCTGAATACCAGACTCAGTGGTGATTTCAACATCTTGTGATTATTGGCAAATCACGTAATCTCCCTGTGTCTAAAAATGTGAAATATAATGTATGTAAACCCTACTTTATCTTCATGATCTTGTAGATTGTCTCCGACTCCCACATGAAATATACAGCGCTCAATTTGTTCCTAGCTAGGTTCATGCTATATAAATATACATACATAAAGATTTTTTTCTTCAATCTGAAACTTTATTTTCAAACTGGGATCCATTATTTGTATCATGTGGGGTTGTTTGGACTCAATTTAGATGATGGTTCCCCTCTTATACTTTACTCTACTCATATGATTCCTGTCAATATTTTTTTCATCAATGTGAGAAATTGGGTTTTAGGTTGACTGAGGTGTGAGCCCTGGTCAAGCACCAGCCACAATCCCCTGTAGGGTGAAACAAAAATAAATGACTATATTAGCCTGTGCTTAATCCTGGGTAGCTTGGCACAAAAAGCAGTCAGGCTTAACTTAGTAGTAGTAGAGTAAATAATAAGTAATCAATCATTTGACTCCAAAAGGACACAAATCCAATAAGAAGAACTGGAGTAATACACTTTAGAAGTTTTTTGTGAAAACTAGTGCTTAAAAGATCAACCGTGGACATCTTGTTGCGGTAGTCCTGGTCAAAGTGAAAAAATATGGCCGACAATGATGGAGTGTGGTTCAGATACAAGAAGTGGATAAGGCCCGGTCAGTCCTTACCTTCGAAGTTAGAAGACATTTTGAAACAAAAGTGCTCTGAGAAGGTAAAGTTTAGCAGGGCAAGGCTGCAGGAGGTGTCTGAGTCGGAAGCGCCGCCGTCAGGGAGCCTTGGGTCGAAGCAGCGGTGAAAACTTCTACTTTTAGGCTTAGGGACTCATTACGATGTCAGTCGGAAACTAAACCGCCTGACTCCTTGTCCGATTCGGCTCCGACCAACTCGTGGTCGGCGGTTCAGACTGACTTATTACGATGCTTCCGAACACCGTTCGGAAGGACTCCCATTGACTTCAGTGGGAGCCTGTGTTCCGACCGACAACACAGGCTCCTATGGGGAAAATGGGTGTCTGCGAAAAACCATGCACCCTGTCACGGGAACCCCATGGTGCCTGCCACACTGTGCATGGTTTTACAGGGGGGCCCCTTGACCCCAAACCGGAGGACTCAGGATGAAGGGGGGACTGCTAGGGGCCCACAAAGTCAGTTTCTGACAGCCTTTTCATGTCGGACAGACCGAGTCGGAAAGGCTGTTGGAATACGACATCATAATCGGTCAGTCGGAAACGCTGTCCGTTAAGCTGTACAAATCGGCTCTGACCGACTTAGATTCTCTGGATGCTGGTCTGAACTGTTTCGGAATGACTGAACAGTTTCCCTTCTGACTGCGACCATCGTAATCGGTTGGTTGGAATTGTTTCCGACCAAGTCGGGCGGATGGGTTCCGACATGGTCTAGGGGAATCTGACTGTTGGTCGGAGGCTTTCTGACCGACATCGTAATCAGCCCCTTAGTTGTTTGTATGGTAGTCAAAAACCTCCAGTGGGACGAGGATCACTGACAGAATATCGGAAACATAACTATTGTGTGAAAATAATATTGCATCATAAATAAAGAGGACCAAAATATTGAGAAGGTAAATGCAGGTAATTATAGATTTACTATTCTGAACTCCATATTTACATACCTTGAAGATATATATATATATATAAATCACTGAAAAAAGCATAGGTTTCAGGGGCGTTATAGTTAGTTGGACATTTCACTCGTACAAAACCCGTGAAATTCCCCCGTTATAGTTAGTTCAGCTAACTATAACTCGCGCCCCCGCAATGCACTGCTGATGACGTCACATATTACATCACTCATGACATGGTCAGTGACACCACTGATGACATCACTGATGACATCTCAAATGACATCACTGATGACATCACTGATGACATCATCCAGTGACTGTGTGTTTCTGTAAAGTTTAAATATGTTTAATATATATAGGGAAAGGCATATTGAAGAATGAGTGGGTGTATAAGTGTCTGAATGGATGATTTAGTAGGTGCGTGACTGACTCTATAAGTGAGTGATTAAACATATCTTTCTGAATGCATGGGTTAGTGAGTAAACTGTGTGAATGTCTGTATCTGTGTGTCTGTTGGTGTGTAAGCGACTGCATGGGTTTGCAAATAGCTACATGAGTGTCTATATGGGTTATTGATTTGTTGTCTGAGTATCTGTATGGGTGCCTGAGTGTTTGTGTGGGTGGGGTGTGTGTGACTCTGTGCATAGATGTGTGAGTGGGTGATTCACTGGGTGCATGGTTTCAAGAGTGCATCTGTGATGGACTGTATGGGTGGGTGAGTGTGTGTATGGGTGTGTTAGTGAGTGAATGTATATCTCAGTGGTACATGTGTGAGTAACTACATATGTGAAAGGCAGTATATATGTGTGTTGGAGTATATAAATGGCTATAAGTGAGAGTGTGTGATTGTGAGAGTGGCTGTATGGATGAGTGTGCACTTGTATCAGTGTTTGTATAACAGTGTAAGAATGTGCTAGTATTTGCATGAGTAAGTGAGCTGGTGTGTGTATAACTGTATAGGTGAGTAAATGGCAGTGTGATTAATTATTTGCATGACTGACTAGGTGTGTGAGTACCTCTATGGATGAGTGGCGGTGTGTGAGTGTCTATATAGGTGTATGAGTGCATATGATAGTCCTGTACTGAGTGACCGTAAGTATGAGTGACTGTACGGGTGAGTGAGTGGATGTGTGTGTAGACCTAAGAATCAGTGAGTGTGTATGTAGTTATTGGTGTTGGAGTGTCTATGGTTTTGAGAATGGAAGTCTGTAATTTAGAGTGGGTGTATCAAAAGTTATATTAGGGTGTGAGAAGATGCATGAAATTATCACATGGATGATGTCATCAGTGATGTCATCAGTGATGTCATTTGAGATGTCATCAGTGATGTCATCAGTGATGTCACTGACCATGTCATGAGTGATGTAATATGTGACGTCATCAGCAGTGCATTGCGGGGGCACGAGTTATAGTTAGCTGAACTAACTATAACGGGGGAATTTCACGGGTTTTGTACGAGTGAAATGTCCAACCAACTATAATGCCCCTGAAACCTATGGTTTTTTCAGTGAATTTCTAAGGTTTTTAAATGCTAATTTCTAACTATAACGTGCCTCAAACCTATGGTTTTTCAGTGAATTTCTAAGGTTTTTAAATGCTAATTTCTAACCATAACGTGCCTGAAACCTATGTTTTTTCAGTGAATTTCAAAGGTTTTTTAAATGCTAGTCTCTAAGTATGCCTACAGAGGTAGGACATGTGAAGAAAGAAGAAAAAACGCACAGAAAGAAGCAAAAGAAATGCAGAAAGAAGCAACAGAAGTCCACAAAGAAAAGTGCAGGAAGAAGCAAGACATGTGCAGAAAGAGCCAACAGAGGAGCAGAAAGAGGCCTTGTTGCAAAATCATCCTGTGCCCACAACTTTTTCAGACGGGTACTGGTGGTAACTGACTCTGACTAACCTGGCCTAGAGCCAGTGCTATGCTAAAAGACACTTAGAATACAGTGAAAACACCTACATACACTAAGGAACACTATGCATTGGGGTACCCCTGTGATTAGCATGACCTCCTCTGTAAGGCCCTAGTACATAATAGGGCAGGGGGATTAAAACTACCTCTTAAAAGGCGCCACGGGGCGCGTTTGCACAGTGGTGAAGGGAGGGAGGGGCCTGAGGTGACGTGTGCAAACACACCCTGTGGCCGTTTTAAGTTGGGAGATTAAGTCCCCTTGAATCCTGAGGGTCCATGGGGTCCAACTAGCCCACTAGGTACCTCCAGTAAGCGCCACAGAGCTGCGTTGCAGAGAGGTGTAAAAAGGGGCGTGGCCTGGACCACCTCTCTGCAACGCAGGCCTGTGGCACTTACTGGAGGTACCTGGTGGCCTAGTTGGCCCCCAGGGGCCCTCTAGTTTGAAGGGGACTTAATTCCCCAACTTAAAAAGCACCACAGGGCGTGTTTGCACACATGTCACCTCTGGCCCCACCCCCTCCCTTCACCACTGTGCAAATGCGTCCCGTGGCGCGTTTTAAGTTGGGGAATTAATTCCCCTTGAATACTGAGGGTCCCTGGGGGCCAACTAGCCCACCAGGTACCTCCAGTATGCGCCAGGGAGCTGCGTTGCAGAGAGGTGTTCAGAGGCCACGCCCCTTTTTACACCACTCTGCAACGCAGCTCTGTGGCGCTTACTGGAGGTACCTGGTGGGCTAGGTGGCCCCCAGGGACCCTCCGTATTGAAGAGGAATTAATTCCCCAACTTAAAACGCTCCACAGGGCGTGTTTGCACACATGTCACCTCAGGCCCCGCACCCTCCCTTCACCACTGTGCAAACGCCCCCGTGGCGCATTTTAAGTTGGGGGATTAAGTCTCCTTGAATCCTGAGGGTCCCTGGGGTCCAACTAGCCCACCAGGTACCTCCAGTAAGTGCCGATTTAAAAAAAAAAAAGCTTTTTTGGGCCCTGGGGGTCCTTGTGGGACCCCCTGAGCAGGCCTAGGGGGTCAGGGTGTTTCTGCCCTGCCCCCTTTCCTTTTTTTTCGCGACTGTTTTTCTCTTTTCTTGTGCCTCAGTTCTACCGAGGCACAAGATGGCTGCCAACACTTCCTGGTTTGGAGTGTTGACAGCCAATTAGCATGCAGCTCGTGGTCGGGTGGGTGTGCGGATCCACCACGGCCATATATATCAAAACTTTTATTTTTTGATTTTCTCAGCAACTACTGAACGGATTTACACCATTTTTAAAAAGGGTGCTTTCTGAACCAAGCACTACCTTTTTGCCAAATTTGGTGTAATTCCGTTCAGCAGTTTTGGCTGTAGCCTTGCATAAAGTTTCCTATGGGAAATTGATTTTTTGACTCTTATTTTTTGAATTTCTCTGCAACTACTGAACGGATTTACACCATTTAAAAAAAAGGTCGCTTTCTGAACCAAGCGCTACCTTTTTGCCCAATTTGGTGTAATTCCGTTCAGCAGTTCGGGCTGTAGCCGTGTCTAAAATTTCCTAAGGGAATTAACATGGAGAAAACATGTTTTGGGACCCCCCTTTTTTCTCGGCTCTTGCTTACCGAATCACCACGAAACTTTCAAGATAGGAGCGGACCGGAGCGCCCCACTAGTTTTGAAAATTTCGCGAAGATTCGTCATCCGGCGCCAAAGTTATTGGGAAAAGAATGTTACGAATTTCCTATGGATAATAGGTCCTAACTATAACTATCTACTGGCGACCGCCAGTAGATAATATATATATCTCACCGCAATATATGTATCTGCCACACATCGTAAAAATCCACAGTGACACACCTCGAGCAGCACTTACCTGGACAATGAATTCTGGGGTTGGTAGTCCCTATGAACTACGAACAGTGAGCAGCCATTCTTTGAGGGGTTGTGACGTATTTCAACCAATGAAATTGTGGCAGAGTGCATTCAAAACGGGGGAAGGAGTCTCCAATTATATCTTGATGGCATCTGAGGAAGGCCGAATTACGGCCGAAATGCATTATGCCTTACATCAAATAAATTACTTCCACCAATTTCCCGCTGTGGCCTCTGCTTCTTTGCTTGCCGGAGGAGTTCCTGTCATATTTTGCGCGGTATCCAGAAACGCGCTACAGAGGCCCCGTTCTACCAAGTGGCCCGGGCTCATCTGGTTTCTGCTTCGGCGGTTTGTTTTTGTCCAAGTTATTGGAATAGCCCGGTGCCCGCCTCTCTACACATTGGATTCCAGGGCGGCTGCAGTGCGGTCCGTGACTTCACGGAGGACTTGAGCGCATTGTCCTCTTGTTCCCTGCCTGTTTGAGGATGGCTGTTGGGAGGCTGGAACGTTTGGGGACTGGAGGAAGCAGTTTGTGATTGTAAAACTTGGAAATTGACTGCAGTCTCACCGTTACTCTGCCACACATCGTAAAAATCCACAGTGACACACCTCGAGCAGCACTTACCTGGACAATGAATTCTGGGGTTGGTAGTCCCTATGAACTACGAACAGTGAGCAGCCATTCTTTGAGGGGTTGTGACGTATTTCAACCAATGAAATTGTGGCAGAGTGCATTCAAAACGGGGAAGGAGTCTCCAATTATATCTTGATGGCATCTGAGGAAGGCCGAATTACGGCCGAAATGCATTATGCCTTACATCAAATAAATTACTTCCACCAATTTCCCGCTGTGGCCTCTGCTTCTTTGCTTGCCGGAGGAGTTCCTGTTATATATATATATATATATATATATATATATATATATATATATATATATATATATATATATATATATATATATATATATATATATATATATATATACTTTTCCCATGAGGAACAGGGTCAAGACTAATTTACATATGGCTGGGTCCAATTTGGGGTGGCGTGGGGAGCAAAAGAATGATGAATTAAACCCTGATCTTTGTGATTGGGGGTGAATGTTTGCATTGTTCAGCATTCTGTCCATCATTTGTTCCCTTTGCTTTTGTCACCCTAAGTGGGAAGGGTATGCCCAGACATGGGTCCCGCACTCACTGCACCACTGGATTTAAGCTAGCCTGGCTGATGAGGGGTGAAACCCCGAAACCGGTCCTAGGATGCTTGTTTCCAGTCCAGGGTGGACATGGCCTGGCAGTTCGGGCTGGACTGTTCCCATTGGGCACAGGGCCAAGACTGATTTGCATATGGCTGGGTTCAAACTGGAATGGCATGGGGAGCTAAAAACAATGGATTTAGGCCCAGATCTCTGTACTGGGGTGAAAGTATGACATTGTTCTTCATTCTGTCCATCAATTGTTCTTTTTTCAACTTTCTAAAAGTGGCATTTTGTGAAAATTGTCATTAGAAATCCGTCTTCACATTTAAAGAGGGTTTTTCATCACAATTTCACAAACATGAACTGGATACTGGGTCCCAATCAAAATTTTTGCACTTAGTTAATATGATAAGTCAACCCCATGTTATTCTATGGGACAGGCAGGCCTCTCAGTAATGAAAAATGAATTTAGGAGTTGTTCTTTATCAGGACATGAAAACCTTGAAAGCACATGTCTAACCTTTTCATTACAATGCCCTCTGTCCTTTACTTTAGGGGTGACTTATATGCAATAAAATGGCAGTTAAGGCTGCGAGGGGTTTATATTGCCACGCTGAATTGGCAGTTTAAAACTGCATTCAGGCTGCAATGGCAGGCCTTTTTAAGTGAGTGGCACAATAAGTGCTGCTGTCCCACTAGTAGCAGTTAATAGCAGATCCTGGGTATAATGGTATAACATGCTACAGTGGACTTTCAAGTAAATTAAATATGACAATCAGGTGTAAGCCAATCAAACCATGTTTCGGGGAGAGAGCACAAGCACTTTAGCAGTGGTTAGCAGTGGCAAAGTGCAGAGTCCTAAGGCCAACAAAAATTAATTTCTGCACAATAATGGAGGTAAGTAGGTTAAAGGTTTGGGGGAAGACCACCCTAAGGCCCACAGATCTAACAACCATATTTTATGAAAAATGATTCACTCCTTTTTAAATGTTTATGGGGAAAGAAGAAATCTAGAATTTCTTCAGCTAAGTTCAAAACAGTAAATCTAGAAGAGGGACTTAATTTTTCTAACTTCCGTAAGCATTTTAAAGCCTTTTGTCTAAGACAAGCACCTTTCTGTCTTGTGAAATACTCATCATTATGGCTGGATGTAGAGAAAATGCTAATTTAAACTGTGTCCTTTGAAGAATTTGTTTCTTTTTTGTTAAGACCTTCTAATGTGCTCCTTCCAATGTTTAAGCTCTCCCACAAGCTGACTGAATCATACCTATGTCTGAATAATACTATTCATAAACCTTTCCTTAGGATGCCATCATGGCACAATAAACACATTAAACTCAATAATAGACCATTTCTGAGAATATTGGAGCAGCAAAGGTGTAGCATGAGGCTATAATTTGTATGATAATGATGCTCCCATTTCTTTTCTTCAGTTTCAGTAGAAATTTAAATGCCCAAATTCTGTTATGTTTAAATTCAAGTTTTGTTATAAATATTGTTTTAGATGCTTTTATGATACTGAAAGATGATAGCAACCTGTTTCCTAGGTTAACATCCCTTTTACAAATCTTTGTAACTAGGCCTAAAGCATCAGCTATTTATAAAAGGCTTTCTAGCATGCGTTCTCTTAGGCCCAAGTCCAAAGTGGGAGTTTTACAGAAAAAAGATTTAGGATCCACTAAGCCCATTACCTTACAGAATAAGATTTGACTGAAAATCCATAAGATCTTGAGGGATGCTAATAACGCTTCAATACTATTTTTTGTTTAAAATAGATTATTTGTAACACCGTTTTTAATTTCCAAAAACCTCTAATAGCTCAGGTAGCAAATGTTGGTCTTGTTGATTTAATGCACATGTTATGGTGGTGCCCTAACACACTGGCTTTTGGGACAGAGTATGGAAGCAAATTGACATAATTGTTCAAGTTACTATTCCCTTTACCATCTATATTTTGAGGAGTTTGGCTGAAGGTTGGTCTACACATTTTTCCAATAAAAATTTATTAGACCTCTTGTTGGCATTAGCTTTCTGACAAATACTACTAACTGGAGGTGTTCTTCAAATATTTCTTTTACGGCATGATTATATGCAACTCGTTAAAAAGAGAGAGAGCATTTGCTTTTTTCTTTGCTGTGCCGTTAAATGCAGGCTTGTTCTGGTTAACCTGTACACTTTAAAAAAAAAAAAAAATAGATGCAGAGTAATGTTGACGAGCATAAATCATTATTGGAAAACTTTAAACCTCCTTGAATTAATACATTCTTTGTCTTTCTTATATTTGCCATATTTATTACCACTGTAGTTTTTTTGTACATTTGCTCAGTTTTTCAGTATTCAGTAGATTCTATTATTCTTAATATACTTCTTAATGTTGTAACAATCTAATTCTTATATGATTTTGTTTTCCCCTCAGTATCCACTTTCTTTTCTTTCCCTCCCCTTTTCAATTTCTGCAAAAAGTTTAAAAAGTCTTTATTTTGTATCTGACTTCAGACCTACACGTCTTATAAGGATTGCTTTCTATTTACGTTTTTCTGTGTTATTAGAATTTCCTGATAATGTTATATTAATTTTCAGGATTAATTTAATTTCATCTATGTGCTGCTGTTTATGCTGTCTACAGTTGTTTATATCCAGTTAAATTATTTAACAAAACCTTTTAAATGTAAAAACACAAATGTACATAACAAATGGTATGGCATAACAATATATGCAACAGAGCAGAGTATATGACGCTGTTTAATAACATTGTTGAGCAGGGAGGGACATTCTTACACACTCGAGCCTCGCCTCTCACAAGACATGCCCCAACTCATACTTTTGCAGCAGTCCTTAACCATTCCCATTGCTGTCATGTTGCTAAATGGGAAGTTGTAGCACTGTCTAAAAGATACTAATCTCCTGAACTTGTTGGGATAGGAATGTCTACTGCATGGCTCTGGAGAACATGCACCTCTGCCCTGAGTTTCCAAGTAGCAAGTTATTGGCCTCTGCACAAACAGCAATCATGAGTCTACTGAAAGTCCACAATGTGCACCCCTCCTTTACTGAGCATAACTACTGTTAGCTCACGGGACTTTGAAGGAAGGATGATGGTAACATCAACTGTTTATAGTTACTGTTAGAAATGGGATCTCTGGTTGGCTAAGGCTGGCGCCACAGCCAGGCAGAGACCACCACTCTAGTCAGGGCAAGGGAGTTACTCGCCAAAGATAACCCCTGCTCACCCCCTTGGTAGCTTGGCACGAGCAGTCAGGCTTATCCCGGAGGAAATGTGTAAAGCGTTTGCGCAACACACACACAGCAACAACATACCAGGCACACCACAAAAGGAACTCCACACAAGGTTATATCAAAAATAGCCTTTGTATTCTCATAACACATTAGAATAGTAATCACATAATATACATTGTGCCACCTGGCACTAGGTAATATCTACAAGGGATTATGTACACCTGACAGGGCCAACTGGACCACTGTCAGTACCGTCACAAAGTGAACTTAGTAAATGTAGAACATATACTAAGCATAGAACACAACCAGTAATTACTGGAAAACACTGTACTCAGCATCATCCTGTAACACAAACCATATTATGCACAGTATCACATTTAGGCGTGAAATACATTCTGTGCCAACCTCACCAGCATAAACACATTATGCAATCACCTCATAAGTCTTAACGCATTAGACAATAACCTCCTAAGCATAACTCACATTAGGGGCATAACTCACAGTAGAGAATAATCTCACTAGCATAAACCACAATATGCAAAACCTCATAACATAAACCACATTATGTCATCATCTCATAAACATAAACCACATTATGTCATAAATCACGGTGCAGAACTCTCAGGACATGAATCACATTTCCTAGCACCACATGAATCACATTAGGGCCTGGCGCCCTACAAACCTAACAGTCCCCCTAGCCAACTGTCTTCTCAAAGGGGCTCAAATGCCCTATGTCCAAATGTCAGGGCGGCTGCCAATGCAGCAGAATCCACGTGCGCAATTGCGCTGGGGCAAAGGAGTGTACCCCACTCCTAACTTATTCAAAAATGCCCCCAAAGAACTGTTCGCCTAAACGGTGCAGCTGTCACTAAGTGCTGTACAGCTGGAAATCAAATAAAGCCTGGCACTCACTGTGCTCTCTCTTGTCCCGCTCAGGGACTTCTATGCCAATCTGCCCAAGACGTTGCAGCTGCCCGCGCTGGTGCGGCGCAGCTGTGAAGAAAGTAAAGGGCCCTGGCACATCTGTGCCTCTTCAGCCCACTGGGCTTCTCTAAATCAAGTTGCCCCCTCGTTGCAGCTGCCCTCTAGCAAGCGGGGCAGCTGTAGGAAAATGGCCAAAGGAAGGTACGGGCACCACGGGCCCTCGGGACCCCCCCTGGGCCCAGAAACAAATATGTCCCTCGTTGGAGCGGGCCGCAACGGCGGGTCCGCTCAGCAAATAAAACAAAAGGGACAACATGGAGCCCTCACTCACCGGCCTCTCTTTGTAGACACCTCTGGTCCACAATGGGCAGGGCTCCCACTTTTCCTGGCGGCATGCGGGCTGACGACTCTGCTCTTCTTTTACCCGGTCCCTCTCCAGGGCAGCTCAGCAATCTGCGGGGCTCTCCCTTCGCTACGGGAGCTCCGCCAACCAGCGCCAGCATTTCTCCGCACTTGACCCAGGCTCATGCTGCGGACCTCCTCCGGTCTGGGCGGCAGGCTGAGGTGAGCCCCCACTCCTCGGGGATGCTCTCCTTCTCTCGCGGCTTCTCCGGCGGGCGGGACTTCCTCTCCCGGCTCGTCCGGACACTTTCGAAGCCCCGCCCACAGTCACGCCGGGCCGCGGCGGTGATTTCTCCATGGCAAACGCGGGGTGGGCACCCACAATGAACATAAAAATAAGCGGGGTGGGCACCCGCAATTCGAACCTGAAAATAAGCGGGGTGGGCACCCGCTCTGCGGGCAAAATGCAAGGTGGGCACCCGCCATCAAAATAAGAAGCATAAGCGGCACGGGGGAATCCCTACACCGGGGTTTCCCTCTCCAGGATGTGCAGCTCAGCGCTGCAGCGTCCAGCAACGAAATAAATGCTCCTCTCCACCTGGGATTAAAAGTAAAGCGCTCAGGGGTGCGCAGAAAGTCCTTAAGGGTCCAGGGGCATAGCTGGGCCCAGGGAGGCCAGCATATAGGGCCCTCCAGCAGGGAGGCAAGCCCCCATGGCTGTTCCTCCTGGGCCCCAGCAGCAGCAAGCCCCCTCCGTCAGGAACAGCACACCAGAACAGGAACTGAACAATTTCATGGGGTCACAGCCCCTATACTTATACCACTTCCCTCCTTTGTCTGCAGCGCAGGGCTTGGGTAACCAGATGCAACTGGTTCAGGGGGGATTTGGAGCACTTTGTTTTCCAAGCTCCTCTTCCCCTTTGTCAGGTGGGGGCTAGGTGATCAGACACACCACAGGGGGCGGAGCCAGCATTGTACAGGCTGGGCACAGTCCTATTCAGAGTCAGAGGATTACTCCTCCCACTACTCCCAGCCCAGGTGTCCCATTCAGCCTAGTGCTGACTCACCCTGCCCCTCCTGGAGCCACACACACCTCCCAGCCCCTGTCACTCACAAGCCAGACATGCAATTCACATCAGGCAGGCAGACACATAGCACACAGAAATGCCAACTTCTAGAAGTGGCATTTCTCCCACAGTCATAATAAATCTGCGCACACCATTGCGCAGCATTTATTCTCACAATTTCATACATACCAAACTTGACCACTCTGCTCCTCCCATACCATGAATTACCACTGACACACACTGATCAGGGACTCCCCAATGCATTCCTATGGGAGGGCAGGCCAACCTTACTAATGTAACAATGAGAGCGCACACACTTTCCACTGGACCACAGTGCGAAAGTGCCCAGAGGTCTAAAACCACCAACACCAGGTCACAGAAAAAGGCAAAATGTTTAGGGGTGAACCTGCCAAAAAGGGCCAAGTCCAACAGTTACATACCATTATTCCTTAAGCATTGCTTGTGTGAGGAGTTGCCTACCTGCCTCTGCTGTTGTAATTATTCTGCAAGTCCACTTAAATTAGGTTCTTAACTCCATCTATGTCTTACATTGATCATATGTAGGGTTACAATGTGTATGTGTAAATGAGCACAGAGTGAGGGTTGAATGGCCATTTCTGAGCACCCAGTAATCTATTTTGGATTTCCTGTGTGTAGAAAGTGTACAGGATGTCGGATAGTGAGAGACTGCACTACAGCAATTTGAATTGCATGGTTTACCAAAGCATGACTGAGACCTTTGATGCAAACTAGTCTCCATGGTTTGGGAGTGCAAGTGGAAGAGAGACCATTTGAAGTGTAGGGGTAGTATCTGCATCCTTCCTTCTCCTTTCTTATCCAAAGGTGTTACTTCCAACATGATGTGAGGTGAAGTGGCCTCTCCGATCATTGTGCTGTTTTCTTAGGTTTGTCTGCCAGGTAATTCCCTGTCCATTCCTTCTTCCTTCTGAGAATAAAGGACAAAGTCTTTGGCTAGACCACTTTGTGAGGAACATACGAAATAACAGAAACTGCCTGAACCATTCCCACAAATGGGACTGCAAAATTTGCCTGAAAACATAGTATAATTAGAGGGGCAGAAATGCCAATTCTGCTTTCCAAGAAGTAATAGGTGCTGAGGCAACACCCACAGAGTTCTGGTGAATGATTTCTGTGATCCAGAGATCTTGTCCTTGACGGCAAGCTTCCCAGCGAGGTTAGGGGACATAGCCTGGAGTCCAGTGCTGAGGAACTGCCAAGAGAAAGGGGCGTGCCCTTTCACCTGTGAAAAGAAGTGCTTGAAGTATGTCTGCAAAATGATGCTGGCTAAAAGAGATACAGATCCAGTTGGATAGATTATACCTGTATCACCCTAGAATAGCTTGACTATGAGCCCCATGGGGAGAACTGCACTACTAAAGATCTGAAGGCCTTTCAACCCAGCATGGCCCGGAGATCCTCGAGCATGAGCTCCACTCCTGGAGACAAATATTCTCTGATGGATTTCCATATTACTTGCTGCTAGAGGCCCTTTCAAGCTAATCTCCTCTTTGCTTGGGCATGGGATGATTGGGCTTCTGACAGCAGCAGAACCAAACTCTAATCACTCCTAGTTCAGCCCAGCCTCTCTTTCTGCATTCAGAACATTGGAACTTATCCACTTATTTTTGTTTTACTGAAAAACTAACAATTTTCTAGATCTTCTTGAAATATGTTGTTGTTTTAATGCCCAAGAAGGGTGCTCCAATTCTGACTTTACTCTTAATTTACTTCTTTATTGTGATTGTACTTGAATGAGGCCTTTAAAGTGCCTATAAGAATTTAGGTGGATGCCGTTAGTGTAAACGTGATTCTATTTCTTTATTTATTGGTAGCATATCTATGTAAAGAGTCTCTTTTGCAGGAACATTGCTTCATACCCCAATGAAACTCTTTTTGTCCATAAGAAAGTCATTCTTGGTGTAAATGTTTCTTTTCCTTGTAACATCCACTTTACAATGTCATGGTCTATTCTACATGCAGCACCCTGGTTTTACTTCTTCCCTGATAAGTAAAGAAGAGAGCAGTTAAGATCCCTTCAGATGTTCCAGACCTGCCCTCTATTTCAAACTTCCTACCCTTACTCCTATCCACATCCATCCATCACTCATAGCAGTTGACTGAGAAGGAGAGAAGGTACTAATTAAGATGACATCTGGTAGGCCCCATCTGTTCGGCTGACAGTCACTAGGATCATCTATTATTTAGCAAATTGGAGGGGAAAGGCCTTCTTTTAACCCTTTCTCCTCTCCTCTTGTTGGGTCTTCTAGTATCGGAATAGGCGTGGATACTTATGTATGTATTTATGATGCATGTATGTATTTATTTATTAATTTATTAATGTATTTATTTATTTTTGTGTTTTGTATTAAAAATCAGGTCTCTAGTTGGCAGAGGTATGCACCCTGTCCAAATAGGGACCACAATCTTAGTCAAGGTATGCTAGATACACACTAAAAGGTACCCTGTGCTCACCCTCTGGTAGCTTGGCACAGAGCAGTCAGGCTTATCTAAAGAGACAATGTGTAAAGTAATTGTGCAACACACACACACACACAATGAAAACACCACAAAAAAACTCCACACAACTTTAGAACATTAGAGAATCATTTTATTAGTAAAACAAGACCAACATGACAAAAATCCAATAAGTAGAACCAAAGTTATGAATTTTTAAAGATGAAATCAAAACCTAGTGCTTAGAGTCAAATAGTGCTTAGGGGTTGCTTGAGGTCGCGCTGGGCCAGTGTAAATCCAAAGTTCATACAAACTGCGATGGAGGGTTGGCCGTCTACAGGACTCATGCAGGTCCCTTGGATGGAGGGAGCGTCGGAGTCGAAGACTCGATGCATCAGTTCTGATTCGCACAGTCAGGCAGATTTGACGTCATCAAGCCTTGCAGTTGGGCCCCGCATCGGTGTCGAATTCCTTACATTGCAGGCGCTACGTTGTCGCCAAACCTTGCAGTTGGGTCCCGCATTGTTGTCGAGCCTTGCATCGCTGGCCACAAGTTGCCACTGCTTCGGCATCGACAGGCACTGGGTTGGTCCACGCAAAGTCATCACTGCGTCGATTTGGATGGTTCTGGACAGTACCTTTCAAGGGCCCAGGACTGGATTGGCTCCACTTGGCAGGGCAGGGCTCACAGATGGCACAGTCCAGGTGTTGTTGCAGGTTTGAAGGATGTCTTTGATGACCCTGAGGCTTTAGAACAGGGGGCAAGCCAACAATCCCTTGGAGTCACTCTGGGTTCAAGTAAGATGGGTCTAGTCCATGTCCTCAGCAGTGCAGAGATCAGCAGGCAGCAGGGCAGCACAACGAAGCAGAAAAGCAGTTCTTCCAGAGAGGCAGTCAAGTAGAGTGGCAATCCTTGTAGCACTGCAGTCTTTACTCCTGGCAGAGTTCTTCACAGGTCCAGTAGTGTACTGTTTTGGTAATGCTCAGAGACCCAGTACTTATACCCAAATGTGCCATTGAAGTGGGGGTGACTTCAAAGCAGGCCCCTGAAGTGTACAGGGCCCCTTTTCTTCCCAGTCCTGTCTGCCAGGCTATCTGTGGGGGTTAATCAGCCATTTGCGTGGGACACAGGACACTGCCTATTCAGGTGCAAGTGTCAGCTTCCCCTCCCTCTTCTTGCCCAGGGAGACCTAGCAGAATGTAAATCAATGCAGATGAGTTCTCTGCCACAACTACCCTTCCTGTGTTTGTGGCTGTCTGGAGGGAATGCACAAAGTATAGCGGTCACCCACCCCAGACGTGTATTGGAGACAGGCTGCAAGGCACACAGAACAGTGGGAGCAGAGAAATGTCCACTTTCTAAAAGTGGCATTTCTAAAATAGTAATGTTAAATCCAACTTTACCATTAAAGAGGTTTTATCATTACCATTCCAAATATGTAAAACATGATGCAGCTACTCCTTTCTGATCAGGAATTACAGATTAAAAGTGTTTTAAGGAATTTCCAATGCTACCCTATGAGACGATTAGGTTTCACGGCAGTGAAAAACGAATTTAGCTGTTTGTCACTACCAGGACATGTAAAACGTAAAAGTGCATGTCCTACTTTTTACTTACACAGCATCCTGCCCTTAGGGCTACCTAGGGCCTCCCTTAGGGGTGACTTATGTGTAATAAAAGGGGAGTTTAAGGCTTGCCAAATAGTTTTAAAAGTCAAGTCAAAGTGGCAGTAAACTGCACACACAAGCCTTGCAATGGAAGGGCTGGTACAGGTTTGAAAGACCAGTTGAGTGGGTGGCACAACCAGTGCTGCAGGCCCACTAGTAGCATTTAGATTACAGGCCCTGGGTATATTGTATACCACTTTACAAGGGACTTATGAGTAAACTAAATAGGTAAACTGGGTATGAACCAATGTTACCATGTTTAAAGGAGAGAGCACGTGCACTTTAGCACTGGTTAGGAGTGGTAACGCGCTCAGAGTCCTAAAGCCAACAAAAAGAAGGTCAGAAAAAGAGGAGGAAGGCAAAAGGTTTGGGTTGACCCTTCAGAGAGGAACATTTTCCAACAGTTTTTTTATAGTGAAATCTTGGCCCAAGGGAACCAGAGCACTTTACAAGAACACAAAAAGAAGAATATTGATAACAATCTTAAAAATAACAGAAAGCAATAAAGAATACAAATAGATCCAGCCGTTCAAATCAGGGGTGAAAGATGAGACATATTGGATCTGGTTAGACTGGATGAGTCAAAAGGGCATGTGGAGAATCTATCATTCCTTCATCCAAGGTATGTCTTAAATAAGAGTATTTTGAGATATTATTTATTGCACCAAGACTTGAGGTCATGTAAGGAGCTGGAGGAAGGGAGTGTACTGCCAGAGAATTGTCGTTGTATAAAATATTTGTGCCTGAATGCTCAGGGTTACAGGAGGAGGGGTTTGCCATTTATCTATCCCCAATGAGCATCAGATATCTTCAGTTGTCCAGCCAGGTAGGATATGTGGCATTGTGGAGGGCTTTGTGGATGATGCATGCAATCTGAAATAGGGCTTTTGCTTCAATGGGAAGCCATTGTAGGGTGTGAAGAATAGGTGAAATCTGGTAACATTTTTGTGAACTGTTACAAAGAGGGCAGCTGTGTGATGCACTACTCTCAAAAGTGCCAGGTGTGCTTTGGGGAGATTAGAGAGGAGAGACTCCCCATAGTCCAGTCTGGAAAGTACATGCGCCTAGACTACAGTTCCAGGTGATGCTGAGAAATAAACTGCCTTATGTTCCAGAGCAGTCCAAGTTGGTGATGAGTTCTCTTGTCCATTGATGAGATGAGCTTTTGAAGGTTAAGGTGAATGTCAATGATAAATCCTAAGAATTTAGTAATCTCTACTTTGCCTTGTTTACAATTCAGTGGAGAGAATGAATAGAACTACTCTTGGGCATGGAGGTTGAATTTTTTTAGTGAGATAAGAAACAATTCCGTTTTTGTTGGACAGAGTTTTACCTGGTTGGCCATCCACCTTTGAATCCTGTTGAAGGTGTTGAATTGTAGAACAATATCATTCAAGCAAGAACTCTTCAGTTAGATCTGGGTATCATATGCATATTGATGATAAAGAATTCCAGTTACTCAGTATCTCTCCAAGTAATTTGAGATACGGATTAAACAAGGTTGGTGTAGGATTGCGCCCTGTGGAACCCCTTGTTTTGGGTCACTCTTGCTAGAAACAGAGCTTCATATTTTTTATATTTGCAATAGGTTAGACAACTAGAGATTAACCAGGTTTAGGACTGCACCATTGATGTCCATTCGTATCTTCAGGATGTTAAGCAGAGCACAGTGGCTGACTGTATTGAAGCTAGACAAAAGGGCCCAGGCCACAAGTAGGCAGGAGTTACCCGAGTTAAGTAAGTGGAGAGAAACATCCATAATTTGCAGGAGACTTATTTTATTGATGTGCTCTTTTCTGAAACCAATTTGGAACGCATTGAGAATGCTGTTTGCCTAGATAGAAAGGGATTGTTGTGAATCCTCACAGCATTCTAACACCTCTCCTAAGTAGGGAAGTGTTGGCATCAAGCAGAAATTGTTCAGATCATTGGTGGCAGCAGCACGCTTCTTTAGGATAGAGGAGAACTGACCAATCTTCAAACAATCAGGTAAAGCACCTTGCTCCAGTAAATAATTCACCTGGGTTGTCCAGTATGGTAGCAGTTACTTGGCTATTTCCTTTTCCAAGGTCAGAGACAGTATGTTGAAAAGGTGGCTGGGAGATTTGACCTTAGTTATGATTTCAAATGTTTGTGCTTTGGAGACTGAACCAAAGTGCAACCAGGTCTGTTTTGCCTTGGGGTTCAGTACACAGTCGTCAGGATGGTCAGATCTTGCAGAAATGAAAGTTCAGCGGAATCTCCATTTACTGCAGAAGCTCAAAAATCTTCACATTTAGATGGTGGTATGTAGACACTGCTAGTTAAAGACTGTCTATTGGATTGTTCAATGCTGTCAAAGAGATGTTTTGGATAATTTTGAAGACATTAAGTAGAGATTTGATGTGGTTAGATTTAGCTCTGCAGATGTTTGATTTGTAGTTTCTTCTGGCAGCCTTGAAGTGAGCCATATTAGATAGCGACGGTGCTTGTCTCCACTTTATTTTCAAAATGTCTCTAGATCTTTCATTGTATAGATCCTTTAAGAACAAGAGGAGCGAAGGTTTAAGTCTTCTTGCTTTTCAGTGGCGCAAATTCATTATTCATGTTTTACATGCACTTATTATGTTTGTCTGTTGCAGTAATAAATGTCTCACTGGGAGCCAAGGGAGGTAAGGTTATTGTTGGCCTTTGTAGCAAGGGAGCTGATCCCAATGTTCTTGATGTCACTGAAAAATGGTTTTTCTCTTTTGAATTGGCCTGATGTTTTCTAGGTATGGGGTCCTCTGCGGTCAGAAGCATACCCAATGGTACTTAGGTAGAGAATGGCTCCTATGCAGTGTGTGAAGTTTTAAGCAGTACTAAAAGAGGTCATTGTCTCAGAGAAAAGAAGAGAACAGATTAACAGATTTGCTGTTTTCTTTACCCCAGTGAAGTTGCCAAGGTAAGCAAGAGTCTCAAAAGTTATTATTTGTATCAAAACTTGTGCATTTCTCAACAAATGAACGTTTTCCATCTGGAGGGTGGAATATGACATTTATTTAGAGATCAGCTGCTTTTTCTTGAGGAGATTTTGAGGGGGAAACATTGTAAGGATTGAAAGTGGTCAGTAGGAAGTCATTTGCAGTTTAGTGGGTTCCTATGAATTACTGCTACTTCACCACCATGTCTGACTTCTAGGATGTAGTAGTGTGGTGGGAGAAAAATATCTACACCATCATTTTAAGCATCATTGAACCAAGTTTCTGACAAGACCAAAATATCTAGTTTGAAAATCATAATTGTGTCCAAAACCTCCGAGCAATTTTCAACCATGGATCAGCAACTATGCAGTAGACAACACAGCGAAGAGTAAATAGATTTGAAGACCAGAGTTTTAGGGTGGTCAACTTCTTCTTCAGGGGTTAGCTTATATTGTTTGTGATACCTATACCCTTAGTCTGGGTTTGGGGCTATATTTAGTCAGCCAAGCCCCCTTATCTCGACAGATAAATGTGAAGTGTCTGTCCATGCAAATTCTCTGTATGGGAGGAACCCAAGAAAAGAGGACCTTGAAAGTCTCTAATACTAACTTGGTTGTCATGTAAAACGAGGACCTCATCCATGGGTATAAACTCTCAGCCTGGGACGACTCCTGGTGGCCAACATCACTGGGAACAGCCCCGCCACCCACCGACCACGTACGCAACCTAGGGGTCATCCTCGACCCCACCCTCTCCATGACTAAGCAGTTCAACGCCGTTTCCTCATCCTGCTTCAACATCCTCCGAATGCTCCGCAGGATCTTCAAGTGGATCCCCACCGAAACAAGAAAAACAGTCACCCAGGCCCTCGTCACCAGCAGGCTGGACTACGGAAACGCCCTCTACGCAGGAACGACGGCTAAGCTCCTGAGACGGCTGCAACGCATCCAGAACGCCTCTGCACGTCTTATCCTCGACATCCCCCGACGCAGCCACATCACACCCCACCTGAGAGACCTGCACTGGCTCCCTGTCAACAAGAGGATAACCTTCAAGCTCCTCACCCATGCACACAAAGCACTCCACAACTCCGGACCAGCCTACCTCAACAGACGACTCAGCTTCTACACCCCCACCCGCCAGCTCCGCTCGACCAGCCTCGCCCTCGCCACAGTCCCCCGCATCCGGAAAATGACCGCCGGCGGCAGATCCTTCTCCCACCTCGCCGCCAAGACCTGGAACACCCTCCCCACCAACCTCTGACAGACCCAAGACCTACTGGCCTTCAGAAGACTCCTCAAGACCTGGCTCTTCGATCAGTAGCAGCACCACCCCCCTCTTCCCCCAGCGCCTTGAGCCCCTCGCGGGTATGTAGTGCGCTTTATAAGTGACATGATTGATTGATTGATTGAAGATGGTTTTCAGGACATAGAAGTATGAATGGTTCCACAGAGTAATGAATACTAAAGTTTTAAACCCTCAGGCCAGTTGTACTAGAGGACCCTGTCCACTACCTGAACTCTTCTTTGAGTCCATAATGAGTACTTCTTTTCCCAAATATGCTGAAAAGTTACGTTATACATTTACATGCAAGAATGGGCCATTAGTTTACATATATTCATGAATATATTTCATTTGCTTTACTGTTTATTGTTAGGCCTCGTGTGCATTTGCCATAATGTGCAGCCTCTGATCTTTGACAAGCTAACAAAGCTGCAAACTCTATGGACTAGTGAAGTGGTAATTATAAAATGAATGCTGTGTAATGTTTAGGTCATTTTGTGAAACAATTGCTTCCCACTCCAAACTATGCAGCTTGTGCTTAACCTTCAAACTTCTAATGGAAGGTTGGTGAGGCATTTTTTCTCTGTTACAGGCCATTTAACACACGCAATTTCTCATTAATGGCACATGGCAAATCTGTTGCTAAATGTTTCAACACTAGCACTCTAAACCAATCAATGCTGAATTGTTTTTTTTAATTGTACTGGTAACAATTGTACTTAAGGAGCAAAGGAGCGATCTTGAGAAAAAAGGAGCATTTCCCTTGCCATCTAGTCATGCTCCTGAGGGTGGTTACTTGTTAATTGAAATGTGTATTTAAAAGATATTTCACTATGGGAAAGCAAAATAGAAGTTAAACAGTTATTAAAAAATATTGCTAAGTAGTATTTTATGATTAGTAGCAAGTGACCTATACATAATTAAAAAAATGCATTTCTTTAGTTGACTGAATTGCCTTTTTCATGTGCTTAAATTAAACAGAATATTTATATATATTCACACAGACACTCACTCTCCAATACAACCACTCACACACCAACTCACTTAAACAAACAGCTACTCACTCACCCATACAGGCACTTAAACACCCAGTCACTCACGCATACAGTAATTCAGACACCCACTCACCCACCCATACAGCCACTTACCCACAAATACCGCCACTCACACAGCCAGTCACTCACCCACACAGCTACTCACACACCCACTTACACACCCATACAGCCACTCACACACCCACTCATACACCTATACAGCCACTCAGATACCCACTTACATATGGATACACACAGTCACAAAGCCACACACATAATATATGTTAGAAGTAGTATCTCTCATTAGTAGTACACCTAGTATACTAATTTAACTTTTGTAGTAGCCTGGTATATATGTTTAACAATCATAAACTCTTAAAGAATACTCACTGGATGATGTCATCAGTGATGTCATCAGTGATGTCATTTGAGATGCCATCAGTGATGTCTTCAGGGATGTCACTGACCATGTCATGAGTGATGTATTATGTGTGGTCATAAGCAGTGCATTGCAGGGGCATAAGTTATTGTTTGCTCAAGTAACTATAATTGCTGAATTTCTATGGTTTTGTAAGAGTAAAAGCTAAGCCTAACTATAACATCCCTGTAATCCTTGGTTTTTAGTGAATTCGAAGCTTTTTAGATACTATTTCCTAACTATAACATCCCTATTACCTTTGGTTTTTTCAGGGAATTTCTACAGTATTTTAGTGTTATTTCCTAACTGTAACATCCAGGTAACCTTTGGTTTTTCACTTAATATGTAAGGTTTTTGAAGTTTATGTCATGTAATTGTAACATTTTAATTATAATTTTTTGTGTGTTTTTTTATAGTTCGATTTTTTTTTAATTTATAAATGTCAGGATGTTTAAATACTTGACCCTTTTCGTTGAATTGTTTTTTATTAGACTTTAGACTTTTTTATGATCTAATTTTTTTAATCTGTAGTGCAATTTTTTTTAATAATAATTGCATTTTTTAAGTAATAATAAAATTACAAATGTTTAAAAAAAAATATGTAGTAAATTGATTAAAGTGATTTTAATAAGTTTTTGTTTTTCAACATTTTTTCGGATCCACAGATCATCCGCAGGACTGTACTGAGACAGGACTATAAGAACTCTCTGGTTTCTCACTCTGATCACGTGATTGCAAAGTATTTGCGAATGCAGAATTGCGGATTCGCTGAAATTTTGAAAAATTATTTTATATATAGAATACACTAATATAATAAAGGAAGACATTGTGAATATATTTCAGTCTATATGTCTCAAAATATTTGTGTTTAAGATTACTTGTGCGATTTATATTTTTCAGGACTGTGCTAATCTATGGATTGGATTTGTGAAGTTGTGCAAATGACATGTGCGAACCATACCTTTCGATTGGCCTGATTAGTAACACACCCTTTTGGGGAAATAAAAACCACCAAAACCTATTATTTGGTATTGAACAGTGCAGACAGCTACATTGATTGATATTAAGCTCCTGCTTTTGAGGCTTCAAGCTTGTTAAAACTGCAGATTTTGAAAATCATGGCTTCATCTAATCCATCTGCTGTACAAGAGGATCGTGTCCTGGTCTAGGAAGATGAGGAAGACCAGAACCGCCCATCTAAAAGACTGAGCGAGGTATGGCAATTTTTTACTATCCCCTAAGGGGAAAAGAAAGTGGCTGCAAAAATTGTAAAATGAACGATTTGTGGGAAAGACTTGTCTTGTGGCTTAAGCAAAAAATGTAGCCACGGTCCTAGCTCGATGTGAAAACATCCTAAAGCCATCCACGAAAGAGCATATCTGAGGATGGTACTCATAAGGGAAAATGCTGCAGATGCTTCAACATCTACAGACACTCTGCCTGCACCGTCCAGCTCAGTCACCATCACTGTTCCTGCTGTGTCCTAACCTACAACACAGGATGACTCACTGCCTGAGATGCCACATGCCAGTTGGTTTGAACACATCAGTAAATAATGGATCAGGGAACCTAGCTAATAGGGAAGAGGAGGGGTCTACTAAATGAGTAAGACACACCTCAATAAAGGAAAAGAAAATTCTTTTCTTGAGTCCCCTCACTCACCAAAGGTTTCTCCTAGGTGACATGCTTCATCATTGCGGCCATCCCAAGCATCTACTGCTTGGGGCGTGCTGCGACTTGCGATAGTTACGTAGGAGCACTAATTTTATAGAAATAACTATGTGTGGTGCAGTGAAGGGGGAGTGGTGTGAGTGATTGCTAAAAATTACCTAACTAGTGAACGTAAACGATTTTATTCTTTCTCCTAGTTGGCAAAGGATAAAAAGGGGTTAATAAAAGGAAAATAATTAAATGTCCCTGATATTGTAAGTCAACATGTTTCGAGGTATCCCTAACCTCTTCTTCAGGACAACATGGGGGCCAGCCCCATGTGTACCACTCCGTGCAAACCTGTAATAAAGTGAAAAATAAGAAAAACAATGGAGCGCGCACTTATTGTGTCAGCGCTAGATATAATACATACGGTTAAACTGAACACGTAGTATCTAATGAAGAAGTAAAAAACAGACATGTTAGTATACACTGCCTGCCCATCTGTCTCGTGGGCAGGTAAAAAACAAAGGGGCAGATTTACAAGCCCCCTGCGCCACCAGTACGTCACTTTTCGTGACGTACTAGTGGCGCAGGGGGCTCCTCGATATTTACAAGGAGAGGAAAAGCCACCCTGCGTGACTTTCCTCTCCTTGTAAATACCGTCCTTCACACGCAGCACTTTGCGGTGAAGGGGCGTTCCATGGGTGTTGCTGTGGGTGTTCCCACGCAACACCCATGGAACAAGACACATCTCCAGATTTACGAGAAATCGTAAATCTGGAGATGCGTCTGAAAGCTACGCCACCCTAGAGGTGGCGTAGCAAGGCGCACCGAGGATTTCTCCTCGTTTTTTCCTCTTTCAATGCGTGCTGCATTCTGCAGCACGCATTGAAAGAGGAAAAAGCCTGTACTGATTGTTTTTGTGCAGAAAGGTTCCCCTTCCTGCACAAAAACAATCTCCCCATGGCGCAGGCAGCTGTTTGTGCGCCAGCGCAGGGGAGAGCACAGGAATGCGACATATTCTTGTAAATATGTCGCATTCCTGTGCTCTGAAAGTGCCGCAGCGTGGCGCAGCCAAAGGGCTTGCAGCGCCACGCTGCGGCACTTTCTTGTAGATCTGCCCCATTGTCTTTTAGCGATCAAATCAATCCAATAGTGATGGTGCTCTTGATTGTAACTTTAAACATATACTTAGTTCTGTTCAGTCTATTAGTCTTGTGTCTCTGTAATTAAAAACACATGTTAAAGGAATAAAAAACACTCGTGAAAAACATCAAACAAAACAAACATTACATGAAACATATAATTGCGTGTTGCCTCATGAACCTACTTAATAACTGGCAAAAGTAAGCCCCATGGTCAGCCCGGGTGGAGGAGCCTAAATAGACCCTGGAGAAAGAGAAGTAGAAAATCTTAAGTCAACGACTCGAAAGTACACCCAAAATGGCCCCCATCACTTTCAACGATACGCGGTATAGTCTTCCTAAACGCGTTCGTGACTAGGCAGTTTCCTGGTTTCCTACTTTAGACCTCTCGGAAGCCAGACACGCCAAGATGCGGTCCGCTTATGGGAACGAGTAGGTCATACTGACGGAGGCTAGCCGAGTCAAGTAAGATTCTCTCCATTGGGAGCCCATTCCTAAGTTACTAATGAGGTTTTCCTTTTTCATTTTCTCCCTTTCGAGTCGCTCCATTGTTTTTCTTATTTTTCACTTTATTACAGGTTTGCACGGAGTGGTACACATGGGGCTGGCCCCCATGTTGTCCTGAAGAAGAGGTTAGGGGATACCTCGAAACATGTTGACTTACAATATCAGGGACATTTAATTATTTTCCCTTTTATTAACCCCTTTTTATCCTTTGCCAACTAGGAGCAAGAATAAAATCGTTTACGTTCACTAGTTAGGTAATTTTTAGCAATCACTCACACCACTCCCCCTTCACTGCATCACACATAGTTATTTCTATAAAATTAGTGCTCCTACGTAAGTATCGCAAGTCGCAGCACGCCCCAAGCAGTAGATGCTTGGGATGGCCCCAATGATGAAGCATGTCACCTAGGGGAAACCTTTGGTGAGTGAGGGGACTCAAGAAAAGAATTTTCTTTTCCTTTATTGAGGTGTGTCTTACTCATTTAGTAGACCCTCCTCTTCCCTATTAGCTAGGTTCCCTGATCCATTATTTACGGATCTTTTTTGCTTTACAAGTATCCAGGAGTAAGGGTGGGCGTAGTTCGCGAAGTAATGCTCGCGAAGCTACGCAAAGTGCAGTTCGCGCTACGCAAGCTTCGCGTAGCACTACGCGGACTGCGTAGCGCACTGTTCGCAATGATTGCACAGTGCCGGATGCTTGTCCGCACTGTGCAATCATTGAAAACGGCAACTTGCACAGTGCGAGCTGTCTTTTACTGCCGCTCGAGTAGATTTTTACTCGAGCGGCAGCTTTCTCAACGCGGACTGGTAGTTTCTCATCGCGAGCGGTCGCAAGCATACGCGACCACTCGCAATGAGAAACCTGACCTCCCGCGTTGAGAATCTCGCCGGGAGGTTTATTTTCCACGCTCGCGATCGGCAACTTGATGTTGCTGATCGCGAACGAGGAAAAAGTCTCGCCGGGATGTCATTTTGCTTGCTCGCGGTCGCCAACTTGACGTTGAGGACCGCGAGCAAGCAAAAATGACCGCGGCACTACGCTACGCTACGCTACGGCGTGTTCGCACTGTGCTACGTGCAATTCGCGTTGTGCGAAGTAGCGCAAACTTCGCAAACTACGCGAGCGTAGCGTAGCACTTCGCCCAGGGTTATCCAGGAGGAAGAACCTAGCCATATCCTCCTCTCCCTCTCTTTTTGTTTTGGTTTGAACACATCATCAGTGGCAGAATGTTTGGATGCGATTAACAATCATGCATATTATTATTTTATGTTTTGCATCCAACTTTTTCCAAAGGGTTTTTTAGTTAGAAAGCCTGTTGCTTTTTGTTATGGTTATTTGGCTACAGTTTTTCACCTGTTTTTGTTGGTGCATTTATGAAAAAAATACAACAACAAAAAACTGTTCATAAAAAAGGTTCTTGTTAGAACCACGCCATCTAATCATAAAAAAAGCTGTGTTGGGGTTTTTATTCCTTTAATGTATATATTTTGTCTATATGTGTCCATGGGTATGTCACTGTATGTATGAGTGTGTGCCTCGGTGTGTCAGTACATGTCTCTGTGTGTGCCTGGGTATATCAGTGTATGTATATGAGTGTGTGTGGGTGTGTCAGTGTTTGTAAGAATGTGTACCTGGGCGTGTCAGTGTATGTATTAGTGTGTGTCTGGATGTGTTAGTGTATGCACAAGTGTGTGCCTGGGTATGTAAGTATTTGCATCAGTGTGTACCTGGATGTGTTAGTGTATGCATCAGTGTATGCCTGGGTATGCAAGTGTATGTGTCAGTGTGTGCCTGGCTGTGTCAGTGTATGCATCAGTGTCTGCTTGGGTGTCTGAGCATATGCATTAGTGTGTACCTGGCTGTGCTAGTGTATGGATGAGTATGTGCCTGGCTATCTCAATATATACATGTGTTTGTGTGCCTGGGTATGTTAGTGTATGTATGAGTGTGTGCTTCGGTGTGTTATTAGATGCATTACTGTTTGGCTGGGTGTGTCTGTGTCTGCGTTGCTGTATGTCTGGGAATGTCTGTATTTGTATGTCCCTGGGTGTATCAGTGTATGTATCAGTGTGTGCCTGGGTGTGTCAGTGTATATGTCAGTGTGTGCATGGGTGTGTTAGTGTATGCATTAGTGTATGCCTGGATGTGTTCATATATGCATCAGTGTGTGATTTGGTGTATGCAAGAAAGTGGGCCTGAGTGTGTTAGTGTATACATAGGTGTGTGCTTGAGTGGGTCAGTGTATGCATCAGAATATGCCTGGGTGTATTAGCATATGCATCAGTGTGAGCCTGGGTATGTTAGTGTATGCATCAGTGTGTGCTTGAGTGTGTTATTTGAAGCATTACTGTTTGACTAGGTGTGTCTGTGTCTGCATTGCTGTATGCCTGGGGTTGTCGGTGTCTGTATTGGTATGTTCTTGATTGTGTCAGTGTATGCATCAGTGTATGCCTGGGTGTCTTATTGGATGCATTAGTCTTTGGATGGGTGTGTCAGTCTCTGCATTAACATATGCCTGGTTGTGTCAGTGTCTGCACTGCTGTATTCCTGGGTGTGTCAGTTTCTCCATTGCTAATTCTCTAGGTGCCTCAGTGTGTGCATCAATGTGTGCCAGGGTGTGTTATTGGATGCAATAGTGTTTGGATGGGTGTGTCAGTGTCTGCATTGCTGTATGCCTGGGCATGTGATAGTCTACATTGGTAAGTCCCTGGGTGTGCCAATGTTTCCCTAGGTGTGTTATAGGATGCATTAGTGTTTGGCTGTATGTGTCAGTGCCTGTATCGGTGTGTGTCTAGGTGTGTCAGTGGCAGTATCAGTGTGAGCCTCTGTGTGTGAGTACCTCCATCTGTGTGTAGCTGGGTGTGTGAGTTGCTGTGCTGATGTGTGCACAGGTGTGTTAATAACTGTAGCAATCTGTCCTTGGGTGTGCATCCTCTAAAACTAAAGTTATTCAACAACACTGCAAGAACTACTTAGTTAAGTACATTCAGTGGTGGCTCCTCCGCTAAGGCGGAGGAGCGTCACCCCACTGCTTTTCGCAGAGGAAAAAAAGGGAAACTAAAATGATAATACTTCTGTTATTATTATTTTATTTTTCCTGCTGCGGCACAGATCTGCTCTGTTCTCAGAGCAGGGGGAGGAGTGGTGAGCACTATATAAGTGCGCATGAATGTTTGACCGGCCCGCTGGGGCAGGCCAAACATTCATGCGCACTTTGCATGTTCTCCATGCATGCTGCATCACAGCCTGCATGGAGAACATGCCCAGCCTCCCCTTCTCTGGCGGTGTGCCGATCCACGGTTCTCCGACCAATCACAACGCTGCATTGCAACATTGTTATTGGCTATCGGGAGTCTGAGAGGCTGGGAGTGCTTCTTGCTCTCTTTGCAGAGAAGAAGCCAGGAAGAGGACGCAGGAGAGGTGGCGTGGCAGGTAAGTGTTTTTGTTTTTTAATCCCCCCCCCTTCCTCTCTTCCCCCCTCCCTGCCCTACTGCTGCTTACCGGGAGCAGCAGCTACTGAGTACATTACCTCAATAGATGGTGCCATTGATCTGCATAAAAAGAAAAAAACTGAAATATTTATTAGTTTTACAATGAATACAAATTAAATTACAATTTCAGCAATGCATCAAAACAAAATTCTAAGAAATAACTAGACATTTCTCATAATATAAAGGTATGTATTAATATAAATAAGGATTTCATTTTCCATTATTTGCTGTTCTTCACTTCTTTACTCATACACCGTAAAAACAATCTACTTTTTAAGCAGACATCATTGAACGGTGGGGAAAAAACAATCATAAATATTGCGGGAAAAAAACTACACCATCTCATTGCAATTAAGGAACACTGTGCATTGCATTCACTACAAATAAACAAATTAACATAACACAACTTATTTAACTATTTACAAAGACAGTTTTGTGCACAACCACTTTAAACACATGCATGTATATCTTATACCAGCACAAAAGAATGTGATGTCTGGAATCATTTTAGAATACGTTCAGGGGAAAATATTACAGCTAAATATGTGCAGTGTAATATTTGCAGCAGACATTTACCCAGAAGCACTGCTAAGAAGTATTCACATGGGACAAGTTCCAATGGGAAGCACTTAAAAGCAATTGGTGAAAGGGTGTACAACTGAATCATACTGAGCAGGCCTCTCTATTAGCTTGCAATGCTTGTCAAAAACATTCAGATGAACATTTATAGTGGCCTTTATTGGTAAACACAGAACAACAGCTTGAAGTTAGCCAAAATGTATTGGGTGGGTGTTGCCACTAATCAATATTGGGGGCTGGCTTAAAGGCAGTCATCTCCGTATCTCTCAGCAGCCCCCCCAGAAATAAAGGGATGCCCATGGGGAGGAGGCACATGGGGCATCATGGTGTCCCATCTATGCCTGTGTCAGTGGGCCCTAAGGTAAGATAAGGAGTGGAGTCCATCCCCTAGGTACAGGTTTAGGTTCCCGGGTAACTCGCTCTAAGTCTCAGCTAGTTTGTGTCCCCTGTATCTGTTGTGCTCTGCAGAGGGTCCCCCTCCTCCCCAATGGGCTGCCCCCTTACATCTGCATTACCCTCTCTGTCCTTAGTAGGACTTTCCCAATTCCGAAGCACCTCTGACCACAACCCCTCTATGGTGTTCCTACGTATGCACCTAGCATCTTCCCTAATATGGGCTCTCTCCTCTGCTTTAGCACAGGTCATGACATCTCTTACCCACGCCTCTATCTTAGGCCCCATTTTGAATTTCCATACTTGTGCTATATGTCTTTTGGCTAGTGTCACTGCTAAATCTAGAAACTTGGGGGCATATTTACAAGCCCCTATTGCCACCGAAGCGTCACCTTTTTTGAAGCTCCGGTGCGTATCACCATTTTCAATATTTACAAGGTGGCGCTAAGCCACTTAGTGTGGCTTAACGGCACCTTGTAAATATTCCCCTTTTCCGCCGCAGTCCTAGGCGGCAAAGAGGCGTGCAATGGGTGTTGCTCTGGGCGTTCCACCGCAACACCCATTGTTTTTTGACGATACCCCAGATTTACAAGCAGGTGTAAATCTGTGGCAGTGCCAAAAATTAACACAATGCAAGAACAGGCGTTAGAATTGCGCACAAGGAGAAATGCTTTTATTTCTCGTCATTGTTTGCCTTTTCTATGTGTGCTGCATTCTGCAGCACATATAGAAAGAGCAAATTGCCTTACTAGATTATTTATGTGCAGGAAAGTGTCCCTTGCTGCACATAAACAATCATTTAATAATTATGATTTGCTACTTGTATGTGTGCTGCCGAAGTAACAAATAGCCATTATGGATTGTTTATGTGCAGGAAGGGACACCTTGGTGCAAGGGTGCCTGTACTTGAGCTAGCCAGCTAAAGTTAGCACCAGCACTAGGGAAAACACAGGGGTGCACTGTATTATAGTAAATACGGCGCACCCCTGCGCTTTGAAAATGTCGGAGCGTCGGAGTGTTTTGCGCTGCCAGATTTGGTACAGCTCCATGCTCCAAACTTTTTCTAGTAAATATGCCCCTCTGTGCCTACTTTCTTCACCTTAGGCCTAGTGAATAGCCACAGAAGACATATCTCCACTGTGCAATATTCTTGGAATGCCATGTTTATCCCACTTGGCAAATATAGTGGTGTGGAGTCACTCGAACGGATTTGGGTGACAGGCGCGCCACTGGATTCAGGTCTGATGAGCCGTGCCAGGAGTCTTCCAGGTATGCCCTCCTCGTCATGTGCCCTAGCTATGTAATCTTTGTAATCATGGCAGCGTAAGTGCTCAAGCATTGTATTTTGGAGTTCCCTCGTCTCCCGGAGTCAAGTCTGCGAATGTACCTCAGTCCCCACAACTTTGTCCAGTGCATGCAGCCTAACATCTAGGTGGAGGAGTTCGCTTTTGAGCTCCTTCCGCACCCCAACTGACTGTCCCATACAGTGTCCCGCACCACAACTTTAAACACCTAGCGCTCAATTAACCCAGTGGCGGCAGAGCCCTGATTATGTGTGAAATAGTCAGAAATAGTGGTGCCTAATGTTTCCCTGAAGTATGTATCCACAAGGGACATGGGGTTAAGTCACCATGTGGGAATCTCCGGGCATTCCTCAACTGGCCTTAAATTCCAGATTAAAGGGCTAGGATCAGACAGCGTGCAAACAAAGTATCCTGCATGAGTTATCCATTGGCTAAGTCTGCTGGAACAGACAAACATGTCCAGTCTGGTATGTAAGTGGTAAATATAGAATAATAGGAGTAGTCCCATTCCTGCCTATGTTGTACTCTCCAGATGTCCGCTGCTTCCCAATCCTCTAGCCATTCCCTAAAGCCCTCGGAGGTTCTACGCGCTAAATGCCGCTAATGCTCCCAGCGGGGGGGGAGTGGAACGATCAAGTGTAACATCGGCCACGCAGTTAAAGTCTCGGCCTAAGAGGAGATCGTTCTCAACTAGTGAGGCTATTGGGGTTGACAATGTTTGCGAGAAGACCACCTGACCTTGGTTCAGGGAATACAAGCTACCCTAAGTAATATGAAATTACAAAAATTGCATCCCCTGAGACATATAAACAAAATTCCAGCTACAATGTCCCAAATCCAAGAACAGCCCAGCAACGGCCAATCACCCAAACCTGTGAAAAAAAGCCTTGTTAATAGTATGCCACCCCCACAGTGATGGCAGGGGCGAGCCGCGGTGGTGTCGCATCAGCCCAATTCTCTGTGAGTGCCCAGGCACTGAAGCCAGCCACTATGTCTAAAGACAGGATGTAACCCAATTCAGGCCTTCATTTCCGACACAATGAAAAGAGAGGCCCACAGGAGAAATCGACATCCTGAAACACCAGGTGCCTGTCCAGACCACAGGGGCTCCCCAGCTGTAGAAGAGCACTCAAATTGAAGACAAAAGTCATCACTCAGATTCCAAGATTTCTGCAGTTTGAGGGGTCACCTGAGGCAAAGCTTCACCATTAAGTATGGAGGCGTCAGAGTCTGAAGCCAATGATCTATTTTCGAATGGAGTCCCGGGTTCCTCATCCTGAGTTTAGGTCATTGTTATTTTAGCCACTGCTAGCAACGCCACTGACCTCTTCTGTTCTGTCTGAGAGGGTGTTGGGTTTTTCAGGGTCTGACCACGTGAATGCTTTCTGGGTTGTTTCTGGGCACGTGGCCTAGTTGTGGAAGCTTTAGATCTTATTTTGGGGAGGGCTGATCCCATCTTATAGACTTCCAGCCAGGTCCAGGAAGCATCAGAGTCATCACAGAAGTGGGTTGTATCATTTAGAATAATCCATAACCTGGCAGGGAATATTGTAGCCCAGCTCATGGAGGGCCTTTTTGATTTCCATAAAGGAAGGACGCTGTGTCTGAACTAGGTCCTTAAAATCCGGAAACACAGACACTTTTCTATTATTGACAGCAAACGGACACTCCGATCTGGGCAGTTGCCGTATAATATCCCTGTCCCTATAGTGAAGTAGTCTGGCCACCACTCGGTGGAGGGGGGGCGGGCAGGTGCCAGCGGATGTGCCGGCACTCTATGTGCTTTCTCGAGAGCGAAGAAAGGGATCAGATGGTTCAGGGCTACCTCGGACCAGAGCCAGTTCTCCAAATATGACACCATGTCCGATCCCTCGACCCCTTCAGGATGTCCCACCACCCTAATATTATTGCGGTAATTCTGGCCTTCCACATCTTCACCATGCCATTTCAAGGTGCGCACCCTGTCTGAGAGATCCCACATCTTGTGGGCCAACAACTTCTATTGTGGTTACAACTCTCTCAGGTAGGTTTCGAACTCACCCACTCAGTTGGCCAGCTTGTGGTGCTTTGACAAGCAGCCCCAGCCCCACCAACACTGCACTGATTTCTTGCGAAAGTGTAAGTTTCAGTATCTGCAATGGCGGCTAGAACCTTATCAAAATGCAGATGCATGGAGGATTCTAGTGGGTCTTGGCCCTCTGTTTCACCAAGCGTGGGTGCTGAAGGATTTCCTGCACCAGCCTGTGTGGCCGTCTGCTTAGTCTTTGGATTCCCATTATTGGCGTTGTAGGCAATCCCCATAGTTGATTGCAGTATCCCAGGCCTAGCAGGAGCTCCACCAGTAGACCAAGTGAGTTGCCAGTCAACCCTAAATCAGAGGCACAAAGCAGGCCAGGAATGTGGGGAGTACTGCCAGATTCTCGACAATTAAGCTGAGGGGGTGTGCTCACACAGAGTCACTTATTAGGTAACCATGTATCGCCACACCCCAAAATGTACTCCTCTACCAACAGAGAGTCACCCGCTGCGAGATGCCAGGGAGCGGCCGAAGGGCCTGGTCCACCCCAGAACTCTTCTGCTGTAACAGTCATGGCTCCACAAGGTGCCCCAGTTATCTCACCGGCTCCAATTCAGGAAACCTCCACTATGGGACCTCGCAGGGGCGCATGCCCTACCTCCTAAACATTAGAGGGTGTCCACGCATGCCTGGCCAGTCCTCAGAGAAAACTCCACTGCCCGCTGTCAATAATCAGTACTATTGCCCCACAGTCCTCCAGTGGGGAACCCCAAGCCGAGAGTCAAGCATGGGTAGTCCCATTGCCTGCACCAGGCCGCAGTCCCACTCCAGGTCCCCAATCCAGGCTGCCCTTCACTCATCGCACCAATATCATCCGGTGTCCCTGCACCTCAGTGCTTGCAACAAACGGAAGGCCTCCTCTCACAAGTGTGGGTCTTCAGTGGGTCCTCATTACCCCAAGTGAGTTGTTGCTGGCTTATTTCACCTAAGCAATCACAGCCTGGGAGCAGCCGGTGCATCCACCGGGGCCTTGTGCTCGCTGCGTGTTCAGTTTTCCGCCTCCCAGGGCCTCACACCAGCACTACTTTTCGCCGCTGGGCTCCACCCACTGCTTCAAACCCCAATCCGGGCCTTGAGATCAGGCGCCACCTTCGGCTCCAGCAGGAATCCACCTCTCATTGTGTCTCCGCCGTCCGCTGGGGCTCTGGAGCCCCCCACTTACCAATTAGCAGGCACCAGGGCTCAGCCACCGATCAGGAGTTCAGCGGTCCCCGGGGGCCCCCACTGCCTCTGACACAAACAAGGCCACCTCCAGAGATCTCTCAACTTGGAGAGCCACCTACTATTTTGGGAGTGCCGGGCCGGCAGGCCATCATGATCCCCGCATTCTTCCATTCAAAACAGCAGCACTTTTAATAAACATTTCAAAACGACCCCACAAAATCCTCCCAGTAGGTGTCACACAGTTTCTGACTAACATTGAATTTCAACCTGCACTCTTATGGGGTTATTTCAAACTTAATGAAAAGGACCTCCTTTATAGTGGGATACCTCAACCTCTTCCCTTTCTCTAGAGGTAGTATGTTGTCCGTCCCATCACCACAAATATGACTTCAAAGGCACCACTACAATCCTCCTAAGAGATCCTCTGTACCACTACAGCTACTTTTTATGACAGAAATAACCTGTCTATATCAAAGCCCTCCTTAAAGTCAGGCACCAAGTCTCTGAATATGTGAACTCTATCTTTTGCACTGGACACAGTAGTGGTGCTCACACCTTTTTTGCTAGATTCCAACAGCTATCTGGCCTTCAAGTGCACCTCCTTAACACTCCAGCCAGCAGGACCCTTTTCTCTTCCAAGGATCTCTTAACCTCACCTTTTTACTCCTCTGCACCCAGCTGGCCCAGCTGTGGCCTCAGGACCCACTCAGCCTGTGTGTAATTGAGATCCTCAGGGGACTTGATTATGGAGAAGACAGTACTTCCTACACCACATCCAATAGAGAAGTCTGTCTCTTGGGGATCCCCTCTCTCCTCTGGAGACTTTACCCACTCATTTCTCCACTCCTCTCCCTCCTGCTGAAACCCACTACCCTTTGGGGCCCTGATTCTGAGGTCAACTATAATCAGGGCTCTCCCTTTTCAAGAGTGCTGAAGTAGTCCTCTACAAACTCTTCTTGTGGTGCAGATTGCATTCTGCACATGTCCCCCCAGGCTCTAAGGGCAAACTAGTACTCAAAGATGAGTAAATGGGTGTGTAAATCATTTTATGGTTATGTGACTGAGTGTTGCATTCACTGTCTAGCTATATGAGTGGTGGGTACATAAGTGCTTTTGTAGGGGTGTAACTGGATATGTAAGTGCTTGCTTGACTGTGTGAGCATGTGTAAATTACATACTATTACATTGTATACTGTAAGCAAACACCTAAATCTAATTTCAAACACATTCATTCATACTAGCTGACATACTTTCAATATACCAATTCTCTTTCTCTCTCCTGCTCACTATACTTTTAGTTAATGTTCTCATCTAAGCTCCATTCTGTTTTCCCTTCTAGCATAGTCTCTAGAAGGTACACATTTTTTTTGAGCTTACATACACTCACACTGTTTTAACTAAATATACTTTTATATACTACAACCTAATTAACATACCTGTAAAATCTCTTTGCTGTTCTCCCACTTTTATTTCTATCTCTGGTAAAATCTGTTTTCATTGCAACTGTCCAGTCAGAACTCCTGCACACCATTTCCACTCTCAGTAGAAAATCAGGTAAAATGGCTACCCCTCACCATGTGCTCTTACTTATGCTGCTCTACTTAAAAAATTACAGGATTCCTTTCATCTTTCTTTTTTGTTATACCACTTCTAAATGGTCAGTATTTCTTTAACCCTTTTCATGCTTCCTGCGAAAAAGCTAAATTTTATTTTTCTGCGGCTCCGTGAATCCTCAACGATGCTCATTGCGGCCCCCCGTGTAACTTCGTGGTGAGGTTTGTGGATTTACAGGGGGGCCACGTTTAGCTCGCAATGGCTCAGTGGATCTCACAAGTGGTGGAAAAAAACAATTTTCGGGCATTTTACTTCCCATTAAACATGCTTTCCACACATTTATAACACACCCATAGGGTCAGGGTACCTCTACCATGACCCCTGCATCTGTTTTACATACTTCTTTTCAGCCCTCGTGACCATTTCCTGACATGTAAAATGGCGGCTGCAACTTTTCTCCCCGGTTGCCTCCAGCCAATCAGGTCTCTTCTGGGGCACGTGGAGCCGCAGATCCACCGCGAGTGGATCCGCAGATGGTCTGCGTCCGTAGATATACAAATTTTGATTTTGTTTAATATCTCTAAAACTACTGAATGGATTTACACCAAATAACAAAGAACACGCTTTCTGGACCAAGAGCTAGCTTTCTACCAAATTTGGTGAAATTCCGTTCAATGGTTCGGGCTGCAGTCGTGTTCAAAATCTCTGAAGGAGTTAACATGGGGAAAATGCGTGCTGTGACCCCCACCTTTTTCTGTGTCTCCGCTTGATGGAACTTTCCAGATGACAACTAGCACCAAAGATATACGCAATTCAAAAAACGCTTTTACTATGGAAACTAGGTCCTAACTAAAGCTATCTACTGGCGACCTCAAGTAGGTAATATTTATATACTACATGGCATTGAAATCTGCCATCTCAATATACCTTTGTATGTTTAATGGTGGATTTGGACCTAAACATTGTAGACTAATGATTTCAAAATTTAAGACTAAAATCTATGAGTATATGCAAGAATGAACGAGAGTATTCTGATTCTAATTAGACTTAAATTAGATCTTGCATTATAATTGATGGAACTGATGTTTTGAAGCATTTTAAATGACAGCGAAAATTAAAGATAAGTCGTTACACTGAACATTATGCTGAGATGTGCCCTGAGGTCAGTCTTGCCATACTTTGATTGCAGAATATGTTGTTTCCATTTGCTAAAATTATAAGATGTCTAATTGGCAAAACGTTTTTTATATCTTTCCTCTATGTGATCGAAATTGAATGAATTTGTTAGCGCACAATGTCTCAGAATGAGTTGATGTTGTGTTGAATTTCCTAGACTGCCTCTCATTATAATTATTATCAGCCAGAGCTAGTTTGGAATTTGTCAGTAAGTTTGTGGAGTAGATGGTATCCTACATTTTGAGAAGAGAAACGTTTGTAAAACTCAGAAAAAGCTATCCTATTGGCCTTTTGTGTAAGTTTACTCTTTTTTTCCATATTAACGAACTGCGTTGTAATCGTAACTTTATGACTGGGGAAGAACAGATACAAAAATAGGACAGGAATAAGATTTTATTTGTTATTGTCATATGAGCATTGGAGATGCATTTTCTGCTCTGTTTTGCACACCCTTTGTTACAGATTCTGTTTTATATCGCCTAACTTTACAGTCTCACTCTGTATTGTCTCCATACCAAGATTTAGGGGATCTAACTTTAAAAAAATGCATAGCCACAGAAATTGAAAGTATTCGTCAGCAACAGTCATGTCACAAATGTTCTATGAGATTCACTAACGCACATTCTATTCAATGTGAACATACACCTTATTTTGAACCATTGCATTTCCATTAGATTTATGCTAAATCCTTGCAGATACATTTAGACTGTACCCTTGTATCAGGAACCGATTCTGATAAGAAGATTGTCAAGCACAAAGAGCCCATAACTTTCTTGAAGGAATCGTTTAAATCTTAGCAATAAAGGTACAAGTGCCGCTTCTGTTTTTTAAAAAAGAATTGTAAAGCACACCCAACAAAGGGGCATATTCCCAAGAACGTGTGATAACCACCGCAAATTTAGCCTAACGCAACTTTGCATATCGCAGTCCATCGCGGGAAATTAACGCCTTGTTAACCAAGTATTCACAACACAGCGGTACCATGCGATAGTCCCCAAATAACGCGTCAACTAACTGCGTTAAAATCAACGTCAGGCCGCAAAAATGCGAAACACTAACGCAAAAAAAGCTGTGATGAGGCCAATCGCGATACGAAAATCAGAGAAACCCAGCTACAGGCCTGCAATCCACACGCGTCTGGCGGGAACAATCCCCATAAAAGTAAGAAAAAAAACAGACAAACAAATGCCAAACAACAGCGAACCACAATGGACGTTGCCGGAGCAAGTACGGAGGACAGCCAGAACCCCACAAGCCCCCCGGAGGACCATCCTGGGACTTCGGGGTCAGGGAAGGGCAAGGACAAGAAGAAGAGGAAGACGAAGTTCAGTCCGCAGGAAAACAGGATCCTGATAACGGAGGTGACAGAACACCATCAACAACTGTTCGTCACCTCCACTGTGTCATTGGCAACAAAAAATACAATATGGCAGTCCATCGTGGACAAGGTGAATGCAGTCGGAGTGCTGAAGAGGACAATGGACGAGGTCAAGAGGCGCTGGAATGATGTCAAGCGCAAAACCAAGCTGAAACTCACCAACAACCTGAAGGCAGCAATGCAGACTGGAGGTGGGAGCCCAGCGCCACAGGAGGAGCTGGACGACATGGAGGAAATGGTGTCCACAGTCATCAGTGGGGACTGGGGAGACGGTGGCAGGAGTTGGGGGCCCGGACACTGCTCAACAGGACCAGACACAACAGCAACAGGGTGAGTAACGACCAGGGCCTGGGGGGACGGGGGAGATGGGCACAATGGCACACGTGCACAATTAAGTTGAGCACATCTGCGGACAAACCATGCCCCAGACCACCAACTCCAACCAAGAGACCAACGTACCCAAGTATGCAACCTGTCAACACTGTACAAGCATAGAAGTCAAAGGCACACCTCATGAAAGTGATAAGGGGCAGCAAAATCTGAGCTGCAGGGGAGACTCCCCAAAAATGCAGCACACACATCACATGCAGAGCACATCTACATTGACAACGATGTGACACAATGCGCAAAACACCTACAAGAGAACACAGGACACAACTGGTGCCGCTTGGGTGCAGACACTGGCCAATCACAATTGGCATTGCAGGGAAATGTGTGTTGATAATGTACGAGTACAAACACACACATGTCTGTTGTCGAAATGTCCACTGTCCCCCATCAAATAGGCAGCTCCTCCCAAACAGCCACAATGTACCCAGTCATGCTGTCTGTATGTAAACATGTACAATGCGACAACATACATGTGGACACATTGTTAAACTGCATCTCCCCTTCACATTGCAGAGGGAGAATCAACACCTCCTGCAGAGCAGCCTGACCCTCTCTTCTCTGGAGACGAAGAGGACGACCACAGCTTCGACTCTGACGCCCGCCACCTGCTCGTGGAGAGCCTCCGCAGCCCACTTCCAGGAGCTGGGCAGCCCAGCTGCTACGAGGAGACCCCACCCCCTGCACAGACCACAGAGCAGGCAGCACCCACCACCACTGATGCCTCCCACAACCCCCACGGAGACACATGGCCTTCCAACGCCGTGTTTTGGGGTGCCAGGAAAATCTGGCTGAACAGGTGTGGGTGGGCTTCGACCGCATGGCAGACAAACTAGATGCCATACGTGGGTGTCTAAGTCCCATCAGGGACCACTCACGGTCCCTAACGGACACCCACAGTCCGCTCCATGCTCTCCAACGGACCATGGCTGACATCGCTGGAGCCCTGACTCAGAGAATAGTACCACTGTCCAGTCTGAGTGGCTCTAGCGATGTCACACAGCAGTTGGGAAACATGCGGAGGTTAATGGAGACCATGGAGCGGGCGAATGTGGAACGAGCGGCTGCCATGGCTGCACACCAGCGAGAGGTAACTGGGTTCCTCAATGACCTCAGGACCCTCCTCATGGCATTGCTGCCACAAGGCCTGGCGCGGATGCATGCTGCTGCCACCACTCCATCCACATCTCTGCCCCCTGAAGTGTCAGTGCCACACAGTGCGGCAGACCTGCCACCTCCAGCCACTGATGTGTCACTGCCACACAGTGCTGGAGACAGAACACCACCACCCACACGTGAGGCACATGAAACAGCAGAGAATGAAGAGGCGGATGATACTGCCCTCGTGGTAAGAAGGACGTAGCAGCATGCATCGCATCCATAGGTCCGGCTTCAGCTTGGTACTGCCCTCTGCATCATCACCTTCCACAGTCCCCCCATGCACTCTGCGACACTCACCTTGGACCTCGACATGGACTGCCATATGCTGTTTGATTGCCATTGACACAGCAATCAGACTGCGGACTGAACTCTTCCTCTTCCTTTGGACTTGTCATTCCCTGAAGGACCCTGGCTGGCCCTCCATGGGACAACATCGTCATGTGGGGTTTGCATGGCTCTGTACTGCTCCAGATGCAACACTCCACTGAATGTGCATTAAACATTCATATTCACACAGATGTGTCATGTCTATGGTCTTTCAAGTGTGGAAGTATGGATGAATGTAGGCTCACTGGACTCCTCTTACGTCCATGTGGCTCATGTCGTAGAACAGGGGTCACAGGGTGACACATTGCCCAATGCGGTCTGGGTGGCGCTGACATAACAACAGGGACACACGCATGAGTTACTTCCTTGTCCAGCCCAGTACGGAACCACGCCCAGGGCCCCGGGGTCATATACAAACCCTTACGCTGGACTGGCATACGCCAGGCCAGCCCACTCTGCTTACGCTCACAGGGGGGGACGGCAACGCTACTTGTCCCCTGTCTTTCCTGTGGTGATCTGCTGCTCACAGGTCTAGTTGTCAGCATGCCACAGCCACTCCCTCACGGCTGGTTTACACCCACACCACACCCATCCAGCACACGCGTCACGGGACATGTGACCCTGCCAATGAAAAGGGACGGGCGCACGTGCTCGACGCCATTTCAACTCTCTATCTGGGTGCATCCGTGTGGTGTTAATGTAGGCATGAGGGCCTCGGGCCCTGTAACATCACATTCCCCAGGACCGGAGGTGACATGATGGCGTCCGCAACACGATACCCAATCATACAGGGTCCATGACTTTGGGACACAGACTTGGTGGCACCGGATACATTGCGGCCGGCACAGGCACACCGCCACGGGACGGTGACTTTGGGTGCACTGAGGCTTAAGTGCTGAGCGGGTGTGCAGCCTGCGATGATGCCCCGTCCTGGCCGTCCGGACTGCTCAGGATATGTGTGCCCTGCTGGACCGCAGTGTAGGCCAGAGCCAGCGGGCAGTGCGGGCCTACCGCCACATGGCGTCGCATCCCAGATCACAGAGTTAGTGGCACCTCAAGGGCTGAGCGGGTGTGCAGCCTGCGATGATGCCCGGTGCACTGGTATGTCCTCTGCCATGGCGAAATCAAGACCCAGAATCATATGTGAGACCTGGTGGCCTGCGGAGCAGGGCTGCATGATGTGGAGGGTGCCATGTCCATGGGCCCCGGGCATGTGGCTTGCAGCGGCACGTGGTGGGCCATCATTACTACACGCCAAGGGCGGAAGGTGAGCAGTGAGACCTGGGTGCGCAGGGCGGGCATGCACCGCTGGGCGGCGGGAGGGGCTGGGGTACATCTGCCTGGGTGCGCAGGGGCGGACAGGCGATGATGTCTTGTGCAATACTTTGTACTTTGCCATTCATGTCTCTGGACTCTGTTTCAGATGACGGATCTGTTTCAGATGTGTGACCTGGTGAACTGCACTACATACAGGCACGTGGTTGGAGACACACCTGTGGCAGCAGGTGGGCAGTGTGGCCTGGGTGCACATTGTGGGCACTCTCTCTCCTGTCCATCTCTTCTGTTATCTGTGTCTCGCTCCCCTCTCTGTCCGTCTTTCTCTCGCTCCCCTCTCTGTCCGTCTTTCTCTCGCTCCCTCTCTTTCTCTCTCTCTCTCCTTCGCTCTCTCTCTGTCCTTTGATGTGCGCAAGACACACCTTCTCATCATGATTTTTGTCTTGCAGGCTGTGACCTACGGATTGTCCCGAGGGAGCCGCCATGTGTCTTCATTTTCTGTTCTGTGTTTCTTTGAATAAATTTTCATTTGTTACATCGAAGGTGGATGTGTGATGCTCATTTTTGTGACGACACATGCATTCCACCAAATGTGATTGTGCAACATCAGGCGGATTATTTGGTACATGATTCCGTGTAGTTGATGTGGCATGTCTTTGGCTGGGGGGGAGGGTCTGGGGGGGGTCCTGGGGGTTGTGGCGGTGGGTGTTGTGGCCCTGTTGGGGCTCCGAGCTGCATGATCAGTGGCTCCATGGCATCTGTTGCCCTTCAGGTGTGGCTCTGGGCTGGGCTCCATTTTGTGGTGCATGCTGTGGTCCGACTTTGCACCAGGTCAGAGCAGGTGTTAGTTTCCTGCTGCTAACGGGCCTTATCGCCTGTTTTGTGGTCTTATCGCCGATCTGGCTGGTCGTTGAGAATGTTGCAGAGTGGTGTTTTTGCGGCTTTTTGCACGGGTACGCCTATTCTGCATCTCATTAGCGATAGTTGCGGGGGTCATCTGTGGCGATGTTTTTTGCGGCTGCTATCCCGGGTAAAATGGTGTTCTGGGCTGTTAATACCAGCTTGTGAATGGTGCGGTAAATTTATCGCCACTTTGGCTGCGATAAAGTGCCGCTAACTAGGCGATGTGTCCTTGAGAATATGCCCCTCAGTATGCAAGATTTTGTATAAATGATCTCTGAGGGCTAATGATAAAGCATGCTTATTATTTTTCCTTTTTGAGACACACTTAGAGACTACTTTTGGCCTTATCTGAACTAGAGAGCACTGAACGAGAGTATTACTGACTGGCCTCTCATTTTCAGAATTTTTATTAGTTTTCTGCTTTAATTAGGCTGACAGCATTTTTGAAAGTGTTCATCTAACACTACGGGGCATATTACCAAGAAATGGCAATAACTATCGCTAACCTAGGTTAGCGCTAGTTTTCCTATCGCCGCTGAACCCTGCAACTTATTGCCCTGTTAGCGATGTATTAGCAACGTTTTGCTAACAGGCGATAGCTTCAGGGATCAGCGGCGAAAACCGCTGCTAACATTAGCGCGATGGCGTTAATGAAACCGGCGATAGCGGGTGGAATCCAGCGATAAGCCCTTAGCGATAGAAAAAGGCACGCTAACTGGCAAGTTTGGACTTAGCCTATCTGTCCACCTCCAATATAAAAGATGCACACAAAAAAAGGAAAAAAGCAGATTTGAGCAGCCAGGGCATAGTGCAGCACACATTAACAACCCCCTCAAGCCACCCAACATCCTGGTTGACCAGGACGAGACCCTGGTTCCCACGCAGGACCTGCGTCTGGTTCCTGGATCCCTCGCTGGAGCTGCGTCTGGTTCCTGGATCCCTCGCTGGAGCTGCGTCTGGTTCCTGGATCCCTCACTGGACTTGCATCTGGTTCCTGGATCGCTTGCTGGACCTGTGTCTGTGGCCTGGAGTGGGATGTGGAGTAGCTGTGGAGTGGATGAGCCGTGGCAGGAGACATTGATGTGCGACGATCGCCCGTACCTGGTGTTGAAGTCTGGCAGGTCGCATGGAGACACGTTGCTGACCTGTGTGAGAAGCACGCCTTGTGCACCCTGGTGCAGTCAATGGTAGAGGTGATCCTGCGCACCAACATAGTGAGGTCCGCTTCACATACTATGATCCACCACTACACCGGGGTGCATGGAGGGGATTACCAACGGTGGGTGCCGTCTCCCTGCATCACAGGACGGATGATGTTGGGCTGGCCGGATGCTCTGGGGGGTGAGGCCCCTGTGCTACGCTGAACTTGTGTGGACTGAGCGCTGCAACTACATGCCTAAGGGAGCCCTGCTGCATCGACTGCATCGGGAGGTCCACCAGCGGACTACGCAGTGACTTCTGTACCCAGCCCAGTGAAAGCACACCTGGCTCATGGTCCTGCTGGCTGAGTCACAGATTTGGAGAGAGTGCAGTGGATTGCGCCACGGGGTCAATGTCCAGGTAAGGAGAAGGTGGGACGCGTAGCGCAGGAGGGCCGGGGGGCGGAGTCGCTCATGCCTATCACACGTAGATGACGCACCCTCAGTGGCAGCTCTACCGCTATGTTGGAAGATCGTTGCCCCACCACCTCAAGCAGTGCAGAAGAGGAACAATCATCACATGATGATAACTCAATCAATCAATCACTCAGGGGAATTGTAAGCGCGCCACTCACCCGTGAGGCTCGCAAGGCACTGAGGGGTGGGGGGCCGCAAATCTGTTAGCCGAAGAGCCAGGTCTTGAGGGTCTTCCTGAAGGTGTTCAGGGAGGGGGCACCTCTGATGTCTGCCAGTAGCTCATTCCAGGTATTGGATGCAATGTGGGAGAAGGATCTTCCGCCTGCTCTGGCTCTGTGGATGCGCTGGGTTTCAGACAGTGCGAGGTTGGAAGATCGGATGTCTCATTTGTGTATGTGGAAGTTGATTCTGTCGTTGAGGTATTTGGTTACGTTGTTGTGTAGGCATTTGTAGGCGTGAGTGATGATTTTGAAGGTGACTCTTTTCACCACGGGGAGACAGTGGAGTCTACGTAGGTGTTGGCTGATGTGTTAGTGCCGGGGGATGCCGAGGAAGAGTCTGGTGGCGGTGTACTGTAATGTCGGTAGTGTGCAGAGTAGGGGCTTGTAAATGGCGGCGTTGAGTGCGTTTCCATAGTCCAGTCTGATGGTGATGAGTGCATGGGTGACTGTCTTCCTTGACTCTGGGGGTATCCATTTGAAGGTCTTGCGGAGGATGCAGAGGGTGTTGAAGCAGCTGGAGGTGACGGCGTAGACCTGTCTGTTCATGGTGAGGGATGGGTCGAGTACGATGCCGAGGTTTCTGGCGTGGTCCGAGGGGGTAGGTGGGCTTCCGAGTGCAAAGGCCAACAGGTGTTGTCCCATGCTGAAGGTGTGGTTCCAAGGACAAGGACTTCTGTCTTCACGGCGTTGAGCTTCAGGCAGCTGTTGGTCATCCAGACTGCGACGTCCTGCATTCCTTTCTGGAAGTTGAGTCTGGCGGTGGTGGGGTCTTTGGTGAGGGAGAGGATGAGCTGGGTGTCATCAGCATAGGATATGATGTTGAGGCCGTGTTGTCGGACGATGGCGTCGAGGGTGCCATGTAGATGTTGAAGAGGGTCGGGCTCAGAGATGAACCCTCTTGGACTCCGCAGGTGATTTACGTGGGATCGGAGAGGAAGGTTGGCAGTCTGATCCTTTGGCTTCTTCCGGGGAGGAATGATCGGATCCAGTCGAGGCCTGTTCCTTGTATGCCGGCGTTGTGTAGTCTGGCGACCAGTGTGTGGTGAGAGATGGTGTCGAAGGCCGCTGAAAGGACGAGTATGATGAGGGCTGCGGAATGGCCTTGGTCCAGGAGTGTGCGGATGTTGTCTGTGGCGGCAAGTAGGATGGCCTCGTTGCTGTGGTTGGTTCGCAATCCAGATTGGGACGGATCAAGGATGGCGTTGTCATCAATGAAACGTGTCAGTTCCCTGTTGACTGTTTACTCTGCAACTTTGGCCGCGAAGGGGAGGAGCGAGATGGGCAGGTAGTTCTTGAGGTCGGTGGGGTCAGCTGTGGTCTTTTTTAGAAGGGGCCAGACTTCTGCACGCTTTCAGTTGTCTGGGTAGGTGCCTGTTTTGAAGGTGGTGTTGATGGTACGTTGCAGTTCGTGTGTGATGGCGGCCGCGGCTCTGTGGTAGATGTGTGGGGGCATGGGTTGGTGGGGGCCCACGAGTGGATGCCTTTGATGGTTGAGGCTATGTCTTCAGCTGTGACTGCCGTCCAGGTGGAGATGGTGGGCTGGCTGGTGTGTCTGGGGCCCGGGGTGTCTCGAGACGAGGGTTCCTCAGAGTGCGGAGTTGTGGCTGGTCTGGATCTGGAAGTGCAGGTGTTCGGCGGAGGGGAAGGTTTCGCTGAAGGTGGTGAGGCGGAGGGTGCTCTTGTGGGCAATGGCGAGGCACCCTCCCAGGTGGTTGGTGCGGTCCTTCCTCTGGATCTTGTATCCGTCCGGGATGGCGGTGTTGATGTCGGGAGCGGAGGAGGCGTTGGTCCAGGTCTCCGTGAAGAAGGCGATGTCGGGCGAGAGAGAGTCGAGTAGGTTCCAGATTTCCATGGCGTATTTGTGCACGGAGCGCCCGTTGAGGAGGATGCATCCTAGGGTGTCGCCGGTGCTGGCGTCGGCTGTGTTGGAGTCCAGGGTGGTGGTTAAGCTCTGGCGGCAGTGGAGGTAGGAGAACTGGCCGTGGGTCGTGCTTGCCGAGGCCTGTTGTCAGTCTCTGACTTTCCTGGGGTTGAGTGCGTGGAGGGTGGCTGTGCTGTAGCAGTGGGTGGCCCGTGATCCAGGCTTCCTGGCGCTGGTCGCGGTTGGGTTGCAGACGTGCGCAGACGGGCTTGTCTTAGGCACGCATTCTGTGCGCCAGCGGCGCTTGTCCGCTGCGCAATCGTGCAGCGTCCGCCATTAAGTAGGGGAGGGTGGGGGAACGATCAGCTGGGAGGCGGGAATGTGCAAGGGCAGGGGTGCCGTGCCGCAGGGGCAGCAGCGGCGGGAAGCGGGTAGTGCGGGCTCAGAGAAGCCAATAAAACAGTTAAAAAAGGGAAAAACAAGGGATAATTTATTTATTTATTTATTTAAGTATTTGTATAGCGCACATCTACCCGGAGGCGTCAAGGCGCTTGAAGAATCGACACATAGTGAACACTGACTGTCATATTCCCAGTCCTAACGCGGCGTTACAGAGTAAAGAGCCATGTCTTTAGACCCTTCCTGAAGGATAGCAGATCAGAGGCATTTCTCAAATCAAATGGTAGCTTATTCCACCATCTTGTAGTAATGCTGAAGAAACTTTTTCCACCCCATCTCTGAAGACGGAACGTGGGCTCGGCAATTAACTTCAGTGAAGTCGACCGAAGTGTTCGTCCAGAGATATGCCATTTAAAGTGCTTTATCAGGTAGCTAGGACCTGAATTTTGTAATGCCTTAAAGGCAATGCATAAGGCCTTAAACCTTATGCACTTTTCCATAGGTAGCCAGTGTAGAGTGTTAAGGGCATGTTTTGCTGATGTATGCTTGGCTAATCCGAATAGCAGTCTTGCGGTGGAGTTCTGGAGTACCTGTAGCTTAGCTAGAACCGATTTATTTACTCCTACCAGAAGCCCATTGCAATAATCGAGTTTTGATAACACCAAGGCTGACACCACAGTTTTCTGTAGGTTTGTTGGAATGAAAGGGAGCACTTTCCTTAAGATTTTCAAGGTGAAATAGATAGATGAAGTAAGCATTTTTATATGCTGGGAGAAGGAGAGGGTGGGGTCCATAATAACTCCAAGATTTTTAGCCTTGGCTACTGGGGCGGGGACAGCTCCCAATTCTGATGGCCATCAGTCTGAGGACCAGAATGTTGTATCCTTTCCAAAAAGTAAAACCTCTGTTTTATTTGAATTTAACTTAAGGCAGTTTTCGGCCATCCATTCACTGACACTTCTCATGCAATCCTTGAATTTTAGTGCAGTGTCCGGTTTTTTGCTTGAGATTGATATAATAATCTGTGTGTCATCTGCATATGATACCAGTTCAAAACCATGAGTTTTGATCATACGAGCCAAGGGAGCAACATAAATGTTGAAAAGGGTGGGGCTCAAGGATGAGCCCTGGGGCACCCCACATGGGAGTCTAAAGCATTTTGATTTAAAACCTCCTATTTCAACAAATTGTTCTCTACCATGCAGGAATGACTTAAGGAGTGCGAGGGCCGAACCACCAACTCCTGCCTCACAAAGTCGATCAATTAAAATGCTGTGGTCTACCGAGTCAAAGGCAGCTGACAGATCTAGCAGTATCAAAGCTGCCGATCCTCCTTTGTCAACTGCCATTCTGATTTCCTCGGTGGCGGTAAGCAAGGCAAGTTCAGTACTATGTTGTCGTCTAAAACCATACTGAGTAGGATCTAGGACTTGATTATTCTCAATAAAGGCACCTAGTTCATGATTCATATGTTTTTCCAGAATCTTAGCCGGTAGGGGTAGGCGGGAGATGGGACGGTAGTTTCCTACATCAGTTTTATCTAGATTGGACTTTTTAAATAAAGGTAGAATGGATGTCTTTTTCCATAGCAGGGGAAAAGTTGCAGTTCCAATGGCGGTATTTAGAACCTCCGTGAGAGGGCAGGCGAGTGTCTCGACTAACATATGGCTTATTTTCGGAGGGCAAGGGTCCAGTGGGGATCCTGACCTAGTTGCTACCAGAATCTTGGTGGTTAGTTCGTGATGTAATAATGCTATGTACCCTCAGGGGGTGGGCGGGTGGGTAGGACTGCTCCAAACATGGAGCAGGGAATGTGCGGATTGGCATGCACACTCAAGTGCGCAATGACTGTTTGGTCGGCCCACTCAGGCTGTCCAATGCATACATGCACACTTCTCTGTTCGCAATGCAGGCTGCATTACAGCCTGCATAGAGAACGTGCCCACCCCTCCGGCCCCTGGCTGCATGACTTGTCCCGTTGCCAATTAACAATCCCACCACCGCAACGCAGCGTTGTGATTGACTCAGGGGAGGGAGCCTGGCTGCCTACTTCCTTTTCCTGGAAGCAGACGCAGGAGAGCAGGAGCTACGAAGACACGGGACACGGCTTAGAGGTAAGACTTCCCTCAATAAATTTTAACAACCCACGCTCAAACACACATCCCCGTGTCCACGCACCATCCAGTGTTCTTTACGGGTTTTACCACCTCACAGCTGTCCAGACACCCCCCCGCACTTCTCAGTGGTGGCCGCTGTGCGCCCATGCACAGCGGGCGTACCACTTGTGTGCCAAAGGCACATACGTAGTTGCGATGCATGCCATAACATCGCATTCCATTCCAATACATACTAATACTAGGCATATTGCAACAGTAGAGTAGGTGTTGCATAGCGGAGACATGAAGATCACTGTTCCCACTACAGTGAGTGCAACCCAAAAATAACCTTTGCACAACAAATCCAACCGTGAACCCTGGAATTCCTTTCTGAACCCCCAAAAGACACCCAAAAGATCACATTTGAGACAAATGCACCCCCCAAATACCTCTTTGTTTTGGCACAAAACGCACCTAAGATTTAGACATTTGACCCCAAAATAACACCCAAAAATTCCAAAATTTAGCCAAAAACCCCCCCGATTTTTCATATTTTACCCCAAAAAACACCCCATTTTTCATTTTTTACCCCAAGAAATAGACAATTTTTCATATTTTACCCAAAGAATTAGTCCAATTTACATTTTTTACATCCAAAACCCATACACACCTGAAAAAGTTTAAATTACCCCATTACTGACCTCACAATGCGTTGTAATCAAATGCGATGTTAAGGGACCCGCGTTGTCGGAGTTGCGTTGTTAACGATGTACTGCCTGCGTTGTAATGGTCGTCTCCCGTGACAAAGGCAACACATAAGCTACGCCGTTTGCATCCGTCTGCCCCTGGGCCGTGCTCAGCACCAAGGTGCATTCCTCTTGGACACTCCACCGCTACTATGCCAGCACCCTCCTCGCCATCAACCCTGGACACCACCTCGCCTGCCAGGACAAATCACTGCTCCGTAACGGATATCGCCTTCGCCATCACTGACAAATACAGTATCACCCACAAGGAGCACCCCGACCATCAAGGAGGAGGCATTGCCGTCACCTACAGAGGCACACTCCGACTGACCACGCACTCTAATGTGCCAGGGGTGACCATGGACCACGTCAACTCCCAGATCAGGACCAAGCCCAAGAACATCCTCTGTGGCACCCTCATGTGCAGGCCCCCAGGGCCATCGCCCCCCATTCTACAGTCCCATTGTAGACATCATTGCACCCCAGGGTCTCCCATTCCCCGACGACATCCAACTCAGTGAACTCAAGTTCCACCTGGGCAACCCCAGTGACCAGAGCACCACCCCCTCCTGTCACCAACATCAGACGCAAGCAGCAAGTCACCTCAACAGGCCACAAAGCAGGACACATGGTTGAGCACGTCACCTCTGCCAGCGGGTACTTCAACTACAGCCACAACACTGGACTCTCCTGGCACTACCATCATTGGATGAATGACGTCTTTACCTTGCCCACCAGACGCCAGCGCCATCATCGCACCACGTCGCAGCTGGATCAAGGCCACCTCAGGACGTCTGGTCAACTGCCTCCGCACCAACACTCCACCAATGCTTCCAAACGATGACACCGCAGCGCGCAACCTCCACCAATGGATCTCCAACATCGCCAACATTCGGGCACCCCTCATGAACGGCACTGCGTCAGTGCCTTCCGCCTGCCTGATAACAGGCGTGAGGGTGAGGCAGTGCCATAGGGATAGGCTGGCCCCATGCATTGCTGGAGTTGCATCATGGTTGTGACACAACTGCAGCACTGCGTGACTTTAGCGCAGACAGATATGTCAGGATTCCTGACGTATCTGTCATTACTTGCGTCATGAAGCGCTGTCCAGTGAGTACAGCGCATCCATGCTGTTGCAAGGAGGGCGTAATGGGAAGTGTTGCTATGCTGTCTTGTCGCAGCGCAGCAACACTTTTCATGAGTCGGGCACAGGAATGCGCACTAACTCATTGATGGTGCGCATTCCTGCACTGTATTTTTGTCGCAGGGCAGCGCTGCAACATTGCTTGCAGCGCTGTCCAGCACCATAAACATGCATACATGTGGGCCCAAGTCTTGTCCCCATTTTTAAGACCAGCTATGTTTTGGTCTTAAGTTCCTGCAGCTAACGGGCATTAGCGTGACTTTTTTTATCGCTTCCTGGGTCCGGCCCATCTTTGTTAATAGGACGCAGTGGTGTTAGCGTGAGTTTTCCTGAAATTTTGAGAAGGAACGCCTACCTTGCATGTCATTAGCGATAAATATCGCTGGCATGCAAGGCGATAAGAAAACCTGCTGCTATCGCCGGAAAGATGTCGCTAACGCCTGTGAGCGACAGCTTGATAATAGGGCGTTAAAAAAAAAAAGGAAAGTGCCGCTAACGTGGCGATAAATGGCTTGATAATATGCCCCTAAATTTCATATGGATTTGTCATATGTTACATTTATTACAAAAAATAGATTTATAATAACACCCAATCCTAAACAATGTAGCTGCCTCACAGAGAATTAAAGACTAAGGGCCAGATTTACTAAGGGCTTGTGCTGCCCTTGCATGACACAAGTCGTTGCAAGGCAACACAAGCCCTTTAGTGGTATTTACTAACCCAGGCAAAGCCACCTTGCATGGCTCTGCGTGGTTTAGTAAATCCAAAGTAACATAAGGCACCCCATATTGCTGTCTTGTGTTACCTTTCGGTTGGGAGGCGTTTCTTGGGTGGAAAATGGGTGTTCCTATGGATCCACCAATGGGTTTTGGTGCATTCCTAGATTTACAAAGAGTTGTAAACCTGTGAATGTGTCAAAACGCTACACCTCCGAGACCCAGGCCTAATCAGCAGAAATATCTTTATTTCTCCTTGTTACTTCCTTTTTCTATGTGCCATGCATTCCTCATCACACATAGAAAGAGGAAAATGGCTTTAACAATTGTTTTTGTGCATAAAGGTGTTCTTTCTTGCACAAAAAGAATCCTGCTTCTTAATGCAGGCATGCTTGCACCATTGTGCCAGGGTCCCTGCATTGGCGCTAGCCAGCACACAGTGCGCCAGTGCGAGGAGGCAGCAGAAATGCAGCATATCTTTGTAAATATGTCACATTTCTGTTGTCTTGCTTTCACGTGATGCAGCTCAGCAAGTTGCCTTGCTGCGCTGCGTTGCATGCAATGTTAGTAAATCTAGCTGCTTGGGACTGATCTGGAGTTTTGCAGATGGATTATGTACCATCGCCATGGCAGAGTACTTTACCCCTGCCATGGTGAGGGTACTCAGCTCACCACATTTAGGGATGTCCGCTTCCCCAGCAGACATCTCTTGCATTTCCAGGGCTGTAAATGCATTGAAAGTTTGACGGATGGCTCCTGCAGCATTTCATCTCAAAGCGGGATTTTGTTTTTGAAAGAAAAGCAATGATCACTCTCCATGGGAGTTTTCTCCCATGGTGTGAGGGGCATTTTGCAGGTTTTACTGCCCCTTAGCACCAGGTTTTACCTTGTGGTGACGAAGAGTGAAAACTTTCTATTTGTCTGCCCACTCTAAATAGGGCGAGCAGACAAATGTTAAAACCTTTTGTCCCATCCTCCCTAGCTCTGGAGCATGCAAATGACCACACCACACACGGAGCTCTGTAACACCCGTCTTTATTCTTTGGCATGCAATCATTAACTGAACTCACTACATCATAAACTTTATTGACCACACCAAGACACACCCAGATACTTCCCAACTCATTATGTAACTTTGTAAGGAGTCTGCTGAGGACCACAAGGGTCTTACTGCACATGATCACACAACACCACATCCCCCCCTTTGTTAAATAAAAAGTACAGACAACAAATATACATTAGAGTTCCTCAATGAGTTGTCAAGGTGCCCGCATCAATCTCCTTGATCAAGTCGTACGAGGTGAAGAAGTTGCACTGTCATCTGGCATTGTAGATGTAGACTCAAATGCTTGACTTGAGCACTCAGGCGGACTTGACTCACTCGTGATGTCTGGAGTAGACAAACACCAAGGCAGATGCTTGAAATGTGACGAGTCTCTCGTAATGGACTTTACAGGACGTTGAACATTACTTGTTATGAGTCTCAATGGATCAGCATCAAATGGAGTGTCAGTCTTGCCTTCTATTTTTGCTTGAGTAGGACCAGGTTTCCTTTTCCGAAAACCATTTCCCAAGTGCATCTGCGCTTATCTGCATAGGCCTTCATCTTGATTTTGCAAGTAGTGTCCGTGACATGAATCTCATCAGTGTCTATTACTCAATTTGTGGTCCTTTGTGGTAGCTTTGTCCCAATGGCTCTCCCAAACAGCAAGGTTGGAGGGCTTTCACCTGTTGTAGAATGGGGAGTTGACACGAAAGGCTGGACATAAGGCTGACGTGAGAGTGATTCCTTCTAGTGCAGCACGCTTAACCACATTCTCCAGGGTGCCCATAAATTGTTCAACAACACCATTTTCCTGTGGCCAGAGAGGTGTGCTTTTCTGATGCTTGACATTCAAGCTATTAAGAAAGTCCTTAAACTCTCTGCTATTGAAGGGTGGACAGTTGTCAGATTTGAGAATGGAGAGAACACTCCACGCTGCGAAAATATCATCCAGCCTCTCGATGAATTTGTCATGGGTGGTCAATGATAAATCTTTCACTGATGGAATACATGAGTACGCATCAATAACGATCATGAGATGATGTCCATTGTTTAAGAGTCCAAAGAAATCAACTGCAATTTTCTCCCACACTTGTTTAGGAAGGTCAGACATATTTAGCTGATGCTGTGTTGTCTTGGGAGATAAGCAGCTAAGCAGGTGATATGCTTTCTCTGGGGGCTCTCTTGGTGGCAACAACGCCACAATGTCCTTCGTGTGCCAATTAAATGATCTGTTGTCTCAAGCTCTCAGGTATGACAATTCTCGCACCTCTTAGTACAATACCTTCTTGAGTGAGGGAAAGTTTTTGCTGCACATTTTGGAATTTTTGATATTCAACGTTGTCAGTGAGAGGTTGAGTATGTTTCTCCATGATTACGTTGCAATGATATCCTTGAATGTGAGCATTTCTCTCCCTTTGTTGGTAGCAGCAATGATCTGCTCAATGGATAGAGCTGCAGGGGTGAAAGACTTTACTATGAAATTGATATACTCTTCAGCCGCTTTATACGTTGCACTGTGACACTGTAACGAGACTCGTAAGAAGTAATCTGTGAGGTTTTGGCCCTTCCATGGCTTATGTGCAATAGTGTAATCATACTCTTGCAATCACAACTCCCACCTCTCGATGCGAGGGGGCATAGTTATGTTATGTTAAGGGGTTTTATTAAGCGCTCGAATGTCCAACGGGCGTCATGGCGCTGGCTGAAAGGACCACAATGAGATTTGACCCTTAAGAGAAAATTAGCAGGACCTGAAAAGCCAGGTTTTTAATGCTTTCCTGAAACCCAACAGATTTGGCATTGATGTAATAGAAAGAGAGAGTTTGTTCCAAGCTTTGGAGGCGCTCACAACAAAGCCTCTTCCGCCCCAGGTGGCACGCCAGTATCTGGGAACAGAAACCAGCTTTACCGAGGCGGATCTTAAAGATCTGGAAGGTAAGTACCATCTGAAGCTGTTTTTGAGGAATTCAGGACCTTGATCATGCAAAGCCTTGTAAACAATGCAGAGAGCCTTAAATAGCACTCTCTGCCTCACTGGAAGCCAGTGTAGCTTCTTGATAGAATCTACTACAGAATGAAATCTAGGAATTTTCAATAGAGTCCGAGCCGTCGCATTCAGTAGTGTCTGCAATTTATTTAACACCTGCTGGTGGGTGTTTAGGTACAGGCCATTCGCATTGTCAATTCTGGACATAACCAAAGAAGTGACTACTGTTTTCTGTAGATGAATGGGTATAAAAGGAAGGATCTTTTTAACTAATCTCAAAGGGCCAGATGTATCAAGCTAAATTGCATTCGCAAACGGTGTGAATCGCAAAATTTGGCCGTTTGCAAACGCAAAATGGCCTCATCCAATGTATGAAAGCTTAGCAATCGCACAATTGGTAATCGCAAAAAATGTGAATTCCAATTTTGCAAATCCCAATTTAGCGAATCCCAATTTGCGAATTCGCAATTTGGGACTCTCAAATTGTGAATTCGCAATTTAGGAATCGCAAGCCAATGTATGAAACATTCGCAATTTGCGAATAACCCAAAAATCTCAATTTTGCACGTGCAAATTACCACCAACTCAAGTCATGTGATAACCAGGTGCAAACTATTTAAACAGGCCCAGAGGGCCTCAGAATCTTTCACAATGGCAGCGCTGTATGTCATAGCGAGGAGGATGCAGATTCAAGCAGCAGCACAGAGAGGGAGGAGGAGACAGAAACGCATTTACAGAATGCCCATAACACTGTTTCAGCAGACAGAGGAAGAAATCCATGGCAAATATAGACTAGACTCAGCAACAATACTAGACCTGATAGCTGACCTACATCCAATACTGGGCCTCAGACCCGCAGGACCCAAGCCATTCCCAAACATGTGCAGGTCCTATGTTCACTGCACCTACTAGCATCAGGGAGCTACCAGGGGGTGATAGCTGCAGCAGGAGGGGTGTCCCAAAGTTGCTTTATGAATGCTTTCTTGGATGCAATGGTACAGAATATACACTATTACATCAGATTCCCCACTACACAACAGGTATTGCAGCAGACCACATTGGATTACTACCAGATAGCACAATTTCCACATGTAATTGGGTGCATTAATGGAACACATGTAGCCATCTGCCCCCCTCAGATAATGAGTATGTGTTTAGGAACAGGAAATCCTTTCATTCACTCAACATCCAGGTCATATGTAATGCCTCACACATAATAACTGACATAGTGGCCAAATATCCTGGTGGTACGCATGATTCATTCATATTCAGACACAGTGGAATATACACACGTCTCACGGGGGGTGAATTTGGCGAAGGATACCTGCTAGGTAAATGCATGTTACTCACTCTGATAGACTCCTTAGATATGTAGAAATAGGACAGTGATGAACCTATTACCTTTCATCCTGTAAGTGACAGTGCATATGCTGTGCGCTCCTTCACACTCAAACAATACCTCAATCCTGCAACTCAGAGTGAAAGGAAATACAATGCTGCACACAAGTCGACGCGCAATTTCATAGAGCAGACATTCGGCCTACTGAAGAGTAGGTTCCGCAGTTTACACAAAAGTGGACGTGCACTGCAGTATAGGCCAGAGATCTGTTGCAAAATTGTGGCCACTTGTGCCATGCTGCACAACCTAGCAACAACCAATGGCATGGGACCTCACAGATTCGGAGTATGATGAAGAGGATCAACCACGTCCACCTCACAGAGCAGCAGGTGGTGTTGGTGCAGCAGATGGCAGACAGAGAGTTATGATGAAATAACAAGCAACTATTTCTAGGTGAGTAATGATGAGACAAAGCACCTCATGACTGTTGATCAACTGTGTTTTTATTCACCTTAACATCAGGTAAACTGTGTGCACACAGCCATCAACTCCTTACTTATATGTGGCTTTTGTAGGTCAACATGGCATATATACAGACCAAGCACAACATTCAGCACTTTTTGTCGTATGCCATGGGTTACCTCACCCATTTGCATGCCTCAGTCACACCACTGACTACTTCTTACGGCCACGCACAGCACTAGAGCGGTCAATGTTTACACTGGCCTCCCTTGATGAGGCCTCGGATGCTGTACCTTGCCTTGCACTCTGCCGTCTGGGCTCAGTCACCGGTGGAGTAATGCTGCTGTGGCTGGAGGCCTCCTCACTGTCCCCTGCACCCAGCAGACCTGTCCCAGCTATAGTGGCTGTCTGTAGCTGTTCAACAGCAGTGGTGACCTGCACCAATCCCCTGGCAACATCATGACTGCAGTGGGCCATTTCCACCTGCATGGACACAGTGCGTCTGGACAGGACATCTGTGACATTGCACAGACAGTTAACTGCCTTTGTGTAACCATCCAAACGGCTAAATAGGTGGTGCTTTTCGTGGTGTTTGGAGGCATGCTCCCTCTGCATGGTGGTACAGAGCTCTTTAATCACTGCTGCCATGTCCCTTAGACTTTCTGCATTTCTCCTATGGTCCTCTGCCACTGTGTTGTTCATCTTCTGATGCCGTCCTTAATGTCAGTCATGTTGTGATTCAGACACACAAGCTGCCTTTGCATTGACCTCATGCTTTTTAATTGCAGCCACTGCACCTTCACCATAGTGCCCTCCAGTCCAGCAAAGACAGAGGATTCCTCTCCTTCGTCAGCGGCACCATGTGCTCTTGCTCTGGGTCTCCTGCGATTGGTGTTGCTACGCTGCACGGGAGACTGATCACTTTGACGCTGTGCCTGCTCATCTGGCCTTGGCTGTGGTTCATCTTGGATGTCTTCCCCTTCTACCTCCAACTCCTGTAGTGGAGCCACAGTGTACCTGCGTGGTCTTGGTGCAGGTGTTGGTGGTGTTTATTGTCTGACTCTTCTTCTCCTGCCTGTTCCTGGATCTCAGCTGGCTCATCTATTGGTGTGTCTTCACCCTGTGGCACAGGTTCATCTGTGAATATAACAAAACTACTTATTGTGTGTCCTGCTTTCTGTTATTTGGAAATGAAATATACTTGAGTTGGTATACCTATTTGATGTGTTTTAATTGGTTATTTACTGGTGTGTCTCAACTGCGGATATGTTTATCAGTATCATTGCTTTACTATCTTATGTGTCGGACTGCATCTCCCATGATGCATTGCTGGGTAGTAACAAAATTGTGGACTGGAGTGGCAATCTAACTTTTTCATGAAGTCATTTCTAAGTGGGGTGTTTTGTGAGTAATAGGGCAGCGGTATTTTAGCATGCATCCTACCTTGGCTGGTGTTGGTTGTGGCTGAGCTGTCGATGTCTGCTATGCCACTGATGGATTCAGGCTGTCGGGTGGACTCCACCAAGTTCTCAAGGGGTGTGGAGGCCGGCTGTGTTGATGGTCCTCCACCGGTCTTCTTGGCGTCCGCAAGCCTGCTTGCCACCGTCTCTTTTGCCCTTCAGTGCAAGTCGTACCATCGCTTGCGTAAATCTTGTATGGAGCGATGTGTGACCCCTATTGCATTTACTTTGGCTTGGATGTCCAGCCAGATTTTCCTCTTCTCTGACTGGGGGATGTGTAGGGATTTTTTTCCAAACAGTTGCTCATGGCTCTTCACCATTTCCTCAATGAGGACCTCCAATTCTTTTTCACTAAACGTTTGCTTTCTCTTGCGTCCTGCAGCCTCCTTTGCCTTCTCCTGTGAAGCCATTATGTGTATTTGTGCCTGTCTCTGCACTCCTGAGTGGTGTGCTCCTGCTCTCAGCCTCTTACACAGCCTCTGGCACTCAGAAACAGCATGGGGAGACACACCTCCTGGTTGTGATGTCATCAAACTGCATTGGAATAGCAGATTCGCTATTTTGCGATTTTTTATTTTGCGAATTCGCTATTACAGAATCGCTAATTGAGAATCTGTAATTGCGAATGCGAATATTACCGATTCGCAATTTTTTTGCAATTTTTTTCCTGCATTGCATTTTGCGATTCCCAAATAGCGATTCAGCAAGAATTGCTATTTGGGAATTACAAAATGCTTTTTGATACATCTGGCCCATAGTGTAGAAAGCAGCTGAAGTGACTGATTTGGCCTGATCCACGAAGGAAAGAGAGGCGTTAATGATTACTCCCAAATTTTTGGTTTTCTTAACCGGCAGAGGGAGAGGGCCTAACTCTACTGGCCACCATTCCGGAGACCAGAAGGATGGCGAAGGACCGAAGATGTGCACCTCCATCTTTCCTGAGTTTAGTTTCAGACAGTTCTTATCCATCCACAAACTCACCACTTGCACACAATTACGAAATCTTGAGCCATCTACTATCTAATGAGACGACAATCTGAGTGTCGTCAGCATAGGAGGTAAGGGTGAAACCAAAGGATCTAATGAGGTCAGCTAAAGGGTTGACATAGATGTTAAAAAGTGTGGGGCTAATTGCCGATCCCTGGGGTACACCGCAGGGCAGCGAGAATTCCTTAGTCGAAAAGTCACCCAGACGAACTGACTGAACCATTCATTAAGGGACGAGTCCAGCAGCTTCCATGCCCCCTTTGTCACCCCTATCCTGCTCAAACTCTCCAACAGCAGCCCATGATTTACCGTATCAAAGACCGTTGATAGGTCAAACACGATCAGAGCCGCTCTGCCCCTGTTGTCAAGTGAGCTCCTGATTTCCTCCGTAGCTTTTGAGAGGGCAGATTCAGTGCTCTGCCCAGCCTTGAAACCAAATTGGGTAGCGTCCAGTAAGTTGTTATCCTGGACATAGCTAACCAATTGCTCATTCATGATCCTTTCGATCAGCTTGGGGGGAAGTGGTAGGCAGGAAATCAGGCAATAGTTGTTCGGATCTGAAAGATCTAGAGAAGGTTTTTTAATAAGCGGCAAAACAAGTGCCCTTTTCCATTCTGATGGAAACTGGCCCCAGCAACACATGCGATGGAAAATCGCAGAGAGCTTGGGCACAATGGTATCAGCCACTAAGGCTGCAATTTTAGGTGGACAGGGGTCACAGGGTGACCCAGATTTAGCTGACCTGAGCATATCAGCAACTCTCTCAGTAGAGGGCGAAATGAAGAGACTAAAGGTATTATTTAGCTGAGAGTTAGGAAGAGCCTCTGAGTCAGATGACATAGACAACAGAGAAGAGGAAAAGTTCTTAAAAACCCCCTCAACTTTCTCCCTAAAAGCAGTTGCCAGAGTCTTGCAGACTGTGGTCATTGCCATTCTTAGCGCTAAGCGAGGAAAGTTTCTGGACTGTCGCGAATAGCTCTTTCATTGAGTTTGACACTTCTTCCACTTTGGTGGTATAAAAAATAGACTTTTCCAGGATAATCAGTTTTTTGTACTCAGCTATGCATTTTTTATAAATACTGTTCTCCTCCTCAGAATACCCTGCTCTCCATTCTTTCTCCTGCCTGCGACAATCCTGCTTAGCTATGCTAAGTTTGTCAAAGAACCATGGTGCAGATAATTTTTGTCTTTTTATCAGTGACTTTTTAACTGGCGCCAGGACATGAGCTGCTGTGTCCAGCCAGTGCATGTAATGTGCCACTTCAAGTTCCAACTCCTCCGATTCATTTGGAGTGGAGCTATGTAACAGAGTGGCCAGTTCATCAGCTCGAATATTATGCTACTTTCGAGAAGAGATCCATCTGGGGTGGCCTGCTAATGTCTGACTTGATGAAACGTAACTAACGTGGTGGCTTTTGGAATTCCAAAAATGGTGAGCAATGCCTGGTGTTCAGTGACAAGGGTGAAATACTTTCCGTACAGAAACACATGAAAATGTTCACAAGCCCCATTACAGCCAGGTTCTCTTTTTCTGGCTGAGAATAGGCATGTTCAGTCTGAGATAGACTTTTGCTAGCATAGGCCACACTATATCACTAAGCAATTAGATGTCCATTGTGTTGAGGAAGGATCACTCCCAACGCCACCAGGCTTGCGTCTACTATGATCTCAGTATGTAACTTTGGCTCAAAATATGCCATTTTAATTGCATTTTCAATTGCATGTTTGGTTTTCTTGAAACATAGGTCACATTCAGAGGACCACTGGAAGGGAATATTCTTATTTGATAAATCTCTTAATGGAGGTACTCACCATGGCAAAGTCACAAATGTATCTGGAGTAATAGCGGGTCATGCCTATGAAGGATCCCAGCATGGTTACATCTTGCGGGGGACAAGTGGATGACTATGCTTGTAATTTGTCAGGGTCAGATTAAGTTCCCCTTCAGAGAAAATATACCCAAAGCATTTGAGTTTGGTTTTGTGAAACTCACACTTTTCTGCATTTAAAGTGAGACCTGCATCAGTGAGCAGGTAGCATACTTGTGTAAGATCTTTGTCATGGTCCTTTCATGTGGCCACAAACACTATTACAACATTGGAATGTTGAATACGCCATTGAAGACAATGGAGTGCTCTGGGCTGCTAATGCCTGGTAGAATCCCGGAGCATCAACATTCCATTGTTTGTTTGCCGCTGTTGCTGTGAACAAAGGCCTCACAGAGCCCGAGGGGATTTCAATCTGCAAGGTTCCACAAGGCCTTTGTTTTACAAATTAGAAGATTCTGTCCTCTAGGGGCAGAATGTTCTAATAACCTCAGAGCCCTCCGTAACTGGCTCTACTTGCAATTAAAAGACTGCTCCCTTGTTTAATGCCCTTGCCTTCACCTCAGGCCTTTAATGCTAGAGCAGGCCTTTAATGGCCAGTAGAGCCTGCTACGGTGGGCTCTAAGGCTATAGTATATCATCAATGTAGTTAAAAGCATGTGTGACAGGTTGAATTTATCGGCGAATGACATCCTGAAAGATAGCTGCAGCTGAAGACACATCAAAGCTGAGTCTTTTGTATCTGAACAAACCAAGAGTTGTAATGTACCTACAGTTCTCTTCCAGCTGGAGTTGATGGTTACCTTTTTTAAATCGAGATGAAAGAAGACTTTGGCAGCAGTTAGCTGTGTAATCATGTCCGCTATCTGTGGACCTGGATGTCTTTCTCTCGATTGCTTTGTTGTCCTGGGGCATATCAATGCACACTGCACCTCCACTGTCTTTTTTGGCACTACCACTATGGGTGAAACCCATGGCATCAGACGAGTAGAGTGTTCTATGATGTCATGTTTTAATAATGTTTCCAGTTCTTTCTCATCAGCCTCCTGTAAATTAAAAGCAATCCAATGGTTTTGCTGAGCAACAGGACGAATGTCCTCATTAATGTGAAGTTGCACTTTCATTGTCTTGAGTTTGCCTAGTCCATGAAACAAAAATGGGAATTGACTATTTCAGAATGAGGATTGAGGTTGTTGTTGATGGATATCAGTCTCATGTCAGCAGCAGTGCTGAAACTGAGTAGACACGAACTTGACGAAGTACCTTGGAGGACATGAATTGGTGCTTGTACTGTTGTTTTCTTATGCCTCATGGTCCCTACGAATGACCCTTGACTTTGCAATGGTGTAGAAGCAGCCCATGTGTACACCTTTGTTTTAAATGGCATTAGGCGTGGTATCAGAGACAATTCGTTCTATTCTTCTGCTGGCATGATATTGATCGATGCACCCTTGTCTATAATAAAAGTTGTAGGGCAGCCATTCACCTTTAGCGTGATCTTGGGGCACTGTCCAAATGACTCTGGTTGCTTCACATGGCGATCTCTCTTTGACTTGTGTTCTTCTTTACAAGCAGCCAATCCTACATGTGCACATCGTTCTGCAGTCGATATCACCATTGCACATCCATCTTCTTTACTGTCGCTCGATGTTGACGTTGAAGAGCCTTCGGAAGAGGAATTTGATGATGATTGACTTTGCTTAGTATCTACTTGCCTTAATTGATGTTGCAGTTCTGCTTTGTGGGCATGGCTAGAATGCTTCTGGAACTTTCTGGCATCCATTTTCTCTTCTCGTCGTGACACACTTAGGGGCTTTTTATCAAAGAATAGCGATAAACATCGCTAAGCGCACTTACCGCATTTCTGTTTTTTGCCGTCTATCGCTGAATTACATCGCCGTGTTAGCGGCGTATTATCAACGCTTTGCTAACAGGCGATGTCATTCCAGCGATAGACGGCGAGAAACAGAAATAGCGCGTGAAATCCAGCGATGATTTCACAGCGCTATGGAGAAGCTTGCTGATAGGGGAGAGTGGACCTAACAAGTCAATCCACCTCCCATTATCAGTATAGCTAAGTCGATTCAAAAGCAGACGTTCAATACCTGCGATAACCGCATTTAGCGCGGCTTTTTTAATTGCTTCGCGGTTCTTGGGCTGCGTTGATAATAGAGCGAAGTTGTGTCTGCGAGTGTTTCCATGACGTTTTAGTCAGGAACGCCTACTTTGCATGTCATTAGCGATATATATCTCTGACATGCAAAGTGGAATAAAAATGACAGCTAACGCCTGGAATCCTGCGATAACGCCTGTTAGCGCAGGCTTGTTAATAGGGCGATAAAAATATCGCCGCTTTTTCGGCAAAAATTGCAGCAAAAGTGGCGATATTGTCCTTGATAATATGCCCCTAAGTTTCTCTTTTGCTTTGCCATTTTTTTTTCACACCGCCTTTACATATCTGTCCAATGGCAGGACATTTACCTTCATGTGAAAATGAGAATCCACATCGGAAACATAATTTCCTTTTCTTCTGAGACATCGTCTTATGGGCCTCCACTTTGTGTGTTCTGCATACTTTTCATGATCAAAGCTGATTCATTCTGGGCTGTTTCAGCTTCCATGTCAGCAGCCTGTCAAACTGCATGTTCCTCAGCTCTTGCAGCCATGAGAACCTTTTCTAGACTGAGTGTCACTCTCAGCGTGTGTCCTCTGAATGAATTGGAGAGGCAACCATTGATGACTCTGAGTCTCATTGTTTCTTTGTCATTGAATTCTCTGTGAATCTGTGAAGTAATTGAACGTTTCGATCCATGCCGTTCATCTAGTGCCAATATTCTGCTTTTTGGAGATTTCGAAGGGAAGTGGTGGTTTCAAAAACACAGCAGCATCATAACTTGTGTTTTGACTTACTGACATTGAGAGTAAATGCTGTCCCAATGACTGTCGCTGCTCACTTGGACCTGCACCTTCTGTAAGCATCAGCCATGTGCTTACATCTGGATCATCATGCCCATGCTGATGTTGTACGGCGCCCTCTTCTTTCTTTTGGTGAGTAACAGTTTTGTCTCTTGCACTTGTAAGTCACCAATCTCCACCTTGTGCATCTTATCTGGTTGTTGTTGCCATTAGCGTTTCTTTCTGTACTGATGATGGCTCTGTGTTTCCCTGTGGTGCAGTATCTCTTCTTTCTGTCTTACCAGTAGTCCTCTGGCAGGCTTTCTGACTGCGCTCCTCTGTAGGGCCTTTACCTTCTTCAAGGGCCTTGTAAGAGTTAGAGCAGTGCTTTGACTTCACTTGCACCAACCGTAGACTGCTTCTTGGGGTGCACTTGGCACGCACAAGCAGTTTGCTGGACCTCAGCAAACTCTCAGTGAGAGCATCCTTGTTCCTTCAGGGCACGTATCCCCTACTCACCGCCAGTTGCCACATCCTCCCTAGCTCCTGAGCACGCAAATGACCACGCCACACACAGATCTCTGTAACGCTCATCATTATTCTTCTGCATGCAACCATTAACTGAACTCACTACGTCATAAAATTTTATTAACCACACCCAGACACATCATGATACCTCCCAACTGATTACGTAACTTTGTAAGGAGTCCGCCAAGGACCACAAGGGTCCTACTGCATATGATCACACAAAACTGCACCTTTGACATCCATTACTCTGTTGGTCCATTGGAGGTGCATGTCGGCGGCAGACACAGAATATTCTCCGTCGTACACATACTGATAGCCCGCTAAACTCCAGCTGGGGTGAGTGGACCTTCAGTTTGGCGGACAGCGTACTCCCTTACTGTTGCAATGGAGTAATCTATCCGGCAAACTCTAAATCCGGCCCCAAGTTATTTACAAGATGAATATTACTGCTAAATTACTGTAATTGTTGCAATTTTGTAGCAAAACACATAGGATTTCATTATACATTAAATTCATGCAGCAGCAATGCTGTAAAGGAACATTTTATTGCAAAAAATAAAACATTGTATACCAGGAGTGAAAATGTGCAACTTGCAGCCCTCTTCCTTTTTTTATTGCTTATTCAGCACAAATGTGAATTGGTGCAGCTGGGGTCTATGACTGCCAGACCGAATGGGAAGAACCTGAGAAGCTGTACTAACTCGAATTAATGAACAGTGTAAAATGAATGAGCAGTTGTGGAATCACATTTTAGGTGAAAGTTAGAAAAAGGTGCATCCATCTGTTCAAGTAAACTGAGGGGCAGATTTACAAGCCCCTTGCAACACCTTTGCGCCTCCATTGCGTCACGACGCTGTAGTGTAGCTCCTATTTCCCTAATAGGCTCTGCGCATTGGAATAATATATCCTATAGGTTTGACATAGGACTAAGGTCAGTATGTCCCTATCGAGTATATTAAACTTAATTACTTGTGCCAGCTAGCTCAGAGGCCACTAGAAACTCCTTGACAACAAGAAGGGAGTAGTTTCTGGCAGCCGCAAAACATGACCACTGTGTTTCCCTTTACAATCAGAACGTGTCCCAGAGTCGTGGAAACAATAGATAACTATTTCACTCAGCTCAGTCGTGCATGCTTAGTTTTCTCCAAGTTACACAGAAAGAAATAGATGGGCGTTTCAATAAAAGATTTATTGAACAGTCTTGTTTCTGGTGTAAGTAAAATGTGCTGTTACGATCACAAGACAGTATGCAAGATAAATAATGTACAGTGTGAGCAGTAGAAATAAATAATACTGCGAGAGCATTATCTTTTAGTATATATGCATTTACATAAATAACACAGACTAAAAATGCGAGTACTCATACGATGCGTTTCTAATCTAGTTCTACCCCAATGTACCTAACCTAACCTAGGTATAGGACGAGGTATGAAGTAGGTGAAGTATTCCTTGCTATGGTATACTAAGAGTACGCTAACCCCAGTATGCCTAGTATGCCAAGAGTCCCTCTAGGTTCTAGTCTGCTCCATACCTGAAGAATGAGAGAGGTAGGAATCTCTTTGCCAGACTCGAACTCCAACACCCCGCAAGGGAAGTCAGATCACTGGAAGCTGGACTCTCTGCGTGCAGGGATAACAGCGTCTTCTCAGTGCGTCAGGCTGGGAAACGGGCTCCTCTGAAGTCGAGGGCTCCTCTGATTTACAGGGGTTAGGGAAGGTATATTTATACCTGAGAATTACCTCAGAATGTTAGCATTGACGTGAGTCGGACAGCGGAAGACGTCATGAATGAACCCCAAAGGAATAATGGTTCATGCATAATATATGAGTCCTTGAAGAAATCAATAGTCCTGGACTAAGGAAACTCCCGCAGCCTAAGGGTCTGTTCTTCAAGAACTCGTTGTGACGTTAGGGTGGACGGATGTCAGAGACCATGCCTGTATTTGGAGTGCACTGTTTAATGCCTAAATAAGGGCTGGGTTTTTATGCCTATATAAGGGCAGGGCGAATTGTGCCTATATAAGGACATGATACTGGAAAGCCCATTTATGGACACCCTAAGAGGAATACAACACCCACTCCACTTTCGTGTGTACGATAATACTAAAATGCTAAACATTTAAAATGCTAAACATTAAATGGAGTACCGCATATTTAAAAATATTTCTTAAAAGCATTAAAAAACATAGTAAAAAATGCAAAAGGTACTGTACATTTGAAGCAAATGCTTTTCATTACAGGCATAAAGTTCGAAAATAAATGCAATTGGAATGAAATAAGCAGTAATATTTACAAACAACAGAAAATGATCGATAAGTTGTTCAAAAATCAAAGTCATTTCATGTCATGAAAATTAATGAACTGTTTTAGACACACAAGCTGACTAAGTGTCCGTGGAAGTACCTGGAAGTCTGTATTATAAGGCTAGTTCTACTTTAAGCAGGTTGAAGTGCCATTTTCGTTTGAAAAATGGGAAAAAGTTCAATTTTGGTAGAGTTCCAAGTTGTTTTGAAAAATGAAGGCCAAATTGTTACTGCATCTCTGGAACACTGTATGCTGAATCAGAGTCAGTTAACGGGTCTGGTGTAAACATGAGATCATCCACTTCTATAGACAAAACATCGTCCACTGTAGTTGGTGTCAGTTGGAACACCTCGTGTAGCAGATTAATTGCACAGAGATGTGAAGCTTTGCTTCCAGCATAGGGTGCCGCAGCAAAGTTCGCGTCCGTTGTTACCTGTGTGCCTGTAGATCTTTCTCGTACCTCAGCAGCAGCCGGAAGCGTCTGTGAGATCTCAATGAATGCTGACATCAGGATTGGTAGCCTCTGGGGACAACACAGAGCATGGGCCGTTATCTGGACCAGCAGAGTATCGACATCCGTTGGCGTAGCTGATGGAAATGTTAGACAGGTGTCCAACACGCATTCTTCACCGCATAGCAGGCATCGTAGAACAGGTAAGATGCAATCTTGCCAGATTGGTCTGAATGACAGGAACCACGTTGTATTAAGGTCCCGTAGACGAGTCATGCCCAATAGCTGTACTATTCGCTCACGGCACTTTCGTTCAAGGAGAGCTTTCTCCATTTCGCTCGGAGTGATGTCTGCGAATAGGCTGGCCATAGCGCAATAGCAGGAAGAGAAATAGAATTCCGGCAGCAAGTGCTAGAATTAATGGTATGCCACCAAACACCGAATGTGCAAAGTTCGGGATGATTCCGAGTATTGCCTGGAAAGGTGCTAACAGACCGGTACAGATGCTCTTAAATACATGTATAATTCCACTTGTATCAGACATGTTGAAGATACGTGATATAATTTCTACGAAATGTATATGGCAGTTTGTACGTATTAAAGTCTGTATCTCAGCCGAAGTCCTTGCCACTTGTAGATCATAGGTTTCTTTGGCCGAGGTCAAAGGCACTGTTTGCTGTAAAAGCATGGCTTTCATTCTGCTCAAAGTATCAAATCTTATAAAAGAGACGTTCAGCGAAGGCCATAGAGGCGACTCCCTGACTGTGTCTATTGGGGCAAACAATACTTGCATACAGCAAGTGACCCTGGAGTTGACCGTTACTAGATATGGGATGCCTGGCAGCATGCCGCAGCAACTCTGATCATTCAACATGAGGTAACTCCCATTAGAAAGTTGTCCAAACGTTGGATTAATCACAGCAGCTGGTGTACCCTGCTGATGGCAAGACAAATTTGCCACAGAACCATTACAAGCCCCGTGTAAAGAAATGTCCTGACATATAAGCGAACCGCTCAGTGCAAGTTCACAGTGTGTACCGCTTAAAAACACTTCACGATCCCCACTCCAACATCTATATGTATACGGTAAATTCCAAGATGTCTTAATGTATTCCTTACCCAACCTTTCATATTTGCCTGCTTGCATTTGTCTGAGGCAATACTGAAACTGAAAAGTACTCACAGGTAATGTTATTTTGCCATGAATCAGCCATTCTGTAGCTGGTTTTTCTGCCACTGTGAATGGTAACTTTTCCAGTTTTTCAATGCTCAGCACTGTATACCTTGCTCCTCTTTGTGCCAGTTCGATCTGTTTATCAGTTAGATTGTATTCTGCAAACAGAGCTGATGTGTTGATGAAACGCCAAGGCACATAGCCCGCTCGCAAAGATTGCAGCGTCCAGCTTAATAACATAATAGAACGTAATTGAGACTGGCCTTGCTGTAACATCGCCAAATCTTGTTCTAGTATGTCGATAGCAGAGGATACAATGCCATCCAATGAATATATTCTGGAGGACAAAGTTGTTAACCCATTGTCGACCACAGAGAGTGTTTTCTCTAAATTAATACGATCAAGTTCACGTATTCGTTCTGCGGCCTCCATCTGTGACACTTTCCATGCTTCATCATAGGCAGCATAATGCGAGCATATATGAAACGTCTTTGACGCGGTTTTCTTGGTCCAAGCAAGAATTCCCTAAGGTCTGCGTCCTTTTTAAGTAAGGATAAGTGTTGTTTCACATCCTGTAGTGTAGACTTGTGCAGCCAATCGAGGCATAATTTTCCTACACTGTATGTTGTTACTACCCCCGGATGTTGTCTTTGGACATATCTTGGGTCTGGCCTATTAATAGAAAAGCCCTGAGTTTTATTCAGGTATCTTTCATGACAGTTATTCGTGTCTGTGGGCCAGATCAACCATTTTTTCCAATCAGGATTAGATCTGTTGAGTTGTAGTATATTGTCAACTGTCACCACTGCCTGTGTATCGTTATCTCTGGCAGGTGTTGGTACAGAAGGTGTGTTCATTTCTTTGATCTTGGCTAATCCAAGACAAGACGTTTGTTGGATGGTTTCATTCAAAAACATTATTTGTTCAGGGATGATGCAGGCTCTAAATAAAGCTTCTATCCCCTGCACTTGCCATTCTTTAGTACCCCAGACAGTTTTTGTGTCTATTGTGTCTTTCCAAAAGTCGAAACCCTGTCTAGACAGTTGGGCATTAAATAATTCAGAGTAAATCTGTTTTGTATTTGTTAACATAATTTTCAGCCCTGTCTTGTTTACATTTTTGTAGTAAAACATTTCTGGTTCAGATGTATTGTATCCTGAAAAATATGGAAACTTACTAGCAAATGTTTTTGAACTACCTTTAGGTGGTGTAGGACAATGTTCCCATTGGTTAAACATAAACACATTTCTTGGATATGCGGATTTATGCAAATAATGATGACCATAGTGGTTATAACAATACATTTGTTCATAGTCTGATGAACCCTCTAAATATTCATGTTTAGAAAATGCAGCAGATTTTTCTAGGTCAAACATTATGTCATTCACAGTCTCAAAGTCCCAATCATCTGAATAGGTACTGGACGTAATTAGATCACTTAGTGAAATTTTAAACAAATGTGGAATGTTCAATTGTTCCATCGGACCGAAGATTTCAAAATCAGTTTTGTCCCATACTATACCATCCTGTATAGGAACAGCTGTGATGTTCACTGTTGACAAGTCTCTTGCTTCACGATGGGAAGATTTATGAGGTTTCAAAAGTACGTTCACGCCTTTTCCTTCATTATTCACATGGATGTATCTGCCACTTATAAGCACGCTCACAGTTGTTACCAAAGCTAGCCAGAGCAGGAAAACAAAAAGTCCAGATGTAATCCAGAGTTCAATTCATGGAGAAACCAAGGGGTATATCTACAAGGGCTGGCGATAATTATCGCTCAGCGCTCTTAGCGTGAGGATAATTATCGCCGGCCAACTCTGAATTTTATCGTGGAGATAGCGTGCTATCAGCAATGCTTATCTCCAAAGCGATAAAATTCAGAGCGCAAGCTGCCAACTGTGTGATTATCGCTGGAAACCCAGCGATAATCGCACAACTTTTGGCGATAGCTTGCTGATAGGGCCACACATACTTAGCCATGATATCCACCTTCCATAGGATATCATGGCTAAGTCGGTTTCAAAGCAGGCGTAAGGAAAGTAGCGATAACAGAGGTTATCGCTACTTTTCTTGTCGCTATGCTTCTTAGCGTCAGGCTTGATAATAGGAGAAATGTCGCTTAGCGACATTTCTCCCGTTATTCTGGGGAGGAACGCCCACTTTGCATCTCATTAGAGATGCAAAGCTGGGCGATAAGAGGAAGGGCGAAAAGCATTGATTCACGCGTTAGCATGTCCTTGCTAATAGGGCGTTAAAATTATCGCCGCCTTTTTCGTCCGAAAACGGACGCTAAAGCGGCGATAATTTTATCGCCAGCCCTTGTAGATATGCCCCCAAATAAGTTGTTTTCAGAAAGTGAAGAAAGTCTTGTACTTGCTGCTTGACATTTAATGATGCTGGCGTCGTTTCAGGTTCACTCGGATCTTCTGAGAATGTATCAAAGTTAATGAAATAGCCAGAAGCAGTTCTATCAATTGTTGGAATTGCATCAGGATATGTAGAAATCACTGGAACCAGTTCATCACTTGCCACGTTGGTGTAGACAGGTGTATTTGGACGAACTGTTACTTGGTTGTCAAGAGGGATGAGTTCCATAGCATTGTTGCTTAGTCCTCCATCAGTTACAGCTGAATTCTCGATCGTTATCAGTCTTTCAGTCTGAACCTCTTGGATAGTAGCGAGAGGAGTGCGTCTGCTACTAGGTCGGAGTCCACGAGGCCTACTATTTAGTATTGGCCACATACTGTGGTTTGATGAGGTCGATGGACACAAATCTTTTCTCCTTTCTTCCAGCAAGGGGCGGCAGAAGTACTGTTCTCGTTCCTTGAACTGCTAGGACAGGTACTGGTTGTCTGTAAGAAGGTCCAAATTCCTTCTTGTCCGCAATCTTTTCTCTGACTAGATCCCCAACTTTTGGAATCCAGACAGGCCTTGCTGGGACCGCCGATTTTTCCCCAGTGGTGGTTGGCTGTAGGAATATGTTGCTTTGTTGCGTTCTTAATTTATTGAGTTCCTGTAAAACTGTCAAACGATCTTTGATATCAAACGGTTTATTGTCCACCACTGTGCCTACATGTTCATGGCCTGGTACCCACATTCTTGTCCCAAATAGGACCTCATACGGAGTGACCCCCCCTAGAGAACTTCTTGGCAGATTATTCAAAGAGCGTTGAACCCCACTAAGGTGTTTGACCCACCCATCACCCGAACCTAATACCCTAGCTGTTATAGACTGCTTTATGTCCCGGTTTTTCCTTTCCACAACAGAATTTCCCTCAGGATGGAATGGAGAGGAGTACCGCAATGCAACGCCCAGACTGGCCATGGCTTCTTTGTAAGCCCGAGAGCTAAACGCAGGACCCTGGTCAGAATGTAGTGTGCCTATTGCGTATATGCCGATAAAGACTCGCAAATCTTTTATAACAGTTCGAGCGTCAGCCGAGCGCTGAGGCCATAACCATAGGAACCTAGATTCAGTATTTGTGGGAATGCCTTTGTCCAGTAGGACGCAGGTGTGTAGATAGTCTAATGCTGTCTAACAATGGTGTCTGTATTGGGTTGCCGCATTCGCAGCATGGTGTCTGGTGGCTCTCTCACTGTAATTTACAGTCTAAGCAGTTGTTGATGAATATGTGAATTTCTGTATTCATTCCAGGCCACCAGTACATTTCTTTTAACTTCAAAATTGTTTTAGAGATCCCTTGATGTGACAGACCCTCCCCAAATGTGTTTCATAAATCAAGGCTGCTCTACGTTCCATGTTTGGAATTACCCTATCCCCCACTCCAGGGATTCGAGCAAAAGGAACGTTGTTCGCATCAATTACATAAGAGTACTTGAGTGGAAACTTTTTGGTAATGCTGCACTGCTGCCTTTGCTTGAAGCATTGACAGCCAACATTATCTCACCGTCTATTTTTGTTTTTGAATGAGTGATCGCAGCTACGGAAGCCGTCTGAACAGCCCCCTTTGCGGCTTCGTCAGCCAATGAATTCCCTGCAACGTGAACGCCATCACGTTGATGACTCAGTGTGTGGATCACGTGAGCCTTTGGTAGTTCGTTTTTCAACTGAACTACTTGTTCCCAAAGCATTTTGTGCTTTATTGTGCCACCTTTCGCATCTTTGAAACCATTTTCAAGCCAGTTTCGTATGTAGTCATTATACGACTGAACACAGTAAAAGGAATCGCACACTTAGTGTGGGGAATTCTCGATCTGTACTTTCAAGTGCCAGTTTGAATACTTGTAGTTCAGCTCGCTGAGCTATACAATCTCCTAGAGACTGAGTTTTTGTGACCATAGGTCTGAAGATGCCATTTCGCATGCGACCTTTAACGATTGCACACGCTGCACTGTAAGCTTGCTTACTCCCTGTTGCGGGTTGTGCGGATCCGTCAGTGAAAATTATGAATTCGTACTGATCGAGAGGCAGAATTTCAGTAGGCAGAGGACATTCATGTTCATATTGCAGGAATGCTTGTGTTTTTAAATCTGGATCAAAAACATATTCAACATCTGTTGCAGCAAGAGAATTAACCCATTGTATCCATCTTGGATGTAATGCTTTAGCATTTGGAATGCTTGCTTTTGTGACCGCTTCTAAAGCCGGTACTGGGGTTACGACAATAATGCGTTTCCCTTGGGCTAAGGCTCTTTCTTTTGCTACAGCGGTTTGAACTGGTGTTAGAATTTTTTCAGTTGAACTGAAGCGCATTTCCGCTTGTGTGTACAAATGTGATTTGTATGCGATTGGTATTTTCTCACCCTCATTGAAGGTTAAGTAGGTGAATCCACATTGCGTTGACTTACGCGTGTTTGTAAGTGATTTGTTGCTAACATGTTAGCCTGGAGTGAACGCAAGATTTCTGTGTGTTCCTGTGTCCAGTTTCTGATCGAAAAATCAGGTTTGATTAATGCGTATAGAGGTTTAACCCTTTCTGTGTAATTTAGAATGTATGTTCTTCCAAAATTTAGGAAACCCAAGATGGATTGTAAGTTTTTTAGCGTTTTTGGAGGTTGGAGCAGCGCACACTTTTCTAAAAAGTTAGCTGCCAAGCTCTTGCCTTCACTTGAAAGCTCATATCCCAGAAATAGGACATTGAGATGGGCAATTCGGGACTTTTTAAAGTTGAATTTGTAGTCCTCAGAGGCGAAACCCAGTATAATGGTGCTCACCCTGTTCAAGTGTTTTTCCAGGTCATCGTCTGTCAGATAGATGTCATCGACATAGGACAATGCCTCATTGTCATAAATTTGTAGTAACTCCGTTACCCTCGCTGAGAATAAACCTGGGCTGTTCTTGAACCCTTGTGGGAGTCGACAAAAGTGACGCTGGGTCCCCATTATGGAGAATGCTGTTAAGTACCTGCTTTCAGGTGCTATGTTTTGACAAAAGAAACCATTTGAGATGTCTAATGTTGTTTTATATTTTTTACGCACAATGTTATTCATTAATGCTGTGCTATGTGCATTTTGTACTGCAAAAGTTTTAGAACAAGTGTTTAAGTGTCTGTAGTCCAAAACTAGACGATATGTATTGTCTGGTTTGGAGACAGGAAACAAAGGATTGTTCATTGAGGAGGTGCATGTTTCAATCACCCCTTGGTATTCAAGTTGATCTAAGATCTCCCTGACCTGTTTTTTAGCTTCTTGCTTTATTGGGTACTGCCGTTGTGCAGTTGGTTCATGTTTCAGATGTATTTTATGGTGAGGTGAATCCTCATCCCATCCTACATGATTTTTATATAATGCTGGGGCCTGGGCCACTACCCATTTCCTGGCATATGTATATCTTAGATGCATTGGTATATGGTTGGAGAAGGCAGGCATAATAATGTCCTCGCCATGTGGGCACTCCCTGACAAATTGTGGTGGCCAGTCCCTTTCTGCTAGAAGTATGTCATAGCCCTTTGATAGTCTTTCCCAAAAAAGTGCTTTCACCTGTCTAGGTTTGTCTCCCTCCATCCGGAGTGTTATGTCATATAACTTTTGTGGAGTACTAACCCTGGTGTCTACAGTCTCAACCGTGATGTACTCATTCAAGTCCACTATCTCCAAAAGTTCCTTCAGGTTCTGGCGAGCTATTGTGACTTCTGCTGCACTGTCCAGCATTGTCTGAGCCCATTCTCCGTTCTTGAGTTGTGTTTTCAGTATTCTCGGCATGTCTGATCTTTAGACCTGCTACTTTCTTTTTGGAGAATTGAGGTTTTACTTTGGATTTTGGAGCGTGTTTGTCGTCTTTCGATTTCACGCGTTCTTCTCTATGTTCCGATCGTCCTCTTCTTTCCGAAGTCTGTGATGAGATCTGAAAGGGACGAGAGGAACGTGTATCAGTATCTTGATACCTATCAGGTTTTCTCAAATTATCCCTATTCCTGAGGTTATACCTCCTTTCAGAGGGCTCCTTTTGAGGAGACCTACCTCGGGATTGAGAACGTTTCTCGTTTGATTTTTGTTTAATAGACTCCCACTTCTTTTTAGAAGATGTAGGAGTTTGTTTAATTGAGTCCTTCTCAGGACTTTCAGATAGCTTCGGCTTCACTGGTCTTCCACCCAAACTATCTCTGCCTAATTCTGCATAAGATTGTTCTATAATTCTGGGTAGCTCAGTTTGATGTTCTGTAACATCAAATTCCCTTAATTTTTGGCGGATCGCCACTGCTGCTGCCTCCCCTTTAATATTAGATAATATTATTGTTGAGACCTGGTCGAAATTTTTCAGTAATTTCATACCTAAATTTAGAGCAGGCTCTGCCCCGTATTCGTTTTGAATTTGTTTCAGGACATCAGGTATTACCGCAATTGACGGAATGCCATGTGTTTTGGTATAGATGGCAGCAAAGACTGAGCCCCAAGTGGTGCAGTCTTCCAGTTGTGGTGTGATCCCCATTGGTAAACTGATTGTCAGTATTCTGTGTTTCTCATACGGGCTAGTATTTGGAAATACTGCTTCGATTTGAGTAATTTTTTGAGCTATCCAGAATGGAATTTGCTCACGTTTTGTGGGCATTTTACCCATGTCTGCGTATAGAGTCTGTGGTGTAATTTTTAGTGTATTCCCCTGTTGGGGAGTTGGATTTGGAAGTGTTAATGGTTGCTGGACTGTAAAAGTCTGCATGACATATTGGACCAATTGTCTGTAGATTTTTATTAATTCTTGTATTTGAACAAGTAAGTCCTCATCTGACATTATATCCAGTTCAGGATGAGGTGTGTAGCCGGCTAGAATCGGCCATGTTGCTCCTGGTCTACCTAGTGGACCGAGCCTGGTAATGTTTCTGTGATGTTTTAGGGCGCCTTTAAACCAGAGCTGATGCTCCTGGTATGTTAATGGAATTTCTATATCCTCGAAAGGAATGTATTCCTCTGGTGGTTCATCTTCTTTGTAGAAGTGAAACATGTGTGTTACTGAATTGGATTCAGGAAATATTACCCATGAATAGAATACCTCTGTCTGAAAAGATTCGTGTGCCTCTATCACGAAAACTGCTCTACCGCCTCTTGGTGGTAGGCCATGTTTTGTGAGTTTTAGAGTGATGGCTCTTCTTAAGTTTGGAGCGATGTCTATAACACCCTCCTTGGTTTCATTTAAACCTGTAATGTTAAAAGCTGCTGCTTGGGCTGGATCAGCCGCAGCTCCACCGTTTCCGGTCTCAGTGTCGGAGCCAGGCATTTTGTTGTTTGAAAAGATGTAGAACAAGTTTCAAGGAAACAAAGATAAGGTGCACAATATTTTGGAACACTGTATCCTTCAACGTTGAGCAAACCAAATAGCTAATATATAGGGTACTGCCCTATGTAGCCGTGGCGGATACTAAACCCTGCCCACTCCAGACGTCTTTTGGAGTATATGGGTAGGGGTCTCTTGAGAGAAAAAGCACGGCTGAGTTACTCAGTATCTAACGTTGAATTACTGCCTTACCAAACCGTTGGGCGCCATGTAGTGTACCTCCTATTTCCCTAATAGGCTCTGCGCATTGGAATAATATATCCTATAGGTTTGACATAGGACTAAGGTCAGTATGTCCCTATCGAGTATATTAAACTTAATTACTTGTGCCAGCTAGCTCAGAGACCACTAGAAACTCCTTGACAACAAGAAGGGAGTAGTTTCTGGCAGCCGCAAAACATGACCACTGTGTTTCCCTTTAGAATCAGAACGTGTCCCAGAGTCGTGGAAACAATAGATAACTATTTCACTCAGCTCAGTCGTGCATGCTTAGTTTTCTCCAAGTTACACAGAAAGAAATAGACGGGCGTTTCAATAAAAGATTTATTGAACAGTCTTGTTTCTGGTGTAAGTAAAATGTGCTGTTACAATCACAAGATGCAAGATAAATAATGTACAGTGTGAGCAGTAGAAATAAATAATACTGCGAGAGCATTATCTTTTAGTATATATGCATTTACATAAATAACACAGACTAAAAATGCGAGTACTCATACGATGCGTTTCTAATCTAGTTCTACCCCAATGTACCTAACCTAACCTAGGTATAGGACGAGGTATGAAGTAGGTGAAGTATTCCTTACTATGGTATACTAAGAGTACGCTAACCCCAGTATGCCTAGTATGCCAAGAGTCCCTCTAGGTTCTAGTCTGCTCCATACCTGAAGAATGAGAGAGGTAGGAATCTCTTTGCCAGACTCGAACTCCAACACCCCGCAAGGGAAGTCAGATCACTGGAAGCTGGACTCTCTGCGTGCAGGGATGACAGCGTCTTCTCAGTGCGTCAGGCCGGGAAACGGGCTCCTCTGAAGTCGAGGTCTCCTCTGATTTACAGGGGCTAGGGAAGGTATATTTATACCTGAGAATTACCTCAGAATGTTAGCATTGACATGAGTCGGACAGCGGAAGACGTCATGAATGAACCCCTAAGGAATAATGGTTCATGCATAATATATGAGTCCTTGAAGAAATCAATAGTCCTGGACTAGGGAAACTCCCGCAGCCTAAGGGTCTGTTCTTCAAGAACTCGTTGTGACGTTAGGGTGGACGGATGTCAGAGACCATGCCTGTATTTGGAGTGCACGGTTTAATGCCTAAATAAGGGCTGGGTTTTTATGCCTATATAAGGGCAGGGCGAATTGTGCCTATATAAGGACATGATACTGGAAAGCCCGTTTATGGACACCCTAAGAGGAATACAACGGCGGCGTAACAAATGCGGCCAATTTACAACGTGATGCATCTAGGGAGATACGTCACGTTGTAAAGCCCTGCGTCACATTATACCTCCGTCAGGTATAATGTATGCAGAGTGGGCGTTCCCACGCAGGAAAGTCTCGTAAAACTGATGCAGTGAAATCTACAAGATTTCTCTGCGTCACTTCTAGGACGCCACTGCGTCAAAACCTTACGCCTGCTTGAAGCAGGCGTACGGAGAGACGCAGTGTAGTGGGAATAGGCCTCAAAAAGCATTGCTGGAGTTGAGTCGTGCTTGCGACACGACTCCAGCAATGAGTGACTTTTGCCCCAACAGATGCGTCAGAATTTCTGACGCATCTGTCAATCCTTGTGCCATGGTGCGCCATATTGTAAATACGGTGCATCCATGGTGGCGCAAGGGTTTCTGAGGGTGGCGCAGGGAAATTGACGCATCTCTACAAATGCATCACTTCCTTGTAAATCTGCCCCTGAGTTTTTTTTAAAGGCATCACATTCTGCAGTCTCCAGTGAGTCAGCATTAGTTTGGTGGTTGAGCATTTAAAGTGACATATGTTGTTTCCAAATTTTAGGGCTAGGTGAAAGGTATATCTTTTGGATTTGGCAAATGCTATGGTCGCCGAGACAGTTTCCTTGGGTCACGTCATTCTTCTGCAGATTCACAGGGGTCTGGAACACGGCAGGGGCAGTGACACAGCTTTGGTCGCTCACGGCATTCCTTAGCAGCTGTAGTGGGGTATGGAGTGGTTAAGGGGTTGTAAAACTCAGTACAGTAGAATCCTCTAATTGGGAGAATGGTGACTGCTAGAGGAAGCATTTGGGGGATCAAGTGATTGAGATCAAATTAATTTAAAAAAACCTGGACTTTGACAGTCCAAAGTCTTGGAAAGGGACACCTGCTGTGCAGAAAGTTTGCATTTTGATTAAACAGAAAAGAAGCTCAGGAAAGCATTGGGAAAGGTGATTAAAGTGTCAATTTGTATATGTAATTTGGTGAACCCTCAAGAAGAAGGGGTGTCCTCTTAAATTGATCGTTTTTAATTGGTTTGATTCAGAAGGATTGCATAATATGTATTTAAAAGGAAGGGAACAGATGTTTGTCAGGGAAAACGGCATAGTGGTTAAAGCAGCATAATTTAGACTCCACCCTCTGTACAGCATATAATCCATATATTCAATGGGGCTTATTTATAAGCCCCTGCGTCACTTTTGCGCCACCGATGCGTCACCAGTGGCGTAAAAAATGCGCCATGTTGCGCCATATTTACGAAGTGACGCATCTAGGTAGATGCGTCACTTCGTAAACCCCTGCGCTACATTATACCTGCGCCAGGTATAATGTATGCAGGGTGGGCGTACCCACGCAAAAAAAGGGTCGTAGGAGTGGCGCAGCAAAATCTATGAGATTTCGCTGCGCCACTTCTAGGACGCCAATGCGTCAAAGCCTTACGCCTGCCTCATGGCAGGCGTAAGGGTGACGCAGGCCCTTTCACATGGGGCTTGCCCCATGTGAAAGGAACATTGCTGGAGTTGCTTGAGGGTCCGACACAACTCCAGCAATGCGCCACTTTTTGCGCTGACAGATACGTCAGTTATACTGACGTATCTGTCCTTCCTTGCGACATGATGCGTCATATTGTAAATATGACGCATCATTGGTGTCGCAAGGAGGGCGCACTGAGAAGTGGCGCATCGCTGCTTTCACGCAGTAATGCGTCACTTCTCGTAAATGAGCCCCAATGTGTGCCATAACTCATTAACTTGTGTGTTTCAGATTTATACATTATCATGGCTAGCTTAGTGGTGCTCATTTGGAAATCACAATATAGTGTAGTGGAGTGAATAAATAATACATGTATTTACACTTATTCAATATTCACATTGTTATGATGATAGTTTGTTTTCTTCTGGGTAATAACATTATAGTGTACTTCCATTTTAATTCTCGAGTTAACGTAGTTTTACTTTAGGCCTTAGGCGAGTGCTCCACATTTTGAGATTATTAGTATGCTGAATATTGGCCGAGAAAGAGAAACCTGGCAGCAGACATGGAGAGATGGCGGTGAAAGGAGACTCCTGTACCCTTTGCACTGGGGAGATGCAACAAGATACTCAAGGAAGAGCAGATGTGTACCTAATTGTGTGAGTGTGTGAATTTGGGGAGTCTACCATTCCCGGCAAATAGCGCCACTGGATTCTGACCTGTGGGAGTGGATGTTCCGGGACTTTCAATTGTGCTTTTAATTGGTGTTCCTTAGCTGTTAGAGAGAAACCCCATTCCTGTGAAAGAGAGCAGACCTCTCGACTTTCTTGATTTCCTTAGTGTGAGGCTTCATGCAAAACAGTGGGGCATATTATCAAGGGCTTTATCGCCGCTTTAGCGGCACTTTTTGCCGCTAAAGCGGCGATAATTTTATCGCCCTATTAGCAAGCTGTCGCTAACAGGCGTTAGCGACAGCTTTCAGGCGTTAGAGGCCGCGTTTTCCATCGCCTCTGCATGTCAGCGATAATTATCGCTAATGACATGCAAGGAAGGCGTTCCCTACTAAAGCGACTGAAAACAGTCGCTAACACCACTACCCCTATTAGCAAGGCAGGCGAGCGATAAAATAATTCGCGCTAAGCGCGTTTATCGCTAGATTTTAACACCTGCTAGTGAGGATGACTTACCTGTTTGAAGTATAGGAGGTGGATTCTAATGCTGAATCCACCTTAGCGTTAATGCGAGAATATCGCTGGTTTTCCAGCGATATTCTCGCATTTTGCCGCTATCGCTGGAATAATCATCGCCATAGCGCTAATTGTTGCTAATACAGCGTTAGCGTGGCAATATATTCCAGCGATAGCTGGCGATAAAATATTTCGCGCTAAGCGCGCTCTGCGATATTTATCGCATTTTGTTGCTAATATGGCCCAGTATTTTTTTGTTTCTGAACTTTTACTGAGGTTCACATAATGCTGACACCTTCCTAATTTCCCCTTTTGAAATTCCCTTGCATTTCCATTTCTTAATTTAGCTAGAACTAGTTACTTTATGGAACACTCAATCTGGAAATTTTTCATTCTTTACATACTGATTATTTGTATTAGTACTTTATAATATCTCTATTTAAAGTGTGTGAGCACATTATCTTCTTGCTTTTAATAAGATGTTTGATTAAACCTTGATAATATTGATGATTGTAATGAACTAATAATTTGGAAATAAACCTTTAGGGTTGTATACCATCCTCTCTGTCATTATTATAGAACCGTATTGATCACTGAAATTCAAATGTTTTCTGAATGCTAGTTCTCCCTCAACACTATCAAAGGTTCATACGACCAGTGGGGGGTTCTGTTTGTTGACTATACTAAGAGATTGAGGTTTGGAGACCCCTGCTCCATCATGGTCATAGGCCCTATGTCTTTGTACAGACATTCCCATCTCCATCTGCTCCTCTCACTGAGGAAAATGAAGGCTGATAGGCAAAAGCTACAGAATGAAGCATCCTACAAGCAAGGAGAGCTGCTACTCCCAATCATGATCAGTGTTCAGCAGAGGGAAAAAGTGGCAATCTAAGATGGTCACAATGGACACGTGCATCTGCTGTTTCTCACTGCTGTTTCCATGTTTCCTACGGAACCATCAACCTACATTGTTGTGCACTCGCCGTAACTTTCTTCCAGCCCTTATGGGATGCTGCCCCTTGAATAAAGCAGATTGAGTGTATTCTGCCAGGGTCATTACCAACAAGTTATATTTTATGCTCGGAGTGTATGGGAGGCATGCCAGGAAAGATGGTGTTGTGTGTGAGGGTGAAAATGTGAGTATTCTCCTGTATCAATGTGCCTGTGTGTGTGGTGGAAAATGTGGCTGCCCAACTGACCAGAATCAACTAGACCTTCCGGGACCTGCTTGAGCCCTACTGTTGGCCCCTATAAGATTGAGTCCTGATTCCCAAGAGGTGCCTCCCAAGTTCTGGTACCATGGTTGGCATCAGAGAGAACTCCTCCTGATGAAAAGGTGAAGTTACAGATGTTTTGGGCTCTTTGCGATCTCAAAATGATCTCTTCACGCCGAGAATTGACTGCCTCGACAACCCCTAATGCAAAACTCCTGCAGGACATGCTCTTGGCGCCGCTAGTGACTATCTGCAATGGCCGGCAACACTTGATCTGGAATTCATACCATCAGTATTGCCAATGCGAGGGTCCAGTGATGACCGGCACTTTGTGCTACAGTAACAACCGTCTGCGATGCACAATCAGCTCTTCGCGCAAAAGCAATGACTGCCCACTACACTCGATCTACTCCTCATGCCCACAGCTTCCTTGTGGCCTCTGCCATCACAAACGGCATCCTTCGTGCAGGACTTGAGAAGGTAACTTATCAGTGCAACTAACCTGGTCCCTTTATCAGAGTAGTTGACCTGACCTTTCCCCAGTCCGGCACACTCAGATAATTACAGGTGATTCTTTGTGCTTTTTGGTGCTCTTTTCACCTACAACTTAAAAAATTTATATCTCCAGTTCCACTGATTGGATCTTGGTCATTTTGGTGTCATTCTATCTAAGAAATTATACACTAGTTTTCTAAATTGGTTTCTGATTTTTCTTGTTATGTGTTTTAACTTTAATACAGTTTGAGCACTTCATAAATACTTTACATATTGCCTCTAAGTTAACCCTGACTGCTTTGTGCCAAACTAATAGGGGTTAAGTTCAGGTTAATTTAGTGACTCTTGTAGTTCACCCTAACAAGGATTGCAGTTGTTATTTGAGTTGAGCTTCCACCTCTCTCCACTAATAACCCAATTTCTTACACTTGGGCTTGTGCCTTGATATGAGTAAGATCTGGCACCTGTCTCGTGACCTGGAGGAGTGCACCAGTCATACCATCATTACATTGACAGTGGACTACTGTTCCTGTCATAGGTTTAGCATGTAGATAGGTGGTTGGATCATACCATGTTTTGTGAATCCATAGTTGTGACCAGACCTTTTTATCTATGTCACTGGGGCAAAATTGGAGATCTACTGGCACATTTTTGTAAAGATATGCTTCTACTCACTAACACAGGTTCTGGTGCTAGCATCCCAAGTGTGTCTTGTATGTGTCTATATTTGTGGCCTGTTTGGTAAATGCAGTGTGTGTACGTGACAGCCGGAGAAATGGAATCCTGTGGGATTCATTTCTGATGCCCCTGCCCAGGCCTTGTGCACCAAATAGAGGTGAGATTGTTTTTAAAGGTATTGGAAGTGTACTGCTGACATTCCCAAAGCTGGGAGGAAGGAGACCTAGTCACTGGAATTGAGAGAGAGGAGACAGGGCTCCTTTAGTAAGTGACTTTGGGCCTGATTTAGATCTTGGTGGATCAGGTCCCGCTGTCACTTTTTTGATGGTTTTCCCACCTGCCGATTTGGTGGTCCGTCCGCCCGATTTAGATATTGGAGGGTCCATGGGCGAAAGACCGCCACAGTCCCGCCGTCTCCGCCAGGAATCCTCGCCCTTGTCAATGGCGCCATAGGCAGAAGCGGCTGGCAGCAGTACTCCAGCCAAGGGTCCCATCGAGCTGATTAAAATGTGCCTTTCCTTCAAGTCAACTGTGTTGGGAATCCCTCCAACTTCGAGTTGTTTCCATCTTGTACCCCATCGTCCAGGTTCCTCCTTTGTTGCTCCTTATCCACCACAATGCCAAATGACTCAGATGTTCCTGAGATCTAAGGTAAGCTACTTGTACAATTGTCCTAATTTGTATCATGTGTACACAATTCCTGTAGCCTTGTGTATTTCTGCATTGCTCTTTCATGCAATATTTTTCTTAGGTGTTATGCAGTAGTGTTCAGTTACCTGCATGTCTTGCAAGAGGGCTCTGACAGTGGAGGCAGCAGCCATCCTACATCACCAACTTACCTAGACTGAAGGGGGCCCCACCAATATGAAGAGCACATCATCTCTGAGAAGCAGTAGAGACTGTGCATGTTGCCGGTCTGCCTCCAGCCTTGGCCCTGCCTTAAGTAAGATTTGTATGTTGAAAGACTTTACAAACTTCAAGAGGTGAACTGTATTGACTTAAGCATTTCCAGATCTAAATAGGGCAATCTCTATCTGACACTTGAATCATGCCTTCTAAGAAACTCTAACCCACAAATGAGACCCAACTCATTCAGAGAAGGAGGGACACCCAAAGGAAGAAAAGTGGGTGACGCACCAAAATGCAATTGCCCCAGTGCCAGTCCATAGTCTGTAACTTTTAGGTATTGCATGGTCTGGTATTTAGTGTTAGGAGTGTAACAAAGAACTTTTCTTTGATAAAGTAAAACACTAGATTCAACAAACATTTATTGTACTGCTGTATGCTTGTTGATTTTTTAACTTGAGCACCCCCACACTACCACCCTGGGAAGCCAGTAACTGCTCATCATTGCTGCTACTGAAAGTCAAGTATAGGGTAGTACTTGATCAAGTTTGCAGAGTCTTAATATGATGGACCCCGGCACATCAGAAGCAAATTAGAAGAGAAAGAGAAAGCGAATGTTGGGGTAGAGGAAGATGACATAATATGAGATGTGAGGTAGGAAGAGAAACGAGATAGTGATAGAGGTGAGGCAGTAAGTAGTGAGGAAGTGAACTGGCTGACAGTGGGGCAGTGAGAAAGAAGGTATTTAGCTACTTATCAAAGTAAATTGAACACACTAGTCTTGACACTTAAAAAAATATTTGTTGCTGTGGTGCTTGGGGGTGTTGTGCTAGTGCTGCCTGTGGGTGAGCATTCAATAGTGTATGAATGTTGTGTGTATGGTATGCAATATGTAACACAAAGGGACATAACACATTGCCTACATGTGTATTTCATGTTAACATGATACATATGTGTATTGATGCATTAATAAGTTGTACTTACCAGTCTCCACACCATCAGAAACTCACTCCATCAGCAAACCGACTCCAGAACACCACCAGCACAACAGGAACATCTAAATCGGCTCGCCGCAAACCTACTGGCCTGACGGCAATGGAGTACTGTTAGCCAGCAGAGGAGACCACCGCTGTGGTGGTCTCTTGTCTATTGCCACAACATCTAAATACGGAGGGTGGACCGCCGTCAGCTCGACGGAGTACTTGGAGCCGCCAAGATCTAAATCAGGCCCATAGACCATTTGCTGAGAGGAGCTACTGATTAGTCTTCCTGTTGCACTGCCAGTGTGGGGCTGAATTCTCAATTGTTGTTTAAGGTGAATTGGACCCATTAGGTGAGGCCATCGTTTTGTCTTTCCTCTAATTACTGTTTAGTGTGACTGATGACAGCCATGTGCAAAAATTTCACACCTCTTTGTGCCTCTGCAGTGGGTGATCCAGTCTGGACACTACCCTTCCATAAGAAGCATCATTCTACAAAAAAAGCTGTGTGTGGAGAGCAGCCTTTAAAGGACACTTGAATGGAGAACCATCCTAAATTGGTTCTGAATTTGCAAACAGTGGATGTGCATCTCTTGTTTGCTTTTACTATATAAAAGTGGGAGCTAGTGACCCACTTATTACTCCTGTTCCAAGTTCTCTTTCACCAAGGAACGGAGTACTCTGCACGGTACTCAAAGGACTACAGTGCACCCGACTCGGTGTCTGCCTGACAGCAAGCTTCCCAGGGGTAAGGGCATGTTACCTGAAGTCTTGCCTTGATGGAGGAATATACCCTCCTGCCTTGAAGTGCTTAGAAGCCTGCCTGATGAGACAGAGTGGAGCCTACCCATCACTGCCTGATGTGTGACTGCCCAGAAAGTCCCAGGAGGAGCAAGACATTGGTGCTTGTGAGGTGTACCAGAGGAAAGAGGACAGAAGAGAGCAATTTGTGTGCCCTAGGCATTGGTGGATATTGGACTCTTCTGAGCTGTGGTTCTGGGCTGGAAATGTGAATCTGAGGGTGCCTTGGCCGCTTCAACCAAAGAGGTGTTTCAGTGGCTGTCCATGCCACTGTGACCAAGAGAACCTTGTCTGCAGCTGACCACATCACTGTAACTAAGAGAAGTGAACCCACAGCTGTCCACTTTTCTACAACCCAAACAAGTGTACTAATGGCTTACAACACTGCTGTGATCAGAGAAACGTCGCTGTGCTTTTACCACAAGCTGTTGCGACCCATGGATAACATAATCTTCCTGTATCAACCCACTATGTGCAGTGCCCAGAAGCAGGCAAGAGGTCTATCATGACGTGCTCCATCCATGGGCTCAACACAACTTCCAGTTACCTGCATGTCTTGCAAGAGGGCTCTGACAGTGGAGGCAGCAGCCATCCTACATCACCAACTTACCTAGACTGAAGGAGGCCCCACCAATATGAAGAGCACATCATCTCTGAGAAGCAGTAAAGACTGTGCATGTTGCCGGTCTGCCTCCAGCCTTGGCCCTGCCTTAAGTAAGATTTGTATGTTGAAAGACTTTACAAACTTCAAGAGGTGAACTGTATTGACTTAATCATTTCCAGATCTAAATAGGGCAATCTCTATCTGACACTTGAATCATGCCTTCTAAGACACTTTAACCCACAAATGAGACCCAACTCATTCAGAGAAGGAGGGACACCCAAAGGAGGGAAAGTGGGTGACACACCAAAATGCAATTGCCCCAGTGCCAGTCCATAGTCTGTAACTTTTAGGTATTGCATGGTCTGGTATTTAGTGTTAGGAGTGTAACAAAGAACTTTTCTTTGATAAAGTAAAACACTAGATTCAACAAACATTTATTGTACTGCTGTATGCTTGTTGATTTTTGAGCTTGAGCACCTCCCACACTACCTCCCTGGGAAGCCTGTAACTGCTCATCATTGCTGCTACTGAAAGTCAAGTATAGGGTAGTACTTGATCAAGTTTGCAGAGTCTTAATATGATGGACCCCGGCACATCAGAAGCAAATTAGAAGAGAAAGCGAATGGTGGGGTAGAGAAAGATGATATAATATGAGATGTGAGGTAGGAAGAGAAACGAGATAGTGATAGAGGTGAGGCAGTGAGTAGTGAGAAAGTGAACTGGCTGACAGTGGGGCAGTGAAAAGGAAGGTATTTAGCTACTTATCAAGGTAAATTGAACACACCAGTATTGGCACTTAAAAAAATATTTGTTGCTGTGGTTCTTGGGGGTGTTGTGCTAGTGCTGCCTGTGGGTGAGCACTCAATAGTGTATGTATGTTGTGTGTATGTATCACCAAAGATGCAGGCCCATGTGCAGAGGATGCAGTGAGGACACAGATCATGGCGAGAAGAGATGCTGGAGGCTGGAGCTTCTTGGAGCCCGAAGATCTCTGGAGAAGAGATACAGCAAGCCTTGGCAACGGCAAGTCGACGCGGTGCACAGGGGTGTTGTTCCAGAAGTTCCGACGATGGATACTGGCCTCAAACTCGGTGAGAAAACAGTGCAGGCCTCGATGGAGTTGCAGAACCACCACCTGTGTTGCTGGGCCTTTTGAAGTTCGAAGGACATCAGGAGCAGCACACCGGTCAGCTAAGTTGTGGTGCCTGCAATTGCAGGGGAGTGACTCCTTCACTCCAAGGGAGATTCATTTGGTGTCTTTGATTCCCACAGGAAGAAGAACCTGGGTGAAGCACAGACACCTCAGAAGACTGGCAGGACAACGAGAACAGGAGCAGCAGGAATCTTCCCAGATGCAGTCTCGGATCCCAAAGCGAAGTCCAACGAAGTCCAAAGTGCCCAGACGGTAGAAATAGAAGTGGTTTCGGATATGAATCTTGTCCCACGATGAATCTAAAGAGCCACCCACAGTTAAGCCCTTAATTACCCAAAGGAAAGGGTTGGGACGATTCAGGGGTCCCTGCCAGAGAAGGGGGCTGGACAGAGGGGAGGATACTCCCATGTCCTTTTTCCAGTTTCATGCCAGAGTGGGAGCTAATGACTCCCTGAATTGGTTTCAACTGGAGTCTGCAAGGAGGGCACCAAATGTGCCCTTCAAAGCAGTCTGGTGGCGCTGGCAAGCGCCCCCACCCTAGCCCAATACACTAAGTCCTATCTGGGAGGTGGTCACTCCTCCCTGGGACAGGAAACCTATTGATCTACCCTCCCCTGCTCAAGCCTGGCTCAGCAGGAGGGCAGAATCGTGTCTGTGGTCGGCAGCAGCACTAGCTTGCTGTTAGACCCTGAAAGGCTGGTACCGGGAATACAGGGGGATCCCTAGGGGAGCCCCCCAGTACATGGAATACTACATCCAACAATGGAATCAGTGTTGGGGTAGGATTCCAACATGTTTGATACCAAACATGACCGGTTTTGGTGATGCCAGTGTATAGGTAGACATCTCGTAACTGACTTGATGTCCCCTATATGTATAAAATGGCTGACCCCACTTACAAAGCCTGGAGAATCGACTCCTGGGTTTGTAGGGGGTGACCCACTCATGCAGGAGACCCTCACACTCTTCACCAAGCACCCTGCCTTCAGGATTGAAAGGCCTACCTTAGGGGTGACTTATAGGTTTTAAGTGCAGTGACCTCCGATATAAGGAAAACTATATCTGTTGTGAGTGCTTCTAGCACCAGCTGACACAGGCTGCAATGGCAGGTCTGTAGTCACAGTTTGAGTGGTCTCTCATGGGTGGCATAATATATGCTGCAGCCTGTGGGAGACCACTGGTGTACGTATGCCCTGGGTTCCTTAGTACCGTTATATACTAGAGACTTAGAAGGGTACACCAGTAGCCAATTAGGAAGGTACCAAAGTACTTTCCATAGTCCAATTTAGGTAGAGAGCACAGTGACTGGGGTCCTGATTAGCAGGATCCCAGTCATGCTAGTCAGAAAACAGAATGACACCGGCAAAAAATGGGAGTAACCATGAAAGCACATCCTACTTTTCTACACAGACCTACTTAATTTAGCCAATAAATCACTACCTATTTTTAGCTACCACATTTTTTACAGCACCCAATCAAATATGTCCTCTTCTTAATCAAGGTCCACTCCTCCATTTTGACTGCCTTTCATTCTACCAACTGTCACATTCAGCTGCAGCCTTCTTGTGTGTGCTACTGCTCCTTCCTTCAAAATGGTTAGAGTGTGGATTGTGGGTCACAGCTATGTTCTTTGGGCCAGAGAGTGTGCTATAAAGAGGGGCATTGTCAGGGACTTGGGTTTGCCTAATGTGAACATTACTTGGATTGTCCAGAGAGGGTTATAGTGGCAGCAATTGCTGACTTTGGTCAAGAGCATTGCAGATTGCTAACATCCAGACCTCTTAATTGTGCACTGTGGTGTCAATGTCCTAGGCACTCTTACTGGGGTAGGATTGTAAATAGCAATGAAGGAGACCTTTGGCCAATTAATGGCATTTCACCCTCGCACTATCTTTGTGTACTCCAATATTTGACAAAGGCAGAAATTAAAATGGACAGATGACTTCTGTCCACAAATAGACAAAGCCAGGAAACATGTTAGTAAAACTGTTTCTGCATTCCTTATAGACCACAACATGGGCTCCATCTAGAACAACAACTTGTGCTTTGACATGGAGCATATATATAGAAATAATGGAGCTCATTTCTCTGAGAAAGGCAACATGATTTTCATTAACAACTTAAAAGACTGCATCCTGTTTCATGCGTAGTTGTCATCTATGCACAATAAACCAAACGGCTCTTCCAAGAGCCACCCTATTACCAAGCACTAAATAATTTTTTATTTTAAATCCTTTTTACTCCATCGTGGATCCGCAAAGCAAAAGCACAAATTCAATGTACAACAGCACATTTAAGATTTATAACTCTCTATGCACATAACAATAGCTCTGTCAGTAGGATTATGAATGCCTGTGTGTGTGTGTGTAAGTGGGTGCATACATCTCTCAGTGGGTCTGTGAGTACATACAACATACTCTGAGTGGGAGTATGAATAAGTGCATGACTCTCTCAGTGGGTCTGTGAGTGGGTGCTTCAGTGCCTTAGTGGATGTGTGAGTGGTAAATGAGTTTTTGAGTAGTTCTGTGAGTGGGGGCATAAGTGTCTGAATGAGTCTCTGAGTAGGACATGAGTATCCGAGTGAGTCTGTGAGTGAGTGCATGGCTCTTTTAGTAGGCCTGTGAATGGGAACATGAGTGTCTGATTGGGTCTCTGAGTGGGTGAATGAGTCTGTGATTGGATATTTGAGTGGGTCTGTGAGGGTGTGCATTAATGTTTGAGTGGCTCTGTTAGTGGGTGTGTGAGTGTCTGAGAGGGTCTGTGAATGGGTGTTTGACTCTCTCAGTGGGTCTGTGAGTGGATGTATGAGTGTCTGAGTGGGCCTGTGAGTAGAGGCATGAGTTTTTGAGTGGGTCTGTGAGTGGGTGCATAAGTGTCTGAGTGGGTCTGTGAGTGGGTACGTAACTCTGAGTGGGTGTGTCAGTGTCTGAGTGGGTCTGTGAGTAGGTGCATGAGCCCATCATTGGGCTAGCGAGTGGGTGCATCAGTATCTGAGTGGGTCTGTGAGTGGGAGCATGAGTCTCTGAGTGGGTCTGTGAGTGGGGTGTGAGTCTTTGAGTGGGAGATTGAGTAGGTGCATGAGTGTCTGAGTGGGTCTCAGAGTGGGTGCGTGAGTCGCTTAGTGGGTCTGTGAGTAGGTGCATTACTGTCTGAGTAGGTCTGTGAGTAGGTACATAGGTCTCTCAATGGGTCTGTGAGTGGGTGTGTGAGTGTCTGAGTGAGTCTGTGAATAGATGCATTAACGTGTGAGTGAGTGTGTGAATAAATAAGGAGTGCATTGCAGGGGCGTACGTTATAGTTAGCTCAGGTAACTATAACTGCTGAATTTCACTGGTTTTGCATGAGTGAAATGTGACCCAACTATAACATCCCTGTAACCCTTGTTTTTTTTCACTGAGTTGCGAAGGCTTTTTTAAATTTTATTTCCTAACTGTAACCTGCAACCTTTGAGAGTGATTGTGTGAGTGTGTGAATGAGTGTCTTAGTGGGTCTGTGAGTCGGTGTGACAGTGTCCGAGTGGGTCTGTCAGTGGGTGTGTGAGTATCTGAGTGGGTCTGGGAGTGGCTGCATAAGTGTCTCACTGGGTGTGTGAGCGGGTGTTTCAGTGGGTCTGTGAATGGGGCCGTGATTGTCTGAGTGGGTGTGTGAGTGAGTGTCTGAGTGGGTCTGTGAGTTGGTGCGTGAGTATCTGAGTGGGTCTGTGAGTGGGTGCATGAGTCTCTGAGTGTGTCTGTGAGAGGGTGGTGAGTGTCTTAGTGTGTCTGTGAGTGGAAGCATGAGTCTCTGAGTGGGTCTGTGAGCTGGCACCCATATGGTCATCAGACATAGTGTTAACCTACTGTCATTGGGCTACTTTTATCAGCCTCCAGATAATGTAGAAATGAAAAAAGACTAGAGGGGACACAAATGAGAGAGTCCATTATGAGGTCTCATATAACATTCCATTCAGTAACCGTTTTGATGGCCTTCCAACATTAGACAGTGTAGACTGACTCACTGTAGAACACTCTAGAAAGCTAGAACACAACATACACAGCCCACATATGGATCTCCTCCCACTCACGCATAGAACTGACATAAGGGTAAATCCAGGAAATATATTAACCACAAACACTTCAAATATGATAGCTCATCCCCCCCCAAAGGTAAATGGAAACAGAGACACAGATAACATCAGAGACAAACAATGTTCCGAGTTATTCTGGAATGTCGCGGGCTTCTGTGCGAAAGCAGCAATTCCAGAATGGACGTTTTTTGTAACTAATTTTAATATCCTCTGTTTCCAAGAGACCTGGGTAGAGGACCCAATACACATTAGTGGGTATAAGACCTTCCACACTTCAGCCGTACCATCTGCACATGGGAGATGTAAAGGAGAGTTATGTACATATATTTCAAATTATATAAATGTGACCAAGATAAAACTGCAGGTTGCTGAAATTTATTACCAAATTACCACCATTGAAATTGATAAGCACTGTTGTGTAGCTGTGATAAATTATTATAATAATGCTCCGCCTGAACAGATTTGTGTGGCCCTTAGACAATTGTGTAACAATATTTTGTACTTACATAATGAAACAGGAAAAGATACGTTTGTACCTTGGGGTGGGGATTTTAATTCTGGTCTGTGTTTGTTTTATGCAGACGAAAATTGTGGGTTATCACTAAATGGTATCACAGGCTTTACCCACTTTCCGCACTCACACTACGGGGATAATCTGAACAATATCTTGTTTATGTTTGACCTAGTTTTTGCCAATGAACTATGCACCCCACCGGTACCATTTGATTGTACGTTCAACGGGAGAGGTGCGAATACGACCATCGATTACATGATAACAGCAAATAGGCACTCACCTAGAGTCAAAGGCTTCAAAGTACATATTAATTCTTTAAGTGATCACTTCCCACAGAGTGTAATCTTTCAATTGCCTAGCAAAGTAATAAAAAGTAAGGGAACGTGCTCACATGTGGTTAAGGATATTTCTCTCAACAAAACCAACGGTTACTCTTTACGGTGGTCCAAACTTGACTCTGTCGACTTTACCAAGAAGCTAGTGGGTAAACACAAAGCTCCTTTAGTTTGTCTACATGAGAATGTGGATCATGCCAAAACCTTAGAATCCTTCTAACAGATCACCCTTGGGATTAAGGAAGTTTTAATAGCCGAGAATAGAAAAGGGCATAAGAAAAATCATGGTTGGTTCAATACTAGGTGCGCAAAGGCATTTAACAAGTTGAAACAAGCATTACATAAGCCTTTAAAAGTTAAGCAAGAAATCAAAGCATGTAGATTAGAGTATAAACAAGTTCTTAGGAAACACAAGAAGGACATGAGAGAGGATGCATGGAGGGTCCTGCATGAAGCAACATTGGTCAGAGATAATGCAGCGTTCTGGCGGGCAGTAAATGCCCCCTTCCTGAGCCCACATGATACTCCTACCATAGAGATTGCTATCAGTGAGGATGAATGGGTGAATCACTATTCTATCATGCACAAACTCTCAGTAGAGAAGATAGGAACAGATGACACTCAAATGGATTAGAGTGTCATAGACCTGCTCTCTCCCCCAGCAGCTCCGTTGTAGTGCTGCTGCCGCTGCCCTGCTAAGGTAGGTGTTTGAGGCCCTCCTCCACCCGCAGGCTCCTGCCTCCGCCTCATCCCTGGTGGTCCAGTGGGAGAGCCTTGCTCTTCTGCTGGTCCGCTGCTGTCTGTCTTGTGTCTGTGCCCGGTTTCTGTTTTCTGTCCGTCTGTTTGTATTGTGCCTAGTCCCTGTTATTCCTGTATTTATGGTTTTTGTCAATTTTGTCTGTTTATTTCTGTATTTCTGTTTTTGTCCATCTTGCCTGTTTATTCCTGTATTTCTGTTTTTGTCCATCTTGTCTGTTTATTCCTGTATTTCTATTTTTGTCCATTTTGCCTGTTTATTCCTGTATTTCTGTTTCTTGTCCATTTTGCCTGTTTTTCATTCCCTGTGCCCTAGTCCCCGTGCCTGTTTTTGCTGCCCTTTTTCCTACCGCTGCTGCCCCCATGGCCCCTCCCCCTGCTGGTTCCCGCTCCCACCTCCCAGCTGCGCTTCCCTCCCCTCCCCAATTTAATGGCGGCTGCTATGCGGCCGTGCTGCTGGCACGCCAAAGGTAAGCCTGTCTGTGCCCATCTGCGACCCGACCATGACCAGCACCAGGGACCCTGGTTCTCCGGCCCCCCACCGCTACGACTATACTACCATCCTCACTTTCAACCCCGGAAGGGACAACAACTGCCATCTGGCTGCGCCAAACACCACCCATGGCCAGTACTTCTGCCGACACTGCTGACAATCCTTCACCATCCTCCACACCCCACAGCCGCTGCACCCACCTCCTCAATGTGCGCTCTATGCACAGACATGCCACAGAGATCTGGGACCTCCTCGACACCCTCTCGCCAGATGTCGCCTTCTTCACGGAAACCTGGACCAACTCCACCTCCGCCCACGATATCACCACCGCCATCGCTGACGGATATAAGATCCAGAGGAAGGACCACCCCAACCACCCAGGAGGAGGACTCCCCATCGCGCACAAGAGCTCCCTCTGACTCACCACCTCCAGCACAAACAACTCCCGTCCACCAATGAAGACCTCCACTTCCAGATACAGCCCAGCCCCAGAACCACCCTAAGCCCCCCGGACATCAAACCACGTTCACTGTGACCATCGCCGACCTCGTCGCACCCCACGCCATCGCCTCCATGGACGACATAATCATCAGAGACCTCAACTTCCACCTCGACATCCTCAACGACCCCAACTCTGCCACCCTCCTGGACAACCTCACCTACCTCGGACTGAAACAACTCGTCACCTCCCCCACCAACAAGGCAGGACACACCCTTGACCCCATCTTCACAGGAGGTAACAACATCCACTTCAGCCACACCAAGCAACCCCCCTGGACAGACCACCCCTGCGTACACTTCCACGTCGACAAACCCACCGTCCCCAAACCTGCACCCGGCCCACCGCGAAGGAACTGGAGCAAGATCATCGAACAGCACCTCAACTTCACACTCAACCGCGATGCCCCCTCCACCTCGAACAATGCCAACCTTGCAGCCAAAGAACTTCACAGATGGTTCTCCAACTGCGCAGATGAAATCGCACCCCCCGCAACCCCGGCAGACAGTGCCCCAGAAAGGCAACCTGGGTTCACCGCCGACCGCCAAGAATCCAGACGCACCTGCAGGCGTCTCGAGAAGAATTGGAGAAACAACAAAACTTCGGAAGACCGCACCACATACAAGAACGCCATGACCGAATACCACCAACTCATCCGATGCACCAAAAGGACCTTCATCCAGAACAAGATCCTTGCCAACTCCAGCAACTCGATGGAATTCTTCAGCATCGTCCAGGAATTCACCAAACCCCCCAGTGAGGCACCGGACATCACCCCCTCCCAGGACCTCCGCAACACTCCCTCCTCCAGCAATGCCAGACAGCCCACCATCTCCTCCTGGACCCCAGTCACCACCAAAGACACCGAATCAACCATGAAAGGCATCCACTCAGGAGCACCCATGGACCCCTGCCCTCCGCACATCTTCCACAGAGCCGCCACCACCATCGCACCGGAACTACGACACACCATCAACACCACCTTCGAAACCGGCACTTTTCCCGAAGACTAGAAATGCGCAGAAGTCAAGCCCCTCCTCAAGAAGCCCTCAGCAGATCCTACGGACCTCAAAAATTACCGACCCATCTCCCTCCTCCCCTTCACAGCCAAAGTCACAGAGAAGACATCAACATCCAACTAACGAAATTCATCGAAGATAACGCCATCCTCGACCCCTCCCAATCCGGATTCTGCAGCAACCACAGCACCGAGACCGCTCTACTCGCCGCGACAGACAACATCCGCACCCTCCTCGACCAAGGCCACACCGCGGCCCTGATCCTACTCGACCTCTCCGCACATTCACCGCCAGACTCCACGACACCCTCAAATGGCTCCACTCTTTCCTCACCGGCCGAACCCAAAGAATCAGACTGCCACCCTTCCTCTCCGAACCCACAGAGATCAACTGTGGAGTACCCCAAGGATCATCACTCAGTCCTACGCTATTCAACATCTACATGGCCCCCCTTGCCGCCATCGTCAGGCAGCACAGACTCAGCATATTCTCCTATGCTGACGACACCCAGCTCATCCTCTCCCTCACCAAGGACCCCGTCACCACCAAACTCAGCTTCCAGGAAGGAATGAAGGACGTCGCATCCTGGATGAGCAGCAGCTGCCTGAAGCTCAACTCGGAGAAGACAGAGGTCCTCGTCCCCGGACTCTCCCCCTCTGCATAGGAGAACACCTGGTGGCCCACCACCCTCTGCAGTCCCCCCATCCCCAGGGACCACACCCGAAACCTCAGCATCGTACTCGACTCCTCCCTCTCCATGACCCGACAGATCAATGCCGTCGCCTCCACCTGCTTCAACACCCTCCGCATCCTTCGGAAGACCTTCAAATGGATCCTCCCCGAATCGAGAAAGACCATCACCCACGCTCTCATAACCAGCAGACTGGACTACAGAAACGCCCTCTACGCCGGAATCAACGAATCTCTGCTCTGCATACTCCAGACCATACAGAACACTGCAGCCAGACTCATCCTCGGCATCCCTCGCATGAACTCATCACCCAACACCTGGGAGACCTCCACTGGCTCCCCGTCGAGAAGAGAGCAACCTTAAAGACACTCACCCACGCCTACAAATGCCTCCACAACACCAGACCCCAATATCTCAACGAAAGAATCTCCTTCCACGTACCCAGGAGAAACCTCCGATCCGCGTCATGCGCATCTGCAAAGCAAGAACGGATGGAAGATCCTTCTCCTACTTCGCGGCTAAGACCTGGAACGAGCTCAAGATCGACATCAGACATGCCTCCTCTCTGCACACCTTCAGGAAGAGCCTCAAGACCTGGCTCTTCGACTGACCGGAGCTGCTCCCCCCCCCAGCGCCTTGAGACCCTTACGGGTGAGCAGCGTGCTTCATAATTCCCCGATTGATTGATTGTCACTGCTCCACCTAAACTGCCAATAAACCTCCAATTCACCCTAGAAGAGGCCATACAAGCTCTTGGAGCTAGTAAGGGGGGAAGCCCCTGGTCCAGATGGCTTACCAGTAGATCTTTTTAAAGCCAATCTTGCCTTATGGGGCCCACTGCTGGCACGAGTCATATAAGTTTGTTGCACCTTAGGTTTTATTGACACCTGATCAGAATCGCTTTCGGTTCCGATCTTTAAGAAAGGTGACCGCCAGAATTCCGCCTGCTACTGACCAATCTCTTTACTTGAATAATTGGCCAAGGTGGTCGGGTGTATTGTATTAAACAGACTCCAGGAATGGGCCAATGCCAACTATGGTTTATCCAAATTGCAATTCGGCTTTCGACCAGGCCTTGGTACAGTGGAGCACGACCTGAATTTGAACCTATTAATCAGGAAATACACCCTGGCCAAACAGGGTAGATTGTTTTCGGCATTCGTGGATCTAACTGCAGCCTTTAATTGTGTAGAACACTACAATTGTGGATTATAATGGCCAAACTAGGTGTTGAAGCTACGCTCCTAGACTTTTTGAGGCAATTGTACTCTGGCATGAAAGCAAGGGTTCGTTACGGGGTCAAGGCTGAGTGCATTGCATCATTCAGCGTAGAGAGAGCGGTAAGACAGGGATGCATCTTGGCACCCTTTCGCTTTACTCTTTACATTAACAACTTGGGGCAGACACTGTCGGATCAGTGTGGGGACTAACCACAAATTGGTAAACGCCCAATACCCGCCCTCCTCTATGCTGACGATGCAGTGCTGATGGCACGCACACAGTTGGGGCTACAAGGTGTATTGACAAGTTTTACTACATACATGCAGAACCTGGGATGGCAAGTTAACATATCGAAGACTTTCATAATGAAATGTGGTAAAAGGGAACTCAAAATGTAAAGATATCTTCATAGACAACAAGAAGGTTGTAACCACCAATATATTTCCCTACTTAGGCATCCTGTTTGATCAGAACGGTTCATGGTCTCAGGCAATTTAACCTAGAAAGTTACTGTTTCTGAAAACTACGGCAGCCTTGGCTAACATTTCAAGAAAGCTGGGCAAAAGACCGCCCGTAGAGTTAATAAATATATATAAGGCCAAATGTGTAACTACTGCTACATATGGGGTAGGGGTATAGGGTTATTGCGATTCCCAGCCCCTACAACTAGTAGAGAATGCCTTTTTAAGATTTGTTCTGGCTGTTCCGGATAGCTGTTCCACTTATGTATGTCACATGGAGTTGAGGTTACCTTATATAATATACCTAATTAAGATTCAGCCAGTCCTCCTGTGGCATAAGATCTGGGTCTCAGGGAAAACCACCCTTAATAGGGATAACATAAGGGATTGTGTCAAACTACAACGGGTGCTTAACATACCTTGGTTGAAATACATCGAAGACTTCATGAGCAACCTAGGTCACCCAGAATATTATGAAGAACCGGAATCTCTAGTACTGGTGAGCAGAAAAGATCTTAAAAGAGATTGCATGACACTACTGGAGTCAAATAGGCTCTCCACGGAAATAATGAGATTGATTGTATGCAGTAACCAAATGGTATTGACCACTTATGATATGCAGCCCTATTTACAAATCATGGAGGGCAAGGGTGACAGATTTGTTTTAACTCGTTTAGGTTTGGCACTTTCCATCACCTAATAAGCTTTCCAGTAATTAACGACTGGTCAAGCTCGCTCTGTAAATGCCCATGTGACAGAATGCCACAGTAAACAACAATCCATGTAGTGCTTTTCTGTAAATTTTATGAAGTTCAGAGAAAGTTTTGGATCTGACTGATTTTAAAGGTGCTTGGTCTTAGGCAATGTTGCCCAGCATTTGTATCCTTTCAGCTCTTAGATAACAAGTACACCATGAGGTCTTTGGCAATAGTGTGATCCTTGGTGATGTAAAGAAGATTGTATTTTATGCTGAATTCCTTATCAATTGCAGCTAAAGATTTTTAACTTTTAAATAAGCTTATTGTATACTTAATTATTTTGTATATGACTTTTAGCGTTGCAAATAGTATTTGTTTTATGTCTGTACTTTCTTTTATGATTTCCACTGAAGAAATTGAATAAAGCTTATTTTGAATTGAATTGGGTATGAGTGTATGAGTAACCTCTGTTTTTCGCCCTCTTCTGCTCTATTCTGCCTTTTTTCCTTGTTTTTCTGCCCTCTGTTTTGCCTTTCCTGCTCGTTTTTAAGACCCCTGTTTTGCCTTTTCTGCTAATTTTTCTGTTGTTAATTTTGCCTTTTCTACAAATTGTTCTGCCCTCTATTTTGACGTTTGCTGCTCATTTTTCTGCCCTCTGTTTTGTATTTCCTTCTCATTTTTCTGCCCTTTGTTTTGCCTTTTCTGCTTGTTTTTCTGCCCTCCATTTTGCCTTTTCTGCTCTGCTCTGCTTTTTCTGTTCAGGGCACCCAGTGTGCAGTTCTAGGGACTAGATGCCCCCGCAGTCCCTGGAATTGCTCCTGCATGCAGGGAGCAACTACGTATGCAGATCCCAGATGAAACTCCGCTCCCACCAAGCAGGAGTAGTTTGACAGCTCCCGCTTGCTGGGAGCGGAGTTAGTGTTTGCCCTCACTTGGCGAGAGCTTTTAGCTCTTGTTAAGTGAAAGCAAACTGCTATGTCCCAGGGTGGGCATCCCGGGACATAGAAAGAACTGGTCCTGGGGAAGGGCGGTACCCAGGGCCATTAATGGCTCCAGGAGAGGGGCCATGTCATAAGTGATGTAATATGTCAGTCATAAGCAGTGCATTGTGGGGGCGTAAGTTATAGTTAGCTCAGGCAACTATAACTGCTGAATTTCACTAGTTTTGTATGAGTCAAATCTGAGCCTAACTATAACATCTCTGTAACCTTTGTTTTGTTCAGTAAATTTCTAAGGTTTTTCAAATTCTATTTCCTCGTTGTAACGTCCCTGTAACCTTTGATTTTTTTTAAAGTGAATTTCTATGTTTTTTTAACTACTAGTCGTGTTTGCAGAGTGGTAGAGAAAGGGTGGGGGGCCTCCGACCAGCACTCAGAGATCCTGCAGAGTCGGACTTACAGGAGGTAACAGGAGGGCTTTTGGGCCCCAAAGAACCCTTGACATCCAAGAGGACTTCATCCCCCAACAGCTATGCGCCAGGAAGCGTGTTTGCAGAGTGATGAACAAAGCATGCATGGCCTCGGTAGCCCTCTCAGCAATTCCGCTGTGTGGGACTTACTGGAGGTAACAGGAGGGCTTATTGGGTCCCAAGACCACTCTAGAGTCAAGGGGACTTCATCCCCCAACCAGCAGTGCGCTGAGAGGCTCGTTTGCAGAGCGGTGGGGAAAGGTGGTTGGCCTCTGAAGTCCCCCCAGCAATCACGCTCTGTGGGACTTAATGGAGGTAACAGGAGGGCTTGTTGCCCCCCAGGACCCTCAGCATCCAATGGGACTTCATCCCCCAACCATCAGTGTGCCAGGAGGTGCATTTGCAGAGTGGTAGAGAAAGGGGGCATGGCCTCCAAAGAGCTCTTAGCAATCCAGCTGTGTAGGACTTACTGGAGAAAAAAGGAGAGGTTTTTAGCCCCCAAAAACCCTATGCAGGCAATGGGACTTAATCCCCCAACCAGTTGTGCACCAGCAGATGCGTTTGCAGAGTGGTGGAGAAAGGGGGCATGGCCTCCGAAAACCTCTCAGCATTCCAGTTGTGTGGGACTTACTGGCGATAACAGGAATAATAGTTGGCCCGAAGGACCCTCAACAGCCAAGAGGACTTCATTCCCAACTAGTAGTGCTCCAGGAGGCACATTTGCAGAGTGATGGAGAAAGGGGGCATGGCTGCTGACAACCTCTCAGCAATCCTTCTGCGTGCGACTTGCTGGAGGTAACAGGAGGGTTAGTTGGCCTCCAATAACACTCTAAAGCCAAAGGGATTTCATCCCCCAACCAGCAGTGCGCCAAGAGGTGTGTTTACAGAGTGGTGGTGAAAGGGGGCATGGCCTCCGAAGTCCTCTCAGCAATCGCCCTCTGTGGGACTTACTGGAGGTAACAGGAGGGCTTGTTGGCCCCCACGGACCTTCAGGATCCAAGGGGAATTCACCCCCAAACAGCAGTGTGCCAGGAGGCACTTTTGCAAAGTGGTGGAGAAAGGGGGTGTAGCCTCCCAAGACCTCTCAGCAATACCACTGTGTGGGGTTTCCTGGAGGTAACAGAAGGGGTTGTTGGCCCCCAAGGAGCCTCAACATCCAAGGGGACTTCATCCCCCAACCAGTAGTGTGCTATGAGGCGCATTTTCAGAGTGGTGGAGAAAGGGGGTGTGGCCTCCGATAACCTCCCTCTCAGCAATCCAGCTGTGTGAGACTTACTGGAGGTAACAGGAGGGGTAGTTGCCCCCCAAGGACCCGCCAGAGCCATAGGGACTTCATTCTCCAACCAGTAGTGCTCCAGGAGACGCATTTGCAGAGTGGTGGAGAAAGGGGGCGGTGCCTCCAAAGACATCTCAGCAATCCCACTGTGTTTGACTTAATGGAGGTAACAGAAGGGGTTCCTGGCCCCCAAGGACCCTCAGCATCCAAGGGGACTTCATCTCCCAACCAGTAGTGCACCAGGAGGTGTGTTTGCAGAGTGGTTTTGAAATGGGGCGGTCTGGCTTTTTTTAAAAAAAAAGTATATATGGGGGGGGCACGTGGCCCCCCTCCCTAGGCCCGATTTGGCCCCGGGGACCCCAACACCCGGGCCCGGACTTTTTTTTTTTTTTTTTTTAAACACAAATAAGGTCTTCGTGGCCCCCCTCCAGGGCCAACTTCAGCCCCAGAAAGCCATCACCTGGGGCCCAGCCTCTATTTTGGGTGCCCTCGTCCTAGCTAGGGCACCCACTGACACAACTGTTGGGGACCGTGGGGGAGCCTTGAGGCCTCCGCAGTACCTACCTGCTCCCTGCCTCCTGTGTTAGCCATCATTACTTTCACAGAGAGGGAGCTGCTGAACATGCAGCTCCCTCTCTGTCAAAGCAATTCTCCTCCGCTTCCAGCAAGCGAGAGCATATTTAATGCTCACATTTCCTGAGAGTGAAGTGTTTGCTATGGCATGGCAGGAGCAGTAAAGCTCCCACCAAGCCATAGCAAACAGCTATGTCCCGGGGATGGGCAATCTGGGACATAGCAGCAGCCGGCCCTGGGGTGTGTGGCAGTCCCCAGGGCCATATATGGCTCCAAGAGGAGGCCTCACAGTCCCTTCCTTTCTTAGATTGTGCCCCGGGGAGGTGGTGGACCCCGGGGCTGCAGTGGGGTCTACTTGCCCCCCCATTCAATTTAAGAAAAGCCCCTTGGAGGTGGCAGTCCGGGAATAGAGAGGGGGTCCACACGACCCCCTGCATTGTTTTAAGATAAAGCCCCGGGGAAGTGGTGGTCGGCAGGGCTGGGGCATCCGATAAGCCCCCCCATTTATAAAAAATAAGCCCCGGAGAGGTGGTGGTCCCCGGGCATTAATAAACCCCAGGGGGGCCCATGCATCCCTCTCCTTTATAATTAAAATGCCCACAGGACCTAGCCCACCTGGGGTCCAATAACTAACGAAGCGTGGGAGCCCGCGCTTCCTTTTCTTTTAATTTTCAGCAAGATCCGCAGATCCAATGCAACTCCTACCATTTTTTTTTTAAATGCTCTTTTTGGCCCTGCCGGGTCCCTGTGGGACCCCCCTAAGAATTCTAGGGGGTTAGGGTATTTCTACCCTGCCCAATTTTCTTTTTTGTTTACAATTTTTCTGGGAATCGGCTTAAGCTGTATCCCAAGATGGCTGCCAACACTTCCTGGTGATAAGTGTTGGCAGCCAATCAGACCTCAGCACAAGATCGGGAGGTGTTGCTTCCATATACATACAAATATGGATTTCAGTTAATATCTCTAAAAATACTGGATGGATTTACAACAAACCACAAAAAGGCACTTTCCCTGGACCAATATCTACGTTCCTGACAAAGTTGGTGTCATTCCGTTCAGTAGTTCGGGCTGTAGCTGTGTCTAAAGGTCCTATGGGAATTAACATGGACACAGATTCCCAAGAGCCATGCCAGAAATGAATGTCCTCTATATAAAATGAAGTGATGCATTTTGTATCACCTATATTTCGTAATTAATGTTGAATTATTTTAAATATTCCTATGTATAAAGATGTATAATGTTGACACCATGAAACATACATTTAGGATTGTCTAGATTCATGATAGGAAACATAACCATTTCATGTAATCTAAATGTGTAAGCAAGATGTACTATTGATCTCAGGGGACAATAATTCCTCTTCCTTCCATTTTTTAATATGTACATGAAAAAAATTGTCTATATCTATATAAAAAATTAAAAATATTTTTGATACCTAATATCAGAAGGTGTATGTATATTATATATGTTGTTTAGGTCCATGATTATTTTCAATTTTCCTAATTTGTTTTGTTTACACTCGACTAACACACCCTGATTTAGGAAATTGTGTCAGGGGTACCCTTATTCTTACATACGGTGTCGCTTCCATATACATACAAATATGGATTTCAGTTAATATCTCTAAAAATACTGGATGGATTTACAACAAACCACAAAAAGGCACTTCCCTGGCCCAATATCTACGTTCCTGACAAAGTTGGTGTAATTCCGTTCAGTAGTTCGGGCTGTAGCTCTGTCTAAAAGTCCTATGGGAATTAACATGGGAAACACACGTTTTTTGACCCCCCTTTTTCTAAGCCCCCGCTTGACGGATCACACCGAAACTTTCCATGCGCAACAAGAATCAGGAGGGGACTAGATTTGGAAAATGTCATGAAGATTCATCAAACAACGCCAAAGGTATAGGCAAGGCGGTTATATATATATATATTCACTGAAAAAACCATAGGTTTCAGACATGTTATAGTTAGAAATTAGCATTTAAAAAACCTTTGAAATTCACTTAAAAAACCATAGGTTTCAGGCACGTTATAGTTAGAAATTAGCATTTAAAAAACCTTACAAATTCACTGAAAAAACCATAGGTTTTAGGGACAGTTATAGTTACTTGGACATTGCACTCGTACAAAACCCGTGAAATTCCCCGTTATAGTTAGTTCAGCTAACTATAACTCGCGCCCCGCAATGCACTGCTGATGACGTCACATATTACATCACTCATGACATGGTCAGTGACATCACTGATGACATCACTGATGACATCTCAAATGACATCACTGATGACATCATGCAGTGACTGTGTGTTTCTGTAAAGTTTAAATATTTTTAATATATATAGGAAAAGACGTATTGAAGAATGAGTGGGTGTATAAGTGTCTGTATGGATTATTTAGTAGGTGCGTGACTGACTCTATAAGTGAGTGATTAAACGTATGTTACTGAATGCATGGGTTAGTGACTAAACTGGGTGAATGTCTGTATCCGTCTGTCTGTTGCTGTGTAAGTGGCTGCATGGGTTTGTGAATAGCTACATGAGTGTCTATATGAGTTATTGATTGGTTGTCTGAGTATCTGTATGGGTGCCTGAGTGTTTGTGTGGGTGGGGTGTGTGCGACTCTGTACATATATGTGTGAGTGGGTGATTCACTGGGTGCATGATTTGAAGAGTGCGTCTGTGATGGACTGCTTGGGTGGGTGAGTGTGTATATGGGTGTGTTAGTGAGTGAATGTATATCTCAGTGGTACATGTGCGAGTAACTACATATGTAAAAGGAAGTATATATGTGTGTTAGAGTATTTAAAAGGCTATACGTGAGAGTGTGTGATTCTGAGAGTGGCTGTATGGATGCGTGTGTGCTTGTATCAGTTATTGTATAAGAGCGTAAGAATGTGCTAGTATTTGTATGAGTTATTGAGCTGGTGTGTGTATAACTCTATAGGTGAGTAAATGGGTGTGTGATTAATTTTTTGCATGACTGACTAGGTGTGTGAGTACCTCTATGGATGAGTGGCGGTGTGTCAGTGTTTATATAGGTGTATGAGTGCATATGATAGTCCTGTACTGAGTGACTGTAAGTATGAGTGACTGTACGGGTGAGTGAGTGGATGTGTGTGTAGACCTAAGAATCAGTGAGTTGGTATGTAGTTATTGGTATTGGAGTGTCTATGGTTTTGAGAATGGCAGTCTGTAATTTAGAGTGGGTGTATCAAAAGTTATATTAGGGTGTGAGAAGATGCATGAAATTATCACATGGATGATGTCATCAGTGATGTCATTTGAGATGTCATCAGTGATGTCACTGACCATGTCATGAGTGATGTAATATGTGACGTCATCAGCAGTGCATTGCGGGCGCGAGTTATAGTTAGCTGAACTAACTATAACGGGGGAATTTCACGGGTTTTGTACGAGTGCAATGTCCAAGTAACTATAACTGTCCCTAAAACCTATGGTTTTTTCAGTGAATTTGTAAGGTTTTTTAAATGCTAATTTCTAACTATAACGTGCCTGAAACCTATGGTTTTTAAGTGAATTTCAAAGGTTTTTTAAATGCTAATTTCTAACTATAACATGTCTGAAACCTATGGTTTTTTCAGTGAATTTCAAAGGTTTTTTAAATGCTAATTCCTAACTATAACATGTCTGAAAGCTATGGTTTTTTTCAGTGAATTTCAAAGGTTTTGTAAATGCCAATTTTTAAATGTATTAATTGTTATTTTTATTTTTTTCATACTGATTTACTACATTTTTTTAAACTATATATTTTTAGATATTTTATTTTTTAAATTACATTGTAATTACATTATACATTACATTACAAAATATACTTTCTCAGAATGAATTAATTTACTTTAAATACTTTGCAAATAGGCAATAGACTTTTAAGTACAGTAGTTACAGTTGTTGCAATGGGCAACACAATTTCAAACACAATGCAACATTGAGCTCAATGTGAATTTCTAGCTAAATGCAATTAGTTACTTTATGGATTACTTTTTCTAACCACAGGACTGGATCCTAGATTCAGTCCTGGGACATCTCCTGTAAACAGTTGAGTAAAAGCGTTTTGGTTACAGTAGTGATTTTTAAGGAATATTATTGTATTTTAAAAGTTGACAGAAACTTTTTCTCATAGAATCACCAATGTTATCCTATGGAAGGAAATTCACTTAGCAGGTAAAAACTGTTATCGTTACTTTTTCTTACTCAGTGTTGGATCCTGGATCCAGCACTGGTGCATCTCCTGTAAACAGTTGAAAGAATGCGTTTAAGTCATACAGGCGATTTTTAAGGAATATTTGTAGTTTGTGAAAATCGACACTTTGAAACTTTTCTGCTGAAAACCAGACAATGGATTCCTATGGAAGAAAATATAAGTTACTGGTAAGTACGGTTAAAATTACTTTTCAGGGTCAGTGCTGGGCTAAAAGATGCAGCACTGGGTTCTCTCCTGATAACATGTGAGTAAATCGGAATTCGTATTTCGGCTGATTTTAGAGGAATATTTTAAAGTTCCAAAACTCCACACTTAGAAGAATTTTCAAGTGAAACCAGTCAATGTTAGCCTATGGAAGGAAATTCAAGTTACTGGTAAGTACGGTTAAAATTACTTTTCAGGACCAGTACTGGGCTGAAAGATACAGCACTGAGGTCTCTCCTGATAACAGGTGAGTAAATCGGAATTCGTATTTCGGCTGATTTTAGAGGAATATTTGTATGTTTCAAAAATCAACACTAGAAACTTTTTCAGCAAAAAGCAGGCAATGATATCCTATGGAAGGAAATTCAAGTTACTGGTAAGTACGGTTAAAATTACTTTTCAGGATTAGTACTGGGCTGAAAGATGCAGCACTGAGGTCTCTCCTGATAACAGGTGAGTAAATCCGAATTCGTAGTTCGGCAGATTTTAGAGGAATATTTGCACAGTGGTGAAGGGAGGGGCGGGGCCTGAGGTGACATCTGTGCAAACGCGCCCCGTGGTGCGTTTTAAGTTGGGGGATTAAGTCCCCTTGAATCATGAGGGTCCCTAGGGGCCAACTAGCCCACCAGGAACCTCCAGTATGCGCCAGGGGCTGCGTTGCAGAGACGTGTAGAGAGGCCACACCCTTTTTACACCTCTCTGCAACGCAGCTCTGTGGCGCTTTCTGGATGTACCTGTTGGGCTAGTTGGCCCCCAGGGACCCTCAGGATTGAAGGGATTTAATTCCCCATCTTAAAACGCGCCACGGGGCCTGTTTGCACACATGTCACCTCAGGCCCGCCCTCCCTTCACCACTGTCATACGCGCCCCGTGGCGCGTTTTAAGTCGGGGGATTAACTCCCTTGAATCCTGAGGGTCCCTGGGATGCAACTAGCCCACCAGCTACCTCCATTAAGCACCACAGAGCTGCGTTGCAGAGAGGCGTAAAAGGGGCGTGGCCTCTGTACACCTCTCTGCAAGGCAGCCCCCTGGTGCATACTGGAGGTTCCTGGTGGGCTAGTTGGCCCCCAGGGACCCCCAGTATTCAAGGGGAACTACTTCCCCTTCTTAAAACGCGCCAGGGGGCGCGTTTGCAGAGTACTGCAGGGAGGGGGGCGGGGCCTCCGGCACGATTCCGTTTTTTATTTTTTTTTCTTAATGGGAGGGGGGCTGCATGGCCCCCCTTCCCTCGGCCACTTTTGGCCCCGGGGACCCCATCCCCCGGGGCATGCCCTCTTTTTTAAATAAAAAATATGGAGGGGGCTGCGTGGCCCCCTCCTCAGGCCATTTAAGGCCCCGGGGACCCCATCCCCCGGGGCCGGCCTTGCCCTTATTTATTTATTTTTTATTTATTTTTTATTTGGGGTGGGGGGCTGCGTGGCCCCCCTCCCGGGCCACTTATGGCCCCGGGGACCCCATCCCCCGGGGCCTGGCCTCTGGTTGGGGACTGTGGGGGGGGTCCCCAATCCCCCCACAGTCCCGCCGGCTCCCCGCGTCACTTGGGAGCCGGCATTGCTTTTCCACATGGGGAGCAGCTAACATGCTGCTCCCCGTGTGGAAAAGCAATTGGTTTGCATTTTGAAAGAGAGAGCAGGTTTCCTGCTCTCTCTTTCAAAATGCAAACCAAGTTTGCTATGACAGGACGGGAGCCGCGAGGCTCCCGTCCTGTCATAGCAAACAGCAGTGTCCCGGGGTAGGCACCCCGGGACACTGCAGGAGCCGGCCCTGGGGGTGGCGGTCCCCAGGGCCATCAAGGGCTCCAGGAGGGGGCCGCGCGGCCCTCCTCCCTACATTTTGAAAGCCCCGGGAGGTGGTGGTCCCCGGGGCTTGGGGGTCCAAAACGGACCCCCATTTTCAATTTTCTTAGTGCCCCAGGGAGGTGGTGGTCTCCGGGCGTGTGGGGGGCTGGAGCCCACCCACACAGGTTTAAAAAAATAAATTAAAAAAGCCCCGGGGAGGTGGCGGTCCCGGGGCTGCGGGAGGGCTCAGAGCCCTCCCGCACCATTTATGATAAAGCCCGGGGGGTGGTGGTCCCCGGGGCTTGGGGGCCCTTAGAGGCCCCCCATACATAAAATAAACACCCCCCCAGCATGCCCCCGGGACTTGGCCCACCCGGGGGCAAATTTACATCGAAGCGCAGGAGAACGCGCTTCGTTTTTTTTTTTTTTTTGCAGGATCCGCGCACCCTGAGCGCATCCTGCCGATTTTTTTAAAAAAAATGCTTTTTTTCCCCAGGGGGTCCTTGTGGGACCCCCTGAGCAGGCCTAGGGGGTTAGGGTGTTTCTACCCTGCCCCCTTTGTGCGCTTTGCGCACTTGTTTCTGTCCCTCGGTTCTACCGAGGGACAAAATGGCTGCCAACATTTCCTGAATCAGAATGTTGACAGCCAGCTGACAGCCAATTAGCATGCAGCTCGTGATCGGGATGGTGCGCGCAGAGTGCGCTCAGGGTGCGCGGATCCTCTGTGCCCATAGATATATATGTACTTTTACTTTTGATTTTCTCAGCAACTACTGAACGGATTTACACCATTTAACAAAAAGGGTTCTTTCTGAACCAAGAACTACCTCTGTGCCAAATTTGGTGTAATTCCGTTCAGCAGTTCGGGCTGTAGCCGTGTCTAAAGTTTCCTATGGAAAAATGAATGGGGAAAACGCGTTTTGAAACCCCCCTTTTTTCTCGGCCACCGCTTAACGAATCACCCCGAGACTTTCAGGGTAGGAGCGGACCGGAGCGCCCCACAAAGTTTGAAAATTTCGCGAAGATACGTCCACCGGCAACAGAGTTATTTCAAACAGAATGTCGCGGATTTCCTATGGAAAATAGGTCCTAACTATAACTATCTACTGGCGACCGCCAGTAGATAATATATATATATATATATATATATATATATATATATATATATATATATATATATATATATATATATATCTACTGGCGGTCGCCAGTAGATAGTTATAGTTAGGACCTATTTTCCATAGGAAATCCGCGACATTCTATTTGAAATAACTCTTGCGTCGGTTGACGAATCTTGCGAAATTTTCAAACTTTATGGCCCGCTCCGTCCGCTCCTACCCTGAAAGTCTCACGGTGATTCGTCAAGCGGGGGCCGAGAAAAAGGGGGTCCCAAAACGTGTTTTCCCCATTCATTTTCCCATAGGAAACTTTAGACACGGTTACAGCCCGAACTGCTGAACGGAATTACACCAAATTTGCCAAAGAGGTAGTTCTTGGTTCAGAAAGAACCTTTTGTTAAATGGTGTAAATCCGTTCAGTAGTTGCGGAGAAATTAAAAAATAAGAGTCAAAAAATCAATTTCCCATAGGAAACTTTATGCAAGGCTACAGCCCGAACTGCTGAACGGAATTACACCAAATTTGGCAAAGAGGTAGTTCTTGGTTCAAAAAGAACCCTTTTTGTTAAATGGTGTAAATCCGTTAAGTAGTTGCTGAGAAAATCAAAAGTAAAAACACATATATATCTGTGCGGAGCCTAACCACACATGTCATCGTGAGATCTGATTGGCTGTCAGCACTTCATCCTGGAATTGCTGGCAGCCATCTTGGGACCAATATAAATGCATTGTAGTGAATCGAAGATTTTGAGGGTTACCAAAAGGAGAACTATAAAGGGTGTTAACAGACTTTAGTTACATTAGAATTCATTTGTTGATGGTACCATACTAATTTCAGGAATTGTGGTGTGTTCTAAGGTGATTTTACCCTGTGAAAAACCTTCTGCTGGGATATCATGAATCATGTTTGAGAGAACTATTTTCACATGCTTGTCCCATACAGTTTTGGAAGGTGCTCCAGAAGCTAAAATGAGAGCATATTTTCTGTAAATTCACATTATCTTTCTCAGTCATGTGAGAATGAAGTCTGACATTCTCAGTAAAACATGTACATCCAACAAGGGCAGAGACTGTCAGTTGATTCCTTTGTGTTCTACTGCAGCTTCCCAGAGTGTTCTAAAGAACAACTAGAGTGCTAACATCCTTACTTATGACAAAAGTATGGCACACCTGAAGCCATCTTGATTGGAATAAACTGGTAACACTTAAAACATTTAATTTAAAAAGGAACAAAATGATGGGGTTCATCTTGTCATAGAAATTATGGTTAGTGCTCTGGAAAGAAAAATTAGGACATGTTTCAAGTGTGATCTCAAATATCTTCCTGTTATATTTCAACAGGAGCAGCCTGTCAGTTGATGCCTTTGTGTTCTACTGCAGCTTCCCAGAGTGTTCTAAAGAACAACTAGAGCGCTAACAGTCTTACTTATGACAAAAGTATGGCACACCTGAAGCCATCTTGATTGGAATAAACTGGTAACACTTAAAACATTTAATTTAAAAAGGAACAAAATGATGGGGTTCATTTTGTCATAGAAATTATGGTTAGTGCTGTAGAAAGAAAAATTAGGACATGTTTCAAGTGTGATCTCAAATATCTTCCTGTTATATTTCAACAGGAGCAGCCTGTCAGTTGATGCCTTTGTGTTCTACTGCAGCTTCCCAGAGTGTTCTAAAGAACAACTAGAGCGCTAACAGTCTTACTTATGACAAAAGTATGGCACACCTGAAGCCATCTTGATTGGAATAAACTGGTAACACTTAACACATTTAATTTAAAAAGGAACAAAATGAGGGGGTTCATTTTGCCATAGAAATTATGGTTAGTGCTGTAGAAAGAAAAATTAGGACATGTTTTAAGTGAGATCTCAAATATCTTCCTGTTATATTTCAACAGGAGCAGCCTGTCAGTTGATGCCTTTGTGTTCTACTGCAGCTTCCCAGAGTGTTCTAAAGAACAACTAGAGTGCTAACAGCCTTACTTATGACAAAAGTATGGCACACCTGAAGCCATCTTGATTGGAATAAACTGGTAACACTTAAAACATTTAATTTAAAAAGGAACAAAATGAGGGGTTCATTTTGCCATAGAAATTATGGTTAGTGCTGCAAAAAGAAAATTGAGTACATGTTTTAAGTGAGATCTCAAATCCTCTTCTATTTCATTAGAAAATTCTGACATGCAGACTGAAACAATCACTTTCAATACCAGCAGTAGACTTCCAGTTAACTCCTTGGTGAGCAGAAGCTTTACTACAGTGATCTAATGAACAACTAGAGTAATAACATTCAGAATTTATGGCAAATGTGTGACACATCTGAATGCCTTCTTGATGGAATCAAAGTAAAAAACTGAAAGCATTTCCTACTGAGGAGACTGCAGTAAATGAGGAAATTAGGAAACTTCATAACAAAGAAGTCTTCCAAGATGGCCACCAGTGAAAAAAGAGCCCAAATGTAGCACAAATATTACCCAGATGTAGCCCACATATAGCCCAATGACAAAAGTGTGCAAAACACTTTTTATTTTTTGTTTTTTTGCAGTTTTATGTAGTGCAGACTGGTCAGGTATTGGAGCGTTGCATCTTAAAACATGACCCCCTACACTACAAAAACACCACTGCACTACCCTGAAACCCTAAAACACTACCCCAGCACGACCCCCTACACTACACAAGCACCACTGCACTATCCTAAACCCTAAAACACTACCCCCAGCATGACCCCCTACACTACACAAACACCACTGCACTACCCTAAACCCTAAAACACTACCCCAACACCACTGCACTAACCTAAATCCTAAAACACTACCCCCAGCACGACCCCCTACACTACCCAAACACCACTGCACTACCCTAAAACATGACCCCCTACACTACACAAACACCACTGCACTACCCTAAACCCTAAAACACTACCCCCAGCACTACCCCCTACACTACACAAGCACCACTGCACTACCCTAAACCCTAAAACACTACCCCAAGCACGACCCCCTACACTACACAAACACCACTGCACTACCTTAAACCCTAAAACACTACCCCCAGCTCAACCCCTAAACTACCCAAACACCACTGCACTAACCTAAATCCTAAAACACTACCCCCAGCACGACCCCTACACTACCCAAACACCACTGCACTACCCTAAAACATGACCCCCTACACTACACAAACACCACTGCACTACCCTAAACCCTAAAACACTACCCCCAGCATGACCCCTACACTACACAAGCACCACTGCACTACCCTAAACCCTAAAACACTACCCCCAGCACGACCCCCTACACTGCCCGAACACCACTGCACTGCCCTAAACCCTGAAACACATACCCTAGCATGACCCCCTACACTGCCCGAACACCACTGCACTGCCCTAAACCCTGAAACACCACCCCCTTCACGACACCCTACACTGCCCGAATACCACTGCACTGCCCTAAACCCTGAAACACCACCCCCAGCATGACCCCTACACTGCCCGAACACCACTGCACTGCCCTAAACCCTGAAACACTACCCCCAGCAAGACCTCCTACACTGCCCGAACACCACTGCACTGCCCTAAACCCTGAAACATCACCCCCAGCAAGACCCCCTACACTGCCCGAACACCACTGCCCTAAACCCTGAAACACCACCCCCAGCACGACCCCCTACACTGCCCGAACTCCACTGCACTGCCCTAAACCCTGAAACACCACCCCAGCACGACCCCCTACACTGCCCGAACACCACTGCACTGCCCTAAACCCTGAAACACCACCCCCTGCACGACCCCCTACACTGCCCGAACACTACTGCACTGCCCTAAACCCTGAAACACCATCCCCAGCACGACCCCCTACACTGCACAAACACCACTGCACTGCCCTAAACCCTGAAACACTACCCCCAGCAAGACCCCCTACACTGCCCGAACACCACTGCACTGCCCTAAACCCTGAAACATCACCCCCAGCAAGACCCCCTACACTGCCCGAACACCACTGCCCTAAACCCTGAAACACCACCCCCAGCAAGACCCCCTACACTGCCCGAACACCACTGCACTGCCCTAAACCCTGAAACACCAGCCCCAGCACGACCCCTACACTGCCCGAACACCACTGCACTGCCCTAAACCCTGAAACACCACCCCCTGCACGACCCCCTACACTGCCCGAACACCACTGCACTGCCCTAAACCCTGAAACACCACCCCCAGCACGACCCTCTACACTGCCCGAACACCACTGCACTGCCCTAAACCCTGAAACACCACCCCCTGCACGATCCCCTACACTGCCCGAAGCCTACTGCACTGCCCTAAACCCTGAAACACCACCCCCAGCACGACCCCCTACACTGCACGAACACCACTGCACTGCCCTAAACCCCGAAACACTACCCCCAGCAAGACCCCTACACTGCCCGAACACCACTACCCTAAACCCTGAAACACCAGCCCCAGCAAGACCCCCCCTACACTGCCCGAACACCACTGCACTGCCCTAAACCCTGAAACACCAGCCCCAGCAAGACCCCCTACACTGGCCAAACACCACTGCACTGCCCTAAACCCTGAAACACCACACCCTGCACGACCCCCTACACTGCCCGAACACCACTGCACTGCCCTAAACCCTGAAACATCACCCCTCAGCACGACACCCTACACTGCTCGAACACCACTGCACTGCCCTAAACCCTGAAACACCACCCCCAGCATGACCCCGTACACTGCCCGAACACGACTGCACTGCCCTAAACCCTGAAACACCACCCCCTGCACGACCTCCTACACTGCCGGAACACCACTGCACTGCCCTAAACCCTGAAACACAACCCCCAGCACGACCCCCTACACTGCCCGAACACCACTGCACTGCCCTAAACCCTCAAACACCAGCCCCAGCACGACCCCCTACACTGCCCGAACACCACTGCACTGCCCTAAACCCTGAAACACCAGCCCCAGCAAGACCCCCTACACTGCCCGAATACCACTGCACTAAAGCCTGAAACACCACCCCCAGCAAGACCACCTATACTGGCCGAACACCACTGCCCTAAACCCTGAAACACCACCCCCTGCACGACCCCCTACACTGCCTGAACACCACTGCACTGCCCTAAACCCTGAAACACCACCCCTCAGCACGACACCCTACACTGCCCGAACACCACTGCACTGCCCTAAACCCTGAAACACCACCCCCAGCATGACCCCCTACACTGCCCGAACAGCACTGCACTGCCCTAAACCCTGAAACACCACCCCCTGCATGACCTCCTACACTGCCGGAACACCACTGCACTGCCCTAAACCCTGAAGCACCACCCCAGCACGACCCCCTACACTGCCCGAACACCACTGCACTGCCCTAAACCCTGAAACATCAACCCCAGCAAGACCCCCTACACTGCCTGAACACCACTGCCCTAAACCCTGAAACACCACCCCCTACACTGCACGAACACCACTGCACTGCCCTAAACCCTGAAACACCACCTCCAGCAAAACCCCCTACACTGCCTGAACACCATTGCTCTGCCCTGAATCCTGAAACACTAGCCCCAGCACGACCCCCTACACTGCCCAAACACCACTGCACTGCCCTAAACCCTGAAACACCACCCCCAGCACGACCCCCTACACTGCCCGAACACCACTGCACTGCCCTAAACCCTGAAACACCAGCCCCAGCAAGACCCCTACACTGCCCGAACACCACTGCACTGCCCTAGACTCTGAAACACCAGCCCCAGCAAGACCCCTACACTGCCCGAACACCACTGCACTGCCCTAAACTCTGAAACACCAGCCCCAGCATGACACCCTACACTGCCCGAACACCACTGCACTGCCCTTAACCCTGAAACACCAGCCCCAGCACGACCACCTACACTGCCCGAACACCACTGCACTGCCCTAAACCCTGAAACACCAGCCCCAGCACAACCCCCTACACTGCCCGAACACCACTGCACTGCCCTAAACCCTGAAACACCAGCCCCAGCACGACCCCCTACACTGCCGGAACACCACTGTACTGCCCTAAACCCTGAAACACCAGCCCCAGCACGACCCCTACACTGCCCGAACACCACTGCACTGCCCTAAACCCTGAAACACCACCCCCTGCATGACCCCCTACACTGCCCAAACACCACTGCACTGCCCTAAACCCTGAAACACCACCCCCTGCAGCACCCCCTACACTGCCCGAACACCACTGCACTGCCCTAAACCCTGAAACACCACGCCCTGCACCGCCCCCTACACTGCCCGAACACCACTGCACTGCCCTAAACCCTGAAACACCACCCCCAGCACGACCCCCTTTACTGCTCGAACACCACTGCACTGCCCCAAACCCTGAAACACCACCCCCAGCACGACCCCCTACACTGCCCGAACACCACTGCCCTAAACCCTGAAACACCACCCCCTGCACGACCCCCTACACTGCCCGAACACCACTGCACTGCCCTAAACCCTGAAACACCACCCCCTACACTGCCCGAACACCACTGCACTGCCCAAAACCCTGAAACACCACCCCCAGCATGACCCCCTACACTGCCCGAACACCACTGCACTGCCCTAAACCCTAAAACACCACCCCCAGCATTACCCGCTACACTGCCCAAACACCACTGCACTGCCCTAAACCCTAGAACACTACCCCCAGCACGACCCCCTACACTACCCGAACACCACTGCACTACCCTAAACCCTAAAATACTAACCCCAGCACAACCCCCTACACTACCCGAACACGACTGCACTGCCCTAAACCCTCAAACACTCCCCCAGCACGACCCCCTACACTACCCGAACACCACTGCACTGCCCTAAACCCTAAAACACTCCCCCAGCACAACCCCCTACACTACCCGAACACCACTGCACTGCCCTAAACCCTAAAACACTCCCCCCAGCACGACCCCCTACACTACCCAAACACCACTGCACTGCCCTAAACCCTAAAACACTACCCCCGCATGACCCCCTACACTACCCAAACACCAATGCACTACCCTAATCCCTAAAACACTACCCCCCGCATGACCCCCTACACTACCCTAAACCCTAAAACACTACCCCCGCACGACTCCCTACACTACCCAAAGACCACTGCACTACCCTAAACCCTAAAACACGACCTCCTACACTACACAAACACCACTGCACTACCCTAAACCCTAAAACACTACCCCCTACACTACACAAACACCACTGCACTACCCTAAACCCTAAAAAACTACCCCCAGCACGAACCACTACACTACCCAAACACCACTGCACTATCCTAAACCCTAAAAAACTACCCCCAGCAGTATCCCTACACTACCCAAACACCACTGCACTACCCTAAAACACTACCCCCAGCAGTATCCCCTACACTACCCAAACACCACTGCACTACCCTAAATCACTACCCCCAGCACGACCCCTACACTACCCAAACACCACTGCACTACCCTAGACCCTAAAACACTACCCCCAGCACGACCCCCTACACTACCCAAACACCACTGCACTACCCTAAACCCTAAAACAATCCCCCAGCACGACTCCCTACACTACCCAAACACCACTCCACTACCCTAAACCCTAAATCTACCCCCAGCATGACCCCCTACACTACACAAACACCACTGCACTACCCTAAACCCTAAAACACTACCCCCAGCACGACCCTCTTCACTACCTAAACACAACTGCACAATTTGTTACAGGCGTTGCAACGCAGGCCTGTGGTGCTTACTGGAAGTACCTAGTGGGCTAGTTGGGCCCCAGGGACCCTCAGGATTCAAGGTGACCTAATCCCCCAACTTAAAACGCACCACGGGGCGCGTTTGCACAGTGGTGAAGGGAGGGGGCGGGCCTCAGGTGACATGTGCGCAAACACGCCCTGTGGTGCGTTTTAAGTTGGGGAATTAATTCCCTTTGAATCCTGAGGGACCCTGGGGGCCAACTAGCCCACCAGGTACCTTCAGTAAGCACAACAGAGTTGCGTTGCAGAGAGGTGAAAAAGGTGCGTGGCCTCGGAACGCCTCTCTGCAACTCAGCTCTGTGGTCCTAACTGTAGGTACCTGGGGGGCTAGTTGGGCCCCAGGGACCCTCAGGATTCAAGGGGACTTAATACCGCAACTTAAAACGTGCCACGGGGTGCGTTTGCACACATGTCACCTCAGGCCCCCCCTCCCTTCACCACTGTGCAAACTCGCCCTGTAGCGCGTTTTAAGAGGTAGTTTTAATCCCCCTGCCCTATTATGTACTAGGGACTTGCAGAGGCGGTCATGCTAATCACAGGGGTACCCCAACGCATAGTGTTCCCTAGTGTATGTAGGTGTTTTCACTGTATTCTAAGTGTCTTTTAGCATAGCACTGGCTCTGGTTAGTCAGAGTCAGTTACCACCAGTACCCGTCTGAAAAAGTTGTGGGCACAGGATGATTTTGCAACAAGGCCTCTTTCTGCTCCTCTGTTGGTTCTTTCTGCACATCTTTTGCTTCTTTCTGTGCGTTTTTTCTTCTTTCTTCACATGTCCTACCTCTGTAGGCATAGTTAGAAACTAGCATTTAAAAAAACCTTTGAAATTCACTTAAAAAATCATAGGTTTCAGGCACGTTATAGTTAGAAATTAGCATTTAAAAAACCTTTGAAATTCACTGAAAAAACCATAGGTTTCAGACACGTTATAGTTAGAAATTAGCATTTAAAAAACCTTTGAAATTCACTGAAAAAACCATAGGTTTTAGGGACAGTTATAGTTAGTTGGACATTTCACTCGTACAAAACCATAGAAATTCCCCCGTTATAGTTAGTTCAGCTAACTATAACTCGCGCCCCGCAATGCACTGCTGATGACGTCACATATTACATCACTCATGACATGGTCAGTGACATCACTGATGACATCACTGATGACATCTCAAATGACATCACTGATGACATCATCCATGTGATAATTTCATGCATCTTCTCACACCCTAATATAACTTTTGATACACCCACTCTAAATTACAGACTGCCATTCTCAAAACCATAGACACTCCAACACCAAAAACTACATACCCACTCACTGATTCTTAGGTCTACACACACATCCACTCACTCACCCGTACAGTCACTCATACTTAGTCACTCAGTACAGGACTATCATATGCACTCATACACCTATATAAACACTCACACACCGCCACTCATCCATAGAGGTACTCACACACCTAGTCAGTCATGCAAAAAACTTAATAACACACCCATTTACTCAGCTATACAGTTATACACACACCAGCTCACTTACTCATACAAATACTAGCACATTCTTACGCTCTTATACAATCACTGATACAAGTACACACTCATCCATACAGCCACTCTCACAATCACACACTCTCACTTATAGCCATTTATATACTCCAACACACATATATACTGCCTTTCACATATGTAGTTACTCACACATGTACCACTGAGATATACATTCAATCACTAACACACCCATACACACACTCACCCACCCATACAGTCCATCACAGATGCACTCTTGAAACCATGCACCCAGTGAATCACCAACTCACACATCTATGCACAGAGTCACACACACCCCACCCACACAAACACTCAGGCACCCATACAGATACTCAGACAATCAATCAATAACCCATGTAGACACTCATGTAGCTATTCAGAAAGCCATGCAGCCGCTTACAAACCAACAGACAGACGGATACAGACATTCACACAGTTTAGTCACTAACCCATGCATTCAGTAAGATACATTTAATCACTCACTTGTAGAGTCAGTCACTCACGTACTAAATCATCCATTCAGACACTTATACACCCACTCATTCTTCAATACGCCTTTCCCTATATATATTAAACATATTTAAACTTTACAGAAACACAGTCACTGGATGATGTCATCAGTGATGTCATCAGTGATGTCATTTGAGATGTCATCAGTGATGTCATCAGTGATGTCACTGACCATGTCATGAGTGATGTAATATGTGATGTCATCAGCAGTGCATTGCGGGGCGCGAGTTATAGTTAGCTGAACTAACTATAACGGGGGAATTTCTATGGTTTTGTACGAGTGAAATGTCCAACTAACTATAACTGTCCCTAAAACCTATGGTTTTTTCAGTGAATATATATATATATATATATATATATATTTATTTATTTATTTTTTCACTGAAAAAACCACAGGTTTCAGGGACGTTAAAGTTAGGAATTAGCATTTAAAAAACCTTAGAAATTCAAAGAAAAAAACACAGGTTACAGATGTCATCAGTGATGTCACTGACCATGTCATGAGTGATGTAATATGTGACGTCATCAGCAGTGTATTGCGGGGGCGCGAGCTATATATAACGGCTGAATTTCACAGGTTTTGTACAAATGAAATGTCAGCCTAGCTATAACGTTCCTGTTTTTTCTGTGAATTTCCAACGTTTTTTAAATGCTAATTCCTAACTATAACTTCCCTCAAACCTGTGTTTTTTCAGTGAAATTCTAAGGTTTTTTAAATGCTAATTCCTATCTATAACATCCCTGTAACCTTTAGTTATCAGTGAATTTCTAAGGTTTTTTAACTAGCAGTCATGTTTGCAGAGTGGTGGAGAAAAGAGGCTTGGCCTCCAACCAGCTCTCAGGAATTCCACTGCGTAGGACTTACAGGAGCTACCAGGAGGGCATCTTGGCCCCCAAGGTCCCCCTGGAGTAAAATGGACTTCATCCCCCAACCAGTAGTGCACCAGGAGGTGCGTTTGCAGAGTGGTGGAGAAAGGGGGACATTACCTCCGAAGACCTCTTAGCAATCCCACTGTGTGGGATTTACTGGAGATAACAAGAGGGGTAGTTGGCCCCAAGGACGTCCTTGTGGGCCAACTGCCCCTCCTGTTACCTCCAGTAAGTCCCACACAGCAGGATTGCTGAGTTCTGATAGCAGGCCACGCCCCCTTTCTCCACTTGGTTGTGGGATGAAGTCCCCTTCACTTCTGGGGGTCCTTAGGGGCCAACTAGCCTACCTGTTACTTTCAGTAAGCCCCACATAGTGGGATTGCAGAGAGGTGGTCGCAGGCTATGCCCCCTTTCTCCACCACTCTGCAAACGCGCCTCCTGGCGTGCTCATGTTTGAGAGATGAAGTCTCCTTGTCTCTTGAGGGTCCCTGGGAGCCAACCAGCCCTCCTGTTATCTCTAGTAAGCACCACACAGCTGGATTGTTGAGAAGTGGTCAGAGGCCACGCCCCCTTTCTCCACCACTCTGCAAACGCTCCTGCTGGCGCACTGCTGACACACTGCTGCTTGGGGGTTGAAGTCCACTTTAGTCATGAGGCCTCAGGATTCAAAGGGACCTCATCGCCCCACCAGCAGTGTGCTGACAGGCGCGTTTGCGGAGTGGTGGAAAAAGGGGCACGGCCTTCGACCACCTCTCAGCAATCCCACTATGTCGGGCTTACTGGAGGTAACAGGTGGGCTAGTAGGCCCCTAAGGACCCTCAGCAGTGAAGGGGACTTCATCCCCCAACCAAGAGCGTGCCAGGAGGCACGTTTGCAGAGTAGTCGAGAAAGGGGGCAGGGCCTCCGGTGAGTTGCCGGCTTTTTTATTTATTTTTATTTTAGTAAGGGAGACTCTGTGGCCACCTTCCCTTGATCCTTATGGGCCCCAGGGACTCCATCCCCCAGGGCCTTACCCATTTAAAAAAAATCAAAATAAAGGATGGGCCCACATGACCCCCCTTCTGAGGTCGATTTCTGCCCTGGAGACCCCATCCCCCAGGGCTAGGCCTTTATTTTTATTTTTACTTTGAAAGAGGAGGGGGCCGTGTGGCCCCCCTCCCCAGGCCGATTTCGACCCCGGGGCATGGCCATTTTGTTTGGGATTTTCAAGGAAGGGGGGCCGAGCGCCCCCCCTCCCGGGCCATTTTTGTCCCCGGGGACCCCATCCCCCGGGCCAGGCCATTTCTTTTTTAAAATTCTTTTTATATCTTATTTTAAGGAGGAGGGCCCCACTCCCCAGGCCGATTTTGGACCCGGGGACCTCATTCCCTGGGGCCTGAAATTTAAAAAAAAAATTAAAATAGGGATAGATGGAGCGGCCCCCCTCCCGGGCCAGCTGGTTGGGTACTGCAGGGCGATCCTGAAGCCCCCGCGGTCCAGGCCGGCTCCCGCCTCCTGCAAAAGTGTGCTTGCTTTGAACAAGCAAGAGCAAAGAGGTTTCACTTGTTCAAAACTAGCACACTCTTCGCTATGGGATGGCATGAGCAGTGCTCCCACCATCCTATAGCAAACTGCAATGTCTGTATTTCAGAGTGGGTGTATGAAAGGTTATATTAGGGTGTGAGGAGTTTCATCAGATATTAAGCGGATGATGTCATCAGTGATGTCATTTGAGATGTCATCAGTGATGTCATTTGAGATGTCATCAGTGATGTCATCAGTGATGTCACTGACCATGTCATGAGTGATGTAATATGTGACATCATCAGCCGTGCATTGCGGGGGCACGAGTTATAGTTAGCTCAACTAACTATAATGACAAATTTCTCTGGTTTTGATTGGGTGAAATGTCCAACTAACTATAACGTCCCTGAAACCTTTGTGTTTTTCAGTGAATTTCTAAGGTTTTTAAATGCTAATTTCTAACTATAACGTCCCTGAAACCTATTGTTTTTTCAGTGAATCTGTAAGGTTTTTTAAATGCTAATTACTAACTATAATGTCCCTAAACCTATGGTTTTTCCAATGAATTTCTAAGGTTTATTAAATGCTAATTACTAACTATAACATAGTAGTCGCATTTGCAGAGTGGTGCAGAAAGAGGGCCGGGCCTCTGGCCAGCGCTCAGGAATTCCGCTGCGTAGGACTTACAGTAGGACTTACAGGAGGTACCAGGAGGTACTTCTTGGCACCAAAGTCCCTCAGGAGTAAAGTGGACTTCATCCCCCAACCCAAGTGTGCCAGGAGGAGCGTTTGCAGAGTGGTGGAGAAAGGGGGCGTGGCCTCCGAAGACCTCTCAGCAATACCACTGTGTGGGACTTACTGGACGTAACAGGAGGGGTAGCTGGCCCCCAAGGACATCCTTGGGGCCAACTACCCCTCCAATTACCTCCAGTAAGTCCCACACAGCAGCATTGGTAAGTTCTCATAGCAGGCCATGCCCCCTTTGCCCACCATTCTGCAAACACGCTCCCTGGTGCGCTCTTGGATGGGTATTAAAGTCCCCTTTGATCCTGGGGGTCCTTAGGGGCCAACTAGCCTACCTGACACCTCCAGTAAGCCCCAGACAGTGGGATTGCTGAGAGCTGCACACAGGCCACACCCCATTTCTGCACCACTCTACAAACATGCCTCCTAGCATGCTCTTGGTTGGGGGATGAACTCCCCTTGCCTCCTGAGGGTCCCTGGGGGCCAACTAGCCCTCCTGTTATCTCTAGTAAGCACCACACAGCTGGATGCTGAGAGTGGTCCGAGGCCACGCCCCCTTTTTACACCACTCTGCAAATGCGCCTCCTGGCGCACTGCTGCTCGGTGGATGAAGTCCACTTTAGCCCTAAGGTCCTCAGGACACATGTGGACCTCATCGCCCCACCAGCAGTGCTCCAAGAGGCGCGTTTGCAGAGTGGTGTAAAAAGGGGCATGGCCTCGGACCACCTCTCAGCAATCCCACTGTGTGGGGCTTACTGGAGATACCTGGTTGGTTAGTTGGCCCCTAAGGACCCTTAAGGATCTAGGGGACTTAATCCCCCGACCCACAACACACCAGGAGGTGCATTTGCAGTGTGCTGCAGGGAGAGGGTGGGGCGTCTGGTGAGATGCCAGCTTTTTTTTCTGGTTAGAATGGGGGCTGTGTGGCCCCCCATCACTCAATATTTTCTGGGCCCTGGGGACCCCATTCCCCAGGGCCTGCCACTTTTGATTTATTTATTTATTTTTTTAAACATGAAGGGGGCCGCGCAGCCCCCTTCTGAGGCAGAATTCAGCCCGGGGACCCCATCCCCCGGGGCATGGCCACATATTTATTTATTTTTAGTGTTTTATTATTTTTAAAGGAGGGGTGCAGTGCAGCCCCTCTCCTTAGGCCTTTTTTGGCCCCAGGGACCCCATCCCCCGGGGCATCGCCTCATTTATTTATTTTCTGTTTTGGGAGGGGGCCGCGTGTCCCCCCTTCCCTAATGCCACTTTTGGCCCCGGGGACCCCATCCCCAGGGCTGGCCCTCATGTTGGGGACCGCGGGGGAGCCCCAATGCCCCCATGGTCCCTGCCGGCTCCTCACTTTCTGCAAGAGCCGGCATTGCTTTTGGGCAAAGGGAGCTGCTGACATGCAGCTCCCTTTGCCCAAAAGAAATTCTGCTTTGCTTTGTGGAAGGGAGAGCAGGTTTCCTGCTCTCGCTTCCACGAAGCAAAGCAGACGTTTGCTATGACAGGGCGGGAGCACAGCACTGTCATAGCAAACTGCAATGACCCAGGGGTACGCACACCGGGACATTGCTGGAGCTGGCCCTGGGGGGTGGTGGTCCCCAGGGCCATCTAGGGCTCCAAGAGGTCCCCTCCCAACATTTACATAGCCCAGCGGGGAGGTGGTGGTCCCCAGGGCCGGGGGTCCACAACGGACCCTCATATTCTAATTTCTGTATGCCCCTGTGAGGTGGAGGTCCCCAGGGCAGTGTGGGGGGCAGGAGCCATCCCCCACACTTACTTTTAATTTATGTTGCCCCGGGAGGTGACGGTCCCTGGGGCTGCGAGACCCGCCCACATTTAAACATTGAAGCCCTGGGGAGGTGGTGGTGGTCCCCGGGGCTCGGGGGCCCGCGAGGCCCCCCCACCCAAAATTTAAAAATGCCCCGGGGAGGTGGGTGTCCCCGGGCAGCGTCCCCCCCACGCTATTCTTTTATCATTTAAGCCCCGGGGAGCTGGCAGTCACAAATATTAATAACATTCCCCCCGGGACCTGGCCCACCTACAAGAGCGCCTCACTTACCCACCTTGGAACCATCTGTTCATGAATATGATTAACGGTATCGGGTAAAAGCAGCCTTTAAAATGGGACTGTAATGGAGCAATGGTGAGCTTGAAATTTTGAAATATACTACAAACTGGAACAGCAAGAAAATGGCACCGTCCACTGGAGGGATTGAACGTACATTGTATGATAGACTACATGTCCCAGCATGCCACTGAAATAAGGAGTGTCCATTGGAAGACTAAAAATATAAATTAAGGCAATTGATTGTTGATGTCAGCAGCGTTAAAGTGTGCTGAGGCTTACCTTTGAGAAAGGTCACTGTTGACCGAAAAACGTCAGGACTGCAATGCTGTTCCATTAATAAAAAGCTATTTGACAGTCAGTTGCGAATGCGGCTATCTCTGTTCTGAACAGGGAGAATGTTTGATATATATATATACACATATACATATATATATATATATTCACTGAAAAAACCATAGGTTTCAGGGACGTTATAGTTAGTTGGACATTTCACTCGTACAAAACTATAGAAATTCCCCCGTTATAGTTAGTTCAGCTAACTATAACTCGCGCGCCTGCAATGCACTGCTGATGACGTCACATATTACATCACTCATGACATGGTCAGTGACATCACTCATGACATCACTGATGACATCTCAAATGACATCACTGATGACATCACTGATGACATCATCCTTGTGATAGAGTGGCAGACCTCCTCTCACCCTAATATAACCTTTGATACACACACTCAAAAATGCAAACTAACATTTTCAAAACAATGGACATACCAATACCAGTTACAACACACCTATTCAGTAATTCCAAGCTCTACACACACATCCACTCATTCACCAACAGTCCCTATACAGTCACTCATACATATACTCACTCATCATATGTACTCATACACCTATACATCCTGTTACACACTGCCACTCATCCATAGAGTTACTCACACACATAGTCACACATGCAAACAAAGTATCAAACATCCATTTACTTGCATATACAGTTATACACACACTACCACACTTACTTCTACAGAAACTTACACATACTTACTCTCTTAAACAATCACTTATAGAAACACCTACTTATTTGTACAGGAACTCTTCCAATCTCTCACTCTCACATATACTCACTTATATACACCAATACTCACATATAGTAGTTTAAAACATATGTAGTTACTCATAAAGACACTATTGAGACAGTCATTCACTCACTAACACACCCATACACATACTCATCCACCTATACAGTCCTGCACACATGCTGTCTTCAACACATACAAACAGTGAGTCACTCATTCATCTATGCACTAAGTAATACCCCCACCGAACCATACAGACACTCAGACACTCATACTGATACTCAAAAACCAACTAATAACCCATATAGACACTCATGTAGCTACTCACCAACCCATACAGCCACTTATACACAAAGTGAGAGACTGATACAGATATTTTCATATTTAAACATTACTCACTAACCCATGTATTCACTAAGATACACTTAGTCAGTTATACAATCAATTTTACAAAACAAAATCATCCATTTAGACACTTATATACCCATTTATTCTTCCATCGACCTTGAGATATACATATATAAAACATATTTAATTTTCAGAAAAACACACATTCACTGGATGATGTCATCAGTGATGTCATCAGTGATGTCATTTGAGATGTCATCAGTGATGTCATGAGTGATGTCACTGACCATGTCATGAGTGATGTAATATGTGACGTCATCAGCAGTGCATTGCGGGCCCGCGAGTTATAGTTAGCTGAACTAACTATAACGGGGGAATTTCTATGGTTTTGTACGAGTGAAATGTCCAACTAACTATAACGCCCCTGAAACCTATGGTTTTTTCAGTGAATTTCTAAGGTGTTTTAAATGCTAATTTCTAACTATAACGTGCCTGAAACCTATGGTTTTTTCAGTGAATATATATATATTTATTATACTATGTATACATGTGAAAATGTCTCGGTCCCCTGTTTGCCTCGGTGGCACGGAAAAAATGGGTGGAACTGACGTCAGCACGCCGACGAGGTCCTCTTATGGCTCCGATGACGTCATACGGTGTCCCGAGCGGAGCCGTGCTATTATGACATCCTCGTTGACGTGGGAGAGCTAGGAAAGAATTTCCGTGGAATGCTGGTGCAGGGGATATTCACCTAAGTGTTCAGGCTAGTCCTTTGGGAGCAACTGTTTATGTTGCCACTCCAGAAACCGAAACCAGTGATCTGAGGGCAGAGGCCCTGCAGATGGCACACGAGGTGGGATGCCCAGTCGTGTGCACCGGCGGGGCAGCGAAGTGACAAGCACCACAACCCACAAAAAAGGTAACGAGGGCACTGAATAACACAGGATCTTCTCTTTGTATCTGGGAGGAACATCGAAGTTAAAATGCCCTAGTACCAAAATGTAGAATTAGTGCTACAACGGTCTTCAAGAGGACCTGCGATGCCGCTTCTGCCTCCCGTACCCTGGAAGCGGCACATGGGTCACGCGGTACGGTCATACTGCGGTGGGACGCACACTCGTTGACCTCTCATGGCACTGCTCCACACTTCAGGGAGGACGCTTTCCATTAGCTATGTTTTCTGATGACAAGTCGCGCCGGCCCCGTCCAACAACAGAACTCCTTTAGATCCAAACAGAGTCTTCCACTCTCTCACCGGAAGTGAAACCAGGCCACGGGGACACTTTCACAATACAACAGCCGGGAAGGCACTTTTCGGTAAAAAAACCACATTCCTTCCTCCTAATTAATCAAATAAACGTCTCACTGAAGAACAGGGGCCAGCTTCGATCGGTAAACAGCCGTTACAATGACTTTTTTACTTTGCGATACCATTACAACGCATGCATTACCACGCATGCGTTGTACATCACAAAGTCATTACTACGCCTTTTTTAGAACGCATGATCATTTACCACGCATGCCTTTACAACGAATTTTGTTGTAAAGGTATGTATGGTAAATGACCATGCGTTCTAAAAAACATGTAGACGATCCATGTCGTTGTCAGGAAACAGAGGCTTTTCCGTTTCCTCACAACGATGTGCACCGCCCCTCAGAGACGACGTGAAGCAGGAACCACGAGGAGAGAGGAACCACGAGGAGTGAGAGGTAAGGGGGATTGGGCATGGGGTGGGGGTTTCTTTTCTAGGGTTTAGGGTAGTGCAGTGGTGTTTGGGTGGTGTAGGGGGTCGTGCTGGGGGTAGTGTTTTAGGGTTTAGGGTAGTGCACTGGTGTTTGGGTAGTGTAGGGGGTCATGCTGGGGGTAGTGTTTTAGGGTTTAGGGTAGTGCAGTAGTGTAGGGGGTTGTGCTGGGGGTAGTGTTTTAGGGTTTAGGGTAGTGCAGTGGTGTATAGGTAGTGTAGGGGGTCGTGCTGGGGTAGTGTTTTAGGGTTTAGGGTAGTGCAGTGGTGTTTGAGTAGTGTAGGGGGTCATGCTGGTGGTAGTGTTTTAGGGTTTAGGGTAGTGCAGTGGTGTTTGTGTAGTGTAGGGGGTCATGCTGGGGGTAGTGTTTTATGGTTTAGGGTAGTGCAGTGGTGTTTGGGTAGTGTAGGAGTCGTGCTGGGGTAGTGTTTTAGGGTTTAGGGTAGTGCAGTGGTGTTTGTGTAGTGTAGGGGTTGTGCTGGGGGTAGTGTTTTAGGGTTTATGTTAGTGCAGTGGTGTTTGGGTAGTGTAGGGGGTAGTGCTGGGGTAGTGTTTTAGGGTTTAGGGTAGTGCAGTGGTGTTTGTGTAGTATATCGGGTAGTGCTGGGGGTAGTGTTTTAGGGTTTAGGGTAGTGCAGTGGTGTTTGGGTAGTGTAGGGGTTCATGCTGGGGGTAGTGTTTTAGTGTTTAGGGTATGGCAGTGGTGTTTGGGTAGTGTAGGGGGTCGTGCTGAGGGTAGATTTAGGGTTTAGGGTAGTGCAGTGGTGTTTGTGTTGTGAGGGGGTCGTGCTGGGGGTAGTGTTTTAGGGTTTAGAGTAATGCAGTGGTGTTTGTATAGTGTATGGGGGTTTAGGGTAGTGCAGTGGTGTTTGTGTAGTGTAGGGGGTCATGCTGGGGGTAGTGCTTTAGGGTTTAGGGTAGTGCAGTGGTGTTTGTGTAGTGTAGGGGGTAGTGTTTTAGGGTTTAGGGTAGTGCAGTGGTGTTTGTGTAGTGTAGGGGGTCATGCTGTGGGTAGTGTTTTAGGGTTTAGGGTAGTGCAGTCGTGTTTGTGTAGTGTAGGGGGTCGTGTTTTAGGGTATAGGGTAGTGCAGTGGTGTTTGGGTAGTGTAGGGGGTCATGCTGGGGTTAGTGTTTTAGGGTTTAGGGTAGTGCAGTGGTGTTTGGGTAGTGTAGGGGGTCATGCTGGGGGTAGTGTTTTAGGGTTTAGGGTAGTGCAGTGGTGTTTGTGTAGTGTGTGAGGTCATGCTGGGGGTAGATTTAGGGTTTAGTGTAGTGCAGTGGTGTTTGGGTAGTGTAGGGAGTCATGCTGGGGGTAGTGTTTTAGGGTTTAGGGTAGTCCAGTGGTGTTTGTGTAGTGTAGGGAGTCGTGCTGGGGGTAGTGTTTTAGGGTTTAGGGTAGTGCAGTGGTGTTTGGGTAGTGTAGGGGGTCGTGCTGGGGTCGTGTTTTAGGGTAGTGCAGTGGTGTTTGTGTAGTGTAGGGGGTCATGCTGGGGGTAGTGTTTTAGGGTTTAGGGTAGTGCAGTTGTGTTTGGGTAGTGTAGGGGGTAGTGCTGGGGTAGTGTTTTGGGTTTACGGTAGTTCAGTGGTGTTTGTGTAGTGTAGGGGGTCGTGCTGGGGGTAGTGTTTTAGGGTTTAGGGTAGTGCAGTGGTGTTTGTGTAGTGTAGGGGTAGTGTTTTAGGGTTTAGGGTAGTGCAGTGGTGTTTGTGTACTGTAGGGGGTCGTGCTGGGTTCTAGTGTTTTAGGGTTTAGGGTAGTGCAGTGGTGTTTGTGTAGTGTAGGGGGTCGTGTTTTAGGGTTTAGGGTCATGCAGTGGTGTTTGGGTAGTGTAGGGGGTCGTGCTGGGGGTAGTGTTTTTGGGTTTAGGGTAGTGCAGTTGTGTTTGGGTAGTGAAGGGGGTCATGCTGGGGGTAGTGTTTTAGGGTTTAGGGTAGTGCAGTTGTGTTTAGGTAGTGAAGGGGTCGTGCTGGGGGTAGTGTTTTAGGGTTTAGGGTTGTGCAGTGGTGTTTGTGTAGTGTAGGGAGTCATGCTGGGGGTAGGTTTAGGGTTTAGGGTAGTGCAGTGGTGTTTGTGTAGTATAGGGGGTCGTGCTGGGGGTAGTGTTTTAGGGTTTAAGGCAGTGCAGTGGTGTTTGTGTAGTGAAGGGGTCATGCTGGGGGTAGTGTTTTAGGGTTTAGGGTAGTGCAGTGGTGTTTGTGTAGTGTAGGGGGTTGTGCTGTGGGTAGATTTAGGGTTTGGGGTAGTGCAGTGGTGTTTGGGTAGTGTAGGGAGTCGTGCTGGTGGTAGTGTTTTAGGGTTTAGGGTAGTGCAGTTATGTTTGGGTAGTGTAGGGTGTCGTGCTGGGGTAGTGTTTTAGGGTTTAGGGTAGTGCAGTGGTGTTTGGGTAGTGGAGGGGGTAGTGTTTTAGGGTTTAGGGTAGTGCGCCCAACCAGCCACAATATCCATGGACAAAGGGGATCCTGACTCTTTGGAACGCTCCGTCAATTGAATAATTTGGGTCAAGAGACCTACCACATCCAAGACCTATCAATTCCTTTCTTGGGATCCCTCATATACTTGGAGAAAAAGGTACATAGTTTCTCATCAATTTCAGGCGTGTGTGCCACCTTCCCCTTCAGTGAGGGCCTGGGGCATTCTCCCCTCATCCTATTCCTGACCTCCCTTTCAAGGGGTTGATGGATTTTCCCCACCACATACTCTTTGGCGTCAGGTGTCCATTCCGCCGACCTAGGATGGTAAATTTGGGTAGGCTCAAACATGTCCGAGTGGACCCCGTCCCCAACCGGGGACTGAGAGGAGTGGGACTCTGGACGCCAGGGATGCCCCGAGTCCTTATCCTCATCGGAGGAGAAATCGTCCTCCGATACACCCTCTCCCTCTAAGGGAAATCCGCCGTCGGGGTCTACAATAGTGGTGACAGTGTCGCAATTTTCTCCGGGCCCCTCCTCCTCCCGACAGGGTGCATGTTTTAGCGTTCGCGCACTCTTGAGGAAGGTCTCCGTAAGTTTATCAAATCCTTCCAAGTGCCCTGCGTTATGCTTAACGGCCCTTTTATTCCCCATCTGGGAGCTACTGGGACCCGCCACCACCAGATCTGGGTCACTGAACACCCCAGGGATGCTTTTTGCCAGCTTATCAACCTGATCCCTAAGAGGAGCCAGCGCCCTAGAAATAGCCAGAGAGAGGGCTTGGTCCACTGCTGGAGGGAGAAGTTGGGGGCCATTCCTCCTCCACTTCCTGGTAGGAGGAGTAAAAATGGTCTTCTGGAGAAGACATGATAGCATAGGGTGTGAGCACAGAACAAATGCCCTTAAAATCCTTAAGGCAGCCCCTCGCCGGTGCTCCAACAGCTGGGCTTTCCCCGAAGCTGTTATAAGAATAGACTGAGGCGCAATACCAATTACCACCACCAGGTGGCGCTGGTCACTAACGTGGCCGTGTGGGGAAATCACCGCGTAGCGGTATCAAAATTAGGCGAGGGTTGGTCGGGAATCAAGCGGACACTAAAGGAGTGACCGGATTCCCAAACGCTCGTAAAGACCAGCGGGATCGCTCGACAGAGCTGCCTCGCTCGGACCAGACGCGCCTGACAGGATCTCACCGCGCACAGAGCACACAGCGGGAGAAACTGCAGGGGGGAGAACGCGCTCGGGCAAGAGCCTGCTGCGCAGGGAATATGAAACAATACCAAGGCAATAATGCTAATAACGTGCACAAGAAACCGCTATACAAACAGCAACAACGTCATATTAAGCCAAGAATGTAAGGAATGCACTTAACTGACGAGCAGTGAAGAAAGAGGATGCGGAAGGGACGTCACAATATTATATACGATGGACTGTGATATGATTGGACTATAGTTGCCTTGGAGACTACCCCCTAATGGTTCATGGGTTGTGTAGTCTTTTGTTTAATGATTGTTGTGTTACGTTTTCTTTGAACTGCTATGCAAATAAAGTGAGGAAAGATATGCATAATCCTCGCCTCCGTCCTGCCATAGAATTCATTAAACTTTATTTGATCTGATTTAGAAACATAGATCATAAAAGTGTACATAAAAACAGTAAATCCTCTTTCCTAATACAATACAGTGAGAATTAATTAAAACCAGTAGGTAAAAGCGGGTGTTACAAAGCCCGGTTCAGAGCAACTTCAGGTTAACAGAATCGTAAAGTTCAATGTTTCGCAAGATCAATCTCATGTACTTCGTGCAAAATACGCAATAAGGGGTCCAAGTAAGATGTAACGCTCCAATACCTGACCAGTTTGCACTATATAAAACTGCAGAAAACCTAAAAATAAAAAGTGTTTTGCACACTTCTGTCATTGGGCTATATGTGGGCTACATCTGGGTGATATTTGTGCTACATTTGGGCTCTTTTTTCTCTGGTGGCCATCTTGGGAGACTTATTTGTTATGAAGTTTCCTAATTTCGTCATTTACTGCAGTCTCCTCAGTAGGAAATGCTTTCAGTTTTTACTTTGATTCCATCAAGAAGGCATTCAGATGTGTCACACATTTGCCATAAATTCAGAATGTTAGCACTCTAGTTGTTCATTAGATCACTGTAGTAAAGCTACTGCTCACCAGGGAGTTAACTGGAAGTCTACTGCTGGTATTGAAAGTGATTGTTTCAGTCTGCATGTCAGAATTTTCTAATGAAATAGAAGAGGATTTGAGATCTCACTTAAAACATGCCCTAAATTTTCTTTCTGCAGCACTAACCATAATTTCTATGGCAAAATGAACCCCATCATTTTGTTCCTTTTTAAATTAAATGTTTTAAGTGTTACCAGTTTATTCCAATCAAGATGGCTTCAGGTGTGCCATACTTTTGTCATAAGTAAGACTGTTAGCGCTCTAGTTGTTCTTTAGAACACTCTGGGAAGCTGCAGTAGAACACAAAGGCATCAACTGACAGGCTGCTCCTGTTGAAATATAACAGGAAGATATTTGAGATCTCACTTAAAACATGTCCTAATTTTTCTTTCTACAGCACTAACCATAATTTCTATAACAAAATGAACCCCATCATTTTGTTCCTTTTTAAATTAAATGTTTTAAGAGTTACCAGTTTATTCCAATTAAGATGGCTTCAGGTGTGCCATAATTTTGTCATAAGTAAGACTGTTAGCGCTCTAGTTGTTCTTTAGAACACTCTGGGAAGCTGCAGTAGAACATAAAGGCATCAACTGACAGGCTGTTCCTGTTGAAATATAACAGGAAGATATTTGAGATCACACTTGAAACATGTCCTAATTTTTCTTTCTACAGCACTAACCATAATTTCTATGACAAAATGAAGCCCATCATTTTGTTCCTTTTTAAATTAAATGTTTTAAGTGTTACCAGTTTATTCCAATCAAGATGGCTTCAGGTGTGCCATACTTTTGTCATAAGTAAGGCTGTTAGCACTCTAGTTGTTCTTTAGAACACTCTGGGAAGCTGCAGTAGAACACAAAGGAATCAACTGACAGTCTCTGCCCTTGTTGGATGTACATGTTTTACTGAGAATGTCAGACTTCATTCTCACATGACTGAGAAAGATAATGTGAATTTACAGAAAATATGCTCTCATTTTAGCTTCTGGAGCACCTTCCAAAACTGTATGGGACAAGCATGTGAAAATAGTTTTCTCTCAAACATGATTCATGATATCCCAGCAGAAGGTTTTTCACAGGGTAAAATCACCTTAGAACACACCACAATTCTTGAAATTAGTATGGTACCATCAACAAATGAATTCTAATGTAACTAAAGTCTGTTATCACCCTTTATAGTTCTCCTTTTGGTAACCCTCAAAATCTTCGATTCACTACAATGCATTTCAATGGGGTACTATCATTTATATTGGTCCCAAGATGGCTGCCAGCAATTCCAGGAGGAAGTGCTGACAGCCAATCAGATCTCACGATGACATGTGTGGTTAGGCTCCGCCCAGATATCGATATGTTTTCTTTTTCAAATTCCTCAGGAACTACTGAACGGATTTACACCATTTAACAAAAAGGGTTCTTTCTGAACCAAGAACTACCTCTTTGCCAAATTTGGTGTAATTCCGTTCAGCAGTTCGGGCTGTAGCCGTGTCTAAAGTTTCCTATGGAAAATTGCATGGGGAAAACACGTTTTGGGACCCCCCTTTTTTCTCAGCCCCTGCTTGCCGAATCACCCCGAAACTTTTAGGATAGGAGCAGACCGGAGCGCCCCACGAGTTTTGAAAATTTCGCGAAGATTCATCAACCGGCGCCAAAGTTATTGGAAATAGAACATTGTAAATTTCCTATGGAAAATAGGTCCTAACTATAACTACCTACTGGCGACCGCCAGTAGGTAATATATATATATATATATATATATATATATATATTACCCAATATGCCTCTGTTTCAAAGACGCCACTCCATCGAGAGGTAAGTTAACAAAACCTTTATTGCTGAAAGCTGCACATTATGGCTGTTCATAAATCCCCGACGCGTTTCAGAGCCACAAGCTCCTTCCTCATGGGGCAGCAACTGCAAATCACGGCACGGCCACACCTATCTTTTCCCAGAATGCATGCAATCTCCAGTGAAGCATGCTGGTAGCTGTGGTCAAATCTTCCCCGCAATTAGGGTCCGTGAATTTTGCCAACACAGTTTCTTTTGCCATAAAGTAAATTTTTCAAGCCCTCCAGTGGGCCCCAGACATAATGCGCGGCTTTCACCATTCAACCTCTCAATGCTGCTTTCACGGCCGACGTTTGGCAACCGTGCAGTCCTGCCACCATATTTCAAGCAGGTGGTGCATCCTCCGCGGCTGAGGCCGCCGCGCTTCATATTACCCAATATGCCTCTGTTTCAAAGACGCCACTCCATCGAGAGGTAAGTTAACAAAACCTTTATTGCTGAAAGCTGCACATTATGGCTGTTCATAAATCCCCGACGCGTTTCAGAGCCACAAGCTCCTTCCTCATGGGGCAGCAACTGCAAATCACGGCACGGCCACACCTATCTTTTCCCAGAATGCATGCAATATCCAGTGAAGCATGCTGGTAGCTGTGGTCAAATCTTCCCCGCAATTAGGGTCCTTGAATTTTGCCAACACAGTTTCTTTTGCCATAAAGTTAATTTTTCAAGCCCTCCAGTGGGCCCCAGACATAATGCGCGGCTTTCACCATTCAACCTCTCAATGCTGCTTTCACGGCCGACGTTTGGCAACCGTGCAGTCCTGCCACCATATTTCAAGCAGGTGGTGCATCCTCCGCGGCTGAGGCCGCCGCGCTTCATATTACCCAATATGCCTCTGTTTCAAAGACGCCACTCCATCGAGAGGTAAGTTAACAAAACCTTTATTGCTGAAAGCTGCACATTATGGCTGTTCATAAATCCCCGAAGCGTTTCAGAGCCACAAGCTCCTTCCTCATGGGGCAGCAACTGCAAATCACGGCACGGCCACACCTATCTTTTCCCAGAATGCATGCAATCTCCAGTGAAGCATGCTGGTAGCTGTGGTCAAATCTTCCCCGCAATTAGGGTCCGTGAATTTTGCCAACACAGTTTCTTTTGCCATAAAGTTAATTTTTCAAGCCCTCCAGTGGGCCCCAGACATAATGCGCGGCTTTCACCATTCAACCTCTCAATGCTGCTTTCACGGCCGACGTTTGGCAACCGTGCAGTCCTGCCACCATATTTCAAGCAGGTGGTGCATCCTCCGCGGCTGAGGCCGCCGCGCTTCATATTACCCAATATGCCTCTGTTTCAAAGACGCCACTCCATCGAGAGGTAAGTTAACAAAACCTTTATTGCTGAAAGCTGCACATTATGGCTGTTCATAAATCCCCGAAGCGTTTCAGAGCCACAAGCTCCTTCCTCATGGGGCAGCAACTGCAAATCACGGCACGGCCACACCTATCTTTTCCCAGAATGCATGCAATCTCCAGTGAAGCCTGCTGGTAGCTGTGGTCAAATCTTCCCCGCAATTAGGGTCCGTGAATTTTGCCAACACAGTTTCTTTTGCCATAAAGTTAATTTTTCAAGCCCTCCAGTGGGCCCCAGACATAATGCGCGGCTTTCACCATTCAACCTCTCAATGCTGCTTTCACGGCCGACGTTTGGCAACCGTGCAGTCCTGCCACCATATTTCAAGCAGGTGGTGCATCCTCCGCGGCTGAGGCCGCCGCGCTTCATGAATGGTGAAAGCCGCGAAAAAAAAAAAGAAACAAGTGCGCAAAACGCACAAAGGGGGCAGGGTAGAAACACCCTGACCCCCTAGGTCTGCTCAGGGGGTCCCACAAGGACCCCCTGGGCAGAAAAAAGCATTTTTCAAAAAAACAAATCGGCGGGATGCGCTTAGGGTGCGTGAATCCCGCAAAAAAAAAAAAAAACGAAGCGCGGTCTCCCGCGCTTTGTTGTTAATTGGCCCCCGGGTGGGCCAAGTCCTGGGGGCATGGGGGGGGTATTTATAATATGTGGGAGGGCCTCTAAGGCCCCCCCAAGCCCCGGGGACCACCACCCCCCGGGGCTTTAAAAATAAATGGTGCTGGAGGGCTCTCGGCCCTCCCGCAGCCCCGGGGACCGCCACCTCCCCGGGGCTTCTTTAATGATTTTTTTAATAAATTTACGTGTGTGGGGGGGCTCTAGCCCCCCCACACGCCCCGGGGAATGCCACCTCCCCGGGGCAGTAAAAATGTCAATATGGGGGTCCATTACAGACCCCCAGAGCCCCGGGGACCACCATTTCCCCGGGGCTTTGTCAATGGAGGGAGGGGGGCCGCGCGGCCCCCCTCTTGGAGCCTGTAATGGCCCTGGGGACCACCACCCCCCAGGGCCGGCTACTGCAGTGTCCCAGGGTGCCTACCCCGGGACACTGTAGTTTGCTATGACAGGACTGGAGCCTCGCGGCTCCCGTCCTGTCATAGCAAACTGCTTTGGATATTGAAGCGAGAGCAGGAAACCTGCTCTCGCTCCAATATCCAAGCAAATTGCTTTCCACACGGGGAGCTGCATGTTAGCAGCTCCCCGTGTGGAAAGCAATGCCGGCTCCCAAGGGACGCGGGGAGCCGGCGGGACTGTGGGGGATTGGGGACCCCCACAGTCCCCAACGAAGAGGGCCAGCCCCGGGGATGGGGTCCCTGGGGCAAGTAGTTGCCCGGGAGGGGGCCACGCGGCCCCCTCCCCAAAAATAATAATAAAAAAATAAAAAAATGCCTGCCCCAGGGGATGGGGTCCCCGGGGCAAAAGGAGGCCTGAGGAGGGGGGCCACGCAGCCCCCCTCCTTAAAAATTTATTTAAAAGTGTGGCCATGCCCTGGGGGATGGGGTCCCCGGGGCCGGATTCGGCCATGGGAGGGAGCCACGCGGCCCCCTTCCTGTTTAATTTTTTAAAAAAAAAGGGATAAGGCCCTGGGGGATGGGGTCCCCAGGGCCCAAAAATAGGAAAAAGTAAGGGGGGCCACACAGCCCCCCTTGGGGGAAAAAAAAACAAAAACAATCGGGCTGCAGGCCCCGCCCCTTTCCTTTACCCCTCTGCAAACGCGCCCCCTGGCACGTTTGCAGATGGGGAACAAATTCCCCTTCAATACTGGGGGTCCCTGGGGGCCAACTAGCCCACCAGGAACCTCCAGTATGCGCCAGGGGCTGCGTTGCAGAGAGGTGTACAGAGGCCACGCCCCTTTTACACCTCTCTGCAACACAGCTCTGTGGCGCTTTGGAGGTACATGGTGAGCTAGTTGGCCCCCAGGGACCCTCAGTATTCAAGGGGACTTAATCCCCCAACTTAAAACGCGCCACGGGCGCGTTTGCACAGTGGTGAAGGGAGGGGCGGGGCTTCAGGTGACATGTGTGCAAACAGGCCCCCTGGCGCGTTTTAAGATGGGGAATTAAATCCCCTTCAATCCTGAGGGTCCCTGGGGGCCAACTAGCCCACCAGGTACCTCCAGTAAGCGCCACGGAGCTGCGTTGCAGAGTGTTGTAAAAGGGGCGTGGCCTCTGAACACCTCTCTGCAACGCAGCTGTCTGGGGCATACTAGAGGTATCTGGTGGGCTAGTTGGCCCCTAGGGACCCTCGGGATTGAGAAGGAATTAATTCTCCAACTTAAAACGCGCCACTGGGTGTGTTTGCAGACATGTCACCTCAGGCCCCACCCCCTTCCTTCACCATTGTGCAAATATTCCTCTAAAATCAGCCGAACTACGAATTCCGATTTACTCACCTGTTATCAGGAGAGACCTCAGTGCTGCATCTTTCAGCCCAGTACTGATCCTGAAAAGTAATTTTAACCGTACTTACCAGTAACTTGAATTTCCTTCCATAGGATATCATTGCCTGCTTTTTGCTGAAAAAGTTTCTAAGTGTCGATTTTTGAAACATACAAATATTCCTCTAAAATCAGCCAAAATACGAATTCCGATTTACTCACCTGTTATCAGGAGAGACCTCAGTGCTGCATCTTTCAGCCCAGTACTGATCCTGAAAAGTAATTCTAACCGTACTTACCAGTAACTTGAATTTCCTTCCATAGGCTAACATTGACTGGTTTCACTTGGAAATTCTTCTAAGTGTGCAGTTTTGGAACTTTATAATATTCCTCTAAAATCAGCCGAAATACGAATTCCGATTTACTCACCTGTTACCAGGAGAGACCTCAGTGCTGCATCTTTCAGCCCAGTACTGATCCTGAAAAGTAATTTTAACCGTACTTACCAGCAACTTGAATTTCCTTCCATAGTCTAACATTGACTGGTTTCACTTGGAAATTCTTCTAAGTGTGGAGTTTTGGAACTTTATAATATACCTCTAAAATCAACCGAACTACGAATTCCGATTTACTCACCTGTTATCAGGAGAGAACCCAGTGCTGCATCTTTTAGCCCAGCACTGACCCTGAAAAGTAATTCTAACCGTACTTACCAGTAACTTATATTTCCTTCCATAGGAATCCATTGTCTGGTTTTCAGCAGAAAAGTTTCAAAGTGTCGATTTTCACAAACTACAAATATTCCTTAAAAATCGCCTGTATGACTTAAACGCATTCTGTCAACTGTTTACAGGAGATGCACCAGTGCTGGATCCAGGATCCAACACTGAGTAAGAAAAAGTAACTATAACACTACTTACCTGCTAAGTGAATTTCCTCCCATAGGATAACATTGGTGATTCTATGTGAAAAAGTTTCTGTCTCAACTTTTAAAATACAATAATATTCCTTAAAAATCACTACTGTAACCAAAACGCTTTTACTCAACTGTTTACAGGAGATGTCCCAGGACTGAATCTAGGATCCAGTCCTGTGGTTAGAAAAGTAATCCATAAAGTAACTAATTGCATTATAGTAGAAATTCACATTGAGCTCAATGTTGCATTGTGTTTGAAATTGTGTTGCCCATTGCAACAACTGTAACAACTGTACTTAAAAGTCTATTGCCTATTTGCAAAGTATTTAAACTAAAGTAATTCATTCTGAGAAAGTATATTTTGTAATGTAATGTATAATGTAATTACAATGTAATTTAAAAAATAAAATATCTAAAAATAAATAGTTTAAAAAAATGTAGTAAATCAGTATCAAAAAAATAAATATAACAATTAATACATTTAAAATTTGTCATTTACAAAACATTTGAAATTCACTGAAAAAAACCATAGGTTTCAGACATGTTATAGTTAGGAATTAGCATTTAAAAAACCTTTAAAATTCACTGAAAAAACCATAGGTTTCAGGCACGTTATAGTTAGAAATTAGCATTTAAAAAACCTTACAAATTCACTGAAAAAACCATAGGTTTTAGGGACAGTTATAGTTAGTTGGACATTGCACTCGTACAAAACCCGTGAAATTCCCCGTTATAGTTAGTTCAGCTAACTATAACTCACGCCCCCGCAATGCACTGCTGTTGATGTCACATATTACATCACTCATGACATGGTCAGTGACATCACTGATGACATATCAAATGACATCACTGATGACATCATCCAGAGACTGTGTGTTTCTGTAAAGTTTAAATATTTTTAATATATATAGGGAAAGGCGTATTGAAGAATGAGTGGGTGTATAAGTGTCTGTATGGATGATTTAGTAGGTGTGTGACTAACTCTATAAGTGAGTGATTAAACGTATCTTACTGAATGCATGGGTTAGTGACTAAACTGGGTGAATGTCTGTATCCGTCTGTCTGTTGCTGTGTAAGTGGCTGCATGGGTTTGTGAATAGCTACATGAGTGTCTATATGAGTTATTGATTGGTTGTCTGAGTATCTGTATGGGTGCCTGAGTGTTTGTGTGGGTGGGGTGTGTGCGACTCTGTGCATAGATGTGTGAGTGGGTGATTCACTGGGTGGATGGTTTCAACAGTGCATCTGTGATAGACTGTATGGGTGGGTAAGTGTGTGTAAGAGTGTGTTAGTGAGTGAATGTATGTCCCAGTGGTACATGTGTGAGTAACTACATATGTGAAAGGCAGTATATATGTGTGTTGGAGTATATAAATAGCTATAAGCGAGAGTGTGTGATTGTGAGAGTGACTGTATGGATGAGTGTGTGCTTGTATCAGTGATTGTATAAGAGCGTAAGAATGTGCTAGTATTTGTATGAGTAAGTGAGCTGGTGTGTGGATAACTGTATAGGTGAGTAAATGGCAGTGTGTTTAATTATTTGCATGACTGACTAGGTGTGTGAGTACCTCTATGGATGAGTGGTGGTGTTTGAGTGTCTATATAGGAGTATGAGTGCATATGATAGTCCTGTACTGAGTGACCGTAAGTATGAGTGACTGTACGGGTGAGTGAGTGGATGTGTGTGTAGACCTAAGAATCAGTGAGTGGGTATGTAGTTATTGGTGTTGGAGTGTCTATGGTTTTGCGAATGGCAGTCTGTAATTTAGAGTGGGTGTATCAAAGGTTATATTAGGGTGTGAGGAGGTGCATCAGATTATCACGTGGATGATGTCATCAGTGATGTCATTTGAGATGTCATCAGTGATGTCATCAGTGATGTCACTGACCATGTCATGAGTGATGTAATATGTGACGTCATCAGCAGTGCATTGCGGGGGCGCGAGTTATAGTTAGCTGAACGAACTATAACGGGGGAATTTCACGGGTTTTGTACGAGTGCAATGTCCAACTAACTATAACTGTCCCTAAAACCTATGGTTTTTTCAGTGAATATATATATATATATATATGTATATATATATGTATATATATATGTATATATATTTATATTTACACACACACACACACATATATATATATTTATTTACACAAATATATAGATATTTAAACATACCTAAATATCTAAAGGCTTTATACTTACCTGCAAAATACTTACATTTTTGTGTCAAAGCCATCTGAGGTAAAGGCATATTCGTGGTAAAAAAAATTCATGTAAAAATATTCCTCGAAAAGCATTTTTGGTTGTAAAGCCTTCGCTGTAATGGCATTTGTTTATATGTTGTTATAAACAATGTTTCCCGGTGGGGTGAATGTAAATAAAGTGAGTCAGCTGCTCTTCTGCGCGATAAGTGGTGGGATTTGAATGGGGCATTGTTGTAAGCTAATGATCATCTCAAGTTTTATCCTGCTTTCATCTCTAATTGTTACAAGGTGAGTGAATGGGGTGTGTGTCAGTTTGTGATGGATCTCCAGTTACTACCCAACTCTGATGCTCGTTCTCTCATAAAAATCTTTGCATGAGTAAATCTATTTGCAAGTGGGAAGCCAAAATTTCTGATTTCGAAATATAGCTGTGCACTTGTACATCAGGTACGTTGCTTGTGTGTAAGTGTGACGTACATGCATCAACAGCGTTGAGAAATTAACCCTATCACTATATCTATGTACAATGCCAATATTCCTATACAGAATGACAAATCAAAATGTCAACCCATCTGTGAACATAATGCTATGAGCTGGTATCTCTTTAAAAACTAAGCTTCTATGTATCCTGTAGATGTCCGACAGCAGTGTTTCCTAAACTTTTGATTTCTGTGGAAACTCACTTAATCACTAATGGAACCCAGGGACCCCTTCTGAATCACTATTTGAATCCAGGGACTCCCTCTGAGTTATTACTGGAAGCCGTTGACCCCGGCCTGAGCATTTTCGATTATTTGAACTCCAAAACAATGCACAAAAATATGCCTAAACAAGCATTCAGCAAAAAAATTAATTAATGATGAAATCATTTATTTAATGCAAACAAACAAATGTTAAAAAAATACTTTTAATGGGTAGGATGTAGCTTTTCTAAATTCAGTTGAGGCCATTCATAATCCATATTTTATTTGATTTGATGCCCTTGCTCTGCTCCCATGAATCAATCTGAGGGTATTAATCTATGTTGTAGCCTCTAGTTTCACATTCCTTTATGTTTACAGAATGGTTTAATTTTTCAATTTGACCTTTTACTTATTTATATACACTTTATTAACCTGCTAATATTATTTAATTTTCTAAATAGTCGATGACAACCTGAATAGGCTTTGCAGACCGCCAGGGATCCCCAGACCACAGGTTGAGAACAACTGTCTTACAGCATATCTAAATTATTTTAAACCCTACTATTTAACTCTAGGTATTCTCTTTGGATTATATACTGATTTGTGCATTACAAGCTTATGGCCTGATTCAGAATTTGTCGGAGCATGAGTACCACAGTAAGTCGTCTGTCGTCCGGCTGAGTCAAGCACATAGTTGACCTGATCAGTTTTCAATCTGGTTCAGTGCCAGGTTTACACCTACTAGCTCCACCAGTGCAGTCCTCTGTCCTGGCACCCCATTCACCAAAGTGTTGGAGGGTGACAATGGTGTAAAAAGCACCCCATTTAGGGTTGGGTAACCGTCACGCTTTTTGATTGCAGAGTTTATCATGCTGTGCATCATGAACACAAGCATGGAAAATGTAAAATAAAATGAACCCGAGCAGCAGGGAGAAATCTCCTTGCACTTTACGATTCTTTATTTTTGTATTGAGAAAAGATTTCCTCGCTTTAGGAGTTTATTTTCTAAATACAAAATAGTTTGAAAAATAGATACATTAAACATGACATCCAGTCTGCAAATGTTTGTCATCCCAGACAGGCAAGGATTTCTCAATTTGGAAGATGGTCTTGCAAACAGTCACCAACCTAATCAATCAATTAATCTGTAGATTTGTTGAGCGCTTCCTGTCACCCCTGATGGTATCCAGACGCTCACAGGGTCGAGTTGAATAGCTGAGTAGCCAGGTCCTCATGGACTATCGGAACTCTGGAAGAGATGGGGATGTCCATAGATGAAAGGGTAGACCATTCCATGTCTTGGAACGACCGCTGCATCTTCTACGTCGGATGTGGGGGGTGAGGGTGAGAGAAAGGTTGTGGAGCAGAGGTGTCTGGTGGGCTGATAGAAGTTCAGGTGGTGGTTCAAGTAGGCGGGTCCGCAGTTGTGTAGGACCTTGTATGCATGGGTCATGAGCTTGAACTGGCGTCTTTTCTGTACAGGGAGCCAGTGGAATTCCCTGAAGTAGGCAGTGATATTGGTTTGTCTAGGGAGATCCAGGATGAGTTTGGCTGCAGCGTTCTGTATGGTCTGTAGTTATAAAAAGAAGGTGAGCTGTGATCCCTGCATAGAGAGCGTTGCTGTAGTCCAGTCAGCTGGAGATGAGGACCTGGGTGATTATGCGTCTTGAGCTTTAAGATAGCCATTAGAAAATCCTATGATGCAAGTGGAGGATGAAACAGCAGGAGGATGTGACAGAGTTGACCTGAGTGCTCATGGTTAGCTTGCTGTCCAGAATGATGCCTAGGTTCCTAGTGTGGTCAATGGGGGCAGGAATAGGTCTGAGTTCTGAGGGCCACCAGGTTGCGTCCCACAGGGAGCTTTTGTTTCTGAAAATCAGTACCTCTATCTTGTCCATGTTGCACTTCATGCAGTTGTCCTTCATTCAGTTGGCGACATCCATCATGCAGTTGTGGAAGTTGGTCTTGGTGGTGTCTTCTGAGAGGGAGAGGATGAGTTGTGTGCCATCTGCGTAGAAGATTATGTTGAGTCCATGGGATTTGGCGATGCTGGCCAAAGGTGTCATATAAGTGTTGAAGAGTGTGGGGCAGAGTGAGGATCCTTGGGGTACTCCACAGATGATTTCCTTAGGTTCAGAGGTGAAGGGAAAAAGGGGGAAAGGTGAACTTTTTACGTTCCTCTGGTGAGGAAAGAGGTGATCCAACTGAGGGAGGCTCCTTGGATGCCTATGTTGTGTAGTCTTATGATAAGTGTGTGGTGGGAGACTGTTTTGAAGGCTGCTGAGCGGTCTAGGAGGAACAGAGCCACAGTCTCTGCCTTTTTCTTTGATTCTCTCAACTGTCTGTGGTAGAGGTTGAGGGCTGTCTTGATGGCGGTCTTGTCGGTTGTGTCCTTGTTGGTACACCATCTCCTTTCCACTTGCTTACAGTGTCGTTTAGCAGTTCTGAGGTCTTCAGTGTACCAGCTAGCCTGCTTGGTGGACCTTCTGTGGGTGATGTTGCTGAGCAGAGAAATGCTGTCTATGCAGTTAATGATCCAATTGTTGAGGATTCTGACTTTCCGATCTAGGTTGCTGGAGAAGATTGGGTGGATGATGTTTGGGTGGATGATGTTGAGGGCGTTGATCAATGTGTTCTTTGAGACTGCTCCAGCTGTGGTGAGGGGCATTGGGCAGACTGGGAGAGGAGGTCCATTAGCTGGTGATGTTGAAGTGGATGATGGAGTGGTCAGTCCAGGTGAGTGTGGCTCTAACTGATGCGGTCGCTGGAGGTGTGGATGGAGTCTATTGAGTGGCGTGCTGTGTGAGTGAGGTTGTGGGCAAGCTGGGTAAGTCCAATGTTGTTCATGCTGTCGAGGAGGCTGGTAGAGTTGATGTCATTGTGGTCGTCGAGATGAAAGTTGAGGTCACCAAGAAAAAGTTAGCTGTTGGAGTCTGTGGCGAGGGGAGCAATGAAGTCAGCGATGAAGTTGCAGAAGGCAGGACGTGTCCCTGGAGGACGGTAGGTGAGGGTGTCCCTGATGGTGGTTTTGCTGTCTCTTTGGAGTCAGAAGTTGAGGTGTTCCATGGCTGGGGTGATGTAGTCATTTGTGGTGGTGCATTGTATGTATTCCCTGTGTATGATGGCGATCCCTTTGTCAGGCTTGTTGATGTGGTCACAGTGGGTGATATTGTATCTTTGGGTATCGCGGTGGCGATGTTGGCTGCAGAAGTGGGGTTAAGCCAGGTCTCAGTGAGGAAGAGGACATTGGCTGCGAAGGTGTAAATGAGGTCCCAAACCTCAGTGGTGTGTTTGCATAGTAAGCATGCGTTGAGAAGGGTGCGTGCAGTTGGTGTTTTTGTTCAGGTAGTGTCTGTACTGTGTTCGGGGTGGGGCTGGTCTGTGGACTGGTGTGTGTGCTGTGGCAGGTGAAGTGGAAGTGGGTACAGGTGAAAGGTCCTATTGTGGAGCTGGGTCGGTGCGGTGGCAGTGTTTGTTGCATCATCCAGGGTCGAGAGTGTAGAGCTCGGTGATGGTGTATCTGCTGGGGGCAAGAGGGCCACGGGTCATGGTACTGGGCACAGTCCAAACACTGTCGGGCACTTATGGGCTTACCAGCGGTGTGGTCGCACTGCAGCCTGTATAAAGTAGGTCCTGGGAGGCAGGGCTTCTGTTGGCAGGAAGAATAGTAAGCGTGAAACCTGGGGGGGACTTGGACGGGAAAACCTGGGCAGTGGCATTGTCACTGGATCAGGCTGGAACAAGCAGGAACTGGAGGCCACATGAAAATGGCAGGCTAGGTGCTCAGATGCCTATTCAATCAGGTGAAGATCTCTATACGGTGGACAGTCCTCCTTTACAGTGGTGGAGAACACAGCCTCCTCCACCATGGCAGTCTGGCGAGCCACCCGCCACGGTCTCAATTAGGTAAAGGTAATCACTGTTTTTTTTGTTTTTGTTTTGGGAACAATTTTTTTTTACATTTAGTTGCATACAGTTCTGGGTTCACAGATGAACAAAGATACTGTGTACTTTACGCCTGAAGGAAGTGACCTGATTAGGGCCACCCGGGCCAATGTCGACCTCCTCTAGCCTTCCAAAAATGAAGAGTCGATGACGCAGTAGAGAATACAAACAATCTAGTTTATTCACTGCAGTGGAGTCCAATCAGACCAGCCTCCTATGATGGCTGACGAGGGACTGACTGTTACAAGCATAAAGTTACATTATGTATGTTGCGGAGCCTACAAAGACCCACCTACCATGGAAAAATACTGGCAGGTGTCGTAATACAATGGGGGTACAGAACATAAGTCTCGACTCTGCAGCCTGGTACAAGCTATCTACATTTCAAGGTTGTCTGGCCTATCCTCCCCTCTAGATAGGTGGGAGAAGACCTCGATCTCAGAAGAAAGGAATGCGCTAACGAGCTAACAAGGGCATTCAAGAAACGAAACTTACGAACCATTTCTCGTAAATGAGCAAAATACAGTTTCGAGTATGCGAGTAACAGTTTCGATTGCATTAGAACATGGCGTCTTTCTAACTTAAAATGGCGGCACAGATGTCAACCTAACTGGCGCGACATCTGTATCAACTCATTACATATCTCGCAAAAATAACATTCCTAAGCAACTAAGGACTATATGAAACTCAAGTCCTGTACATAATCAGTAATATAAACACAGACTCAGTGTACTACCAGAATCAGTTAAAATATTTCATTTTATTCATACAAAATTAAAAATTCTAGCATAAACACACATAATCAAACATGAATAACATCACATATAATACAACAACATAGACATGGAATTAATCAATAAAAATACCACCAAACAACACATAACTAGACATTATTCCAGATAAATTCAATATTCATGTGGTAAAAACCACACGTGGCTGTACTGGGAAATATATGTTATTTGTTCAAAACAATAATAATGTGGTATAAACCACAAGTGGCTGAACTTTATAAATGTATATTATTTGTTCTACGCGCGTTTCGGTGTATACAACGCCTTCTTCAGGAAAAGCCACATAAAGATCTGTAACGACACTAAGTCCTCAAAATATGTAGATAACTGTGAAGGTTGAATGAGTCAAAACTGATGAATAGCTTTCGTTTGTGCTTGTAATACGCCCAATGTTCAGTATCACAATTCTTATGAATTTCTTTTCTGTCAAACCGGCCACTTAGGCTCCTACGTTAACAGTGTCTCCAAAAAGGATAAAGCAGGGAAATTCACTTCAAGGGGCCAGAGGTCATTGGTTCACTTTTCTCTCCGTGTATTTTATCTCTGTAAGAAGACACTCGTGTGGCTCATAGATCCTTCCTCGTTCAGCCTCGATTCTCCAGAACAGTTAAGATACAAATAAGTATCCATACTATTTAATTCAGGCAACACGCAGGATATATTCCTGCTTCCTGAGTGACAGATCAGATCTTGATAATGCCGTCCTGTCAGTGTAATATTCCGTTTGCTGAAATATAGATCACCACAATACATTTCAGGCCTACATCCCGGATACCCTGTACCTCTTGGTTTTTATAATATAGACATGGTCCAGGGTATCCCAAACCAAATTCACCTTTCACCTCTACAAAGGTGGAGGGACGAACATATGTGTAATTTACCAGTGAGAGGGGATAGGCTGTCCATAAACTTGTAACAGAATCAGTAGGATAACAAGCTGTGTTGTCCCCAAAGAATTTTCGGTGGGTATCCAGAAAACCATTATTGTGCATAGTGCGCTTCTGACGATCTGAAGGAATTGCTTGATACAAGACACATGACGATATGACCCCAGAGCATTTCATTACCCAGAACAGCCCCCCTCCCCCCAATAGGAGCAGTAATATAAATGTGACCCAAAAGATCTTTTTCTTGAGCAACCATTCATAACCAACCTGCTCTGGGCGCATAGCAATTAGACCTTGTTCATCTATTGCAAGGGGGCGACCAAAAAGATAAATTTTCCCTATATTTATATTCATAAATCAAAGCATCAGAAGAAAGAACGACTTAAAATGGAGCCAATGATGGAAAAAGCACAAAGATTAAAAAAGAAAAAAGAAATCAAAAGGAATTGTGAATCAGGGTCCGTTTTAAGCCTCCCTGGCAGGCTTCTATCGTCCAATACTCGGTGGTGCAATTGAGCATGCAGCGGTAGAGCCACACCCTTGCAGCTCGTCGACAATTGTTCACTGTTCTCAGGATAGGGCACTCTCCCTCCTTGGAAGATACCCTCAACTTATCCTGTTCTGCGTCACAGGCAGTGCACCAATCTTCTGATCCCTAATCTAACAGGAAGATACAAAAACAGGGGACTTTTGTTATTTGTCTTATGCAATGAAGTCCATCCCTAACTACACTCACTTTTCTTTTGGCGCACCACCTTTCCGTCGAGGACGCAAATTATACCTGTTTTTTCCAGGCACAGTCTCATCTTGAAGTAGAATCTGAAATTCAGGGGACGTTGAGGACTGACACTCAGGTTCCAGGGGGTCAGATAAGGTGGAACCCTGAGCAGCCCTTATTTCCGAGGGAACTGCTTCGTTTAGCATGTCATCATTTTCTGCCTCTGTTTGCGTCCAAACCAATTGAGCATCCGAGAACGGAAGAAATTTCAGGACCTTGTCAGTTTTGTGATCTCCGATGCCTTCGCTCACCCACGCGTTGTAGGGCAGGGGCAGAGGCACTCTCTTACAGTGAGAGGCATGCACCCAGGTCTTCGACCTTCCACTCTCACCGCCATTCTTGTGGCGAGAAGGACCAAATAAGACCCCTTCCATCTTGGCTCCAAGCTGTCCCTTCTCTGAAAGCTTCTAATCAGTGTGTAGTCACCCGGCTGAATCGTGTGCCCAGGCCCCTCAGGTGCTGGAGGCAGCGCCTCGTGTATCTGTTGATGAATAGAACATAAGCTTTTGGTAAGTTCATACAAATAATCAACCAACAAAGAGTACTCTATATCGGAGAATCTCTTCGGTCTAGCGACACCCCACACATTCGCTGGACGACCGAAAACTACCTCATAAGGAGACAATCCGGTCCTGGAATGGGCAGTCATTCTAGTGGACAGTAAAGCAAGAGGTAGTGCATCTGGCCATTGCAACCCAGTACTCTCTTTCACCTTTGCCAACTTTAACTTGAGAGTACCATTGTACTTCTCAACTAAACCTGCTGACTGGGGGTGATTGGCGGCATGAAACTTTTGCTGAATATTCAAACCATCGCATATCAGCTGGATCAATTTGGCATTGAAGTGACTTCCATTGTCACTCCAGATCAAGCGGGGCAAGCCGTAACGGGGGAAGAATTCTTTAATAAGGGCCTTTGCCGTTGCCTTGGCGGTGTTTTCTTTTGTGAGGTAAGCCTCAATCCACTTGCTAAAAGCACAGACTACCACTAGCACGTATTTCAAATTGTTAACCCGTGGCAATTCTATATAATCTATTTGGAGTACCTCAAAAGGAAAAGAGGGAGGTGCAAAATTACCAGAAGATGTAGGGGTACCCTTCCCAGGATTGTGTCTAAGACAGATCATACAATATTTCACCAAGTGTGTAGCGACCTTTGGGATATTGTCATTGTTCCACACCGGATCTAACAGTTTACAAATGCCCTTAGCACTAATATGAGCTGGGCCATTTGCCATAGTAACCAAAGGGAGTACATATGCATTTGGTAACATCCACCTCTGTTTCCCAGACAAATCAGTCCAACATCCCTCGTCATCTAGACGCCCTGTCTTCTCCTGCCACACTGCCAACTCCTCCACTGTCACTTCACTCTGAATCTCTTTTACATTGGCTAGTGTGTCCTCAAACATCCCATTCTCAGGCACCCACCTAACTGGGCCCGCTACAAACATTTTTTTCATCTTTGATCTAGCTGTCTCCTTAGCTGTCTGATCTGCAAATGCGTTTCCTTTTCCAACATCATCAATAATTGCTTTATGGGCACTACATTTTATTATTGCCAATTGTTTGGGAAGAGTCAAAGCTGTCAAAAGCCTTTCTATCAACGGACCGTGTTGGATGTTGGTCCGATGCGATGTCAAGAACCCTCTCTCTGCCCAGAGGCGTCCAAAATTATGGGCCACCCCGAAGGCATACTGGCTGTCAGTATAAATATTGACAGTCAGTCCTTTGCTTAACTCACAGGCCTGCAACAGGGCCACCAGCTCCGCAGCCTGTGCTGATTGATAAGGAACACGTGACGTCTCAACTACAGTGCGCAGCGTGCTAATAGCATACGCCGCTGTAGTGGTGCCATCTGACAATTTAAAACAAGAGCCATCAACATAAAGTTCCCCTTGTGGGTCAGATAAGGGAACATCAGTCAGGTCTACCCGTCCCTTCGTCTCTTCCTCTGTCCGAAACAAACAATCATGGACATCCTTGTCGTCTTCTTCCGAAGGGAGGGGTAGTAACCAGTAGCGGCCCGTGGTGGGAGTGCTGCCGGGCGGTGACACGGGGTGGGGGAGGGGCAGGGTGGGGGGTAGTAAACTACGGAATACGGCGCACAGAGGTAAGTAAACAAACAAATAAATAAAATGAATTTCGTTGTGCGCGCAGCATCGCATTTGGCGATGCTGCGCGCGCAACGAAATTCGTTTTATTTATTTGTTTGTTTACTTACCTCTGTGCGCCGTATCCCATAGTTTACTACCCCCCACCCTGCCCCTCCCCCGCCCCGCGTCACCGCCCGGCAGCACTCCCACCACGGGCCGCTACTGGTAGTAACGTGGCTGGGTTCAGTGTGGCACATCTTTTGATAACAATATGAGGTGCAAACAAGGTCAATTCATATCCAGTCAGACGGGCACTGGTAAGGTGCTGCATCTTTGTTTTATTCAAAAGTACATCCACAGCAGGCGGTACCATTACTGTGAGATCATGACTGAGAACGAGCCCTGCCGATTGTCGGATACAGACCGCTGCAGCCGCTGCGGCTCTTAAACAGCTCGGGAATGCTCTAGCGACAGGGTCAAGCGTAGCAGAAAAATAAGCACACAGCCTCTGCTTACCTCCAAAGGCTTGTGTTACCACCAAGAGTGCGCACCCAGCCGCTTCGTGTACGTACAGCACGAAGGGCTTCTTGTAATCTGGCATGCCAAGCACAGGTGCAGAGCAAAGCGCAACCTTTAATTGTTCAAAAGCATGCTGACATTCATGCATCCAGGTTAAGGCTACATGCACATCTTTAGTGGTTAGGTAAAGCAAAGGCTGTATTAGTAAAGAGTAAGCAGGTATCCAGTGCCGACAATACAAGGTGATGCCTATGAACGCACGCACATCCCTTTGAGTCTCAGGGACGGTCATCTTAACAATGGCATCAACTCGTTCAGGTGTTAGCCTCCGACCTTCATTCGACAGCAGGTGACCTAGATAGGTGACCTGCTGTTGACAATATTGGAATTTAGAAAGGGACACTTTATGTCCATTTTCTGCCAAATGCATTAACAATTTTACCATGGCATCCCGACAACCCTCTTCGGTGTCGGAGGCTATCAAAAGTCATCCACATATTGCAATAATACATTACCTGCGGGGACAGAGAGAGAGTCCAATTGACCTTTCAAAGCTTCACTATAAATACTAGGACTGTCTGTATACCCCTGAGGAACCCTACAGAATTGGAAGCTTTTTCCAGCTAAAGCAAAACCAAATAGATAGCGGCTATCAGGGTGGACAGGAATGCTAAAGAAAGCATTCTTCAAATCGATCATGGAGAAATATTTTGCAGAGGAAGGGATCATTGTGAGGAGGACTGTTATATCGGGAACCACCGGAAACTGAGGAACAACTATTTTATTAACCTCCCTTAAATCAATTACAAATCGGTAAACATCAGAGTGTGCATAAGGGGAATCCATGGGAGCCTTTTTAAGGATAGGAAGAATAGGGCTATTACACACATTCGCTACTGCCTCCTCCACCACCCCCAACTTAATCAAATCCTGTATAATTCGCATCAAAGCCTGTTCCCCAGCTTGTGATATTTTGTATTGGGGAATACGAGGAAGCACAGCATTATCCTTAATCTTGAGAGAAACAAGTGGTATCTGTAACAACCCAACATCAGTGTCCCCTGTCGCCCACAGTGAAGATGGGACATCCCAAAACTCAACAGGGAGTGGTGCGTCCTTTGCAAAACACTGTCTTGTGCCATCTACATTAGGTCCGAAGGTCATATAAACACCGTCTGGGGAACAATAAATAGTAGCACATAGCTTCTTTAATAAATCTAAGCCTAATAAATTTTCACCACAATTTGATGTCAACAGAAACGGAGAATTCACCGTAAAAGGACCTACAGTCAAAGCTAAAGGTTTGGAAATGGGGCTCACAACCGGTATGCCTGAAAAACCTACAGAGACATTATTGTGGCCAGACAGAGCGGCCCCAGGGACCAGTGTATGAGAAACAGAGCTATTTATGGCACCTGTATCCACCAAAGTTTTTTGCATCGAACCATGTAGGTCAGCTGTGACATAAGGACCACGCTGATCTACAGGATTCTGGACTGGTCCCTCACCCTGTCCCTTGCTGTACTAGCCATAGGACGTCCCTGTAACTTCATCGATATCATAATCATCATGGTAATACTGTCTATCTCAGGGATCGTCAAAATAATTCTGATCAGACCGACCCCCTGAGGATGCATCCCCTTGAGCCTCATCTCGGCTACCTGCACCACGACCCCTTCCATTCCAACCCCTTCCTCTCGGTGCTGCAACCTTCTGTAACAATTCTGGACACTCACTCCGCCAATGCCCCTCCTTTTTACAATACGCAAAACTGATTCAGCCCCAAAGGCACACCACCTCTACCGGCACCTCATGACCTCTCTGCCGGACCAGTACCTCGACCCCTTCCAGATCCCCTTGCAACTTGCTGTAACAACACCTCCGTCTTTAAATCCTTACTCTTCTTCTCCACTTTATCCTTTTCCTCGTTTTCTCGATGTTCATAGTATTGGGCCATACTCAATATCACTGAAGGGGAGAAAGTGCTCCATGTGCTCTCAGAGGCTTGCAGCCGAGCTGCAATCTCAGGAAGTAAATTTGTAACAAACCTGTTAACAAACAAACAAACTCCACCTTCCACTGACAAATCTTGTCCACTAAAGTCCAAAAACACCCCTTCAAACCGAGTAAAAAAATCAGACAAGCTCTCTTCTTTCTTCTGGCGACATGCCGTCAACTTATCCCAATCTACTCGCCTGGGTGGAATAAGAGAATGCATGTATGTAATGATACAATTTGGTAAAGCCAATATCTCTGCCCTAGGTTTGTCACCAGGCTTCCGTTCCTTATCCCACGCCTTAATCTCGTCCCATGTACCACCCAATTCTACTCTGTGATCCTGTGTATGCACCTGTTTCCATATATCTACCAGCACCAGCAGCCCAAAAAATATCTCAATATCTGCTAACGTCATAACTGGCGAAGAGGCAGCCTCTGTTAATTCTTTATAGTATGCAGTGGGATTTTTCCTGGGATCCGGTAACTGACTTTTAAGAGCAAGTACCTCACTTCTTTTCCATGGGGTATAAACCCACTGCTCCTGGAAGTGAGCCTCTACTCTCTGCTGAGTAACGACATTTGCTGCATTACGCTGCTCTGGAATTTCAGGGTGGTAAATGGGATGTACTTCCCTCATTGGGAACTGGGATATTGGAATCGGAGTGCTATGATAATATTTTGCCCGATAACTAAGTAATGTCCCAATGTTACTATGAACTTCCCCAGGAGCCATACCAGCAGAATATACACAATACCGAATATCATAAACAATTTGCGGAGCTTTACCTCCGATACACTGTTCCCAGAAACCAATCAATGTATTCGACATATGCTGAAGAGCATGTTGTTTCACAAATGGATCAAAATCTTTCATCACACTCCATATATCCTCCAAACCATAAATCACATTCCGAGCCCACTGTGCTGCCTGAATTGCAACCATCATTTTCTCTGCTTCACCCACATCAGATTGAATCATTGCCCGCTCTAGTCGCTCCAGTGCCTCTGCCCAATTCCCTCCATCCGACCCTCCACTGGCATCCCAACACTACTCAATACTGTGGGTGACATAGTCAGGGGGAACGCAACAGATGGCGATGCAGGTGACAGTGTCAACAATGGCTGTGTAGTAGGTGTAAGAGAAGGAGGAGAAACAGAAACAGAAGCAACTGCACTATGAGGGTGCCCGCAGTCACTGTACTCATAATTTGCGAAACCGGGGGAGAAACAGATAATGCCAGAGCCGAGGCTGTTGAGGCTGCAGAGGGGTCAGGGGAAGATGAGGGAACAGCGACAGACTGAGATGGCGGAACAACAGGATATATTCTTTGTGGGGCATAAGGAGGTGGGGGGCGAGTTTCCAACAAATCCTCCACGAAAAGATCCTCTTCCTCTCGAACAACATAGGACCTATCACAATGTAACTGAAACTTCCTATCTGCACACTCAATACCCTTCTCTGTTCTCTCCTTATCATAAGCTACCGCTTTCTGCACCACCATTTGCATTGCCCTCTTCCTAGACTCCTTTTCAGCACGTATACGCCTCTGCTTGGCTTCTTTCTGCCATACCTGTAATGTATCAAACATCGACTGCCGACTTCTTCTAGCAAATAATTTATCCTGTAAGTAATTCAATTTTTGTTCATCAAAGGTACCATCCCGTGGCCACTGAAGCTCAGTATTGTCCCTCGTATACTTGTGCCATAATATACAAAACATAATAGGGCCAATACCATGCTTCACATACATATCAAAACTCGAAGTACCTTCTGAGGGTGCAGGCTGTCGCTCCTCCAAGCGATGTTTCACAGAGCAGCATCGGCACCCCAAACACCACACTTTACTCCAGCAAGGCATCCTGACATCAGACACATCCACGTATTCACTTAATCAACACACACACACACACACACACATAACGAAACTCACACAAACAAAGAGCTCTCAAAAACAGTCCGCAGACTGTATCAAAACAAGTCAGTCCTCAGACCGCACCAAGAAAAGATAGGCTCTAGCCCCAGACCTTTTCAAGAATAAACCAAATTCAACCCGTGGCCTGGCAGAACGTTCGACAAACGCTCTGTATCACAAGGGTCCGCAGACCCACCAAGTTAACCAAAACGGCGCCACACTTACCAAGAATTCAAAATGAACTCACCCGGTGCACACAGGTCAAACAAGACTATTCTCCACTGCCGACACTTCGGACCAAACGGTCAGATCCAAGGGTTTCGCCTTTTCAGGACCCCAACCAAGGTGACCACTAGACGAGGAGCTGCCCGATCAGACAGGCGTGGCAGCTGCGAGAACCAGGCTCGATCGTGTGTGGATCCCCGATCCACCTATCCGACCGGACACAACCCCGACCTCTACAACCCGACTACAGGTGAGACGGGTCACCTGTGTCAAGGCCCTGTTCGGGCGCCAACTGAAGGAAGTGACCCGATTAGGGCCACCCGGGCCAATATCGACCTCCTCTAGCCTTCCAAAAATGAAGAGTCGATGAAGCAGTAGAGAATACAAACAATCTAGTTTATTCACTGCAGTGGAGTCCAATCAGACCAGCCTCCTATGATGGCTGTCGAGGGACTGACTGTTACAAGCATAAAGTTACATTATGTATGTTGCGGAGCCTACAAAGACCCGCCTACCATGGAAAAATACTGGCAGGTGTCGTAATACAATGGGGGTACAGAACATAAGTCTCGACTCTGCAGCCTGGTACAAGCTATCTACATTTCAAGGTTGTCTGGCCTATCCTCCCCTCTAGATAGGTGGGAGAAGACCTAGATCTCAGAAGAAAGGCATGCGCTAACGATCTAACATGGGCATTGAAGAAATGAAACTTACCAAGAACCATTTCTTGTAAATGAGCAAAATACAGTTTCGAGTATGCGAGTAACAGTTTCGATTGCATTAGAACATGGCGTCTTTCTAACTTAAAATGGCGGCGCAGATGTCAACCTAACTGGCGCGACATCTGTATCAACTCATTACATATTACACACAATACGTAAATATAATGTATTTAGCCATGTAAATGCTAACATAATATGAGGTAAAATACGAGTAAGAGGTAAAACTACATTTCAATCCTATCACGCCCTTCCCTTCTCTGACGCTTCTTCTCACTTTTGGGAATTGCCATGTCTCTATCCTTTATCCCTCCTTTCCTTTTGTGTGGTGTAATACCTACACTGTCATGCATACTGGTTAACTTACACTGCCTTCGTTCGTTTAAATGTGCTAACTTATGTAACTGCGATTATTGTCCACATTTAGGGGCATATTTACGAGCCCCGTTGCATCAGTCTTGCACCACTCAATGTGGTGCAAGAGCGACACAGCTCAAAGATGAGATTAATGAAGCCACACAAGGCCGCCTTGCATGGTCCTGAGGGGCTTCATAAATCTCAAGTAAAGTAACACAGTGCAACACTCATGGATTTTGACACATTCCCAGATTTACCAGAAGTGGTAGACCTCGGAATGCACCAAAAACCTACAGCTCCCCAGGTGAGGCGTAATGAGGAGAAATGTTTATTTTTCTGCAGTACACATAGAAAGAGAAAAATGCCTCAGGGGATTGTTTTTGTGCAGGAAGGGACCCCTTCCTGCCCAAAAACAAACCACCTTACTTCGCAGGCAGCCTTGTACCATGGTACAAGGGTGCCTGCACTGGCGCTAGGCAGCCAAAACGGTGCCAGCGCGGGGGAAAAGGCAGGAATGCACCATATTCTTTTACATACGGCGCATTCCTGTCCTTTCCCTGTCACGCAGTGCATAGAAGCAAGATGACTTTCTGCGCTGTACTGTGTGACAATCTCATAAATCTGGCCCCTAGTGTTCACAACATGAAGCATTATACACAACAACAAAATAGATAGAAAACGACCGTAAAATGTTAAGTACACCTATCACAAGACAGCGATGCAATTTAAAATAGAAACACAAACATGAAAAGTATGTGCAACATTTTTTCCAAAGGACTTTAAGATTGTCAATTGTTTTTCAACCCTTTTTAAATTTTCTTTTCTAGGACAGGTGTAATTAAAGTGTAGCCTTTCTCTACAGATGCACTTTAAAATTGGAATTATTAAATTCTCTGGGGCATATTTACGTTTCCTGGCGCATCCCTGCATATCAGCAGGGATGCGCCAGGGAAAATGCGTCACGCAAGTTCACCCTTGCGCCACGTCTGATGCGCCGCATTTACAATGCGGCACATCGTGGCGCAGGATAAGCAGATGCGTGACGCATCTGCCGGCGGAAGGTTGGCGCAGTGCTGAAGTTGTGTCGCAAGCGCGACGCAACTCCAGCACTGTTCCAAACTTCCCTAACATGGTGCGTCAATCCTTACGCCTGCTTGAAGCAGGCGTAAGGATTTGACGCACGAGCGTCGGAAAAGTGACTGCGTGAAATCTTGTAGATTTCACTACGTCACTTTTCCGAGGCGTTCCTGCGCCGGAACGCCCCCCCTGCGCCGGTACGCCCACATGAAACCTGACGCAGGTTTCATGTGGCGCAGGGGTTTACTACGTGACGCATCTCCCTAGATGCGTCACGTTGTAAATATAGCGCAACGCGGCGCATGGTTTGCGTCGCCGCTGCGTCACATGCGTGACGCAACGGCGGCGCAAAAGTGGCGCAAGGGGCTTGTAAATATGCCCCTTTGCGTTCTGACTCTTGAAGTTGACGACTCAAATATATAGATAGAAAGGAATACAAAACAACGATCTGTTTATTTATTTTTGTAGAATTATTTTAAGACATAATTTGTTCGAGTAAGATTGCTTTGATAAATCGCCCAGCAGGTTCCAATTCGGTTCAGATTGCTTTTTAAGGAGCCATATCTTTACAATAAAATGAATTGGTAAAATTATGTTAGAATAGCAACGAATTTCGATACAATGCACCTTGATTGGTAAAAACGAATTAAAGCTGTTATCTGTATCAATGAGAGAGAAGAGATAGACAGCCACTCAACGCTTATCAATTGAAGTTTGGGAAGACTAGAATTCTACTTTTTATCGCTTTCTTATCTCTGCAGCCATGAATTGTCTGGCCAGGTTTAAGCTGATCCAAGTAAAGCAATGCGAAATAATTGCCTTTGTGCTTTCTTAGCATAGAGATTGCAGTTTTCAATAATCTTCAGATCCGGACGCGTAGACAAGCTGTTATAGGAGCCCTCAGCTGGACAAAAACAGCTTTGAACATAAGACTTGTTAAATTCCTTACCATAGCAGAACAAAATGGTCACTCCAGAAGGCCGCAAATTAGCAAAGGAAATATACGCCACTATTCACGCATAGGCGCTAAGCTTCGTTAACCGGTACCAAGCCTCAATGTGATCAGTTGATTAAATTCTGCTTGCATTTTTTAAAAGTATATTTATAGGACTTTTTTAAAGCACAAATATTAATGCGTTTGACCGTTGTGGAAATTCTGGTTTACCTTTTTTTCTTTCTTCATATAATTTTAGAAGCTCTTTTGGACTTTCTTAATGGTAATAACAATTGCATTTAACCCTAGAGATTTATAATTTTTTCACCAGTTCGTTGTTTTATTTCAGTGAATATCTTTGCACATTTCTTATGGTAATATGAATTGTACTTAATTCCAGAGTTAAACATGTTGTACTCATTTGTTGTTTTTGTGTGAATATTTTTGCACATGCAATGATTTTAATGACTCTTGCATGATTTCAATAAAGTTGGAAGTATAGAGATTGCAGCACCCAGTATATATTCACACGACACTCTAGCAAAACGTGTCTAATTGTAAGCATAAAAGCTCCAAGCAACCCCTCAGATAACTATGTAAAGAAACGACATACTAAAAGTGATGACTTGTAGGTGCTGCATGTGTGTTACTTAAGAACAGCTGAAACAAACTTCGGGGCATATTATCAACAGCCAGCGATAATTATCGCTGGCCGTACATAGCGATAGAAATATTATCGCTGGCTATCGCTGAATATTATCGCCATGATAACGCTATATTTACAACGCATAGCGCTATGGCGATAATATTTCAGCGATAGCGGTGTTTTCAATGGAACATCACTGGTTTTCCAGCGATGTTCCATTGAAAACTAGCGATAACATTGCTGATACGACCCTGTGGTCGTATCAGCATAATCCATCTCCCATTAAAAGTATGCCTTAGTCAGGAATTTAACAGACGTTGGGGCATATTAGCAAGAAGAGGCGATAATCATCGCTAACCCTGCTTAGCGTGATTTTTTATCGCCGGCTATCGCTGGAATATATCGCCACGCTAACGCTGTATTAGCAACGATTAGCGCTATGGCGATGAATATTCCAGCGATAGCGGGGAAATGGGCCAACATCGCTGAAAAACCAGCGATGTTGCATGGAGAAGGGAGAACACCTTGCTGATACGACCCTGTGGTCGTATCAGCATAATCCACCCCCCATGTTAGGTATGGCTAACACCTGCTAATTGCAGGTGTTAAATAAATAGCGATGACCCCGGTTAGCGCGACTTTTCACGTCGCTAACTGGGGCCATGGCCACCTTGCTAATAGGCGATAGGCCTGTTAGCGAGTGTTTCCCAGGTTTGTTCGTCGGGAACGCCCACTTTGCATGTCATTAGCGATAAATATCGCTGACATGCAAAGCGGTAAAAAAACGGGCGCTAATGCCCGCAAACTGTCGCTAACTGCTGTTAGAGACAGTTTGATGATAGGGCGATATAAATATCGCCGCTTTAGCGGCAAAAAGTGCCGCTAAAGCGGCGATAGTGCCCTTGCTAATATGCCCCGTTAAATTCCTGAGTTAAGGCTGAGGTAGCGCGATTTTTTTATCGCTGCACCTCCTTGTTAATATCGCGAAGCTGCCTTCACGATATTAACATGTGTTGTTTTCACAGCCACGCCTTCTTTGCATCTCATTAGCGATGCGAGGCGAGGCTGTGAAAAAACGGGCTCTACATCAAGGAAACACGCGCTAGCGTGTCCTTGATGATATTGCGATATAATTATCGCCGCTTTTTGCCCAAAAACGGACGCTAAAGCAGCGATAATTATATCGCCAGCCCTTGCTAATATGCCCCTTCTTGTTTTCCATCTGAATCTTCCATCATGATTACAAATCTCCTCTTTCTTTGTGAAATTTCAGTGTGGAGAACGGCAAAGTGAATTACCTTACAAAGCCTAGGCTGCTGTGAATATTTTAGTTTACAGAAGTTCATGATGGTGTATGTAGTGTATACATATCTATAAAGTAAAGTATTGCGCAAGATATGGAAAGAAACACAATAAGGGAGAAGCAAGGGTAGCTTCCTAGAGGATAGGTATGTGTTCATGTGAAAGTTGAAGATGGTGTACAGTAGATTTGTATACTTATGGACAATGTGTTCCTTCAAGAAATGAGTCTTCAGTTTCAACCAGATATGGTGTAGGAAGGGAGCTTATCAGACCTACGTAGGTTTGGGAATCTGATGGGTCTGTGGTCGTGGGATTTAGAGCTTAAGGTTTGGTGCTGGGAGTGTGGGAGGACATAAACTAAGGGATCTGTGGTGAGGGCTGGTGAGAGCTAATGATTCAGTGATGTTGTAAGGGTAGGGAGTGTCGCAGTAGAGTTGCTGGTGGTGGGTGTTGTATGGGATGCTTCCACATGCTGCTCAGAGAGATACCTCGAGGTATTAACCATGATTTCCAGCTGCCAAGAACTGTTATTGAAGTTCATTTTAAAAAAAACTTTACTAACTTTGTGAATCGTAAAGACATATACATGAATTTGAGAGTAGCCTATCTTCACAACGTTGCACACTGCTATTCTGCATTCCGCATGAATAGCAAACTCCACCAGCGTTTCCTTGAGTAAAACTCAGCAGAATGGGACCCAAAAAAACGGGCCGACAACATACGACCTCTGAGGACCCAACCAGCAGGCTCCCACCTATTAAAAGGATCACCAGGAGCAAATCACTCACGGAAAGTTTAAATGAACTACCTCAAGATGCAGAATTAAGGGGGTCGATTAGATATTTCTTCAGGACTAACGGTGCTGCTAGCATCGACCAGTGCATCACTAAGGGCGGGCAGGAGAAGGCAGCCGAGACCACACCACGGCATGGGCGTGACCCGTGCATCACGCAAGAAAATAGCACTAAAAGGCTGAGCGTACAGCCCTTACCCCACACTGCCGTTCCCAGGGGCGGCTCACTACTTCACCTGGAGCCCAGTAATGAACAGGAAATGGCCAACCTAGACTGCAAACAACTCAAAAACACACCAACAAACGGACAACCCAGCGCACAAAACCTTCTCATACTCACAGATAAAGGAAATGATGCCACTAATGACACGGACTATGCAACTGCACTAAGCAAAGCCGCTAACGCCATAGTGACAAAGGGTGCAAATCCATCGGTCAAAAGACCTTGATCACGGCTCGGTGAGCAAGAGCACGGAGAGCATAGTGCCGGCTCCATCGCTTACAAGCTCTCGGCAGCAATCAATCGTTCAGCCCCTAGAGTCTTCAGTGGCAGGGGAGCTCACATCTTCGTTTCTCCAAAACCTAGGCCAAAAAATTGAGAGAACACTAGAACTGACCCCAAACCTGCTGGGGTGGGGGCAAATAGGACAAACAGGGCCTCCACAGGCCATCAACGCAAAAGTAGACCATCATACCTTTAATGACAGCCCAGAAGCAGACTTCCGGAAATCACCGATGACTGAAATAAACAGTGACACCAACAAAGCTCTATTGTGGCAGTCAACCAAAATGGAAGTACAAATAGATCTTTTGCAATCGATTGCCGGCCGCCTAGTTAACATAAGCTCCAGAGTGGAAGAGCTGGAAAATAGGATCGACCAGCACTTGCTATCCAACCGAGCTGAATGTTCCTGCTCCTGCTCAATCCTCATGGAAAAATGGGCGTTGCTTCCCGAGATCCTAGCTGACATAGTAAAGATTGTCAAAGGAAGCAGGGAAACACGGCCCTCGAGCAATACAGACGACAGGACAACAGCAAGCGGCCATCATCCGGCAGCGAGACAAACGGAAGCAACCGGACTCGGCTTAATGACACCAGCCGGACTGGATCAAAAAGGGGCACAAAGGAGCGAGGTCTCTGTCCATAATGCTAAAACGGCACAAGAAACACACAGCCCTAAAAGTGGGGAAATAGAGAGCAGCGAAGTCCCGGACATCACGGAAACTGACTCGAAAGAACTTACCCCCGGCAAAACAGGTATGCCTGAATGCCCATTATAAAGAAGAGCAAAAAAGAAGATGAAGAAGCAACAGAAAAAAACTAAGCTAAGAGAAAGGCAACTACAGGCAAGGAAGACCGATGGTAGACCCCCACAAGGGGACCCTAAAGTTGGTCAGCTCTACCCAAACTTCATAACTAAAAACTGGGGCAAAAAGGCACTTGACACTGTCCCGCCTCCCGGTGAACAGCAAAAGCTGCCAACCATAATAAACAATTCCACTGCGACAGGTCAAAAGCCGCAAATAAGAACAGGTCGATCTCCAGGGAACCAATCGACAGAGGATACAAGCCCTGCACCAGCTGAAAAAACCACTCAGCAATCAAGGTCAATAGTCCTGCCGCAGCCGGACGATCTAAAATCACTACAGCAAAGCCCCAGGCACCAGCTCAGCTCAGGAACACTCAAGGCCAGAGCATGAATCTCAAAGCAGGATCAGTTATAAGCAAACAAGGAAGCCCAACCCTCGGATCAACCCTGGTGGCACAAGATCTAGGAAGGGACAAAATGGCCCAATCCTCAGGCACACCAACCATTGTCCATGAGATTGTCCTCACCCCGAGATTTTACAGCACGGGACAGCATGACATTCTGAACCGGCGTAACATTCACCGCCTCTTCAAACATCTTGCCTCCCTCGACCAGCTACAAACTGGGGATATAGAATGGGTGAGATTCTTGAGCATGAAGGGGGACACAGACGGCGATTCAACAGTACTGGGCTTGAGAAAAAGGATACAGTACAAGCCATTTCGAACAATTCCATACAACTCGCCGAGTGGGGCATCGATGCTCAGAATCTACCCCACCCAAAATACCCACACATCCTAGCGCCAGACAAGGGCGACAAGGGCCCTTGGTCGGTCCTGCACGGGACAAATAGCTCAGGATTCCCCGACAACAGATGGAAGGGTTATAAGGACAGTACGGGTATCAGGATCGCATGCCAAAATAACCAAAGGATTATCAGTGCCTTTCCCTCCTTCCCGGACCAATCTGGAACCGCAGGAAGCACACAGAAGTATTCCTAATAGCTGCGAGACCAGGCCAGGCAGGTGTGAGGCCAGGGGAAGACCACTTCCTAAGAAGAAACTAACTATAATCTCATGGAACATCGCCGGGAGCAGCAAGATTGGTGAGAACAAAAATCTGATGCGCTTCCTGGAAACAGGTGACATACTCTGCCTTCAAGAAACCTGGGCATTATCTTGCACTCCATTGCCTGGGTTCTACGAACATTATAATCCAGCAATAAAAAAAGAACTTCTTTGGTCCCCCTTCTGGCGGTCTATCAGTTTATATAAAACACGCAAGCTCCCTCGCAGTGACAGGAATAAATCTGAATTTACCAGGGCTGCAAGCCCTACAGATTGAAGGCCTGAAGCACATCTTACAGCCAATACGCCTCCTAATAATAAACTGCTACATCAACCCGGCACAGACCACCATGAAAGATCAGATGGAGGAACTGACATGTAAAATAGACGACCTCCTAAACAAATACAAAACTCACCAAGTTATTTTAGCTGGGGATTTTAACCTGAAGAACCTCGATAAAGCTGCTCCTTCATCTCGAGGGTTGGGTAGGGCCGCACCCTTTCACGATCTAATCGACAATCATAAGCTATCCTCAACTCATGCTGTGAAAGAAGCACACTCAAATGTTGGGCAACCACAGCCGACCTTCCGGGACATCTCAAGGATCGATTACATCATGGTCAGTGAAGTAATGGCGGCCAGTTTGGAAGACTTTACAGTTGAGGATAGGTCGGAAAGCGACCATAGGCCATTAATAGCAGTGTTCATGCTGGAAGCCCCATCATCCACTAAGTTCCAAGCCATCGGAGAGTCCAGAGGGGATGAAAATCATAGCCTCCTCAGGAGAATCAGATGGACAGATGAGACAGGCACGAAGCTTCAAAACTGGCTGGATCTAAAACAGGAAGAGATCCTTGCAAGGCCGTCTTCACCGATAAAAGGCTGGGAGACCACTGTTGAAGAGATACATGCGAATCTGGGCCACCCCCAGCCACAAAGCTGCAGGTTCAAAAAGCAACCAACTGCTGGAAGCATCCGCCCAACTAAGGACATACGCGAAAACAAACGCCTCTTGCGCAAGGCACTCGTAATAAAGAAAAGAGGGGGCAGACAAATGGAGGGGACCTCGATCGCATCATTGAGGGCAGCCCTAAGAAAGAAATGGTGGGAACACAAAAAAGCCCACATAGAGAGGGAATGGATCAAAGTTTTTTCCCTGCTTAAACAGAAGAACTCATTAGGACTATGGAGACACATAAACCGGCTCAGTAGCAGAGGAGTTCAAAGAGAAAATGGAGTGGCAGAGCGAGACTGGCTGGTCCACGTAAAGCCCCTATATTCAATCGCCCATGTAAACACAGGCAACATAGAAAAGCCCAACTGTGGGGTAGACCCTCCCCACCAATCCAGCACAAAAAGTAGAGAAACGACCTCTAGCCCCCAAAACCCCCTCGAGGGTCAGGGAGACCAGGCCGAGATGCGTTGTACACCGCTAGCCCAGATAAACCCTCAAATGGTCACCAAGATACTTAAGAATATGAAGAATGATGGGGCCCCTGGGCCAAAAGGGATACCCGCACCGGTTTTCAAAAAGGCCCCTGATTTCTGGGCAACCGTCCTCACTCCTCTTTATAACCACTCTTTTATGACAGCAAAAACACCTGATTCTTGGAGGGGCTCCATACTAGTCCCAATTTTTAAAAAAGGGGATCGATTAAAGCCATCAAATTATAGGCTCATCGCTCTGCTCGTCCTCCAAGCCAAGGCTTATGCCCGCCTCTTATTGAAGGACTTGGAGACATGGGCCGAAGAAAAAAGTATCATTCTCTTCTACCAGACCGGCTTCAGACCACAGTCATCGACAATGGACAACATACTGGCGTTAGCGCACCTAGCAACTCAATCAGCAAAAAAGAAAAATCCACCACTCTTTTGCTGCTTCATTGACTACAGCACAGTCTTTGACAAAGTGGTACGAAACAGGTTATGGTGGAAATTAGAAAACTGGGGCATCCCGCCGAACCTACTGAAGGCAATTAGATCACTATATGAAGGCACCTGGGTGCGGGTTAAAACCAGCTCCGGCACAGTGTCCCCCAAAATAACAACGAACAACGGGTTGAAACAAGGATGCGTGCTTGCCCCCATCCTCTTTAACCTGTACACGGCGGATTTGGGGGACGCCCTGAAAGGAGCCAGCCTAGCAGCACCAAGATTAGGCAGCATGAGGCTGCCGTTGCTACAATATGCCGATGACACTGCCATAATGGACCATACGAGGGTGGGCCTACAAAGAGCCCTAAACGCACTGAACCAATTCAACAATGATAACAATCTTACAGTCAACCAGGGGAAAACAAAGGTCATCATTTTTGGGAGCTACCACCTGAAAAAGAAAGTGCAGTGGCTAATGGGAGATTTGCAAATCAGTACAGTGGCATCCTACAACTATCTAGGGGTTTGGCTCACAGAACGGGCCAAGGCAAACGTCCACTTGAAACAGCAGTCTTCTAAGGCCAATAAGATTATATTCCTGTTAAAGCAATTGAGCTTACATCTGATCAGCCCCACTGCCAGACCAATACTGACTGCCCTAAAGGCAAAATTGCTGCCAGCCATTAGTTATGGTCACCAGGCTTTCCCGGGGTCGCAGGACGCCCTTCTTATTGCAGCCCAAGCCAAAGCATATAAATCTGTCTTCTTCATCCCAAGGTCGGCAAGGAAGGCAAGGCTAAGACTGGAGCTAGGCCTGGTAAGGCCAGACCTGATGTGCCAAGGGGAGATTATAAAACTTTACTTAAGGATTTTAAGGGCCCCAACAAATTCCTTAAGACAAAAACTGAGAGTCATCTTTGAGGGGCCAAGTTCAGTATGGCACTCCAGCCTCGGCAAAGCGCTCAGCACATTAAAGATCGAGGAAAAGAGCATACCATTGCCGGAAATTCCACTAAACGCCTGGAAAAAAGCCATAAATCGACAAGTCCGCGAAACTTCATTTGATCTGGATCTTAAATCTCTTCCTGCTAGCCCCCACTTAGTCCCGCTGAACAGCTCCTATACGGTAGGCAAGGCACAACCCTACCTAAGCGAGGTCCTGATACCACAAGCCCGAACCAAAATTCTCTCCATGAGACTATGTATACTAGGAATCACCGACTTTAACCCTGCATGGGCCCGCAAAGGGGAATCCACAAACTGCAGACTGTGCTCCTACATGAGGGAATCCTGGTTACATCTCCTATGCTGCTGCCCCGCCATTAGGAACGAACGCCGACGACTTCTTCGCCCAGTTTGTATCACCAAGGGAATCAAGATGTGTAGCGAAGCGTCAGCCTTGTGCTTTTCTAAAACTACCACGATGACCTTGGCGAGACTGGGGAAATTTACTCATCAGATTAGGATTGCATTAAAGGCCGCAAACGAACACAATCAAACCATGGTGTCCAGCACGGCACAATAAGGGGGATAAAGCAGCTTTCACGCAAACAAGTACAGAGCCCTGTACCTACTCACCCATCCTACCGAGACTGCACCATATCTATGGCTCTCAATAGAAGGGCCAATAAGGTCGGCCTACAGAATGCTGAAGTAGAAATTATCAAGGTTCACGCAGGTGCCTCAGAAACTTTGTGCAAGGACTCATGCCAATGACCATCAGCACTGGCTGATCGAGTGGGCGCCGTCGGGAGGGGGGATGGTACATCAACCAAATTTTATCTGATGCCTCTATATTTTTACTGTGACCATTCTTTTACCTGCTTGTTCTTATGTTTTTTACTGTAAGGATTTTAATTAATTGTACAGTTAATAAATACATTCAAATTCCTGTTGGTTGGTCTTTTCTCTCTTGTACTTCTTTGTTCTTGAGTATTTAGCTGTTTCTGCTCTGAGTGTGATGTTAACCACCATAAATACTCATCTTGCTTGCCAGGTACAGTGATGTGCTGGAGCCTGCAGCCTGGAGATTGGAGCAACAGACATTGATGTTGATGCAGGTGACAGCCAGTGAAATCCTTGAGACTCGGGTGATCTAGTCTTGCTTTCTTTTTAACTCTGTGTGATGTGCCATTGGATTTAAATCACTCTTCAGAGGGGTGATGTAAAAGTAGAGGAAGCTGGCAAGAAGATCATGCCTCCTTCTTGGTGAGAAATTATTAGTGCCGGCGTGAATGTTCTGAAGCCATGTTCGAGGAAGAAAGCCTTCATTCTGTACAGTGGGAACATCAAAAGCCATGCTATCTATTTTCTTTTTGTGATCGTTGTATTCAAATAGAGGTTGTGTGAATGTGAAAGCAAAGTGATTTAGCCCTGAGTGAAGAATGTGGGATAAATTCATTGCAGTTAATTATTGAGAGCCTTTCTTATACATGTGCCTGATAGAAGTCCTTACTGATTAATACTAACTACTTAGTAGGGGATTGGACCTCCGCTATGTTTTTACCAACAAGTTTTGAATAGTGGAAAGGTCATTCATTGGGCAGTTAATGTTAATGCCAGAAGGAATATTTAGGTAGAGCTTAGTATTTTACGCCTATTGATTGACTTTGATGTCCTTATCTGCTAAGAATATGTCAAAAGGGTTCACAAAGTGACTGAAGAGCAGTGATAACTGGATAAGATTTGGGGTATGTTGTATTTCACGCCAATATGCCTAGACTGGAGATGTTCACCAAGAGGAGCTGGGACCTTGTTCAGGCAGGCGGCAATTATCGCAGGATGACACAGTTGAAGTCCATCCTCGGGGAGCTTGCATTTAGAAGGGCCTGAAGGTTGATGCATTAGCATTCAACCAAACACTTGAGAAAGATGAGGAGACAGGGATGAACACTGTTGGGAATTGGGAGAGTTTTGTTGTCTACCTGGATGGTTGATGCATTGCAACCTGTGGGCCTCAAAAACAAAGTGTTGGATAGAATGCTTGAATTAATCTCAGTGTACTGGCAATCTCTTGGGCTAAATCCTAATCCATGTTTTTTTGCCCACCACGCCACCCGAGTGTGGACCAGCCATATGCAAACCAGTCCTCAACCTGCTCCAATTGCAACAGTCCAGCCAAACTGCCAGGGCAAGTCCTCCCTAATCAGAATGCAAGTAACCCAGGACCAGTTTTGTCCTTATTAACGCTCTTTAGCTAGGTAAAACTTGGTTGTGAGCACAGGACTCACTTCTGTGCACACCCATCACAATTAGAGCATCAAAAACAAAGTGATGAAATGCTTGAATTAATCTCAGTCACTGGCAGTTGCTTTGGCTACATCCTAATTCATCATTTTTCTCCAACCATGGCTCCTCCGTTTGGACCGAGCCATATACAAATCAGTCATGAGCAATGGGAACAGTCCAGCCCCATGGATTGGAATGCGGCCCAGAGTAATTACCAGTAGCTGAGATTGATTCATGCATTCCATCTATCACTTGTATACTTCAGTGCATTTCAATCTAATTTGAAGTATCAATTTTAATCCTAATGGATGATGTTAGTCTTTATTTTCTCAACACAAATGGGTAGAAAGTAATTTTTTGTTGATCCTGCCAAGGAATGGAAAATGAGCGATTAGTGGTTGGTGAGGTCACATGGATTGATGTTAATCTTCTTCACCTTGGTAATATCTGGAACGCAGCAAGTTGAAAAAGTAAAAGGCAGAATTTAGGTTGGTCAACTTATACAACACGATTTATGAAAGTAACTGGTAGGTAGTAGTGGTCCCTGCAAGGGTGACAACTGCACATCAATATGAGCAACGTATTTATAATTGACAATAGTACGTGTGAATACTTCTATTACAATAGTTTGGACGGGGTGCTAGGGTAGCTTAATACACCTACTACCTAGAGGTGCTATTAGCACATTAGATTCTAATATGCATATAAGTATACTGAAAAAAGCTGATGAAGCACACCCTTTGATATCTGTAACAGTCAAAAGTGTAATACTAAACAAGTACCAAACACAGTCTGAAATCACATGCATTCCTAGACATATGTTGATGCGGACAATACAATGAGACAAAGAATACGTGGAGCATGTAAATAGTCCAAAAAATGTCATCATCTGGAACTACCCAGACTTAGAGGAACAGTTTTGCACATCGGAACAAGGCAAACCAGAAATTTTACAATATTGACGAGATGGAAAATCTTTTGCTAAAGGATAGTTAGCCCTTACATATATCAGACGTAAACTCAGATGAACATATTCCTAGATGTTGGGATAACTCTAAAGGGCCTGCAGCAACATAGAACCTGCACATAAGACGCATTTTACCTATCAAGCACTAGTCGTGTGCCTAGAGAACCCCTGGTTTTCACCATTGTGAATGCCTGACTGGAAATTATTGGTCCTGATGAAGGTGGCAATGATCCACTGAAACGTGCGTTGACCTACACTAAGGGAGCTCGATTTACAATAAAGCATCAGTGGATAATAAGATTGATTTAGCACAACCACTGAAACGAACAGCAAAAGGATATGATCAAGAGTTCCCGGTTTAACACAGATTGTTTTGTGTATGGATGTTTGGTATGGTTGGAATTTGTATGTTTGTGGTGTATGAATGATGGATGTTAGTTCTTGGGGTTTGTATACAATATATGAACATGCTATAGATATTGTTTATTGTTTCATCTCTATGAGCTTGGGTCAATCTATATATGTTGATGCTGCTGCTATCACATAAGATTATTCTGTTGATTGTCTGTAAACAATATGAATTCATGTTTTTTATTTGAAATTATTGATCATAAATTTGTTTTTGTAAAATGCAAAAAATCAGTATGATGAATACATAAAAAAGAAAATAAATATTTTTGATATTGTTATTAATAATGAGATTGTCTGAGCTGTTTATGACATGATATGCCTGCCTTTTTGAGTCTACTATAGACCGTTTATCAAATAACTAGTGGTCAGACAAGAGTGGTTTCTTAGATATTTGTTTTTTCCCCCTTACTCTTGGACCTTCAAAGCATTCTTAGGGGGAATCTTCTTCTTATGTAGATCCTTCCAGCCAGGGACAATGGCAGAGCAGCCCAGAGTTTCGATTCGCGCTCCAACAGGTCGTGCAGTTTGCCAAAGTTCATGCGCCAGATGTCTTGCAAGTCTCTACTGAGCCACACGCCTAGGTATTTAATAGCGCCTGCAGCCCATGAGAACGTAAATTCCAGTTCTGTTTCTAAAGGGGCTTTAGTTAGTGGTAAGATTGATGATTTGGACCAGTTGATTTTTATGCCAGACATTCCGCCAAATTTGAGAACTTCCCACAACACTGGGTTCAAATTTTCATCTGGTTTACGAATGTACAATGTAATATTGCTAAGCGTACTTTGAAATTATAAGACTTCTGTCTGTAAATCCCAGTCCACGGATGGTATGGTGCTGACGAATTCTGGCGGCCAACGGCTCCATCGCCACCGCGAATAGCAGTGGCGAGAGTGGGCAGCCTTGCTTTGTGCCTCGGGTTATAGAAAATGGTTCCGATAAAAGGCCATTTGCTCTTAGGCGGGCTGTGGGTTTAGTATATAGCAGGCTGATCAGTTTAATAAAATTGGGACTGAATCCCAGCCTAGGTAGTATGGTAAATAAGAATGGCCACTGCAGAGAATCGAACGCCTTAGTTGCGTCAAGAAATACTGCAATGGCCGGCAATTGAGGCTCTATCTGGTGAACAGTGGCAAAAAAGGTGCGCAAATTGTGGGCTGTTGACCTTTCTGGAATAAATCCAGATTGGTCTGACCTGGCGATGAGCGGTAGGAGCGGATGCAACCTGTTAGCAATTAATTTGGCGAGGATTTTTACATCAACATTAATTAAAGAAAGAGGTCTGTATGAATCACATAGATTTGTTTTCTTGTCAGGTTTTAGAAGGGAGATGATCACTGCCTCCCGCATAGTTGGTGGTAGGGATCCATGCTCTAATGATTCTTGGTATACATCTAGTAGCCGGGGCGCTAACTCTTCCACGTATGTCTTATAAAATGAGGTAGTCAACCCGCCCAGCCCTGGTGCCTTCTCGCCTGGCAAGCTACTTATGACTTGTGTTATGTCTTCTACCGAAAAAGGTTTGTCTAGGTAAGCTCCGTGGGCTTCGCTGAGCCAAAGTAATTCAATGGAATCTAAATATGCACCTAGCTCGGGGTGAGGCGCGCTTTGTGTGGCTGTGTATAATGAAGAATAAAATCTGGTGAGATACCTATGTGTGGCTTCTTGCCCTCTAATGGGGATTGAATCTTCGTCAAGCAGCTCAGCTATGAAGGTGGGGGATGTATGTTGTTTAAGTGCATTAGCAAAGGTTTTGCCTGGCCTATTACCTTCACCATGGCTGCGCGCTCTCGCATTTTTCCCCAGGAAACGGGTTTCTCTGTCCGCCTCCTCTTCAAATTTTGAGATTTTCTCCCATAGGGATGCAAGGTGCATGGATTCTTTTGACTGAAAAAACAGCCGTTCTATGGATGTAATTTCATGTTACAGCTTTGTTAAGGTTGCTCTTATAGATTTCAGAACTCCGGATTGCTTAGAGATACAGGCCCCTCTTATATTAAAGGCTTCCCACAAGGTTGAGGGAGAGTCCACCGACCCTTCATTTGTGGAAAAGAACTGGGTGATTTCAATTCTCATCTCCTCTCTAAATGCAGTATCTAAGAGAGCGTGTGGTGGGAGGCACCAGCTGAACGCGCTGGGCAATGTTTGCGGTATCGTCCAGCGCAATACTACCTGCAGGTGCAGCACGTCTATGGTCCAGGATGCAATATCACTTGTTACAAGCCAATAATCCAGTCTGGACCAGGCGCTGTGATGTGACGTGATGCATGTGCCCTCTCTGGCGTCTGAATTTCTGTTATGCCAGATATCAATAAGACTGTGGTCCTGAATTATAGTGTTAAGTTGCTGAGCTGCCCTAATATGTGGGTTGCGAGAGGCCCCGACCCTATCCCACTCATTTTTAAGGGTGGCATTAAAATCCCCGCCCCAAATGATCGTGTCGCCGACTGCTGCCAGTACCTTAGCCCACACATTGAGAAACAATTGTGGGTCATCCACGTTCGGACCATAAATGGCCACTAACGTGACCTGTGTGGACATGAGAGTACCATTTAAAATAACATAGCGCCCATCTGAGTCTGTCTGTGTGTGAGTGGTTGACCAGCCAAGTCCACGTCTGATCAGTACTGCGACACCTCTTGCGTAGTTAGAGTATGGGGCCGTATGTATCTCCCCCCAGTATCTGTTGCTCAGTTTGGGGTCTGTGCCATATTTCAAGTGGGTCTCTTGCTGGAAACACACGTCTATGCAGTGTCTGCTTAAGTATGCATGTATTAATCTTGATTTTCTAAAATCATTAAGCCCTCTTACGTTCCATGTGAGAAATGTAGTCTCAGTCATGTAACAACAGGAGTTATTATATGGTGTGTTATTTGTATAGGAAATGCGCACATTGGAGCAAAAAAAAAAAACAGATAAATGGTTCCGCGAGTCTGTCCATAGTATTTAAACAGGATATTAACATGACTATTAAAGAAAATAAGTTGTGGTCTACCATATGCTTATTCAGTGCAGTTAACGACCATGTGCCTGAGAATGCTGTGAACGCCTTGTCCCACCCACCACCCACACCAACCTCCCAATTAGGTTGCGGCTTATAACCTCCCTCCCACCCCTGCGGCCCCCCTTTAACAAGAAAGCAAAAACACATGGGAGATCTCTCTGTGGGGCTTGGGACTCCGGCAAAGACCTGCCTGGTGGCAGGGTGGCCAGGCTGCGTCAAATTGTGTGGAATCCGCCAGAAGAGAAACTCGTGACATTCTAGAGCCAGAGGAGGTGAGTTACATCTTACTTTAGCAGACATATTGACCAGGATTATTATAACTTATGAAATTGCATACAAAAATGAATGGCTTAATGCACAGATACCGGATAAACATGTCAATCATTTTCGCTCAGGTTCTGTTCTGATCCAGTTTGTTGGGATGAGCGAGGAGGTGACTTTTTGGCACATATGTGCTTGGTATACTTTAGGGCTGCTTTGGCGTTGGTGAAAAAAATGTGATTGCCCTTCGTGTGTTATTTTTAGCTTGGCCGGGTATAGCATGGCATACGGAATGGAGGCATTTTGTAGGATGCGTTTCGCCGGCGCGAACTCTCTACGTTTGGCCTGCACAAATGGAGTGTAATCTTGGAAAAAGGAGAGGGAATTCCCCTGGTGGTTTATAGGGCTTTTGTCTCTGGCTGCTCTGAGAATTGCACCTCTGTCTCTGTAATTCAAAAGACGTGCGATTATGGGACGTGGCGCAGCACCCACCGGAGGTCTGGGGCCCAATGAGCGGTGGGCGCGTTCGACAATCATAATTGACGAGAGCGCCGGCCCAAACAGTTCGCGTAGTAGGTTCTCTATATACGGCTCAATTTTCGGGATGGCGGTAGTCTCTGGCACGCCAATAATTCTGAGGTTATTGCGCCTGGAGCGCGCCTCCAAATCCTCATTCTTTGCTTTAATTACCTCCAGTACTTTTTCCATATTGAGTAGTTGTACTTTGGATTCAGCTTGGAAGTCCTGAGTGTCTGAAATTCTGTTCTCCAGGGTATCGAGGCGGACCTCATGCACGTCTACCCATTTCTTAACCTTGTCTAGGCTCGAGGTCAGCGCATCAATCTTATTGTTGATGGTTGTAATGCTTGAGCGCACATCCATCAATATGGTACGCAGGTCTTCCTCTTGCTGTGCCCCAGAGTCTTTAGCGCCTTGAACAATGTCCGGCTCCGATCCAGCATCATTCGTGCAGGTTTGGCGCTTGTTTTCGAATGGAAGTTTAGATTGTTTGGGCTTTGATTTTACCCATTGGGAATGATTGCTCAGGGGCAGCGTAGGGTAACAAGGGCTGAGAGGTATTACCCCTACAGGTACCTGCAGCAAGCTTGTACGGTGTAACTGGCACTGCAATGACCAGGATGCCGCCTCTAGCGTTGATTGAGAGCTAGTATCCTGCACTCGGCGCTGGAGCCCCATAGCCTGGATTCACTAAGGGCTCAGGGCCTGCCGTTGAAGGGGGGCCCGCGCCAGCGGAGCCAGGGGGGGGACCACTACGCGAATGGGTACCCGAGCAGGTGTGAAAGGAGAAGCCCCCACACCCCTAAACCAATCTACTGCACCAAGTTACACAGTGCGGGGGGGAATGGAGACCTACCCACAGTCTCACCACACACCCGGGGAGACCACCGCGTACGGCTCCGCCCCGGTGCGCTAGCCCAGACGGGATCCGGCAGATCACGCGCCCAGACACACCTCACACCTACCCCAACCCAGCTCCAGCGGCCACAATGCGTCAATTGGGGAATGGGCACAGTCAGCAGAAGTGCGCACGGCTGCGCACCCCCCCCGACCCCGGCCCGCACTCACTGCACACATCCGCCATGCTGCTCCGCCACAGACCTTTCCAGCAGCCGGTCGAATCGCAGCTGATTGACCACTCCGTTATAGTACACCAGCAGCTGCCTGTCAGGAGCGGCTGGATTGGGGCTCATATGCCGGAACTCAGGCATCTTCCCGCGACCACTCGGAATGCCTCAGCCTCAGGCGGTCGCACCGGCGTCACCACCCTGCGTGCAATGGTCTGCTGACCTCAGGTCCAGAAGTCCGCCTCCGTCGGCAATCTGCTTTCACGCGCCTCACTTCATCCTGCCTCAGCACAGTAGAAAGCAGATGGGGACTCCGATGCGTACGGATCCTCTCACCCGCCTCGTAGATATGCGGCGGCCATGTTGTCGCACAATCCAGGCCGCAGCACGCAGGCCCGATATTATGGCCCTGGATCCGTCCCCACGGCTGCAAAGTTGCTCAAATGACACAAATAGTATTAGCAGTAATTCCCACTGCTTAGCGGCGGCAGATTCCAGACAAGGATGGCGAGCCCAGCCTGCAGAGCCTCCCTAGAAGGCGGCCATACTGCAGCACGGCATAGCCACGCCCCCAACAAATCATGTCATTTTAAAGTCAGGGATGTACATCTGATGAAGGATCACACAGCTTCTTATTTAAGCATTGCATTTGATGCAAGAGGTACTTTGAAGCAGATACTAGCAGAAAAGAGACATCAACTTGATAAATCTGTGGGTGCATTATTTAGGTCTTCAGTCAAATTGGGAAAAAAACCGCTAAAAGATATGAACACCATTTATCAGGCAAAATGAAAATGGATCGTCACCTATAGGGTGGCTGTTTGGGGGTATATCAATTTTTGCCAACTTGCAGACATTGGAAAAGGCCTGCCTTAGGAGATCTCTTGCGGTCCCAGGGAGTTGCTCAAACTATGTTTGCCACAAAGAATTGGGCCTTCCTTATTTGGAAAACGTTATTAGGACCCCCCCCCCCTTCTATTGTGGCATTGGTTATGGATTGATTCAACAAAATGCTGGTGAAAGACTGTCCAATTGTGAATGTAGCCTTGGACATTCTATGGTTAAAACATATCAGGAACCAATTTGATAGGCTAAGTAGAACAACATTTTTTAAAGATCCTTATCTTTGATCAGTAAGAAGAAGCTCAAAACTTTGTGTCTGAGGATGTTATAGGAAGAAAGATATAATAAAGAACGTAGTAAGGCTAGAGTTTCTTTACATTCTGTGTTACTAATGAATGAGGGCCTATTACCGTATTGAGAATATGTAACCATGGGGCATATTAGCAAGGGCCTCATCGCCGCTTTAGCGGCACTTTTTGCCGCTAAAGCGGCAATGTTTTTATCGCCCTATCAGCAAGCTGTCGCAAACAGGCGTTAGCGACAGCTTTCTGGCGATAGCGGCCCGTTTTCCCATCGCCTTGCATGCCAGCGATAATTATCGCTAATGACATGCAAGGTAGGCGTTCCCAACTAAAAGCGACTGAAAACAGTCGCTAACACAACCTCTCCCTATTAGCAACGCAGGCGAAGCAATAAAAAAATTCGCGCTAAGCGCGAATATCGCTAGAATTTAACACCTGCTAAAAACATGACTTACCTGTTTGTAGAATAGGAGGTGGATTGTCAGCCTAAGTCCACCATGGCGTTAATGCGTGAATATCGCTGGTTTTCCAGCGATATTCACGCATTTCGCCGCTATCGCTGGATATTTTATCGCATTGGAGATAAACCTTGCTAATAGCATGTTATCTCTGCGATAATATCCAGCGATAGGCGGCGTTAAGAAAATGCGCGCTAAGCGCGGTTAGCGATAATTTTCGCCTGTTGTTGCTAATATGCCCCCAAATTCCATCATAGGGCTGTCCTTACAAGGTTTAGCTGTAATATTGCGTCTGGCTTGTGACGTTTCCAAGGTGAAATGATTGGCCAAGGTCACTAGCTATATTTTTCTTTGCAGGTTTTATAGGTGACAGAATTCTTACTGATTTAATATGATTTATTTTAACTATGTAAATGTAAATCTGCAGGATCATACTGGATGGTATATGTCACATTTGTATAGTTTTTAATTTTATTGATCTATTGTACTCATGTGGTTTTATAAGAAATATATATGAAACCGGATAAAGTCTTATGATGAGGACGATGATGAAGGGAAGAGTAGCACATTTTAGTAATCCTTAATAAAAAAAAAATGATATTAGTATCGAACTCTGAATATAACATAAAATGTAGATGTAAGATGATGAAGCAGTTACTCAATGTGCCGTTTTAACTTATATTTCTTAGCCAAAGTAAGGTTTTAGAAGAATCTGGGTCAGCTTTCCTCTAATTCTTCACTGCGACTGACATCATTTTCACCAGACCAAGGGGCAGATTTACAATAAACTAACGCAGCGCGGTGCAGCAAGTCATTTCGCTGCGCCGCGCTGAGTCACTTTCAAAGCACAGGGATGCAACATATTTACAACAATATGTCGCATCTCTGTGCTTCCCCCTGCGCTGGCGCACAAACTGCTGCCATGCGCCGACCCAGGCACCCTTGCACCATGGGGATGATTGTTTATGTGCAGGAAGGGTTCCCTTCCTGCACATAAACAATCAGAAATTGTGTTTTACAACTTCTATGTTTGCTGCATTAGCACAAATAGAACTTGCAAAACGTCATTGATTTAAAGGATAGTTTATGTACAGGAAGGGACACCTTCCTGCACATAAACAATCATTAGAGGTCCTTTCCTCGTTCTATGTGTGCTGTAGAATGCAGCTCGCATAGAAAGAGGAAAAAAAACAAGGAGAAATGAAAACATTTCTCCTCGTTACACCTCCCTAGGCCTCCCCTGGGGAGGCGTAGCATTCAGACGCATTTCCAGATTTACGATTTCTTGTAAATCTGGAAATGTGCCATTTCCAGATTTACGATTTCTTGTAAATCTGGAACGCCCCTTTAACACAAAGTGCTGCGTGTAAAGAGGCCGTATTTACAAGGACAGGAAAAGCCACGCAGGGTGGCTTTTCCTGTCCTTGTAAATATGGGGCAGAGAAATGCGCTGCCGGTGCATCACAAAAAGTGACGCACTGGCAGCGCAAGGGGCTTGTAAATCTGCCCCCAAAAGTGTAAGGTTTACCTTTTCAAGTAAGATTCTTAAGTGTCCCAGTTTTTCTGGTGTTTGATTAATTCTGTCTTGTGAAGACGTCCTACAAATTGCTCATTCTTGGTTCAGCTTGACTCACATAATGGTAAGCATTTGCAACTCATTACAGATTTGTGCGATTTCAGTGTGATTCAAACCTGAAATAGTATTTGTGGGTGAAACCTGGGGGCATATTAGCAAGACCGGCGATAAAATTATCGCCGTTTTAGCGGCAGTTTCCTGCCGCTAAAACGGCGATAATTTTATCGCCAGTCTTGCTAATATGTCCCCAGGTCTTTGTGTGTCAGGATTTTGCCTATTCTAATAAGGTAGAGCAAGTCACTAGACTCCACGGGGCATATCAGCAAGGGAAGGCGATAATTATCGCAAAGCGCGCTTAGCGCTAGGATAATTATCGCCGTCTATCTCTGGAATTTATCGCCCTGGTAGCGCGTTATTAACAACGCGTTACTCCAGGGCGATAAGAATTCCAGCGATAGCGGGGAAATCGCCGTTTTGCAGGGAACATCGCTGGTTTTCCAGCAATGTTCCCTGCAAAACGGCGATAACCTTGCTGATACGACCCTGTGGTCGTATCAGCAGAATCCATCTCCCATGAAAAGTATGCTTAAGTCAGGAATTTAACAGACGTTAAATTCCTGAGTTAAAGCTGAGGTAGCGCGATTTTTTTTATCGCTGCACCTCCTTGTTAATATCGCGAAGCTGCCTTCGCGATATTAACATGTGTTGTTTTCACAGCCACGCCTTCTTTGCATCTCATTAGCGATGCGAGGCGAGGCTGTGAAAAACGGGCTCTACATCAAGGAAACACGCGCTAGCGTGTCCTTGATGATATTGCGATATAATTATCGCCGCTTTTCGCCCCAAAACGGACGCTAAAGCGGCGATAATTATATCGCCAGCCCTTGATAATATGCCCCCACCTTTCTCCCAGGAAGGACTTCGTTAGAGGCGGTATAGTTTAAGCAACCTCCCAGATCAGTCCGGTACAGGGAAAGAACGGCATAGGGGAAGGGGCAGAAGAGAGAAAGAAAAAATCACGTTTGATGGAAAATACCATTGAAGAGTCCCTCAGAATCCCTCAGCACACCTAGAGCAGAAGGTGTTAGAGTGGGCAATTTCAGGGTTAGGCGGAAAAGCCCTGAAACAATAAATTGTGCAAGAATGATTACCACACATGAGGAACTAACAAATAAACCTCCATACAAAAGGAAAGGGAGTACAGACTCACTAGTTACTTCAGAAGAAATGGCAATAACAAACACCAGTGCCCAGAGGCACTCGAAAAGCAGAGGCACTCGAAAAGCAGTTTGTCAACAGGCCAGCTACAGAGAATGAACCAATCAGTCTAATTTTCATACTAGGAAAAGGTGGTAAGACAACAAAGAAAAAGGGGAAACATGAAACATAAAAGGAAAAAAGCAAAAAACGTGGAGGATGCAATGTATCATTGAAATGAGCGAGAGCGGAAACCTTATAATAAAAGGAAAGGTGCTAGGAGCAATATTGCTAGTTCGTAGCCTTTTTATAGAGACCAGAAAGCCGGGTGCTACATGTGACTGCCCTGGCCAGGAACTGCCTCTTCTTGACCATCTGTGTCTCTGTGTGGACTCAGCAACAGTTCCTCCTTTAGGTCGGAGGAGCGTCATCCCGTCTGCTGCGAGCGCAGCAGCTGCAGCAAACGTAAAATTGATGATAAAATGGTCAATGGACATGACCGTTTTACAAGTGCACTGTGTATCGGCTCAGGGGCGGGTTCATTCCTTCTGCTGATTGGCTGACTGTCTTGTGATGGCCAGCCCACATGCGCACTTAGCCTGCACCAATACTAATTGTATAGCAGCCGGGCAGACTGCAGACACAGGCTCCTAATCTAAAAAGGAGTGCTATGTTAGCCTACTCTGACCAATCATGGCATTACTCTCATGACGAAAATGACATGAGCGCAGCTCCAGAATTGGTTAGGTTCATTGGTGCTTTACTTCACTGTCTGCCCTGCGAGGAGAAGAGCTCAGGAGAGTGCCTGCAGTCCCAAGAGACCGGCTGCGCTTGATTCGCACCACCACTTTCAAATGTCACTAGCCACTCCTGTGTGGACCAACTGCCAAGATCCGTTTTTTCATAACATCCAAACCTTCTAAGGCTTGCATTGTATTGTACCTGTAGGAAATTGGGTTATTAGTTGTGCAGGATGTGAGGCCTGCACAAGTTATAGGTCCACAATTTCCCCTAACTGGAGAGCACGCCCCCTATTGTAGCACTTGACTCTCTCACTGTAGTGAAGCAAAGCAGTCCAAGGCCTATTTAGGGAAGGTGGTGTGGGTTAGGAATCACGATTAACTGGCACGCATTAATAACACTCAGTAAATGATTGTCCAGGAAGTGCTTTTTCTTTAGAAGTAGGGAAAGTACATTTATTGCAAAAACACTACTAAATACCACACATTAATTTACAAATATATACGTAAGCAAGATTGACAATACCATAGATGCTATTGCGAAATCACATTTGACCCCTAATGGGGTAGGATTAAAAGCAAGTCGTTTGGACATGAATGAGAGAGTATGGTCTCTCCCGTCTCCAAAAGATTATGAAAATAATCCAAGTGATGTCGTCTACATGTTTCAGCCTATATGTCCCAAATGATTGGCTTTCTTCAGGACATGTGGTTCAGGGTTGAATTGCCCTGAAATCGCTTGAACTATGCACACATGCTAAGGTGTGCATAGGTGTGTAAAGTGCGTAACTTAATAGTTTCACCGTCAGATTAAATAACTTTAAAAGTACGAACATTTTTCATATCATAGATCCCAGTGAGAGGCGGTGCCTGTTGTCACACTTGCCTCAAGGTCAGCCGCCTGCTGAGTTACCTACTCTTGGTCTCTTCCGGGATCTCGGTGAAAGCCCAGATCCAGTCAGGTAACCCCAATAACTCCATATGAGCCTTGAGCTCCACTTCCTTCCAGGTAGTGTGTTCAAGCTCTATACCAAGGAAACAGTCCACAGGCATGGCAGGGCTCACAGCAACCTTCAGAAGACCTGTACCCCCCACTCAAATGGAACAAGGGCCACTGGATAGTGACCCCCTCTGTTGTCAGCCACCACAACGTGGTGGGATACATTGGGAATCACCTGCTCTGGGGACCCCAGCTGACTCCTTACCATGTTCATGCTGGAACATGTATCCCTCAGAGCCTCAACACCATGCCCATTGATGGTGATCCATTACCTATACTTTGTTTTATTGGAGGGCACATGGTTCTTAGTAACTATCTCACTATCACCCAGGGACACTAGGGTAACTACACTAACCCCCTACCTCCATTAATTGGTACAAACTCCTCCCCCAGCACTACACTCATCACTCTTGGGATCATTCCTCCAGTAGGAGGTGATGCTCCTTTTAGACACTTGAGATCCCCCTTGTAGTGTTCATACTCAAAAGACTCATAGCATTTGATGGGCTTGGGCTTCTGATCCTTGTCAGGGTAGTTTTTCTTCTAGTGGCCAGATTGGGAATGAGAACTAGACCCTTTCCTCTGTGAGTTGTTGTGGGGGCCTTTAGAGAAATCTGGGCCAGATGTACGACCATTGAATTTTGCGACTCGCAAATTGTGACAAATTGCGAGTCGTAATTTGCGAGTCGCAAAAATCAGAGTACAACAGAGTCTGAGACACTGTTTGCGCTTCCCAATGGGGTCGCAAATTGCATGTCTCATGAATATTAATGAGGCTTTCGCAATTTGCGACCCCATTGGGAATGGCTGGCACTCCCAGGGATGGTGGCCTGCTGGGGTCAGCAGACCACTATGTCTGGGACTGCTTTTAAATAAAGCATTTTTTTTTCAAATGCAGCCCGTTTTCCTTAAAAAAAAATGGGATGTATTTAAAAAACAAAAATGAAACTTTTCCGTTTTATTTTTTAAAGGCAGGCAGTGGTCCCAAAATATTTGTGCATGCATTCACAAAGGGGAAGGGGTCCCCTGGGGACCCCTTCCTGTTTGCGAGTGCTTTACCACCCTTCTGACGAGGGTGGTAAACTGCGAGTGTTTTGCAACCGCAATTGCGGTCGCAAAACATTCATACATTGTTTTTGGAGTCGCTATTCGGAAGGGACGCTCTTGGAACGCCTCTTCCTAATAGTGAGTCGCTAACCCTATTTTGCGAGTCACAAATTGTGACTCGCAAAATAGGGTTTGTACATTGCCCACATGTTTTTTGCGGTCCCAAACGGGCCTAAAATCCCTTTGCGACTGCAAAAAACGGTCGTACATCTGGCCCTCTGTCTTTTTATCTCCCCCTCCTGTTTCTGGTGGGAACCCTGATCACCCTATTGGGAGTCCCCCCAGATACTTTCTTGGACACTCTGGTGCTGACCCAGCTGTCCGCCTCCTCTGAAAGCTTTCTGTGGTCAGTAATCTGGCTATTAACCAGGTGTTGGTGCAGCTCTGGAAAACAAGTATCAAGCATGTGCTCCTTTAAAAATTAGTTGTACAGCCCTGAATAATCATCACCTTGCTGCCCCTCACCCAGCCCTTCAGTGTCTTACTGGCATAATCCAAGAAATCTACCCATATCTGTGTGGAGAGGTTGTGGCTGGCCCTGAACCGTTGCCAATACTTTTCAGGAGTCAACCCAAATGTGCTGACTAAGATGGCTTTCATAGTAGTGTAGCATATCTGGTCACTACCTCTAGTGTAAGGAATGTGTCCCTTTTCACTGTGGGCATATACCTCAATAAACTACCAACCCAGAACTCCTCTGTGATGTCATGCACTCTCATAGCCACTTTATAGGCTGCAAAGCATTTATCTGGCCAACCCCCACTCCATAACTGGACATCAAGTAAGTAAGTAATGTTTATTGTCTGATTAATAAAATTTATCACAAATAGCACGAGATAAAAAGAATTACATTTTGCAAGGGAAGCATTCCCTATGAGCAAGAATATCAGAAATATTAAAATAACAAAGACGAGATATTTAAAACAATTTGTGCATATTAATAATAATGTGCATAAGTGCCAATAATTTATCAATCCACTATGTATCAATATGATGTAAAAAATATCTTCATCATATCACAGTGTTTAAAACTATACACCTTAGTGCAAAAGAAGGGTTAAAACAATGCTAACAGTTTAAGATAAAGATTTAAACATTCTTTCCACCAAAGCCAGAAACTTAACAAACCGGCAGGTCATTCTAATTGGTTTGCCCAATAGACAAAGCTTAATAGCTTGACGGCATGTTCTCATTCCTGCTTTTAAAAACAATTGCTTTAAAAGAACACAGCAGGCCTCAAGAAATTAAGGACAGACACAAACATTGTTTATTAAAGTTTCTTATGTATAACCACAAAGTCTGCAACAGTTAGATGTGCATTGTTGTATCCGATTTGGTATTCCATCCTTGGTTGGACATCTGCTACTACGTAATTTTAAAAAGCATCAAATCCTTGGGTATCCAGACTCTGGACTCACCAGAGGTCACTGTAGGTATGCTGTCACCATTGTTGTTGTTGCAGCTCTCTGAGACTTAGCTTATGGGACATCTTCCTCTCCTCCATGGCTAGTCTTCTCTCTTCTATCAATTATTCAATCAATTACTAAGGGACTTGTAAAGCATGAGAAATCACCTGGGAGGGTCTCAATGTGCTGGAGTTGCTGGCTGCTTCATGGTGATCTGTTCATTCATACAGCTAGGTCATGAGTCCTTTCCTGAATTGCTGGAGAGATGAGGCAGTCCTGAGGTGTAGGGGAAGGTTGTTCCAGGCGTTGGCCATCAGGTGTGATAAGGCGCATCCTCCACTGTTGCTTTGGTGGATCCCGGGGATGTCTGCGAGGAAGAGGGACATGGAGCGCAGGTGTCTGATTGATTGGTAGAAGTTCATGCATTTGTTGATGTATGTTGGGCCTTTGTTGTGAAGGGCTATGCACGCATGGGTCAACATCTTGAACTGGCATCTCTTCTGGATTGGGAGCCAGTGTAGCTGCTTGAGGTGGGGTGTGATGTGGGCTTATCTGGGGAGATCGAGGATGAGTCTAGCAGCTGAGTTCTGTATTGTCTGTAGTCTCTTCAGGAGGCATATGGTGATTCCTACATAGAGTGTATTCCCGCAGTCCAGCCTGCTGGTGATGAGGGCCTGCATGACAGTCCTGGTGTTGACTGGGAGCCACCTGAAGGTCTTGCGCAGCATGCCCTGAGTCAGAAAGTTACAAATCTGGAAGTCTGGTTTGATTCAACCCTATCCTTCTCTGACCAGATTACAGCTCTTACAGGCTCTTGTTTCGGGATTTTAAAAATGTTGAAAAAAATCTTAGGACTCATCCCGGGCGATGCTAGGAAGACAGTAGTACAGGTGCTTGTAACATACAGGTTGGACTATTGTAATGTCCTATACCTGGGGGTACCAAAGAAGAGCATACATACGCTCCAGCGGGTGCAAAAAGTAGCTGCTCGCATGCTCTTAAACATCCCTAGACTTGTCCCAACTGGTAGCGCTTTGGAGACACTCCATTGGCTCCCCATTGAGGAGAGGAGCTCCTTTAGAGCCCTATGCAATGTCCACAGGATACTACAGGGCAAGGGCCCAAAATATCTTCATCCCATGATAAACTCCTACCACACCACGTGCAGCCTGAGGTCAGCTGGAACAGGACTGGTCTGCATTACCAAATTCAATAGGAAACATTTCGGAGGCACCTCTTTTAGGTACGTGGCATCTAAGAGGTGGAACTCTCTACCTGTTTACCTCAGACAGGAGCCAGTAGAAGCAGCTTTTAGGAAGCAACTCAAAACTTGGCTGTTTAGGAAAAATGTTGCTGCCTAAAATCTCCCTATCCTTTATGCTCTTCATGATCTCAGCCTCTGAATGGAATTCAGCGCGGGGACACTCCGTAATGGAGTAACCATGGTACTTTATAAACTGCCATAATAATAATAATAATAATAAGCAGGGAAATGAGACTGCGATGACCTGTTTCTTCATGGATCGCTTGCTGTCCAAGATAATGTCGAGGTTGGGGGTGTGATCTGTTGGGGAGGGGGATTGGCGAAGTTCAGTAGGCTACCATGCATCATTCCATGGGGAGGTGCTGTTCCCAAAGATGAGGGCTTCTGTCTTGTCCGTGTTGAGCTTGAGACAGTTGTCCCTCACCCAGTCTGTGACGTTCAAAGTGCATCTGTGGAAGTTGGCTCTGATGATGGAAAGGTCTTCTGACAGCAAGAGGATGAGCTGGGTGTCGTCGCCGGCATAGATGATGTTGAGTCTGTGTTATCTGACAGTTTTGGCCAGGGTGGTCATGTATGTGTTGATGAGGGTGGGGATGAGGGACGATCCTTGTGAGATGCCTCAGATGATTTTCTTGGGTTCTGAAGTGAACTGTGGAAGACTGATTCTCTGGGTTGTTCTGGTGAGGTATGAGGCAATCCATTTGAAGGCATCTCCTTGGATTCCGTTGATCATGATGTGATGGAAGACGGTGTCGCAGACAGCTGACAGGTTCAGGAGGATGAGGGCTGCCATTTCGCTGTGGTCCAGGAGGGCCCTAATGTCATCAATGGGAGCAATCAGGGGTGCCTCGGTGCTGTGGATGGTTCAGAATCTGGATTGAGAGAGGTCCAGGAGGTTGTTGTGTTTCTGGTGTTTAGTGAGTTGCTACTTGATGATATGCTTTGTTTCATAATACCCAGCGTTGTAGCTACTGTCCTGCTCTGAATTTTCTATGCTTATAACTTTGGTAAATGTCTTGGTCAGATGGACGACCCAGGCTTTCTCTGGCACAATTGAGTAGTTTATTACTCTTGAGGCTTTGCTAATACCATTTACGGTTTCCCAGAAGGCTCTGATGTTGGCTTGTTTAGCATTGAAGAGGAGTTTTGTCCAAAATTCATCTGTTTTATTTTCCGGTCTTCCCAACATTGTTTTTTTTATATTGCCCTTGGGGTTTTTATTTTCTGCCATGTATATGTTGGGGCATTAGACTTACTTACACTCCTGATTACTCTTCTTAGTTCCCTTTTTAAGGCTCAGCACTTGTATGTCAGACCATCCGGTCACTTGAGAACTTGCCTTCTGGTGTGTTTTACTACGGGGGCACGTGTTAACAGTCTTGTTAAGAAATCCGTCCAGGCCTCCGTCTGGGTGAAGTTGGTTGTGTTGCTAGCCTCCAATGTCTCTTTCACCATGCTGGCCAAGTTCGGTAGTGAATGGTGTGTCCAACCTAAGCTTTTCAAATTGGTTGTTTAGAGAAGAGCTCCTTCTACTGGTGCACTCATGTATTTTGGAGGATTCATACTCAGCTCCAGGTGCTGATATGAATGGTCACTTCGCATTGCATATTTAACAGTATATTTCCTCAGGTGCATTAGTAATGGCAGAGAGAGAATAGTACAATCTATTCTTGATCTTGAATTTGCACTGTAATGTGTTGTTGAGATTTATTAATTCCATACATGCATTAACCCTTAATTATTTTTTTTCTTTATGCTCACATGTTACTAATATTATTATTTATTTGCAGACCAATGATTTTAAAGTACAATTTTGAAATGTAGACATAAAACAGAATTTGATGTACTTCAGCTGCCAATATCTTCTTCCATGTACTGGAGATATTTTGCCAGATGAAGAAACTGAGCTATCTACAAGCAGAGGAAGGTAGGCAATCTGACGGGAGAATCCAACATTCCTCAAAGCAACAAAGAAGAGGAAGAGGACAAGCAGGAGTTGGTCGAGGAAGAGAGGGAGGATCTAATCATTGAGAAGGATATTGTTGCCCTCACACAGAACACCTTCAAGAAGGCCACTTGATGGTGGTGCAGAAGTGTTCCTCCTAAAACACTTCTGCGGATTACCAGTCCCCATCCACTAAATAAGCAGCCAAGGATGTTTTTTTCTGCCTACACAACACTCACATCCTTACAGCCCTCAACTATCAGGTACCACAGTAAAATATCCTAAACATCCCTCCCATGAAATTGTATCTCCAGTCTTCTCTCAATTATCTGAGGGAGAGAACACCACTGGTGAGGAGAAGATATCCACCATTCATCCTCCTCCCTACCCACAACTACCCAGATGGCTTTCCTCTACATGATGGATGACCTGCTGGCCATGTCAGACTGACACACACAACAGGGTTGGCATTATCCAAAGCTGCTCACTGAGAGAATCAGTTTTACCAAAAGCAGTCTAATGTGTGGGAAGATATTCATGCAATGGGGGCAACTCTCTGTTAGATAGTGCCACCTATTAAGGGCTCCCTCAGATGATTGACAGGAAGACCCGTGACTTGAAAAACATTGCTAAATGCTACCAATACATGAAAAAGATGCATCAAACTTTTAGGAAGAGACTGCAAGGCAATACTTCTTGGACATGAAGATAATAAAGGTAATAAGCAAAAAACTTCAATCTCACCCTTCACGGCCAACGCATGCAGGAGATTCTATAGATGGACTTCAATACAGGAGGGATACACTACCTGACAACCTCACACCTCCTTTGCAACCACCCTAACCACCAACACCACCAAATCAACCACCATCTGAGCTACCACTCACAAAACAAGCAGTCTCATGCTATCTCACCACCAGGATAGCATGGGTGGAATAGTAGGAGAAACCCCCAAAATAACATTTGATGTATGAAAAATAAAATTTCTGTCTCTAAACCATTGTCTTACTTTCATCTGCACTGAATGTATGATGCTGCATTTACTGCATAGGGAAGTGTAATGTTTGTTTATCTCTTTATTTACTTTCAAAATGTAATGCATTTAGAAATTTCGGACCGTAGTTATCATTATTTTATGCAACGCAGCCAGACACCGTTTTGCGCTGCGTGGCAGGGCAGGAATGCGCCATACCTATCAAGACATGGTACATTCCTGACCTCTACCTGGTCTGGCACTCAGGGATACCTTCCTGCACAAAAACAATGCATCCTCTGACGCTATTTCCTCTTTCTATGTGTGCTGCAGAATGCAGAAATAAGGGAAAAATAAAGAAATGTCTCCTCCTTACGCCTCCCCTGGGAAGGTGTAGCATTCTGACCCATTTCCAGGTTTAACAGTATTGGTAGATCTCGGAATCTATGGGTAGATGCGTGGAAACATTCACGCTTCACCCATGGAACTCCTCCAGACTTGCGCTCCCTTGCATTACTCTAGATTTACCCAGGTCCACGCAAGGTGACCTTTCATGGCTTGGTAAATGTCATTATAGGTTTTGCGTCGCCCTATGCCTGCTTGCGTGGTGCAAGGGTGACACCATCCACTTGATAAATATGCCCCTTCATTCTGATATTAAAAGCATATTGTAACTAAACCTTTTTCGGCTGACATTGAATGCATTAATCTGCAAATATTGGCAACAGAGAGAAATACATTTATATTTGAGTTGTAATTATTTTTCATATCAATAATGAAAATTAAACTCTTTTCAAACAAATATTAATTTGATGAAACTAACAGCTGTCCTTGGGAAGCTGCAAAATGAAAACAAATGGAGTCTTAAATCAGATGGAACATGCTGACTCAGTGGGGGGTGGGAAAATAACAAAAACAAATTAATAATCATCAAGGAAATCAGTCTATACACAAAGGTGAAAAACCAAAGGCCTAAGTCAATAAATATTCTAAAGAGTGAGTCCACTGTCCAAAATTATGATAAAGTCATTCCCCCAGGCTGTAGTGGGTGTCCAGATCATGCTACTAGCTTGTGAGCAAGACTCCCTGGCCATCCTCACACTCTGCCTTCACCACAACGATGGTGATGCAGATGGCAAATAGCTGGGAGTGACAGGACCAGACACTCCATGGGAAGAAGGGAACACATGAGTAGTGGTGGAATCAGGAAACACATGAAGTGGCTGATGGGACATCAGGCGGGGAGGGTTAGGGAGGCAACAGTTGCGATATGGACTGGGGAGGTACATGCGGTGAGCAGGTCATGAGGCCATATAAAGTTTGAAGCTGTTCAGTGACCATATCTTGGAGAATTCAGACCTCTCCAAATATGTCCCAGATATCCCAAGGAACTATGTTCTAGATATCCAGAGGGATTGTTCCTTGAATCTCTGTGATTGACCTCAGGAGGAAGGGTGTGGGGCACAATCAGGGGTTGTGGAGTGTCTGGAACTGAAGTGACCCTCAACTGTTAGTATTCCTCTGGGCAGGCAATGGAAAGAGGAGATGATTCCTGTTCAGTGGTGCAGCTGAAGGTCCCAATGGAATGGGGGCCTCTGGAGTTAATGAGGGGCTGACCACAAGCCCAGATGGTGGTGAGGCCTTCTATTCGGACACCACAGGTTGTTGTTGTTCAAGGTAAAGATGAGCCCCAAAACATGCTTCCTCCAGGCTGATGGTGTCCATTTCATATCCCCTGCCCCCGTTGACTCTTTAGCCTCCACCACAGTCTTTTTTTGACAGATCTTGTTTGTCTCTAGGTGGGCGCACTACCCTTGGTGGTGGTGGCTTCCTCCTCCATGGAGTTGTGTTGAATGGTTATGTCTGCCTTGCAGTCGAAGATCTTCTTTGCCCCGGGTCCTACTGTGATGTACCATAGGCTAGCCCAGTCTGCTGAAAAGTACTGTGAAAAAAGTCAGAATTCCTATGTTCACTATTGCATATCAACATAACTTTAGTTGAACTGGAGTTTCTATACCTAAATACAAAAGCTAACATTGTGCAATCTTTAACAAATTTGTAGGTATTCAATACTTTGGTGCAAATATTGCAGCCCTACCAAATAGGAAGAAATCAAATTATATGTGTTATACAACATTTTGAAATATGCATACAAAGGAGGAGAAAGTGTTGTGACAAGAACTTATTTCTTTGACTAATTCTGCGCTTAAAGTGAAAGAAGATCTTTTGCTGCATTTTCTGCACATTGGTTATCTGAGATTAAAGTATTTTTGTCCAAGTCAACAAAACATTTTAAAGGATTATGTCTTAATGTTGATTTTTGTGTAACATATTTGCCAAAATATGAATTGTGAGAATTCAGACTGTAATGGTGAGAAATATATAGTGTTTAGAAAACAAGGTAAAACAAAATAATGTTTGAATTGTATACACTTTTCTGACAAAACTAAAATGTGAAAATTCTGTTTTAACTGTTATGTTGGCACTGACATTTAAACTGTAAAACTGTTTAAAATTAAATTGCATTTATATAGTGCTTACTACCCCTGACAAGGCTCATAACATCAAGATCAGATGATTAGGTAATCCAAACAAAACTACAACTATACATGCATATTAGTATTTTTAAACATTCAATCCTATCATAAAACACAAATAACACAGGTTATATATAAAATGGAAGGTAAGAACAAAGTTCAAACTGAACACATGACAGGATCTCACTTTCAAAACATGTGTGTGCTTAAGTGAATATTAAAATAATGCACTTACCATCATTTTGCTGCTCAGACTCTTTCAGCTGAGCACAGAGGGTGGGCCTGGCTTCTCTCAGGACTAGGGGTGGGCGGTAAACTCTTCTCCACCAGTGGAGTTTGCAGAGTTTTACCAACTCCACGCTCCGCTGGGAGCATGAAGTTCAGCAAAGAACTCTGATTCCACCACGTGGTGGAGTTTGCCCCCGCCGCCTACCTTAAAGACATTTCTTGTTTGTTGATTGGCCGGAAGCCCACTGACTCGTGTTTGTGTCTCAGCAAAGTGAATCCACTTGATGGCATTCCAAGCACTTCCCATATAATAAAAAAACTCCAATGTCCAATCATTACTTAGTTTGGAATACTGACCATGGCGTGTCTGGCTTAAATGGCCTGTACAGCAGATAATGACGTGTTGCGTCAGCGACAATGTCATTGTGTCCCTGAGAAGCGTTCTAGTCTTTTCTTTTGCCAAGAGGAAGGCAATATCACTTCCTGCCTGGACCCCAGCATGTGACTTCACTTCCTGGCTCCATATGGTCTAAGTAGCAGCATGGGATTATATTTGGAATACAAGACCAAACGTGTGGGTTCACGGCCCAGGGCTGCAGCAAAAGGCTCTTGTGTGCACAAGCTGCAAAGAGGTGAGCATTGGAGCCTTGTCAAAGCTGCTGCGAATGTGAGTGTATTGGAGCTGTGTCACTGTCATACTAAGCCAGGCCCGGCCACATACATCTGCCCAGTCACTGTGCCAACTCAGGTGAGCTTCCCACAGGGCTATAGCCTGTAGGTTGAAGAAAGCCCTTTGCTGGACTGCAGACTTTTTAATGCCAAAGGTCACATGGTGAATCGACCGCGCTTAGTTACACCTGTCGCGCACTGCTCTAGCCCAGAAGTTAAGTGTGTCGCTTTGCTCAGCGGTCATGAAGACAGTGACAGTGGTGACAGAAATGTGACACACCAGTGTCTCTGATGTTGCAGACTTCATTAATTGTTAAAGGATTCCTCTGTCAGACAAGGAGGCTAAGTTCAGGTGATGGCACCGGATAGGGGGACTGCATTACTGATGCCATAATGTTTTTCTCTACGCGTTTCAGTAAGTGAATGATAAACTGAAGCTCTAGTCTTGTTAAAAGAACACTGGTTTCTTCCGCATTTGAGGAAATGCTGCCATGTGAGTCAGTTCACTATCAGTTAGGGCGGAGCGGAACTCTGTGGAATTCCACTGAATTTGTATGCAACTCCGCGGAATTCCACGTAGTGCAACTCCGTGAACTCCGCCCACCCCTACTCAGGACCCTACTGTACAATGGTATCATGTGGGGGTGCCAAGAATGTGGCTGAGAGGACAAGCTCATAATGTCCTGGACCTTGATTTGGGCCCAGTGATGAAGGTCCTCTCAGCACTTACGGCAGATCTTCCACCTACGGGTGTGGACACCCACTTCACTGCAACTTGAGGTGAGACAATGTTGTGCCAGATTTGGACCCGCTCTGCATTATTCATCTGGGTCTCCAAATCTCATTAATGTGAGGGTACTTTTAAATGACCCCCCTCTCTAATGATCTCTAACTCTGATCAGAAAATGGGGGAGCCTTCTCATTAAGTCTTTCAGCCATGTTGGGGGTCAGATTGTGGCATAGAGCAGCAGGATGGAGGCAGATGGTGTTGTAGTGATGAGAGGATTACTCAGAATGACCACAAAATGGTCAACTTCCTCTTCATGTATGTAATGTCCTGCGTTTTGCTGTAGGTGGAGGACTCCACCCATACTGCAGAGTCTCTGTCCCGCGCATGGGTTGGATACTCCACATGGAGGGGGAACCCTTCACACATGGAAGAGAACCCTCTGCATGCAGGAGGGAGACCTCAGCTTGTAGCTTATACACTAACCAATTCTAAAAAACACAAAACTATTAACTGTCACGGGACTTGCTGAATGCAGTTTGTTGCACGATATGCTGAATTTCTGGTCCTTTATGGGACATGGTTTTTATCTTTCTTGTTTCTGAAAACCTGACCCTTTTAGTTAAAGGCCTCCACACTGCAGGATGGCCTTTTCCATGGATGAGCATCACTCCCAAGGTCTTGTGAGATCTCAGGAGCAGGAGCAGCTGGCATTTTGGGCAGTGCTACAAATACTGCAGTAAAACAGCTAAGTTACTTGGATTCTGTTCCCTTTAAAGAGAGTACCCTGTATCCAGCTACTAGCTTTAAAATGTACATTATTGCCCTTGTCAGCATTCCCAATAGCTTTGCACACCCTTGAATTGAGCTTCATGGACCAGTTATGGTTTTTTTACCACGTCTTTGCTCTTGTGCTTGTAAGGAAGAAATCAAAGAGCAATTTGAACTTTGAACTGGTAAGAAAGTCATTATTGGTTCAACCCTAAGGTGAAGCAAGGCTCTGCGAAGGAAAGGTTAGTGAACAAGACAAGACACATTAAGGCGTTAAAACTATTTGGTCTAGTTGCAATAATCTGTAGAGACTCAGTTAGAAGAACCGTTGCAATGGGACAGTAACGCAACCTGCAAAGATTCAAGGATGAACGGCTATTTTTCTTTTTTGTATGTTGTGGACTTTTTATTTAATAAAGACTTGGCACTTTAAATCTGATTAGAGCTTGCAAGGGTATATTGTACGGAAGGAAATATTCGGGTCAGTAAGTGTAGAGGCTGACCTTATGGTGAATTACTTTTGAAAGTTTCCTTTCAGTGAAGTTCATTTTGTTAAAGGGTCAAGAAAGATGATTTCTGGGATTGTAGTTCTTTGAAGGTTGTCACTATTGAGCTTCCCATTCATACAGATCCCCTAATAAGATTCGTGAAGGCCTTGAGGGTAGAGATCAGTCAAAGGAAGGCACATCCTGCTATCTCCTGGATTTTTTCTCTCTTTTCTCAATCCCCTCACCCCAGAACTAATGCTTTTTCACACAGTTCTTTTTTAACTAGTGTGTTGAGGTGCAGTTTCAGAGGCACTGGTGAATAATCTTTGTTTCCGCAAAAGCCTGAAGTTCAAGTTAGTGGAACTTGGTCTTTACATGAATATGCATTGTTTGTGTACCTCATGTATGTGTTAAGTAACACTTTTAGGGGCATATTCACAAGGAGCTATCACCGAATTAACGGCACTTTATCGCAGCCAAAGTTGTGATAAATTTACCTCCCCATTCACAAGCCGGTGTTAACAGCCCACAGCACCAGTTTACAATAGATAGCAGCCGCAAAAAACATCGCGGAGGACTCCCGCAAATATCGCTAATGAGATGCAGAGTAGGCGTTCCCATAACAAAAGCCGAGACAACAGCACACCTCAACATTCAAAACGACCAGCCACATCGGCGATAAAAACACAAAACAGGCGATAAGGCGCGTTAGCACCAGGAAATTTACACCTGCTCTGACCTGGTGTAAAGTGGGACAGCAGCCAGCACCACAAAAGGGAGCACAGCCCAGGGCCACATCCGAAGGGCAACAGATGCCGTGGAGGCACTCATCATGCGGCCCAGACACCCAAGAGGGCCACAACACCCACCGACACCACACCCAGGCCTGCAACCCCCCCCCGGGACCACCCCCAACCCCGGAATAAGATATTGCACACCAACACCACGAATCCCAAAACAAACATTTTGCCTGATGTCACAAGCAGGAAAATAAACATACATGCGTGGCCAGAAAATGGAGAATCAGTCATACAGCAATGCAATAACCAACACAAAACACCATACAAACAAAAGCAGAAACAACCCTTAGGATGAGTCCTAGCTGCTCCTCACTGGACAATCCATAGCACACAGCCTGGAAGACCAAATCCAAGAGAAGAAGGTGTGGCCATGCGCCCAACAAAGGAAAGAGAGGGAGAGAGCGAGGGAGAGAGACGGAGTGAGATAGCACAAGCAGCGCAAGGCTGCTCGGGCACCTGGCTTCACATGCCAACATGTGTGTGTGCATCGCCATCCGTACACCATGAGCCCAAGGCCGTGTCCCAATCTCAGCGCCAAACCCACATCACATTCCGAAAACGAAAGTAGTAGTCAGACAAACATCAGGGATGAAAGCACCATTGTCCCAATGCAGAATGCGGGAGGACACCTGCACCTCTGACCTTGGTCCAGAACGCGCCTGGAACACCCTGATAGAGATGCAATGGCAGATGGGGACGACTCCCACACCATGCATTCCGCAAATGAACCATCCGACTCATCCGCAGCCCACACACAGAAGCCCCTGCCTGTGGTGCTCCCGCATGGGATGCCCTTGACACTCACGGAAACAGCAACCCATAACCCACAACGTTGCACACACATTCGAATCATTGCTCAGAGCTGTGGCATATCCTCCACACAACTGTCGCAGTCCAGAAGAGTGCCTGTTCACGAGACGCACCAATGCAATGGCAGGCCATACCGGACACATGCACAACCCCGTCATGTGGAACAGTACCGTGCACGTATGCTGCATTTACTGGGTGCACTGCCACTGGCAGTGCTGCGGATCAGTTACAGGCTTAGCTTCCGCATTGCCCACGTCACCTGCGTCCAGCCCTGGTTCCACTGCCAAACATGCACATTCGAGTGTCCCATGGATGTCTGCCTATCCAACACAACTGTTGATGAATTGGACTATGACTTGTGTCTGCGCCCCCTGTTGGATCACGAACAGGAGTGTAACCGAGACAGCCGTGCATGGGATGCCTTGACATACTGCGTATGTATTGATAGTTGTGCATGGGAGATTGCACAATTTCTCGTGTGCAGTGACCACATCGAGGCGCTCCCCTATTGGGCTGTGTTGCGGATCGGTGAGACGGCGTGGGCTGAGCACACCTGCCCGGACCACCTAATGGATTGGCTCACCCTGGTGTTCCATGAACACGACAACGACGTACTATTGGAACACATTGCACATGAAGCTCCACGGGCATTCATGGATGAGTAACTACGTTCCTGCAGCCACATCCGATTGCCACCCACAGCACATGGCCCAACAACTTGTTGCATCGTGGGGATTGCTCACACATCCCACCACAACAGAGGACACGTCTGCCAACGTTCGGGCTCTGGATGCATGTGCGTGGAATAACGCGTGTGTACACACACCTGTGCAAGGCGACGCAGGTCCATGGTCGGAGCAACACAGCGTTGTCTGGCAATGTAGCCAATTCGGACACACTGCTGGGTGAGAGCACACACATGGCAATGTAGCACGACATGTGAACCTGTCGGACCCTCACACCTGATCACTGTCGGCAGAGCAGACAATCGGCACACCCGGGAGGCAGAGCACCATGCAGACTCCACGTGCAGTGAGTCGTGCCCCCTCACACGGGGCAATGTGCAGATGCCAAACAACACATGACTCATCCAGCAAGGCAAGGTGGGCTGTGAGCATTGCCATCCGTGATGAATCTTGTCCATTTCAGCCCCACCATCATCTGAACCTCGACATGTACCCATGCTGTGTGTAAGTGTCTTAAGCATGTCCCTGCCTGTTGTGGCCGTTGCCTCGTCCGTACTGACACGCACATGCCAATAAAGCCTATGCCACTCCACTGGTGTCTAACTGTGAGGTGTGTTGTTTAGATTGTCCACTTGTGTGCCACAATGAGCCTCGTCCCAACACAGGGAGGAACTGACTGACGCATGTGCAATGGCGGTGTGTCCCTTTGGCAAGCTCCGCCTCTGTGAGCCAGACATTGTTTTTGGATAGGTGCTGGACGACATGTGCACTTACATGACTCCAGCTATGTGTGTATGGTGTCCAACCTCTGACCATGTGGAGCAATGTCATACATCACAACAGAATGTGTCCACACAGATGTGTGTAAGTCGGTATGCAGCGTGAAGTTCTGCTGTCACACGTGGTGTGGGAAACCACTCCTGGCCTGCCATCGTTTTGGTCACTCCTACACACGGCCCTATTCAACACATGGACGTGTGCCTACGTTGGGGTGTTGTGAGATTGCTGTTGATGTGCAATGGGGACACAGCTAGTACTCACCTTCACAGTCATCCAATTGGCCATGTGTCTCAGGGATAGACATGCGCATAGATGTCAGTTACCAGGGTGTACCTTCATGTGCAATCATCGTCCCCACATCCAGCCATACTTCCATACGTGAGTGAACATAGTGATGACACATCTGTGTGATTTAGAATGTTTTATTCACATTCAGGTGATTGACGGAGCTGGAGCTGTACCTGGCCATCCAAGCCCACATCACATGGAAGCCCAGTGCTGGGTCAACCAGAGTCCTTTGGGGATTGCGCAGTGATTGGGAGGAGGGAGAGTGCAGTCCGCAGCAGGATTGCTGTGTGATTGGCCAGCGGGGAAGAAATGGCAGTCCGTGTCGGGGTCCGGGTGAATGTCGCAGGGTGTTCCGGAGGTCAGTAGGAGGTATTTCCCAGGGCATGATGCATAGGTCATGACCAGGCAGGGACAGGCCATATGGCGGTGATGGATGCTACTGCCTCCTTCCTCACACAGTAGTTCCCATCCCCTTCTCACTCCCCTGATACGGGTTCTGTGTCCGGTGTGTGTGGTGGGGTGATGGCTGCATTGCTGTGTGCCCCTGACACATCAGACTGTGTAGGTGATGGGGCAGCATCACAGTGTGCCACGGACACATCAGGGGTCGGAGCTGTGTGTGTCGATGTTCCCGCTGAAGTCATCTGGGAACGGCTCAGTGGCAGCAATGGCAAGTTGGAGTGCTGCAGGGCGTTGCTGTTCCCAGCCACTGCTCGCTGGTGTCCAGCCGTGGCAGACATACTTCCAGCCTGCATCTGCTCCATGGTGTCCATTGCCCTCCGCATCTGTGACAACTCTGTGCTGTCATGGCTGGTGCTTGTCTGACCAGACAGTTCTTGTATTAGACTCATGGCACCAGCGAGGTTAGCCAAGGTCTGTGGCGGAGCATGGTGTGTACAGGGGGTGTCCGATAGGGACTGTACGTGGTCCCTGATAGGACTCAGACACCCACGTATGGCATCGAGTTTGGCTGCCACGAGCTCGAAACCCAGCCGCAGCTGATGAGCCAACTCCACCTGGCAACCCAACACACGCCGTTGGAATTCCATGTATTGGTCGGGGGGTCCTGGGAGACAGCCGTGGTGGTGTGTGTTTCCTGCTGTGTGGTCTGTGCAGGTGGTGGGGTCACCTTGAGGCAGCTGGCCTGGCCTGCTCCTGCGGGTGGGGTGCAGAGGCTGTCCAGCATCAGTTGGAGGGTGTCTTGACATATGTGCAGGTTGTCCTCTTCATCATCAATGGTGGGATATGTGGTGTGCTCTGTAGGGGGTGTTGTTTGTCCCTCTGCAATGTAAAGGGGAGATGCAGGTTAACAGAGTTTCACATGTATGGTGATGATTTGCAGATGTATACATTCAGACTGCATGCCAATGTACATTGTGACTGTTTGGGGGGTGCTGGCTATTTGATGGCAGTCAGTGTGTTTTTCGACTACATGACGGATGTGTGGTAGTACCCGTACATTATCATCACACAGTGTCAGGCAATGCCAGATGTGGGTGGACAGTTACTAAGCACGAGCAGAACCTGTTGTGAGCTCTGTCCTGTGGTGCTGGTGTTGCACTTTGTACCACATTGCCTTCATTGCTGATGTTCTGTGATTGCTATGTGTGTGTGCTGCATTGTGGGGGAGTTGCCCCTGCAGCTCTGATTTTGTGTAGCCTTCTCCCTTTGAGGCGGGGTGCCTTTGGATTGTGTGCTTTTCGGGGCCTGATTTGCTTTTGACTTGGTTCATGTGTGCTCGCGGACTGGTTTTGTGGCCTGGTGCATTGTTTGTCTGCTGCGTGTATTGTAAGGCATGGGTTGTGGGTGCACGTGGACACGTCGGAGTGTGACCTGCTCCTTTACGGATGTGATCCGCACTTGGCTACCTCCATGTAGATTCGTGGGCCATGTCATTTTTTTGGGGCAGCTGCCATGCTATCGGACATGCAGTGTTACTTGCATAGTCAGTGTGGGTCACGGAGCAGCTGCTTTGCTGGATTCAGCACATGTGCACGGGTAGGTTGTGATATTGGTGATAGGGGGGGCCCCTCTGTGCACATTGTGGATGGGGGCCTACTTGGCATTTCTATGTGTGCTGCAGTGTGCCAAGGCATTCAGGGACATGTTCCACGGTCATTGTGGGTATGCTGTGTGCTGCGCGTAATTGTTTAAAAAAAAAAAAAAATGTATTGGTTTATTCTGCAAACAAACATTTCCAGCAATTGGTTCCAATACAGCAATATTTCCTGAGGCATGATCATACACAGTACAGAGGAGAATGCATGGATGATAATAGCATTAGAGGCACATAAGCATGACAATGAACATCTACATGAAACCTTATCATACCCACGAAACTTTCCCCCAGTATGATGGTATATAGAAATCTAGCACTGCAGACCCTTGTCACATAATACAGCGACATCCAAAATGTAGCTACCCTTTAACGTGTGCCCTAGCATGGTTCTCTTATTGAGACTGCAAATTAGAGTCTGCAGCGGGCGAGGGTGGGCGCTCAACTAGGTACATGGTGAGGGGGGCCCATATGTCCCGAGGCCTGGAGGGTACGGGAATTAATTCAGAGTAGGTATTCAGTTGTTCCTGCCATAAGATCATGTCACTCAACCAGTCTTTAAATTTCGGAGCCCTGCCCCATCTGCAAGCCACCCGTCATCTGGCTAGTAGTATACTAAATGTGACGAATCTACGCTGTTTTGCAGGTATCGCCTGCGTGTATCCCAGTAATGCCAGCAACGGGGACTTCGGTATGTCTAGAATGGTCATGTGCTGCAGTGCTGCAAACACCTGTTGCCAATACGAATGCACTTCACCACAGTCCTATGCCAGATGAAAGAAATCAGCGTTGTCTGTCCTGCATCTGTCACAGCGAGCATTGTCCCGTAACCCATATCGGTGTAACCTGGCAGGGGTGTAATATAAACAGTGTAGAAATGTATAATGTGTAATGCGTAGCCTGCTATTCGAGAAGATAAGCTCAGTTTGTTGACAGCAATAGTCCCACTGCTGATCTGTAATGTCATGCCCCAGTTCAGCGCACCACCTGGCGCACGCCGGGCAAGGAGTGTATCCCATTTCAGTGTATACGCTGTGGTACAAAGTAGAGACAAGGTGGGAAGCGTCTGTAGTGCGCAACATGTGATGCAGCGGCCGACCGTGGGAGGCTCCTTAGGGTACGATGGCGTGTGTTCCCTTAGTCCCTGCCTTAATCGCACATATAGAAAGTAGTCCATAGGGGATGGCTGGGATGCCTGAAATAGCTGCGACATGTCCCTGAATTTCCCATTTAGGTAGAGGTCCCCCCAGCAACTGATGTTAAACTTAGATTTGGTCTTGGCAAATATTCCCTCTTGAAGTAATGGCATTTTGGGATGATATGTTAGTGGGAGCAACGGAGAATAAAACATCGATGCCTTAAGTACATGAGAGAGGCGGTGCCAGGCTTTAATAGTGCAGTCGACAGAAGATGGTCCCTCGGGCCGGCCCACTGGAATTGACATGATAACCCCGTCCAGCGGGATTGGATGTGCCAGCCAATGTTCTGTAGCTACTTGAGGGGTATATCTGGGGGGGTGAAACCAATAATGTGCAAAATGCGCCTGGGCGCATAAATAATACAGTTCAAAATTGGGCACGTCAAACCCTCCTTGGGAATATGGGCGGGTGAGTATGTCCCACTGCAGCCGTGGTTGCTTGCTGCCCCAGACCAGTCGTATGAGTTCCGATCGAAGCATGTTAAAAAAGGGCCTACCAGGATACCGTGGTATATTAAGAAAAAAATATAAAAATTTGGGAAGGATGACCATTTTTATGAGCGATATACGGCCCGCAATGGTGAGGGGGAGGGCAATCCACCTGTTGATACAGCTTGTCATATGGTCAAGAGCGCAGCCATAGTTACATCGCAGTAATTCCTCGCAATCATTGGTGATATGTACCCCTAGATATTTCACTCCTTCCGAACACCACTCAATAGGATAATCAACAGCAAATGACACTGCTGCTGAAGTAAGTGGGAAAATTTGGGACTTAGCCCAGTTAATGTTTATTTCCGAAAGCCCACCAAATCTCACAAATTCCTGCAGAAGCGGATTAAGATTGTGAATCGGATCTTTTACATAAAGGGTGACGTCATCCGCATATAGAGAAATCAATATAGGACGTAGAAAGCAACGAAGGGCCCTTTCCTGATGAGGTTGTCTAAGTCTCGCCGCAAGGGGTTCTATTGCAAGGACAAAGAGAAGGGGGGAGAGGGGGCATCCTTGACGGGTTCCTCGTGTAAGCATGATTGGGGATGAGGTGTATCCATTGACTCTCACCCGAGCCGTGGGAGAGGTGTAGAGGAGGCGTATCCATGAAAGAAACCCATTAGGAAGACCCATGCATTGAAGTATAGTGAACAAATAGTCCCATTCCACCGAATCGAAAGCTTTTGTGGCGTCTAAAAAGACCGCCACAAGTGCTAGCTGAGGGTCAACATTATGCATAACAGAGAATAGTGTACGCAGGTTGTGGGAGGTCGTCCTCCCGGGTACGATACCTGCCTGATCAGGCAGTACTAATTTCTCCATTAGGAGTCTAAGCCGATTCGCCAAGAGTTTCGCAAGAATCTTTGCGTCAGTATTAATAAGGGATAAAGGCCTGTACGAATCACAGTGATCCGCAGGCTTGCCGGGCTTCAGAAGGGAAATGATGAGCGCCTCTCTCATAGTGTCGGGGAGAATTTTAGCCTCCAGCGCTTGCATATAGACCTCCCTCAGAATGGGGATCAGCTGTTCAATATAGGAATTATAGAAGTCAGCAGGTAGGCCATCAGAGCCTGGGGCTTTTCCGGACTTTTCCGGACTTCATTCCCATAATAGTCTCCCGAAACTTGTCCGTCTCAGAAGGCGCAGCTAAAAATTCCCGCTGATTGTCTTCCAGCCAGCCCAAGGTGATATCATTAAGGAAGGGGTTAAAATCCGGGGGAGCAGAACGCTGGGTACTATATAGTTATTCATAAAAGGATGTAAACGTATGCAGGATGTCCCGACTATCTCTGTGATGCACTCCCGAGGAGTCCAAGATGTCAAGAATATAATTAGAAAACCGGGGCTGTCGAATGTCCATGGCGAGTGCCCTACCCGGTCTCTCCCCCTCCCCATATCGACGCGCAGTAAAATATTTACCACGGAAGCAAATCTCCCGTTCGGCAGTATCGGTATATTCAGTGAGCTTGTCCCGTAGTTCAGCTCTCTGAGTGCCTGAATTTTCACGCCACATATTGGCCTCCAATTGCTTGAGTTCACCATCAAGTCGACGCAAACTACGCCTGATGTCGCGGAGTACCCCGAAACTCTAGACGCGTATTGTAACTTTAAAAGCTTCCCACAGTGTACTCATATGCTCCACCATGCCCTTGTTGCGACTAAAAAAACTTGAGATCTCTTCACCTAATTCTGCCCGAAAGACCGTGTCAAGAAGCGCTTCGGGTACCAGCCTCCAGCAGAAAGGAGCTGCAGTGGAGTTCGGGGGAGCTATTTGCAGGTGCACGGGCGAGTGATCTGAAAGTGTTCTAGCCATGTGAGTCATGGAGACAATCCAAGGCACTACCCCATGAGATACAATCCAATAGTCAAGGCGAGACCAAGTGGCGCGGGCCGTAGTATGATAAGTGCCTTCTCTCTGCCCTGGATGCCCATGTCTCCATGCATCTATGAGCCCATGTGCCGAAAGTAACTGTGTGAGGGTTTCTTGAGTTTTTCTATAGTGGTGAGGCTGGGGATGAGATCGGTCGAGTGTAGGGCATAAAGCGGTATTAAAATCACCACCCCAAAGGATATGGGTAGAGCCCACTTTTAAAATTTGTCCCCAGAGAGAGGTGTAATAGTCTGGGTCAACGTTGTTAGGTCCATAACAGCAAGCCACAGTGACAGATTGTGTTCCCAGGACACCCCAAAGTATGCAGTGCCTGCCAGAAGGGTCCCCCAGAGAGCCGCCCAGAACAAAAGGAGTGCCGTTCTTGACCAAAATTAGTGTGCCTCGTGAGTATGACGAGTAAGATGAAAAGACCCTATCTGACGCCCATCTACTTCCAAAACAGGGCAATCTGCGGGGGTCAGCATGTGTTTCCTGGAGTATCGCTATATGTACATGTCTAGGTATGCCAGTATCTGGCGGCACTTATGGGGGTCACCGAGGCCTCTGACATTCCACGAGAGCAGATTAATATGTAGAGAGTCAGTGTTCAATGCCATCTCACAAATGGTGGAAAACAACTAGTAATGCCATATGAATAGATATACGTGTATGTACTTCCATGTAAGGAAAGGTACCACTGCTGGTGTATGAAATTGGAACCATTGGAGAACATCAACAACCCACCACCCACCCCCACCCACAACAGCACCGCAATTGTGCCGGGATAGTACCGCCCACTAAAACCCCAATAGAGCCATGACATTGCATACCAAGAAAAAGCATAACTAAATGTCAACATAAAGAAAATCAACAAAAATTGAGGGGGAATGCCCATACGGGGGTCGCCAGGGCTACACGAAAACCACCCTTCCCACAATCCCGCCCAGATAAAGTCACAGTGTCCCAATAGGGAGAAAACAGGCGAGAGGGGAAGGGGCGCTTGGCTCGCAATAGTGTCCAACCATCCGCTGCACTAAAGTAGAGTTCGAGACATATGACAAAAATAGAAAAGGAAAATATCACCAAGCCTGCAATATCGGCGATGTCTTATCTGTGTCCATCTGACCGTCATCATTACAGCATCTCCCGGGAAGGGGTGTTCTCGCCCAACATGCTAAGAAGATTGTCCCCAGACATAGAAACAGCCAAATAAGAACAGCTTTGCCATGCCTTCTAGGGGTCAGGAGATTCACAGATCTGTCCGCATCTAGGGTAGATCTTCAGTCCTCTTGCGGAGAAGACGATCTAGACGCGCGGTCTTCAGATGCACCTCCAGGAGAACGACGATGTAGTGCTTTTAGGAATTCCTCCACCTGTTGTGGATTGGTGAAGACAGTGTTTTTTCCCCGGTAGGAAACTCGTAAACGTGCCGGGTAAAGAAGTGCATACTCAATCTGGGCTTTACGAAGCTTTTGCTTGACTCCAATGAATTTCGGCGCGCCTCCTGCACCGCCACAGTGAAATCCGGGAAGATGGTAAATTCCACTCCATCATATCGCAGGTTTTTATGTTCCCTTGCCAGCTTCAGGGCGGCATCTCGATCACGTTAATTGAGGAGGAGGCCACAATCAGTCTGGGGGGCCTGCCAGGTGGGGGACGCGGACCTAATGAGCGGTGTGCCCGCTCCACGATAAACTGGGCAGAAAACGGATCTTCGTCGCTGGCTCCACGCAGAAGCCGCTCAACATACTCCTCCATACGTCCCGTGTTGGTACTCTCTGGAATGCCAACACTTCTTATATTGATCCGGCGACTGCGGGCCTCAAGGTCCTCATTCTTAGCAGCAATCACCTTGAGTAATTTATCCATGTGTGATACCTGCTGCTGCAACTGTGCGGTAGTATCTTCAGTGTCTGAGATGCGTTTTTCAGCTTCTTTAATCTACCCATCATGATTGTCCACTTTCAGGACTAAGAAGTCCAGACGAGTATTCATGGTGTCCATTTTCCCTGACAGATCAGACATGCTATGTTGCAAGGCCAGAAGTAGTGCCTTAACTTCATCCCCCTGAGTCGAAGTCTGTGCGAGCGACATTTCTCCAGTTGCCTGACTAGATTCCTCCGAACTCGAGCGAGTGGCAACCTTCTTGGCATCAAATACCAGCTTAGGTTGTCGGCCATCAGGTTTCCCCATGGCAGCAGCAAGGTCTGCGTCTCACCAGCAGGAGCGAGTGTTCCAATGCGTTGTCGATGTAGAAGGATGCACGATGAGCACCAACCCGCACCGCTACAGTATATGAAGGCCTCAGCTCCCCTGATCCACAACGGCCCCACACACCTGCAGGCACCTGAGGCAGTCCGAGCGAGAGGGGGAGTAGTGTGAGGAGTGGTGACAATATAAGAGGCGGTGGAACACCTTGCAGCGGATCTCAGTACTGTTTAGATCCAAACTGTTAGCACAGTTGCCAGAGTTCTGCTTAGTAGGAGAGAACTAGATACCCAGCGATCTAGATAGGAGCACAGGGTGCACAGCGTGTTCAGTAAGTCCAGAGGCGATCAGGTTCCCATCTCCCGTTGGGCCTATGGTGTCCACCCAGTAGCCCAACAGATGCGCTGCACACAATCACGGATCGAGCGCCCAGGCCACGCGTGGCAATGATGTAGTATAGATGCGGTGTGGTGCAGGGCTGCACTCACACTCCGCAGACCCCCTCCTATATGAAGTGTATAATCAGGCCACAAGTGGCGGGGGCCCAGGTGCTGAACCGCCGGCGGCGCCGACCCTGGCGATCTGCAGAATGCGCCCGATCGCTATTGTTGGGGCCCCAAACATTCCAGACTGTTCTTTTTCTGTGGGTGCCCGAGAGCGGGGTATCACGCAGGCTGGGTTATCCCCAAATGATGCAATCAGGCAGCGTGCACACGGAGTCAGGGGGCTCCCTGAACGTCAGGCCTCATCGCCTTAACCGCCTCCGAGTGCCGCGAGCACTCTGGGTCCGTCAGGCGGGAAGGGCATGAGTGGCAGTCCAAGCGCACAGCCTGGGTCATGAGCGGCGGACAACGCAGGCCGCAAATGCTGTATAAAGTCACAGCCAGCGGCACTCACCGCCCCCACAGCGCCACAGAAGTCTGGGAAATTACGGCGGCAGGATCGGAGTCGGCGATGTCAGCGTCCCGCTCTGATTCGCACTGACACAGCTGGGGCCCACCAACCACGTGGAAGCCATGGCACTCGAGTGCTCACTGCAGCCGCACGGAGCTCCAGGCAGGTTTCACTTGGTGCCCCGCTGTGATCTTCACAGCGCTCCGATTTCCCCACAGATCTCTGCACGCATCCAAAAACGGCACCGGAGATAGCAGGCAGCTTATGTCACAGGATCCCGGTGTATACAGCCAAATTATGCAGCAGTGTCAGAGGATAAATGAAGGATCAGGTAGCCAAGCTGCCAGAGCCTCACAGGTGTGCGGCCATCTTGATCGTGCACCACCTAGCGCCCCGTGCTGCACGTAATTGTGCATGTGTGCCATTGTGCCCATCTCCCCCCGTCCCCCCGTCCCTAGTCGTTACTCACCCTGTTGCTGTTGGGTCAGGTCGTATCGTGCTGTGTCCAGGCCCCCCAATCCTGCCACCGACTCCTCACTGCTGACTGTGGCCACCATTTGCTCCAGCTCATCCAGCTCCCCCTGTGTCGCAGGACTCCCACCTCCAGTCGCGGTTGCTGCCTCCCTGTTGGCGGCGAGCTTATGTTTGGTCTGCCTTTTCAGATCATGCCAGCGCCTCTTGACCTCCTCCAGTGACCTCCTGGACACTCCGACTGCATTGACGTTGGTGACAATGGCCTGCCTTATTTCGGTTTGGGTTGCCAGTGCCGCAGTGGAGGTGCCAAACAGTTGTTGATGGTGTTCGGTCACCCCCGTGAAGATGATCTGGTCTTCCTGCGGACTGTACCCGGTCTTCCTCTTCCTCTTGTCCTTGCCCTTCCCCGGAAGCAGGGTTCCTGGATGGTCCTCCGTAGGGCTTGTGGTGTTCAGCTTGTCCTCTGCACTCGGTCCGGGTGCATCCATGTTGCTACGCAGTTTGAATTGTTTTTGGCCCTTTTTTTCTTTCTTTTATGGTGCTTTTTCCCGCCGGCCGCGTGGGATTTACAGGCCTGTGGCTGGTGTCCACTGCTTTCTGTACCGCGATTGGCCTCATCGCATGATTTCTCATGTTCGCGTTTCGCATTTTTTCGGCGTGGCGTTGATTTTCACGCTGACATTTGACGCGTTATCTGGTGGCTATCGCATGGTACCGCCTTGTTGTGAATTCCACGTTGACACGTGGATATTTTCCCGCGATAGGCTGCAATATTGAAAGTTGCGTTACGCTACTCTTGCGGTAGTTATCACACTTTCTTGTGAATATACCCCTTAGTATTTTGCCCATGAAACATGAGTGGACTTTGGGAGATTTCACACTTAAGTGTTATTAATGATACACGATTGATTGTTATGACAATTTAAATGGAAAATTATTTATAGGTAGAGCATTGCATATTAGTTGATGACATGTGAAATAAACAGTGTTGTCTCAGGATGGTATTTACAGACAGTGTGGTAGTAATCTACAATTCATCATTAACAAGAGATTGTCCAAGCATATTAATGCAGCAACCAAACTAACAGATCAAAAAGAGAAAGAGTTAACTTAACTAATCTATCCCGCATGTCAATACCCTGATCTGAAGGCTGCACCCCACCCAGGGTATCTCTATGTGGGTGTAGATGAAGTGCCTGACCTATAAGTGTGCCGCTTTGCATTGCAATGATAGGCAACACGCAGCTGGCTACAAATGTCTTGCACACAATATTTGGGGAGCACTCCAGCATCCCCCAAAACATCTGAACTGCGACTTGAGGATCCCAAAACTATTTTTGATAATGGCTTGAATATGTATTTGTTCCCTGTTGTACCTCTATTGAGGTAGTGTGGTTGGACCTCAGTAGGTTGTAAGGAGATGGGGAGAGAGAGCATACCAAATATTACCTGCAAAAAAAACATGTGAAAACTTTACAATGGGACTTCTCATCTACATTTAATACTTCAGTCCTACAACCATACAGTGGGTCTGAAGGTAATGTGTGTATATTGTGTTTTATTGATTTTTGAATATGTTACAGATGCTACCCCAGATGCACATATAGCCTTAATGTGAGATGGTAATACTCACTAAAGAGTCACATGTCATTGAAATCCGCAGCAACTAAGTGATGTGCAAGAGATAACTGCTGGAAGATGTGGCTGTAGAGTGTGCTTCCAGGAAAGGCAATGTGCACATCAGCGAAGCAGCCCCTGGCTTCAGAGACAGCTTGTAAGCTGATGGAGTGCCAGCAGTGTCTGTTGCAGAAAAGGTGTGCTTTGTGGTGAGGTGGCTGAAGTTCCACATGGATACAGTAAGGCATTTACCACACAAGGGAAGTTGGCAAAGGCAAATTTTGTTGCCACTCTTAGCCTTTCCCCCAGTGACTGTGGCATGGTGATAAACTGGTGCACTCTTCTGTTGATTAATCTCACTACCTGAAGCAGACATCAAGATTGGCTTACCTGTGAGATGCCAAAGTTGTCCAAGGTGACCCTCTGGAAGATCCAGTGGTCATGAAATGGAGTGTATCCAGTATTTTAACAGACGCAGGGATAGTCTGGGAGTGTGCTGTGGGTGAATCAAGCTCCTGCTCTCAATCTGCAACCATGCCAAGGATCACAACAAGTGAGAAGTGATATCTGACAATGACAGCTTCACTGGACAGCGCAAAAATATTGATCCTTTGCCTCTCTCTCTCCCTCCTCCCCCTCAAATAATTAACATTCAAAATAAAGGGTATTTCACCAAATATGTTTACTTACATAATGAAGGCAACAAAAGTTGTTTGGTGATTGAGTTAATTTCTCATGCGGCCAGTATGGCTGTGATTGTTTGGGGCTAGATTGTGTTTCAGCTTGAGATGGGTAGTATACTTCGTACCAATCACTCCTTTCATTACCAGGTGTGGTACAATTGCTTTAAAAAATTAGCCTTCATCTAACATTCAAAAGGATTTCATTTCAATTAAAAAAGATTATGCTTGCTCTAAAATTCTACAGGAGTTTCTTTCAAAAATATGAAATATTTGGTGATGTAAATTTTTTTACCTAGTAGTTTATACAAAGACTTTTTTAAAAACTCTTTAATTTACAATGTATTTTTGTCTGTATTTTTAATCCCATTATTTTCAATAGGTTATTATTTTAAGGCCCTGCCATTATTGTCTATCAGGGTGGGTCGCAGTGCCAGTTGTTGGTTAAGTGCAGCACAGGACATACTCCAAGGCTGAGCTGGTATACATTTATTACTTTTGTGGCCCCTTTTTGGCTATAGTAACTTTAGAAGCGCATTTTTTAAATTGCATCTTTCTTATTCTTTTGTGGGTAATTCTGTGTTCCCTAAATCCCCCATTACTCCTCCTCAAACTCCTCCCCTTTTGCAATATGTATTCCTCATTTTGATAGCCACTCCCCGTCTCTTCCATATTTACTACAAAAATATATGCACATGTGTGCAGAGATATCTGCAGTTAAGATGTGGAGCTCCACCCATAAAAGATAGGAGAGGCAGATGCCAAGATATTCACAAGGAGGTTTGTGAATAGCATTTTGTATTATGCGAGTAGTACTATTGTAAAACTAGTAACCATATTACAAAATGGTTTTTTTGGGAATAGGCCCCTATGTGTATTTGCAGATGTTTTCTGAAGTTCTATAGAGGCATAGTATATGGGAGAGGATAGAATGTGGTCTAACGGCTAGAGCGGTCAAACTTGAAGCTGGGGAACCGGGTTCGAGTCTCAGCAAGGACGCTCAACATACTGTGATTCTGGGCAAATCACTTAGGACTTCATCACAATTTCGGTCGGAGGTGCCTCCGACCGACACCGTTTCGGTGAGGGAACCACCCATCCAGAGGTCGGTGGTTACACACACCTGATTACTATGTGACCGCACATGGTGCAATTGCAAACTCCCATTTCTCTATGGGAGCTTGTGAGGTCGGTGGAAACCGCCCGCAGTACAAGCTCCCATTGAGAAATTGGAGTTTATGAAAATCCCTGCACCATGCGGGCAGGGGGGGAAGGGGGCCCTGCTAGGGGCCCCCACTTATTGCTTTCCGATAGCCTTTCCATGTCGGAAAGGCGGACATGGAACGGCTGTCGGAAACTGACATCGTAATCCAAATGGCAGTACCAGACACCAGATTATGATGAGACCGCAGCACAAGCTCCCATAGAGAAATGGGAGTTTGCGTAAATCCTACACTATGTGGCAGGCACCTTATGGTGCCTGCCACATGGTGCAGGAATTTTCAGGGGGGTACCCCAGGCTAACAACCATAGGACATGGAGGGATGGGGGCCCTACTAAGGGCCCCTAAAGTCGCTTTCTGACAGCCTTTCCATGTCGGAAAGCCCAACACGGAAAGGCTGTCGGAAACCGACATCATAATCCAAACGGCAGAGCCGAGCCTGGCTCTGCCATCATTGAAGGATTACTATTCCACTCCTGTTCCGACGGGCTCACAGACTGCTGGTCAGAGGCTCTCCGCCCAACATCCAATTCGAGCCCTATATCTCTCCATGCCTAACAAAATTAATGTGTCTGTCTTTAACGCAACTGGTGCTCATGTAAAGTGCTTTGATACCTTCGGGTCAAGTTCGCGCTATATAAAACTCCAAAAATAAATAAAATATGAATGCTAGAGCTCAGTCTATTCATGCTGTTTGTTCGATACTCTACAAGATCCATCCGGAGATGCACACAAGAGCAACCTGATCCATAGTTTGTAACTGTAGACTTTTTTTGTGAGTCCAGGTTTCTACTACTACTCAAACATCTTTCATGTAATAAACAATATCCTGGGTACAGTCCACATGTTTCAACCTAAGTCCACTTCTATGCAAAAGTCAACAATCTCTTTATCAGGGTGTAATTCAATCTGCAGTCTCCTCTTGTTTGAGATGAGTATGTGTCTTTTCTTCTACCACTGCATCTATTCTTTGCTCTGGGGTCGCCAAACCTAATATTTGAAGGAATCATACAATTTGGGCACTATAACGATGTCGGTTGGGGTGTGGGAACTGACCGACAGTAGGTTGGCAGTTCCGAACACCAGATTATGATGCGACCGCAGCACAAGCTCTCATAGAGAAATGGGAGTTTGTGTAAATCCTGCACCGTGTGGCAGGCACCTCATGGTGCCTGCCACATGGTGCAGGGACTTTCAGGGGGTTACCCCAGGCCAACAACCATTGGCTGTGGAGGGATGGGGGCCCTGCTAGGGGCCCCCAAAGTGGCTTTCTGACAGCCTTTTCATGTCAGAAAGCCCAACAGGGAAAGTCTGTCGGAAACCGGCATCAAAATCCTGGCAGCGGAAATGCTGTCCATAAGGTATTATGATAGGCATCCAACTGGCCTACAGGCTCCTTAAGCCTGATGGAACACAGTCAGATTGACCGGCCAGTTTACACTCCAACAGCTGACATTCGGCGGTCGGACTGTAAACGTACGGTGTCGGTTGGTAAGCCTCCAATGAGCTGTCAGAGGCTCACTGACAACATCGTAATGAGGCCCTTTATGTTAAGAGAATTGCTTTCTATTGTGACTTGACACCATATGAAGAACAGCCAGGCAACCCTACAGAATGAATGGACATCTTTTTGTGTCAGTTGGTGGCTTCACATCTTAATCCAGCTGCCTGTAAAGAGATGAATGAATTCAGCTCTTTGGAGTTGCCAGTCTGGCTTGCTTCTTTCAGGACCGGTGGCAGGTGGGCAACAAGGCCGGAATACAGTGGAGGTACGCGTGGGGGCTGGGGTGGGACAAGGCAGAGGCAGGGCAGGGGTGGGAGGAGTGGAAGTGACAAACGATGGAATAGGGAAAATAAAATACATAAATAAAACCTCTTACCTTGCTCTCGCCGCATTGCCTTCTCGGCAATGTGGCGAGCGCAAGGTAAGTGGTTTTATTTATTTATTTATTTTATTTTCCCTATTCCGTCATTTGTTACTTCCACCCCCCAACGCCACTCCACCCCACCACCCCACCGTGCTTACTTGCATGAGCAGCGACTGCTAGACTGGCCATACCGGGCATCAAGCATTTCCCCAGGAGGCTGGAAGGGTGGGGGCCACATTTACAGCAGGGGGGGCGGTTTTGTTACTGGGGGACGGTTTTGCAGCAGTGCTGTAATATCGGCCCCAGTAACAAAAGCAGCAGGCCAGCGTTTCCAGCCTCCCGGGGCCAGGCAGTGCTTCCCCAAGGGCTGGTCAGAGAAAACTGCCAGGCCTTCTTTGTGTTCTCAGTCCAAACCTGGTGGGCAGAGAAACAGTGGTTAGTCTCAGAACTGTTCTGGCAGTAACCGAAACCATGGCCATTCCAGAGAGGTGGATTCATTAGGCTCTTTACAGACAGCTTGACTAAGATGTGGAATCAACTTCTAGAAGCAAATGACCATTCATTCATTTTTTCAGGGTTCCAAGGCCTCTAGCCACAATAAGAAGTCATGTGGGAGGAGGGAAGACATATCCTTGGTGTTTTAGGTAAGGTATAGAAGTATGGCATGATGGGGTTATTAGCCATGACAAAATCTGTTGCTTGTTTTATTATTCAATCTGCTACCTCAATTTTCATTTTTATAGTCTCAGTGAACGATTTGTCAGAAGTGGTTTAAGCTGTGAGATTCATAAAAGACTTTTTATGCAATATGAGTTGTTTTGATTCCTGTTCCAAAGTTAGGGTGTTGAATATCCAGTTTTTAATACCGAGACACATAAATATTGTGTTAAAAATATTGTTAGCAAAGAAATATCATGTCGCAGAATATTGTTGTCAAGAAAATCATTTTGGATATATAATATTGTTTTAAGAAATATCCTTCTAGGTAATATCGTTAACTGAAATACAGTTGTAAATAATATAATTTTTTGTTTGATTTATTATATATTATTACAAATATTCATTTTGGGTCTTAGTATTGCTAGTATGATTGACATTATTTTTTGTACTATAGTTTATAATTTAAAATGCTACATTATGTTTTTTAATTAAGTTAGTAATTTATAATGTAGTAGCAGGTTGTTGGGTTTGCAGGGGAATAGGGTGGGAAGTAATTTAAATGATAATGAACGTAATTTTACTGTCAATTAATTTTGTATTGTAAAATAAATATTTATTTAAATAATAATCTTTTAAATTGTTTAAATGTCTAATAGTTATTTTATGTACTTAAAAATAATTTATTTTTAAAATATATATACATTTTTATTAATTATTTTTATTGTAACCACAGGTTGTTTGTTTTCATTTGGGAATAAGTTGAGAAGATTTGAAAATTACTAAAATATTTATATTAATGTTCATTAATTGCTTATTCATTATGTAATTTATTATGAATTATTTACAATGTTTTATATTTTAGTTGGATTTTTTTCAATTTAAAACATTTTGCAGTATATTTAAAAAAAAAATATTTGGTAATTTATATTTTAGTAGTTTTTTTAGTTTTGTAAGGGAACACAGTGAGATTTTAATAAAAGTACATATAATTTTATTTACATGCTAATCAATTTGCAAATATTAAGTAATTGATGATTAAGTATTGTAATTGTTTTAGTTTTTTCAATTTTACAGTATATTTAAATGTTTCCATTTTTGTTACTAATGATTTTAGTAGAGGAGTGTTGGTTTTTATAGGGGAATAGGTGGGAAGATGTTGAATTATAGTATTCTTTAAACTAATTGCTAATATTATTCAATTGATTAATTGTTAATTATTCATCTCTCTTTTTTCTATTGCTGGACATATTATGTACATTATTTGTATTATTTAATAATTTAGCTTTCAGAGTTTTTTTATTTATAATGATTGTAAAATGTATTTTTAAGTAAAATATTTGTTTTTGTTAAAGTTTATTTTATTATGCATTTCTTAATTTTTATTAGTATATAATATGGATTTTTTTTTTTTTACAGAGTTTAATATAGCGCGAACTTGACCCGAATTGGGTATCAGAGCGCTTTACATAGCACCAGTTGCATTATATGAGGACACATTCATTTTTGTTAGGCACGGGGAGATTAAGTGATATGCCCAGAATCACAGGATGTTCAGCGTTATTGCCAAGACTCGAACCCAGTTCCCGAGATTCGAGGTCGACCGCCCTAGCCGTTAGGCCAACTCCTAACATATAATATGATTTTTAATATTTTTATTTCACTTTAGGTATTAGGAGGTGGAACGTTATTTGTAATCCCTCCAAAGTACTACATTTCCTGTACTGTTGATTACACTGGAGTGGGAATTGTTCGTCTAAACCCTCCACAGTCCAGCACCTTCCCTACTGTTGCTAGATTGGAGTGGAAATAGTAAATATAACACCTTATGTGATAATAATATACAGACCATTGAACATGGTATGTTTGTTTGTCCCTCTTTCAAATTTGATCAAAAGAGACTTTTAAAACCACTTTAAAAAAAATATAGGGCCTAATAGCAATGTCGGTCGGAGTTGCCTCCGACTGACACCGTTTCTGTGTGAGAACCGACCGACCATAGGTTGGCAGTTCTGAGCACCTCATTACGATGCGCCGGCACATGGTGTGGTCGCAAACTCCTATTTCTCTATGGGAGCTTGTGCGGCGGGCGGAAACCACCCACAGCACAAGCTCCCATTGAGAAATGGGAGTCTATGACAATCCCTGCAACGTGTGCCAGGCAGGGATTTTCAGGGGGTACCATAGGTGCCCCAGAGGGCCACAACGGTAGGCCACAATGAGATTGGGGCTCTACCTGGGGCCCCCAAACTCGCTTTCCAACAGCCTTTCCATGTCGGAAAGGCCAACATGGAAAGGCTGTCAGAAACTGACATCCTAATGCTGATGACGGAAACCCCGTCCTTGAGGGATTATGAGTGCTTTCTGACTGGCCGAGGGCTCCTTGGGCCCGTCGGAATGGAATCGGATTGACCGTCTGGTTTACACTCCGAAAGCCGACATTGTAATTCTGCTGTCAGAATGTAAACCTACCATGTCGCTCGGTAACCATCCGACGAGCGGTCGAAGGCTTACCGACCGACATTGTAATTAGCCCATAGTATTTAAACATCAGAAGCTGCGATGGAGATGATAAAACACCTATTTAATGAATTAACGTGTTGAAAAATCTTTTTAATATTTTAGTTTTTTTTAAAGTTGTATTAATCGAAATTTTGTATTTTGAAGATCTCATTGTAGGATCTAAATTTCTATAAAACATTTAACCTTGAAACCTTGAACCTATATATATATATATATATACATACATAATCTACTGGCGGTCGCCAGTAGATAGTTATAGTTAGGACCTATTTTCCATAGGAAATCCGCAACATTCTATTTGAAATAACTCTTGCGTCGGTTGACGAATCTTCGCGAAATTTTCAAACTTTGTGGCCCGCTCCAGTCTGCTCCTATCCTGAAAGTCTCGGGGTGATTCGTCAAGCGGGGGCCGAGAAAAAAGGGGGTCCCAAAACGTGTTTTCCGCATTCATTTTCCCATAGGAAACTTTAGCCACGGCTACAGCCCGAACTGCTGAACGGAATTACACCAAATTTGGCAAAGAGGTAGTTCTTGGTTCAGAAAGAACCCTTTTTGTTAAATGGTGTAAATCCGTTCAGTAGTTCCTGAGAAAATCAAAAGGAAAATCACATATATATCTATGGCCGCGTCGGATTCGCGCACCCTGAGCGCACCCTGGCGCACCGTCCCGATCACGAGCTGCATGCTAATTGGCTGTCAAAACTACAAATCAGGAAGTGTTGGCAGCCATTTTATGCCTCGGTAGAACCGAGGCACAGAAACAAGTGCGCAAAACGCACAAAGGGGGCAGGGTAGAAACACCCTGACCCCCTAGGTCTGCTCAGGGGGTCCCACAAGGACCCCCTGGGCAGAAAAAAGCATTTAAAAAAAACCAAAAATAATAAAAATAAAAAAACGATCGTGCCGCAGGCCCCGCCCCCTTCCTTTACCACTCTGCAAACGCGCCCCTGGCGCGTTTGCAGAGGAGAACAATTCCCCTTGAATACTGGGGGTCCCTGGGGCCAACTAGCCCACCAGGAACCTCCAGTATGCGCCAGAGTGCTGCGTTGCAGAGAGTTGTACAGAGGCCACGCCCTTTTACACCTCTCTGCAACGCAGCTCTGTGGTGCTTTTTGGAGATACATGGTGGGCTAGTTGGACTCCAGGGACCCTCAGGATTCAAGGGGACTTAATTCCCCAACTTAAAACGCGCCACGGGGCGCGTTTGCACAGTGGTGAAGGGAGGGGGCGGGCTTCAGGTGACGTGTGCAAACAGGCCCCGTTGCGCGTTTTAAGATGTGGAATTAAATCCCCTTCAATCCTGAAGGTCCCTGGGGGCCAACTAGCCCACCAGGTACGTCCAGAAAGCGCCACAGAGCTGCGTTGCAGAGAGGTGCAAAAAGGGGCGTGGCCTCTGAACACCTCTCTGCAACGCAGCTCTCTGGCGCATACTGGAGGTATCTGGTGGGCTACTTGGCCCCTAGGGACCCTCGGGATTGAGGAGGATTTAATTCCCCATCTTAAAACGCGCCACGGAGCCTGTTTGCAGACATGTCACCTGAAGCCCCGCCCCCTCCCTTCACCACTGTGCAAATATTCCTCTAAAATCAGCCGAACTACGAATTCTGATTTACTCACCTGTTATCAGGAGAGACCTCAGTGCTGCATCTTTGAGCCCAGTACTGATCCTCAAAAGTAATTTTAACCGTACTTACCAGTAACTTGAATTTCCTTCCATAGGCTAACATTGACTGGTTTCACTTGGAAATTCTTCTAAGTGTGGAGTTTTGGAACTTTATAATATTCCTCTAAAATCAGCCGAACTACGAATTCCGATTTACTCACCTGTTATCAGGAGAGAACCCAGTGCTGCATCTTTTAGCCCAGCACTGACCCTGAAAAGTAATTCTAACCGTATTTACCAGTAACTTGTATTTCCTTCCATAGGAATCCATTGTCTGGTTTTCAGCAGAAAAGTTTCAAAGTGTCGATTTTCACAAACTACAAATATTCCTTAAAAATCGGCTGTATGATTTAAACGCATTCTTTCAACTGTTTACAGGAGATGCACCAGTGCTGGATCCAGGATCCACCACTGAGTAAGAAAAAGTAACGATAACACTACTTACCTGCTAAGTGAATTTCCTCCCTTAGGATAACATTGGTGATTCTATGTGAAAAAGTTTCTAAGTGTCAACTTTTAAAATACAATAATATTCCTTAAAATCACTACTGTAACCAAAACGCTTTTACTCAACTGTTTACAGGAGATGTCGCAGGACTGAATCTAGGATCCAGTCCTGTGGTTAGAAAAAGTAATCCATAAAGTAACTAATTGCATTTAACTAGAAATTCACATTGAGCTCAATGTTGCATTGTGTTTGAAATTGTGTTGCCCATTGCAACAACTGTAACTACTGTACTTAAAAGTCTATTGCCTATTTGCAAAGTATTTAAACTAAAGTAATTCATTCTGAGAAAGTATATTTTGTAATGTAATGTATAATGTAATTACAATGTCATTTAAAAAATAAAATATCTAAAAATAAATCGTTTAAAAAAATGGAGTAAATCAGTATCAAAAAAATAAATATAACAATTAATACATTTAAAAATTGTCATTTACAAAACCTTTGAAATTCACTGAAAAAAACCATAGGTTTCAGACATGTTATAGTTAGGAATTAGCATTTAAAAAACCTTTGAAATTCACTGAAAAAACCATAGGTTTCAGGCACGTTATAGTTAGAAATTAGCATTTAAAAAACCTTACAAATTCACTGAAAAAACCATAGGTTTTAGGGACAGTTATAGTTAGTTGGACATTGCACTCGTACAAAACCCGTGAAATTCCCCTTTATAGTTAGTTCAGGTAACTATAACTCGCGCCCCGCAATGCACTGCTGATGACGTCACATATTACATCACTCATGACATGGTCAGTGACATCACTGATGACATCACTGATGACATCTCAAATGACATCACTGATGACATCACTGATGACATCATCCATGTGATAATTTGACGCATCTTCTCACACCCTAATATAACTTTTGATACACCCACTGTAAATTACAGACTGCCATTGTCAAAACCATAGACACTCCAACACCAATTACTATATACACACTCACTGATTCTTAGGTCTACACACACACATCTACTCACTCACCCGTACAGTCACTCATACTTATAGTCACTCAGTACAGGACTATTATATGCACTCATACACCTATATAAACACTCACACACCGCCACTCATCCATAGAGGTACTCACACACCTAGTCAGTCATGCAAAAAATTAAGCACACACCCATTTACTCACCTATACAGTTATACACACACCAGCTCACTTACTCATACAAATACTAGCACATTATTACGCTCTTATACAATCTCTGATACAAGCACACACTCATCCATACAGTCACTCTCACAATCACACACTCTCGCTTATAGCTATTTATATACTCCAACACACATATATACTGCCTTTCACATATGTAGTTACTCACACATGTACCACTGGGACATACATTCACTCACTAACACACTCTTACACACACTTACCCACCCATACAGTCTATCACAGATGCACTCTTGAAACCATCCACCCAGTGAATCACCCACTCACACATCTATGCACAGAGTCGCACACACCCCACCCACACAAACACTCAGGCACCCATACAGATACTCAGACAACCAATCAATAACTCATATAGACACTCATGTAGCTATTCACAAACCCATGCAGCCACTTACACAGCAACAGACAGACGGATACAGACATTCACCCAGTTTAGTCACTAACCCATGCATTCAGTAAGATACGTTTAATCACTCACTTATAGAGTTAGTCAGGCACCTACTAAATCATCCTTTCAGACACTTATACACCCACTCATTCTTCAATACGCCTTTCCCTATATATATTAAACATATTTAAACTTTACAGAAACACACAGTCACTGGATGATGTCATCAGTGATGTCATTTGAGATGTCATCAGTGATGTCATCAGTGATGTCACTGACCATGTCATGAGTGATGTAATATGTGACGTCATCAGCAGTGCATTGCGGGGCGTGAGTTATAGTTACCTGAACTAACTATAACGGGGGAATTTCACGGGTTTTGTACGAGTGCAATGTCCAACTAACTATAACTGTCCCTAAAACCTATGGTTTTTTCAGTGAATTTGTAAGGTTTTTTAAATGCTAATTTCTAACTATAACGTGCCTGAAACCTATGGTTTTTTCAGTGAATATATATATATTTGCATCCGTCTCCCACACTACGCACTGCCCGATTTGAGAACAACGAGTACACATCCCACATTCAAAAGTCCTTCGTCGTAGTTAGCGTGCGTGAAATGGCCTTCACACGTACTCCCACCACACCCCTGCCCTGCACCCATTGCACACAGACCCGGCTCATTGGACCAAGCTGTGCCATTTCATCCACAAGACTGGCACACAGCAAGCCAGTGCAGCTACAAGCAGACCCACTGACGCAATGGCAGGGCATCCCGAACACATGGTCGACTCCATTCACGTCCACCTATACCTTGCACGTCTGCTGCATGTCCTGGGTGCACTGCCTTTGGCAGTGCTGCGGATCACTTACCGGCTGAGATTCCACATTGCGGACATCACCTGCGTTCAACCTGTATTGCAATGTCGCACGTGCCTATCCGAGTGGTGCATGGACGTGTGCCTCTCCAACGTGTGCGTAGCTGACATGGATTACGACGGGTGTGTGCGCCCCCTGTTGGCCCATGACCAGGAGTGTCATGGTGATGCCCGTTTATGGCATGCATGGATGTTTGGCATGCATGTTGGGACCTGGGCCTGGAAGATTGCACGTGTCGTAGTATGCAGTGAGCAAATTGACCCACTTCCCGATTCTGCTTTGGTGCACATTGGGTACAGTGGTTGGAGTCAGCACATCTGTCCCGGTCAGCTGATGGATTACGTCGACGACATGTCAAATATTGTGGCCAACCATCACTCATTAGAGATAGTGGCTTACGCAGCTGCATTCGCGTTCATGGACCAGTGACAAGGTACCTGCAACCACGACTCGATGTGCCACATTGCACGTGTCCCACCGCATCATTTCATGTTGTGCATCTGGTCACATGTCCCAAGACGACAGTGGACATGGCTGCATTGGTGTCGACTCATGTCCGAGGCACGGACAACCAACGTTGCTTGACACTGACGTGTGTTGGTGATGGACTACCCCGAGGTGAACATGGACGTTTTCCTACGTTCCTTATTCAGGCATGCTGCTGCATTTGTCTGCATATCGTGGCACTACTCTTGGCCGTACTGACACGCACTTTTTTTAATAAAGTTTCCACATTTTCACTTGTCTCTAAATGTGTTGTGTCTTCATGTGTATGCCAATGTATGTGTCACGGACTCTCTGGCTGCCTGCCATACGTGAATTGCTACCCCATCCGGACTGTGGGTTTGTACTTATGCGTTTTCATGTGCCTGTTTCGTACTGAGGCTTTTGGACGTTTATCCGCCACAGGCGAGTGCATTTGTGTCCTGTGTTAGATTGTGCAAATGTTTGTGTTTGGACAACATTGTGTTGGATGTTGGTGTGCTCTGCTTCCTATGTGTGTGTGCTGCATTCTGTGTGAGATGTCCCTTCATGTGAGGTATTGTTCACCGTTCTCCCTTTCAGGCAGTGTGGTTTTCACTTCTGTGCTTGTTCAGTGGTGTGATGTTGGCGTGTTGTGTGACTTGTGATCCTTGTTGGTGTGTTTCATTTTAGCCATGGTTTGTCTGTAGTTGCGCTGTACTTAATTGTGCATGTGTGCCATTGTGCCCATCTCCCCCCATCCCCCCACTCCCTGCTTGCTCCTCTTCCTGGTGCTGTTGTGTCTGTAATTTTGTTACTCCACACATAAATACATGTAAAGAACAAATTAGAATAGTTCCTTGATTCCTTTAGATTGCAAAACTTCTCTCTATTGGTTATTTTTTAATTTTCCATATAAACAGTTTTTTAAATATTCAAGGACACATAGAAGTCAGAAGTGCAACGTATTCTATCAACACACTTTCTAGAACATTCTACAACACGTGCAGGTTAAAAGTTCATCAATCTTTGTAAACCTAACGATATTTTTTTGCAACATTTTCTCGAACTTTTAACGGCACGTGCAGGTTAAAAGTTCACGATTGTTTTAAGTTCGAACAGTGCCTTCCAAATGCAAGTAGCAGGTGTGGTTGAGTTGACCAAATTTTATCCTATCATATGTACTCCACGTTTAAACTGCTTTTTCTTAACCAATCACAAAGATGCTTTTCCACAAAACGAATGTGCACCCTACTTTTAAAAAACAATGCTTTTCATCTCCCAATCAGTTATCGTTTTGAATGAGAAAAAAGTAGTTCCCCACCTTTAAACATATCTCTTATTCTACGAACGGACTGCATGAGCTACAGACATCTATCCATACTTCCCAGCCGTACCTTCAAAATGCTAGTGTGGATCGTAGGACATAGCTATGTTTTCTGGTGCAAGAGGTATGCAGAACAGAGACGTATTGACTTAGACCTAGGTTTACAAAATGTGGACATTAAATGGTTTGGACAGAGAGGATTGAAGTGGCACCAATTGTTGCCTTTGGTTAAAACCTGTTTGCATCTCCAACACCCTGACCTCATGATTGTGCACTGTGGTGGAAACGACCTAGGCACATTGACTGGTGTAGGTTTGGAAATGCTAATGAAAGACACCTTTCAACAATTGATGTTGCTTTTGCCTCAAACTGTCTTTGTATATTCCAATATATGCCAAAGACAGAAGTGGAAATGGTCAAACCAATTTTGTCCTCAGATTGAAAAATCTAGGAAGAATGTCAACAAAGCTGTGTCTGCATACCTCAGAGACCATAGAATGGGGTTGATCTACAACAACAACATACGTTTTGATATGGCTGATATCTACAGAAGTGATGGAGTACACTTCACAGATCAGGGAAATCGAGTTTTTCTGAATAACCTGAAGCTGTGCATCCGCACTTATATGTAGCTCCAACTAATAAACACAAGGGCTCTTTTTAGAGCCGCCTTATATTCCCAAAATCGGTTCGCAGAGTGACAGCTGCGATCCGGCTAGCACAGGGAGACCTGCGGGCCATCGGGCAGGCTCGCAGAGGGAGAGCTGCGGCCCGTCGGCTCGGCTCGCACAGGGAGAGCTACGGGCCGTCGGCTCGCAAACGCAAACCAGCGTGCTGGCTCGCAGAGGGAGAGCTCGGGTCTAACTCACAAGGGGACACCAACGGGCCAACGGCCCTGCTAGCAGAGACACACCTATCACCTAACGGACTGGCTCGCACATCTACAGCTAGGGACACGACGGCTCGCAGACGCAGACCTGCGAACTGATGGACTGGTACTGTTTTATGCTTTAGGGTAGTACAGTGGTGTTTGTGTACTGTAGGGGGTTCATGCTGGAGGTAGCGTTTTAGGGTTTAAGGTAGTGCAGTGGTGTTTGGGTAGTGTAAGAATCGTGCTGGAGGTAGTGTTTTAGAGTTTACGACAATGCAGTAATGTTTGGGTAGTGTAAGGGGTCATGCTGGGAGTACTGTTTTGGGGTTTAGGGTAGTGCAGTGGTGTTTGTGTAGTGTAGGGGGTCATGCTGGGAGTAGTGTTTTAGGGTTTACGGCAGTGCAGTGGTGTTTGGGTAGTGTAGGGGTCATGCTGGGAGTAGTGTTTTAGGGTTTACGACAATGCAGTGGTGTTTGGGTAGTGTAGGGGGTTGTACTGGGGGTAGTATTTTAGGGTTTAGGGTAGTGCAGTGGTGTTTGGGTAGGGGGTCGTGCTGGGGGTAGATTTAGGGTTTAGGTTAGTGCAGTGGTGTTTGGGTAGTGTAGGGGATCATGCTGAGGGTAGTGTTTTAGAGTTTACGACAGTGCAGTGGTGTTTGGGTAGTCTTTGGGTAGTGTAGGGGATCGTACCGACAGACTGACTCACTGAGCTCCGAGCCGACGGACGGCCTTCTAAAGGCATAGCCGCGACCTAGTGATATGAAGAGAGGCAGCGTGAAAGGCATATCTCACACAGACACAGATGCCAGTGTTGCCTCGCAGAGGTAAAACTACAAACCCGATGGCTTCTACACGGAGAGATGCGAGCTGACGGAGTAAATTACAAAATGGCGGGCAACACTTCCTGGTTTCAACCATTCACAGCCAATAAGCCGCAAGCTGGTGCTTGTAACCCCTCAGCCAATCACATGTCAGAATTCTCAAATATCGATATCAGTAAAATTTGATATTTCTCAAAAACTACTGAACGGATTTACACCATTTAAACAAAAGCGTGCTTTCTGGACCATCACCTTTCTCCCTGCCAAATTTGGCGTAATTCCGTTCAGCAGTATCACCTGTAGTCTTCTGTAAAGTTTCGTATGGAAATTGCATGCAGAAAACACGTTTTAGGACCCTCTTTTTTCTCAGCCCCTCCTACACCATTCACCCCCAAACTTTCAATATAAGAGCTAATCAAAAAAAGAGAAACTTTTTCGATAATTTCATAAAGATTCGTCAAACGACGCCAAACTTACAAGCACATAGAAGGCTCCAGAAGGGGGGCCGCGCAACCCCCTCCGAACATGAGTGAAGCCCCGGGGCTGCGCGGACCGCAGCGCAACCCCCGCAACCCCTGCGAGCCCCTGCTATTATTTTTTAAGAAATACCCCCGGAACCTAGCACACCCAAGGGACTCATTAAAATGAAACGCGAGAACCCGCGACCCCAGCGCGAATTTTTGCCGATTTATTTATTTATTTTTAAGTATTTTTTGGGCCCTGGAAGTCCTATGGAAATTAACATGGAGAAAATGAGTTTTGGGACCCCGCTTTTTTCTCAGCCCCTGCTTGGCAATCACCCCCAAACTTTCAGGATAGGAGCTGACCTGGATAGACATTTTTTTTGGAGACTTTCAGGAAGATTCATCAAACGACGCCAAAGTTATTAGCAAATCAAAAAATGATTTTCCTATGGAAACTAGGTTCTAACTATAACTACCCACTGGCGACCGCCAGTAGGTAATATATATATATACACACATACATACTTACATATATATATATATATACCCACACACACATACATATATATGTTCTTCCACTATATTTTTGACTCAATATTTTTGTCATTCCTATTATCAGTATATATAATACATTTTATATGATGTATAGAAGACAATATTCATGTTCACAATACATTTTTTTATTCAGACTACCACCTTTATTGCAGGGTTGCCGTCATTCTGATTAGGAGTGATAATGTCCTACAAGTAAGTTGTTGCTTATTATCAAATGGATCAAGGTCTGCTGCTCGAGGGTCACTATAGCTTTGCTTAGATTGTGTGGTGCATCATTGTTGTTTGTAACTCTGGGAGCCTCCTATTGGCAAAAAGTAGCATTAATGTATTTCAGAAAAGAAAATAATGCAAACTCTGGGGGATATTTACAGCAAAATGTCGGAGTGCGGTGTAATGCCAAAATTGGTAACATTGTGCTCTGACAATTTTGAAAATGCAGGGATGCTGCGCACCCCTGTGTTTCCCCTAGAGCTGGTGCTGATAAAGCTGCATAGTGTCAGCGCAGGCACCCTTGCGCCTTGTTGGAAGGGTGTCTGAGCTGCAGGGGACATTGTTTATGTGCGGGAAGGGACACCTTCCTGCACATGAAAATCTTGAAAGGTGATTTGCTCTTTCTAAGTGTGCTGCAGAATGCAGCACACATTGAAAGAGCAAAAAACAATGAGAAATTATTAATTTCTCCTCGTATTGCCTGTCTAAAACCAGGTATTCTCTGGTCTTAGTTTTTGGCGCTGCCCCAGCCTTGTAAATATGAGGCAGCATCAAAAAGCAAAGGGTGTTGCAGTGGAACACCCACTGCAACACCCATTGCATGCCCTTTTCACGCTAAGTGATGTGTGAAAAGAAGCCTTAGTTACAAGGTGGCTTTAAGCCACATTAAGTGGCTTAATGCTGCTTTATAAATAAGGAGAAGGGGATATCACCACCAGAACATCGCTAAAAGTGACATACTGGTAGTAATATTCCCTTGTCAATATGCCCCCCTTTCTCTGGAAGACCACTGACTCACTGTCAGTGAAACTGCTCTCCCACCCTCGCAGCTCCACCATTAAGTGAGGCCTCTCCGAGCCCTGCACTCCCATAGTGTTGGTGTTCGAGGCCCTCCTCCACCCGCAGGTTATACCTGTGCCTCATCCCTGGTGGTCCAGTGGACCTCTGACTCCTTTCTCTCGCTCTGCTTTCTGCCCCTTTATTCTCCATTTTCACCCTTCAGCTTTTTCACACATTCACTCTCTATAGCACTTTTCTGCTGCTTTCTGCTCTGTTTCACCCTTTATTCTTCTCATCCTTGTACTCTTTATATCTTTTTTCCTTTTCTTTTTCACCCTTTTCCTCTTCTCTTATTGCTTGCTTCTCCCCCGTTTTTCCCGCTGCTGCTGCCTCCGCGGCCCCTCCCCCCAGCGCGACCAGCCCGAGCCAGTTCCCCTCTCCGCTCCCGCCTCCCAGCTGTCCAGCCCTTCCCGACCCCTACTTAATGGCGGCCGCTGCAGGGACAGGCGAGCAAGACCACTGACTCACTGTCAGTGAAACTTCTCTCCCACCCTCGCAGCTCCACCATTAAGTGAGGCCTCTCCGAGCCCTGCACTCCCGTAGTGTTGGTGCTCGAGGCCCTCCTCCACCCGCTGGTTACACCTGCGCCTCATCCCTGGTGGTCCAGTGGACCTCTGACTCCTTTCTATCGCTCTGCTTTCTGCTCCATTTTCACCCTTCAGCTTTTTCACCCTTTCACTCTCTATAGCACTTTTCTGCTGCTTTCTGCTCCGTTTCATCCTTTATTCTTCTCATCCTTGTACTCTTTATATCTTTTTTCCTTTTCTTTTCACCCTTTTACTCTTTTTTTCCTCTTCTTTTATTGCATGCTTTTCCCCCGTTTTTCCACCGCTGCTGCCCCCGCGGCCCCTCCCCCCCAGCGCGACCAGCCCGAGCCAGTTCCCTCCCCGCTCCCGCCTCCCAGCTGTCCAGCCCTTCCCGACCCCTACTTAATGGCAGCCTCTGTGCGGCCATGCAGCGCCCGTGCGTAGCGGGCGCGCCGCTGGCACGCCAAAGGCAAGCCTGTCTGTGCCCATCCGCGACCAGCGCCAGGATCCCTGTACCTCCGCACCGCCAACGCTACAACCCAGCGGCACTCCACGCACTCAACCCAGGCCGCAACAACAACTGCAAGCTAGCATCACCAGCTGACACTCACGGACCCTTCAGCTGTCACCGCTGCCGGCACACCTGCAGCACCGCCAGGAACACGGACCCAGCACAACCCACCCGCAAGAACACAACAGAACCGAAGACCCTGCAATGCATCCTCCTCAATGTCCGATCACTCCACAAACACGCCACCGAAATCTGGGACCTCCTCGACAGCACCACCCCGGACGTAGCATTCTTCACCGAAACCTGGACCAACACCACCTCGGGACCGGACATCGCCATCGCCATTCCCCAAGGATACAAGATCTCTCGAAAGGACCGACCCACCCGCATGGGAGGAGGAATCGCCATCGTCCATAAATCCAACCTCCGGCTTAGCCCACTCTCCGACGAGCCCACAGACCTGATGGAACACCTACACTTCAAGATACAGGCCAGCCCTACCACCACCCTCTGAGGAACTCTCATATACCGACCCCCCGGAACCCGCAGACCTTTCACCAACTCCATCACGGATATCATCTCCCTGCAAGCCATCGCATCCACCAACTACAATCTGCTGGGAGACCTCAACTTCCACCTCGACAACCAACTAGACCCCAACACCACAGCCCTCCTGGACAACCTCCACAACATTGCACTCCGCCAGATCGTGACCGAACCCACGCACTCAGCTGGACACACCCTCGACCCCCTCTTCACAACATGAAACTCCATCACTTTCAGCCACAGCACCGAACTCCCATGGACAGACCACCGATGCATCCACTTCACCTTCAGAACCAGAACACCCACCATCCACAGACACCAGCACCTGCTCCCACGAAAAAACTGGACCAAAATCACCGATGACCAGCTCACCTCCTCACTCAGCAACTCCACCCCAACCACCGCGGAAGACGACAACCCCAACACCGCAGCCCGAACTCTGCACAGATGGATCTCCGACAGCGCCAACACCATAGCCCCACTCAAGAAGAAAAACAACACACATGGCAAGAAAACCAGATGGTTTACCACCGAACTTCGAGAGTTCAGACGCACAAGCCGCCGCCCCAAAAAGGCCTGGAGGAACTCCAAATCCACAGAAGCCCACAACAACTTCAGAGCCGCCACCAACGCCCACCACCAACTCATCAGAAAAACGAGGAAAAAAGCGATCGAAGACAGAATCTCCACACACGCGCACAACAGCAAAGAACTCTTCAGCATCATCAAGGAGTTCGCCCAACCCTCCAGCGAGTCTACTGACATTCCTCCCTCACAAGACCTCTGCAACAAACTCAGCACCTTCTTCCACCAAAAATCAAGAACATTTACGACAACTTCGACAAAGACAGCCAACACACTGAACCCTCACCAGCCACCCCTGACACCCTGAATCCAACGATTGACAACTGGACAGCCCTCACCACCGAAGACACACTGAAGACAATGAAGTCAATCCACTCCAGGGGCCCCCACGGACCACTGCCCCCACCACATCTTCAACAGAGCTGCCGACACCATCGCACCAATGCTCCGCCACACCATCAACCGCTCCCTGGCGAACTCCTCCTTCCCCGACGACTGGAAACATGCCGAGATCAACTCCCTCCTGAAGAAGCCCTCGGCGGACCCCACCGACCTCAAAAACTACAGACCCATCTCCCTGCTCCCGTTCCCAGCGAAAGTCATCGAGAAAGCCATCAACAGCCAACTCGCCACCTTCATCGAAGAGCACAACATCCTCGACTCCTCCCAATCCGGCTTCAGAAAAAACCACAGCACAGAAACTGCCCTCCTCGCCGCAACAGACGACATCTGCTCCCTACTGGACAGAGGAGAAACAGTAGCCCTCATCCTCCTCGACCTCTCAGCGGCCTTCGACACAGTCTCCCACCGCACCCTAACACGCAGACTCCACGACGCAGGGATCCGGGACAAGGCACTCGACTGGATCCACTCCTTCCTCTCCGGCAGAACGCAGCAGGTCAGACTCCCTCCTTTCCGCTCGGACCCTACACCAACCACCTGCGGAGTCCCCCAGGAGTCTTCCCTCAGCCCCACGCTCTTCAACGTCTACATGGCTCCGCTCACCCCCATCGTCAGAACCCACGGACTCAACATTGTGTCATACGCAGACGACAGCCAACTCATCCTTTTCCTATCCAACGAACCCAACACACCAAACACAACTTTCAAGAAAGCATGGAAGCTGTCGCCAAATAGATGAAAAGCAGCTGCCTACAACTCAACACCGACAAAACAGAAGTACTCATCATGGGCCCAAACCCCAACACCAGGAACGACACCTGGTGGCCCCCCACCCTCGGAAGCCCACCCACCCCCACGGACCACGCACGCATCCTTGGAATCATCCTGGACTCCGAGCTCAAAATGGACCGCCATATCAACTCCGTTGCATCCTCCTGCTTCCACACCCTCCACCTCCTACGTAAGACCTTCAAATAGATCCCCCTCAAGCACAGAAAGACCGTCACTCACGCCCTCGTCACCAGCAGACTCCACTATGGCAACGCACTCTACGCCAGAATAAACAAAAACCTCACCCGCAAGCTACAAAACATCCAGAACGCCGCCACAAGACTGGTCCTCAACCTGCCAAGACACTGCCATATCTCCCAGCACCTGCGCACACTCCACTGGCCTTTGAAATTCACTGAAAAAACCATATGTTTCAGGGACGTTATAGTTACAAATTATCATGTTAAAAACCTTTGAAATTCACTGAAAAAACCATAGGTTTCAGGGACGTTATAGTTACTTGCACATTTCACTCGTACAAAACCATAGAAATTCGGCCGTTATAGTTTGTTGAGCTAACTATAGCTCACGCCCCCACAATGCACTGCTGATGACGTCACATATTACATCATTCATGACATGGTCTCAAATGACATCACTGATGACATCACTGATGACATCATCCAGTGACTGTGTGTTTCTGTAAAGTTTAAATATGTTTTATAAATATATTGGCCAAGGTATATTGTAGAATGAGTGGCTGTATAAGTGTGTGGATGGAGGATTTAGTAGGTATGTGACTGACTGTATAAGTGAGTGATTAAATGTCTCTTACTGAATTCATGGGTTAGTGATTAAACTGTGTGAATGTCTGTTTCAGTCTGTCTATTGCTGTGTATGCTGCTGCATTGGTTGATGAGTAGCTACATGAGTGTCTATATGGGTTATTGATTGGTTGCCTGAGTATTTGTATGGGTGCCTGAGTGTGTGTGTGTGTGTGAGTGGGTGCGAGGTGTGTGACTTTGTGCATAGATGTGTGAGTTCTTTAATTCACTGGGTGTATGGGTTCAAAAGTGCATGTGGAAACAGCTGTATGGGTGGGTGAGTGTATGTATGGGTGTGTTGGTGAGTGAATGGATATCTCAGTGCTACATGTCCAAGTAACTACATATGTAAAACGCAGTGCATGAGAGAGTTGGAGTATATAAATGACTATACGTGAGAGTCAGTGATTGTGAGAGTGCCGTATGGATGAGTGTGTACTTGTATCAGCGATTGTATAAGAGAGTAAGTATATGTTAATATCACTATGAATAAGTGAGGTTGTGTGTGTATAACTGTATAGCTGAGTAAATAGAAGTGTGATTGATTCTTTGCAGTGAATTTCAAAGGTTTTTTAAATGCTAATTTCTAACTATAACGTGCCTGAAACATATGGTTTTTTCAGTGAATTTCAAAGGTTTTTTAAATGCTAATTCCTAACTATAACATGTCTGAAACCTATGGTTTTTTTCAGTGAATTTCAAAGGTTTTGTAAATGACAATTTTTAAATGTATTAATTGTTATATTTATTTTTTGATACTGATTTACTACATTTTTTTAAACTATTTATTTTTAGATATTTTATTTTTTAAATTACATTGTAATTACATTATACATTACATTACAAAATATACTTTCTCAGAATGAATTACTTTAGTTTAAATACTTTGCAAATAGGCAATAGACTTTTAAGTACAGTAGTTACAGTTGTTGCAATGGGCAACACAATTTCAAACACAATGCAACATTGAGCTCAATGTGAATTTCTAGTTAAATGCAATTAGTTACTTTATGGATTACTTTTCTAACCACAGGACTGGATCCTAGATTCAGTCCTGGGACATCTCCTGTAAACAGTTGAGTAAAAGCGTTTTGGTTACAGTAGTGATTTTTAAGGAATATTATTGTATTTTAAAAGTTGACACTTAGAAACTTTTTCACATAGAATCACCAATGTTATCCTATGGGAGGAAATTCACTTAGCAGGTAAGTAGTGTTATCGTTACTTTTCTTACTCAGTGGTGGATCCTGGATCCAGCACTGGTGCATCTCCTGTAAGCAGTTGAAAGAATGCGTTTAAGTCATACAGGCGATTTTTAAGGAATATTTGTAGTTTGTGAAAATCAACACTTTGAAACTTTTCTGCTGAAAACCAGACAATGGATTCCTATGGAAGGAAATACAAGTTACTGGTAAGTACGGTTAGAATTACTTTTCAGGGTCAGTGCTGGGCTATAAGATGCAGCACTAGGTTCTTTCCTGATAACAGGTGAGTAAATCGGAATTCGTAGTTCGGCTGATTTTAGAGGAATATTATAAAGTTCCAAAACTCCACACTTAGAAGAATTTCCAAGTGAAACCAGTCAATGTTAGCCTATGGAAGGAAATTCAAGTTACTGGTAAGTACGGTTAGAATTACTTTTCAGGATCAGTACTGGGCTCAAAGATGCAGCACTGAGGTCTCTCCTGATAACAGGTGAGTAAATCGGAATTCGTAGTTCGGCTGATTTTAGAGGAATATTTGTATGTTTCAAAAATTGACACTTAGAAACTTTTTCAGCAAAAAGCAGGCAATGCTATCCTATGGAAGGAAATTCAAGTTACTGGTAAGTACGGTTAAAATAACTTTTCAGGATCAGTACTGGGCTCAAAGATGCAGCACTGAGGTCTCTCCTGATAACAGGTGAGTAAATCGGAATTCGTAGTTCGGCTGATTTTAGAGGAATATTATAAAGTTCAAAACTCCACACTTAGAAGAATTTCCAAGTGAAACCAGTCAATGTTAGCCTGTGGAAGGAAATTCAAGTTACTGGTAAGTACGGTTAAAATTACTTTTCAGGATCAGTACTGGGCTCAAAGATGCAGCACTGAGGTCTCTCCTGATAACAGGTGAGTAAATTGGAATTCGTAGTTCGGCTGATTTTAGAGGAATATTTGCACAATGGTGAAGGAAGGGGGTGGGGCCTGAGGTGACATGTCTGCAAACACGCCCTTGCGCATGTTAAGTTGGAGAATTAATTCCTCCTCAATCCCGAGAGTCCCTAGGGGCCAACTAGCCCACCAGATACCTCCAGTATGCGACACAGAGCTGCGTTGCAGAGAGGTGTTCAGAGGCCACGCCCCTTTTTGCACCTCTCTGCAACGCAGCTCTGTGGAGCTTTCTGGACGTACCTGGTGGGCTAGTTGGCCCCCAGGGACCCTCAGGATTGAAGGGGATTTAATTCCCCATCTTAAACGCGCCACGGGGCCTGTTTGCACACATGTCACCTGAAGCCCCGCCCCCTCCGTTCACCACTGTGCAAACGCGCCCCGTGGCGCATTTTAAGTTGGGGTATTAAGTCCCCTTGAATCATGAGGGTCCCTGGGGTCCAACTAGGCCACCCTGTACCTCCAGTATGCGCCAGGGAGCTGCGATGCAGAGAGGTATTCAGAGGCCACGCCCCTTTTTACACCTCTCTGCAACGCAGCTCTGTGGCGCTTTCTGGACATACCTGGTGGGCTAGTTGGCCCCCAGGGACCCTCAGGATTGAAGGGGATTTAATTCCCCATCATAAAACGCGCCACGGGGCCTGTTTGCACACATGTCACCTTTAGCCCCGCCCCCTCCCTTCACCACTGTGCAAACGCACCCCGTGGCACGTTTTAAGTTGGGGGATTAAGTCCCCTTGAATCCTGAGGGTCCCTGGAGTCCAACTAGCCCACCATGTACCTCCAGTAAGCGCCACAGAGCTGCGTTGCAGAGAGGTGTAAAAGGGGCGTGGCCTCTGTACACCTCTCTGCAACGCAGCCCCTGACGCATACTGAAGGTTCCTGGTGGGCTAGTTGGCCCCCAGGGACCCCCAGTATTCAGGGATTTACTCCCCTTCTTAAAACGCGCCAGGAGCGCGTTTGCAGAGTGGTTAAGGGAGGGGCGGGCCTCCGGCACGATGCCGGTCTTTTTTTTTTCTTTTTTTGTATGGGAGGGGGGCTGCGTGGCCCCCCTTCCCTCGGCCACTTTTGGCCCCGGGGCCTGAGGATTTTCTTTTTTTTTTTTAAATAAAAAAAATGGGAAGGGGGCCGCGTGGCCCCCCTTCCCTGGGCCTCTATTGGCCCCGGGGACCCCATCCCCGGGGCATGCCCTCTTTTTTATAATTAAATATTTGGAGGGGGCTGCGTAGCCCCCTCCTCAGGCCATTTAAGGCCCCGGGGACCCCATCCCCCGGGGCCGGCCTTTGCGTCCTTTTTAAAAAAAAAAAAATCCTTTTTTTGGGAGGGGGGCTGCGTGGCCCCCTCCCGGGCCACTAATGGCCCCGGGGACCCCATCCCCCAGGGCCTGGCCACATGTTGGGGACCGTGGGGGTCCCCAATCCCCGCACGGTCCCGCCGGCTCCCTGCGTCCTGCGGGAGCCGGCATTGCTTTCCATAAGGGGAGCTGCTGACATGCAGCTCCTTATGGAAAAACAATCTGCTTTGCTTCATTGAAGCGAGAGCAGGTTTCCTGCTCTCGCTTCAATGAAGCTAGCTGAGTTTGCAATGGCAGGACGGGAGCCGCGAGGCTCCGTCCTGCCATTGCAAACAGCAGTGTCCTGGGGGTAGGCACCCCGGGACACTGCAGGAGCCAGCCCTGGGGGGTGGCGGTCCCCAGGGCCACCACAGGCTCCAGGAGGGGGGCCACGCGGCCCCCCTCCCCACTTCTACATAGCCCAAGGGAGGTGGTGGTCCCCGGGGCTTCGAGGTCCGAAACGGACCCCCACATGTATTTTCTTAGTGCCCCGGGAGGTGGCGGTCCCGGGGCGTGTGGGGGGCAGGAGCCCCCACACAGGTCATTCTTTTTAAAAAAGAAGCCCCGGGAGGTGGCGGTCCCGGGGCTGCGGGAGGGCGGAGAGCCCTCCCGCACCATTTTGTTTAAAGCCCTGGGGGTGGTGGTCCCCGGGGCTAGGAGAGCCTTAGAGGCCCCCACATAAAGTAAAACCAACCCCCGCATGCCCCTGGGACTTGGCCCACCCGGGGGCAAATTAGCATCGAAGCGCAGGAGACTACGCTTTTTTTTTTTTTTTTATCGGCAGGATCCGCGCACCCAGCGCGTTTTTTGCTGATTTAAAAAAAAAAAAGAAATATTTTTTGGGGGCCCTGGGGGTCCTTGTAGGACCCCCTGAGCAGGCCTAGGGGGTCAGGGTGTTTCTACCCTGCCCCCTTTTTGCGTTTTGCACCCTTGTTTTTGTCTTTTCTTGTCCCTCGGTTCTACCGAGGGACAAGATGGCTGCTAAACACTTCCTGGTTTGGAGTGTTGACAGCCAATTAGCATGCAGCTAGTGGTCGGGAGGGTGCGCGGATCCACCGCTGCCATAGATATCGAAACTTTTATTTTGGATTTTCTCAGCAACTACTGAACGGATTTACACCATTTTTAAAAAGGGTGCTTTCTGAACCAAGCACTACCTTTTTGCCAAATTTGTTGTAATTCCGTTCAGCAGTTCGGGCTGTAGCCGTGGCTAAAATTTCCTATGGGAATTAACATGGAGAAAACACGTTTTGGGACCCCCCTTTTTTCTCAGCCCCACTTGATGAATCACCCCGAAACTTTCAAGACAGGAGCGGACCGGAGCGCCCCACTAGTTTTGAAAATTTCGCGATGATTCGTCAAACGACGCCAAACTTATTGGGAATAGAATGTTGCAGATTTCCTATGGATAATAGGTCCTAACTATAACTATCTACTGGCGACCGCCAGTAGATAATATATATATATACATATATATATATATATATATATATATTCACTGAAAAAACCATAGGTTTCAGGCATGTTACAGTTAGAAATTAGCATTTAAAAAACCTTAGAAATTCACTGAAAAAACCATAGGTTTGAGGGACGTTATAGTTAGTTGGACATTTCACTCATACAAAACCATAGAAATTCCACCGTTATAGTTAGTTCAGCTAACTATAACTCACGCCCCCGCAATACACTGCTGATGACGTCACATATTACATCATTCATGACATGGTCAGTGACATCACTGATGACATCACTGATGACATCTCAAATGACATCACTGATGACATCACCAAGTGAATGTGGTTTTCTTTAAAATTTAAATATGTATTATATATATATACCAAGCTGTATTGAAGAATGAATGGATGAATAAGTGTCTGGATGGAGGATTTAGTAGGTGTGTGACTGACTGTTTAAGTGAATGATTAAATGGCTCTTACTGAATACATGGGTTAGTGTCTAAAGTGTGTGAATGTCTGTATCACTCTGTCTGTTGTTGTGTAAGCTGCTGCATCGGTTGGTCAGTAGCTACATGAATGTCTATATGGGTTATTGATTAGTTGCCTGCGTATTTGTATAGGAGACTGAGTGTGTGTGTGGTTGGGTGGGGGTGTGTGACTCTGCATAGATGTGTGAGTGGTTGATTGACAGGGTGTATGAGTTTAAGAGTGCATGTGGAAACAGTTGTATGGGTGGGTAAGTGTGTGTATGGGCGTCTTGGTGAGTGAATTGATGTCTCAGTGCACATGTCCAGCTAAGTACATATATAAAAGGCAGTGTATGTGACAGTTGGTGTATAGAAATGACTATACGTGAGAGTCAGTGATTGTGAGAGTGGCAGTATGTATGAGTGTACACTTGTATTAGTGATTATATAAGAGGATAAGTATGCGTTACTATCTGTATGAATAAATGAGGTGGTGTGCGTATAACTCTGTAGGTGAGTAAATGGAACTGTGATTGATTCTTTGCATGAGTGACTAGGATGAGTACATAACTGGCTAGGATGAGTGCTGGTGTGTCAATGTCTAAATAGGTATATGAGTGCATTTGATAGTGTTCTATTGATCAGTGACTGCATGTATGACTGATTGTATGGGTGAATGGGTAGATGTGTGTGTAGACCTAGGAATCACTGAGAGGGTATGTAGTAACTGGTATTGGTGTGTCAATGCTATCGAAAATGGTAGTCTGTATTTTACAGTGAGTGTATCAAAGGTTATATTAGTGTGTGAGGAGGTGCATCAGATTGTCACATGGATGATGTCATCAGTGATGTTATCAGTGATGTCATCAGTGATGTCACTGACCATGTCATGAATGATGTAATATGTGATGTCATCAGCAGTGCATTGCAGGGGCGCGAGTTATAGTTAGCTGAACTAACTATAACGGTGGAATTTCTATGGTTTTGTATGAGTGAAATGTCCAACTAACTATAACGTCCCTGAAACCTATGGTTTTTCAGTGAATTTCTAAGGTTTTTAAATGCTAATTTCTAACTATAACGTGCCTGAAACCTATGGTTTTTTCAGTGAATTTCAAAGGTTTTTAAATGCTAATTTCTAACTATAACGTGCCTGAAACCTATAGTTTTTCAGTGAATTTCAAAGGTTTTTAAATGCCAATTTCTAACTATAACGTGCCTGAAACCTATGGTTTTTCAGTGAATTTCAAAGGTTTTTTAAATAATAATTTCTATCTATAACGTCCATGAAACCTATGGTTTTTCAGTGATTTTCAATGTTTTTTTAATGCTAACTTCTAATTATAATGTTCATTTAACCTATAGTTTTTCCACACCCAAGAAGAGCACAACACCCACTGCCACAACCCTCAGGACCTCCCCCGAACCACCCCTCTCCTTACTGTAATTTTTTTATTTGTTATTTAAACTATATAATGTCTTCTTGTTTTTTAAATATTAAACAACTACATACAGTATGAAAGGGAGCCCAGCCCAGAGCCACATCTGAAGACCATCACATGTCAATAGACCTACAGATCAAGCAGCTACGACACCCAAGGACACCACAACACCCACCACCACTCCCAGGACCCCCTCCCCCTCTACCACCGACGCAGCACAGAACAAGACACCGAACTTTCCGAAAACGGCATGGCCCCTCAGCCACACAATAGCTGAATATTGGGACAGGTGTGAACAAACTATATGTGAAGGAAGCAATTCACCCATGTTTAACAATGCACACAATGCAAAGTGTAGCGGTGATGTGCTGGACACATCTCAGTATGCAGAACACACACCACTCCATGTGCACAAATACTACTGGTACTTGTAGTGTTGTGGACAGTGGCCCAACCATATTACGTCAAACACTAGGAAAGATCTCAGTCATGTAGCTGTGTCGTCCCCCCTGTAAGCATAAGCGTAACCGGAGTGGGCTGGTCCGACGTATGCCACTTCAGTGTAGGAGTGTGAATAAATAGGCCGGAGCTCTGGGTGTGGTTCACTTGTGGGAACGCCAAAGCGTCTGCCAGGGCGGCGCCCCTCACCCTGCCTTGAGGCCGCCGAAGTGACCGCCATCCTCCTCAGCCGATCGCTGGCTTCCGCCACACAGGCCCCCAGCGGCACAGCACTGCGGACTTATGTCTGTACAAACTACTGCCTTCGATATACACTGCGGACAGCAAGGCTCACAATTCAGATCGAGTCGCGATTGCAGATGACGCAGTCCAGTTGGCAAGAGACATTGCTCAAGTCAACAACATGTGGCTGTGGGCCCTTCCTGACCGCTGCCTCCGGCATACACTGCGGTCAGTAGGGCTCACAATTCAGATGGAGTCGAGATTGCAGATGACGCAGTCCAGTAGGCAACAGACATTGCTCAAGTCAGCAACACGTGCCTGTGGGCCCTTCCTCACCTCTGCCTCCTGCCTCCACTGCGGTGAGTAGGGCTCACAATTCAGAGCGACTCGCGATTGCAGATGACGCAGTCCAGTAGGCAACAGACATTGCTACCAGTGCAGCCAGCCCGGACCACACATCATCGCTGACTGCGCACACACTAAGTGCTTCAAGTACCACTAACTCTGTGCAGCTCAAGTCAACGCCACGTGGCTGTGGGCCCTTGATGACCGCTGCCTCCGGCCTACAATGCGGTTAGCAGGGCTAACAATTCAAGATTAGTGCCGATGCAAATTGTGTAAGAGAGTATAATCGGTTAAGAAGACTGTATGCTCCCAATCTGTGCAGCTCAAGTCAACGTCACGTGGCTGCAGGCCTTTGCTGACCGCTGCCTCCGGCCTACACTGTGGAAGACCGGCGACACGTGGTGCCACTAACCCTGTTCAACACAAGCCGCGACACGTGGTGCCACTAACCCTGTTCAACACAAGCCGGCGACACGTGGTGCCACTAACCCTGTTCAACACAAGCCGCGACACGTGGTGCCACTAACCCTGTTCAACACAAGCCGTCGACACGTGGTGCCACTAACCCTGTTCAACACAAGCCGATCCCACATGTGGAACTGTGTCCTGAGTCCTGAATGGCAGTGACCCCAAGTCCGTGGCAGCGACCACAGCACCAGACTCCCTTCGATCAGTGAGGCATATTTCCATATGCAAGGCCGGCGACACGTGGTGCCACTAACCCTGTTTAACACAAGCCAATACCACATGTGGAACTGTGTCCTGACTCCTGAATGGCAGTGACCCCAACTTTGTGGCAGCGACCACAGCACCAGACTCCCTTCGATTAGTGAGGCGTATTTGCATATGGAAGGCCGGCGACACGTGGTGCCACTGAACCTGAACTACACAGGCCGGTGGGGCCACCAACCTATGCACGTGGCTGTGGGCCCTTGCTGACTGCTACCTCTGGCCTACACTGCGGTCAGCAGGGCTCACAATTCAGATACAGTTGCGATTGCAGATGACACAGTCCAGTAGGCAAGAGACATTGCTCCCAGTGCGGCCCGTCTGCACCAAGCAGCATCACAGGCTCATACATTCTCAATGCTTCTGGTGCCACTAACTGTGCACCTCAACTCAACGCCACGTGGCTATGGGCCCTTGCTGACCGCTACCTCTGGCCTACACTGCGGTCATCAGGGCTCACAATTAAAATTAAGTCTTGATTCATTAACTACAGAGTCCAATAGGCAAGTAACTATCACAGGCCTAAAATCTACATAATATCCTTTTAGTATCCTTGCTTCAAGAACTTTTTTATATCAGTTATAGCTTTAGTACAATCACCAAATTCATCTTCAAGTGCAAACGAACACTTATTAGCAGTCTACACTGCGGGCAGCAGAGCTCGCAATTCGAATTTTGGACACGTGGTGCCACTAACCCTTTCCAACACAAGCCGCGACATGTGATGCCACTAACCCTGTTCAACACAAGCCGGCGACACGTGGTGCCACTAACCCTGTTCAACACAAGCCCATCCCACATGTGGAACTGTGTCCTGAGTCCTGAATGGCAGTGACCCCAGTCCGTGGCAGCGACCACAGCACCAGACTCCCTTTGATCAGTGAGGCATATTTCCTTATGCAAGGCCGGCGACACGTGGTGCCACTAACCCTGTTCAACACAAGCCGATCCCACATGTGGAACTGTGTCCTGAGTCCTGAATGGCAGTGACCCCAAGTCCGTGGCAGCGACCACAGCACCAGACTCCCTTCGATCAGTGAGGCATATTTCCATATGCAAGGCCGGCGACACGTGGTGCCACTAACCCTGTACAACACAAGGTGCGACACGTGGTGCCACTAACCCTGTTCAATACAAGCCGATCCCACATGTGGAACTGTGTCCTGAGTCCTGAATGGCAGTGACCCCAACTTGTGGCAGCGACCACAGCACCAGACTCCCTTCAGTTTTATTTGTTGTTGTTTTGTTTAAATAAAATGTTTTATATGTAAATCTATACATGACTAAGATTCTTGTTTGTCCAACCGCACAGGGACAATTCCGGGCCAAAGAATGTTGTTGTGGGTATGTTGGTAATGTGGGAAGAGGGTGTGTTACCTGCTGATGTGGGGAGAGGCAGCGTGAAAGGGGTATCTCTCACAGAAAGAACTCCGGTATCTTTTCAGAAATGCCTCGGACAGATGCCAGCTGACGGACTGAATCACAAAATGGCTTTTCAATGCTTATGTAGTGTGACTTATGAACAGTTCGCACCCAGGCTCGCAGAGAGGACAACTGCGGCCCATCCGCTCGACTCACAGACGCAGTACTACGAGCCGTCCGCTCCCAAAGGAACAGCAGCGTAGTAGCTCGCAGAGGTACAGGCACAGCAGCGTACAAGCTCGCAAAGGTAGACATCTGCGAGCCGACGGACTGGCTTCTAACGGCATAGCTGCGAAGTGGTGATGTTGGACAGAGGGAGCGTGAAAGGGTTATCTCGCACAGACAGAGCTCCGCTATATTAAATTGCCCCCGGGACCTTTCTTTTATATTTTCACTTGATGCGAGAAAGCGCGCTTTCTGGACCAAGATCTTTCTCCCTACCAAATTTGGCATAATTCCATTCAGCAGTTTGACCTGTAGCCTTGTCTAAAGTTTCCTATGGAAAATCCATTGAGAAAACACGTTTTCACCCCCCCCACATAGCTACCTGTCGCAGGCGTACTCGCTGTTGGTGTGCAGGTCAGTGGTCTAGTTGTCAACATGTCACGGCCACTCCCTGAGGGCAGGTTTCCACACACACCACACCCATCCGGCACATGCCTCACAGGCCATGTGACCACACAAATATAATGGATCGACAACGTCACATGTTGCCGGTGGTGACTGGATGGTGGATGCTCCACGGGTCTCAATCATAAAGAGTCCATGAAAAGTTGCGCAGAGGGTTAGTGCCACCCGAAGCTGATGTGGCCGTCAGGGGCCTACTACCACGTGGCGTGGACTTGAGTTGCACAGGGTTAGTGCCACCAGAAGCTGATGTGGCTGTCAGGGGCCTACCACCACGTGGCGCGGACTTGAGTTGCACAGGGTTAGTGCCACCCGAAGATGATGTGGCCGTCAGGGGCCTACTACCACGTGGCGCGGCCTTGAGTTGCACAGGGTTAGTGCCACCCGAAGCTGATGTGACCGTCAGGGGCCTACCACCACGTGGCGCAGACTTGAGTTGCACAGGGTTAGTCGCACCCTAAGTTGTAGGGCCGTCAGCGGCCTACCACCACGTGGCGCTGACTTGCGTTGCACAGGGTTAGCGGCACCAAAAGCTGATGTGGTCTCTGCCATTGATGACTCAGGGCTCAGCGACATGTGTGGGATCTGCTGGGCCACGGAGCGGGTCCACATAATGTACACCAAGCCATGGTGGCGGGACCGGGCCCTGGAGCTTTCACGGGCACGTGGAGTGCCCACTGGTAGACATTCCGGTGGCAGCAGGTAATTATTTGGTCATGGATGCGCAGGGGCGGCAGTGTCTCTCTCTCTCTCTCACTTCCCTCTCTTCACTCTCTCTCTCTCACTCTCTTCCTTCCTTTCCTTCTATCTCTCTCACTCTCTCTCCCTTCTCCCTTTCTTACTCCCTTTCTTTCCTTCCCTCTCTTTTTCTCTCTGGCTTTTTTTTACTTCTCTCTTTCTCTGTGTCTCACTCCTTTGATATGCGCATTACACACGTCCTTATTTTGTGCTTTATTTTCCAGGCTGTGTCGTCGACATTCATGGACCCGACAGGAGTCTTCCGCCTTGTTGTTTTGTGTTAAGTTTGTTAAATTTAGTTTATCCTCTATATGTACGTAAACGGGAAAATAAAGTTTTTGGTTGTTACTTAAGTGCTGTGTGACTCTTTCTCGTTCTTATTACTGTTATTTGGTGGTGTCCACCATGGTGTTAAATTTTGGGGCAGTTATCGCGGGAATACTGGTGATGTCTGCAGTTTGCATCAGCTTCTGAATAGTGTGTTAGATTTATCTCAACTTTAGTTGCACTAAAGTGCTGATAATGAGATGCAGAGTAGGCGTTCCCGTGCAAAAACACACGAGGTGCACCTTTGCGATTTATTCTAAATACTAAAATCCTGTATTGAATTGCACTGTGGTAGTGGGTGCATTTACAGTGTACACACAAAATCAATGAAGAAATCTCATTGTATTTATATTGATTGGGAATAGTGGGTCAGGTGCTGAATCTTGACGGGATACACTGCCCAGTTCGTTTATTTTTCTGTACACGAAAAAACCATATCACAACTTTCACAACGAAAGGCAAAAACTGCAATGCTGAAACAAATTCCGGCGATAAGCCGCGGTAGCACCAGGGGATTTTACACCTGCTTTCTGCTGGTGTTAAGCAGAAACGACTACCTGCAGCATGAAAGGGAACACAGCCAAGAGCCACAGGTGCCATAGAGTCAATATGAGCATGATACACGGATACCCATGAGGGCCACAACACTCATCGCAACAACCCCAGGACCACCAACGCCCCCGAACCCGCATCTGAGCAAGTGTGTCCGTGTGGTCATTGTGTTAGCATGATGGGCACGGGCCCTGCAACATCACAGTGTGCTGTCTTCAGCGGACGTTACCATGTCACCTCAGCATTGGCAGTGAGCCTGGATATGTAGCTACGCACGCATCCTACTGCATGCACAAGCGGCGTGTGCTGGTCCGGCGTACACAGGTCAGCGCAGGGGTGTGCCTATCCGGCAAGGGGAATGGGGTGTCTCGGACATGTCCGTGTGCAAGAAGTGCGGTAAGTGGGTCTCTGTGTTCTGGTGTGGCCGCCACTAGGGCCGCACCAGTCGATGTTGTAAAGTGGCATGCACCACCTCCAAACGGCAGTGTCATGGTGTGATTGGAATGCCGCAGGACATGCGCGAATAGGCATTACAATGGTGTGCCGTAGGAGTGCACGGGATACAACAGCGCAGCGCACAAAAGTGTGGGGGCTCGTGGGAGGGAGGAGCAGCTGTTTGGCAAAGTAACACACAGTGAACCCGCCCATGTGCCACGTGCTGGGCATCTCATCCATGATGACCAGGGTCGCAGACATCCCACAACACCCACGACCGGCCTTTGTACACATCCTGTATGAATACAGCTGGAGAAGTTACTGTAGGGATGAAAGGTTCTTTGTCTGAGCTATCTTGCGCTAACACATCTGCTGCTCCGAGAAGGAACTTGCAAGTGGCCAGCCCCCCCTGACAGATACGATAATATTTGCATCCGTCTCCCACCACTACTCACTGCCCGATTTGAGAACAGCAGTACACATCCCACACTCAAAAGTCCTTCGTCGTAGTTAGCGTGTGTGAAATGGCCTTCACACGTACTCCCACCACACCCCTGCCCTGCACCCATTGCACACAGACCCGGCTCATTGGACCAAGCTGTGCCATTTCATCCACAAGACTGGCACACAGCAAGCCAGTGCAGCTACAAGCAGACCCACTGACGCAATGGCAGGGCATCCCGAGCTACATGGTCGACTCCATTCACGTCCACCTATACCTTGCACGTCTGCTGCATGTCCTGGGTGCACTGCCTTTGGCAGTGCTGCGGATCACTTACCGGCTGAGATTCCGCATTGCGGACGTCACCTGCGTTCAACCTGTATTGCAATGTCGCACGTGCCTATCCAAGTGGTGCATGCACGTGTGCCTCTCCAACGTGTGCGTAGCTGACATGGATTACCACGGGTGTGTGCGCCCCCTGTTGGCCCCCGACCAGGAGTGTCATGGTGGTGCCCGTTTATGGCATGCATGGATGTTTGGCATGCATGTTGGGACCTGGGCCTGGAAGATTGCACGTGTCGTAGTATACAGTGAGCAAATTGACCAACTTCCCGATTCTGCTTTGGTGCACATTGGGACAGAGGTTGGAGTCAGCACATCTGTCCCGGTCAGCTGATGGATTACGTCGACGACATGTCAAATATTGTGGCCAACCATCACTCATTAGAGATAGTGGCTTACGCAGCTGCACTCGCGTTCATGGACCAGTGACAAGGTACCTGCAACCACGACTCGATGTGCCACATTGCACGTGTCCCGCCGCATCATTGCACGTTGTGCATCTGGTCACATGTCCCAAGACGACAGTGGACATGGCTGCATTGGTGTCGACTCATGTCCGAGGCACGGACAACCAACGTTGCTTGACACTGACGTGTGTTGGTGATGGACTACCCCAAGGTGAACATGGACGTTTTCCTACGTTCCTTATTCAGGCATGCTGCTGCATTTGTCTGCATATCGTGGCACTACTCTTGGCCGTACTGACACGCACTTTTTTTTATAAAGTTTCCACATTTTCACTTGTCTCCAAATGTGTTGTGTCTTCATTTGTATGCCAATGTATGTGTCACGGACTCTCTGGCTGCCTGCCATACATGAATTGCTACCCCATACGGACTGTGGGTTTGTACTTATGCATTCTCATGTGCCTGTTTCGTACTGACGCTTTTGGACGTTTATCCGCCACAGGCGAGTGCATTTGTGTCCTGTGTTAGATTGTGCAAATGTTTGTGTTTGGACAACATTGTGTTGGATGTTGGTGTGCTCTGCTTCCTATGTGTGTGTGCTGCATTCTGTGTGAGATGTCCCTTCATGTGAGGTATTGTTCACCCTTCTCCCTTTCAGGCAGTGTGGTTTTCACTTCTGTGCTTGTTCAGTGGTGTGATGTTGGCGGGTTGTGTGACTTGTGCTCCTTGTTGGTGTGTTTCATTTTAGCCATGGTTTGTCTGTAGTTGCGCTGTACTTAATTGTGCATGTGTGCCATTGTGCCCATCTCCCCCCGTCCCTCCACTCCCTGCTTGCTCCTCTTCCTGGTGCTGTTGTGTCTGTAATTTTGTTACTCCACACATAAATACATGTAAAGAACAAATTAGAATAGTTCCTTGATTCTTTTAGATTGCAAAACTTCTCTCTATTGGTTATTTTTAAATTTTCCATATAAACAGGTTTTTTAATATTCAAGGACACATAGAAGTCAGAAGTGCAACGTATTCTATCAACACACTTTCTAGAACATTCTACAACACGTGCAGGTTAAAAGTTCATCAATCTTTGTAAACCTAACGATATTTTTTGCAACATTTTCTCGAACTTTTAACGGCACGTGCAGGTTAAAAGTTCACGATTGTTTTAAGTTCGAACAGTGCCTTCCAAATGCAAGTAGCAGGTGTGGTTGAGTTGACCAAATTTTATCCTATCATATGTACTCCACGTTTAAACTGCTTTTTCTTAACCAATCACAAAGATGCTTTTCCACAAAACGAATGTGCACCCTACTTTTAAAAAACAATGCTTTTCATCTCCCAATCAGTTATCGTTTTGAATGAGAAAAAAAGTAGTTCCCCACCTTTAAACATATCTCTTATTCTACGAACGGACTGCATGAGCTACAGACATCTATCCATACTTCCCAGCCATACCTTCAAAATGCTAGTGTGGATCGTAGGACATAGCTATGTTTTCTAGTGCAAGAGGTATGCAGAACAGAGACGTATTGACTTAGACCTAGGTTTACAAAATGTGGACATTAAATGGTTTGGACAGAGAGGATTGAAGTGGCATCAATTGTTGCCTTTGGTTAAAACCTGTTTGCATCTCCAACACCCTGACCTCATGATTGTGCACTGTGGTGGAAACGACCTAGGCACATTGACTGGCGTAGGTTTGGAAATGCTAATAAAAGACACCTTTCGACACTTGATGTTGCTTTTGCCTCAAACTGTCTTTGTATATTCCACTATATGCCAAAGACAGAAGTGGAAATGGTCAAACCAATTTTGTCCTCAGATTGAAAAATCTAGGAAGAATGTCAACAAAGCTATGTCTGCATACCTCAGAGACCATAGAATGGGGTCGATCTACAACAACAACATACGTTTTGATATGGCTGATATCTACAGAAGTGATGGAGTACACTTCACAGATCAGGGAAATCGAGTTTTTCTGAATAACCTGAAGCTGTGCATCCGCACTTATATGTAGCTCCAACTAGTAAACACAAGGGCTCTTTTTAGAGCCGCCTTATATTCCCAATATCGGTTCGCAGAGTGACAGCTGCGATCCGGCTAGCACAGGGAGACCTGCGGGCCATCGGGCAGGCTCGCAGAGGGAGAGCTGCGGCCCGTCGGCTCGGCTCGCACAGGGAGAGCGACGGGCCGTCGGCTCACAAACGCAAACCAGCGTGCTGGCTCGCAGAGGGAGAGCTCGGGTCTAACTCGCAAGGGGACACCAACGGGCCAACGGCCCTGCTAGCAGAGACACACCTATCACCTAACGGACTGGCTCGCACATGTACAGCTAGGGACACGACGGCTCGCAGACGCAGACCTGCGAACTGATGGACTGGTACTGTTTTATGCTTTAGGGTAGAACAGTGGTGTTTGTGTACTGTAGGGGGTTCATGCTGGAGGTAGCGTTTTAGGGTTTAAGGTAGTGCAGTGGTGTTTGGGTAGTGTAAGAATCGTGCTGGAGGTACTGTTTTAGAGTTTACGACAATGCAGTAATGTTTGGGTAGTGTAAGGGGTCATGCTGGGAGTACTGTTTTGGGGTTTAGGGTAGTGCAGTGGTGTTTGTGTAGTGTAGGGGGTCATGCTGGGAGTAGTGTTTTAGGGTTTATGGCAGTGCAGTGGTGTTTGGGTAGTGTAGGGGGTCATGCTGGGAGTAGTGTTTTAGGGTTTATGACAATGCAGTGGTGTTTGGGTAGTGTAGGGGGTTGTACTGGGGGTAGTATTTTAGGGTTTAGGGTAGTGCAGTGGTGTTTGGGTAGGGGGTCGTGCTGGGGGTAGATTTAGGGTTTAGGGTAGTGCAGTGGTGTTTGGGTAGTGTAGGAGATCGTGCTGGGGGTTGTGTTTTAGAGTTTACGACAGTGCAGTGGTGTTTGGGTAGTCTTTGGGTAGTGTAGGGGATCGTACCGACAGACTGACTCACAGAGCTCCGAGCCGACGGACGGCCTTCTAAAGGCATAGCCGCGACCTGGTGATATGAAGAGAGGCAGCGTGAAAGGCATATCTCACACAGACACAGATGCCAGTGTTGCCTCGCAGAGGTAAAACTACAAACCCGATGGCTTCTAAATGGAGAGATGCGAGCTGACGGAGTAAATTACAAAATGGCTGGCAACACTTCCTGGTTTCAACCATTCACAGCCAATAAGCCGCAAGCTGGTGCTTGTAACCCCTCAGCCAATCACATGTCAGAATTCTCAAATATCGATATCAGTAAAATTTGATATTTCTCAAAAACTACTGAACGGATTTACACCATTTAAACAAGCGTGCTTTCTGGACCATCACCTTTCTCCCTGCCAAATTTGGCGTAATTCCGTTCAGCAGTTTCACCTGTAGTCTTCTGTAAAGTTTCGTATGGAAATTGCATGCAGAAAACACGTTTTTTATGACCCTCTTTTTTCTCAGCCCCTCCTACACCATTCACCCCCAAACTTTCAATATAAGAGCTAATCAAAAAAAGAGAAACGTTTTCGATAATTTCATAAAGATTCGTCAAACGACGCCAAACTTACAAGCACATAGAAGGCTCCAGAAGGGGGCCGCGCAACCCCCTCCGAACATGAGTGAAGCCCCGGGGCTGCGTGGACCCCAGCGCACCCCCGCAACCCCTGCGAGCCCCTGCTATTATTTTTTTAAAAATACCCCCGGAACCTAGCACACCCAAGGGCCTCATTAAAATGAAACGCGAGAACCCGCGACCCCAGCGCGAATTTTTACCGATTTGTTTTTTTTTTTTTAAGTATTTTTTGGGCCCCCCTGAGCAGGCCTAGGGGATCAGGGTTTTTCTACCCTGCCCCTTCTCTTGTTTTATACCTTTGTTTCTCCGTTTTTGGGTGACTCGCTTCTACCGAGCCACAAGATGGCTGCCAACACTTCCTGGTTTGGACTACTAGCAGCCAATCACAGTGAAGCTCGCTCACGCGACTTGAGCTCCGCCCAGATATCGAAACTTTTATTTTTCTAATTTCTCAGCAACTACTGAACGGATTTACACCATTTTTAAAAAGATCGCTTTCTGACCCAAGCACTACCTTTCTGCCAAATTTGGAGTAATTCCGTTCAGTAGTTTCGGCTGTAGCCTTGCACAAAGTTTCCTATGGGAAATTGATTTTTTGACTCATTTTTTGAATTTCTCAAAAACTACTGAAAGGATTTACACCATTTAAAAAAAAGGTCGCTTTCTGAACTAAGCTCTACCTTTTTGCCAAATTTTGGGTAATTCCGTTCAGCAGTTCGGGCTGTAGCTCGTCGCAAAATTTCCTATGGCAATTAACATGGAGAAAATGAGTTTTGGGACCCCCCTTTTTTATCAGCCCCTGCTTGGCAAATCACCCCCAATCTTTCAGGATAGGAGCTGACCTGGATAGACTTTCTTTTTGGAGAATTTCAGGAAGATTCGTCAAACGACGCCAAAGTTATTAGCAAATCATAAAATGCTTTTCATATGGAAACTAGTTTCTAACTATAACTACCTACTGGCGACCGCCAGTAGGTAATATATATATACACACACATACTTACATATATATATATATATATATACCCACACGCACATACATATATATGTTCTTCCACTATATTTTTGACTCAATATTTTTGTCATTCCTATTATCAGTATATATAATACATTTTATATGATGTATAGAAGACAATATTCATGTTCACAATAATTTTTTTTATTCTGACTACCACCTTTATTGCAGGGTTGCCGTCATTCTGATTAGGAGTGATAATGTCCTACAAGTAAGTTGTTGCTTATTATCAAATGGATCAAGGTCTGCTGCTCGAGGGTCACTATAGCTTTGCTTAGATTGTGTGGTGCATCATTGTTGTTTGTAACTCTGGGAGCTTCCTATTGGCAAAAAGTAGCATTAATGTATTTCAGAAAAGAAAATAATGCAAACTCTGGGGGGATATTTACAGCAAAATGTCGGAGTGCGGTGTAATGCCAAAATTGGTAACATTGTGCTCTGACAATTTTGAAAATGCAGGGATGCTGCGCACCCCTGTGTTTCCCCTAGAGCTGGTGCTGATAAAGCTGCATAGTGTCAGCGCAGGCCCCCTTGTGCCTTGTTGGAAGGGTGTCTGAGCTGCAGGGGACATTGTTTAAGTGCGGGAAGGGACACCTTCCTGCACATGAAAATCTTGAAAGGTGATTTGCTCTTTCTAAGTGTGCTGCAGAATGCAGCACACATTGAAAGAGCAAAAAACAATGAGAAATTATTAATTTCTCCTCGTATTGCCAGTCTAAGACCAGGTATTCCCTGGTCTTAGTTTTTGGCGCTGCCCCAGCCTTGTAAATATGGGGCAGCATCAAAAAGCAAAGGGTGTTGCAGTGGAACACCCACTGCAACACCCATTGCACGCCCTTTTCACGCTAAGTGAAGTGTGAAAATAAGCCTTAGTTACAAGGTGGCTTTAAGCCACATTAAGTGGCTTAATGCTGCTTTATAAATAAGGAGAAGGGGATATCACCACCAGAACATCGCTAAAAGTGACATACTGTTAGTAATATTCCCTTGTCAATATGCCCCCTTTCTCTGGAAGACCACTGACTCACTGTCAGTGAAACTGCTCTCCCACCCTCGCAGCTCCACCATTAAGTGAGGCCTCTCCGAGCCCTGCACTCCCATAGTGTTGGTGTTCGAGGCCCTCCTCCACCCGCAGGTTATACCTGTGCCTCATCCCTGGTGGTCCAGTGGACCTCTGACTCCTTTCTCTCGCTCTGCTTTCTGCCCCTTTATTCTCTGTTTTCACCCTTCAGCTTTTTCACCCATTCACTCTCTATAGCACTTTTCTGCTGCTTTCTGCTCTGTTTCACCCTTTATTCTTCTCATCCTTGTACTCTTTATATCTTTTTTCCTTTTCTTTTTCACCCTTTTCCTCTTCTCTTATTGCTTGCTTCTCCCCCGTTTTTCCCGCTGCTGCTGCCTCCGCGGCCCCTCCCCCCCAGCGCGACCAGCCAGAGCCAGTTCCCCTCTCCGCTCCCGCCTCCCAGCTGTCCAGCCCTTCTTGACCCCTACTTAATGGCGGCCGCTGCGGGGACAGGCGAGCAAGACCACTGACTCACTGTCAGTGAAACTTCTCTCCCACCCTCGCAGCTCCACCATTAAGTGAGGCCTCTCCGAGCCCTGCACTCCCGTAGTGTTGGTGTTCGAGGCCCTCCTCCACCGGCTGGTTACACCTGCACCTCATCCCTGGTGGTCCAGTGGACCTCTGACTCCTTTCTATCGCTCCGCTTTCTGCTCCGTTTTCACCCTTCAGCTTTTTCACCCTTTCACTCTCTATAGCACTTTTCTGCTGCTTTCTGCTCCGTTTCACCCTTTATTCTTCTCATCCTTGTACTCTTTATATCTTTTTTCCTTTTCTTTTCACCCTTTTACTCTTTTTTTCCTCTTCTTTTATTGCATGCTTTTCCCGTTTTTCCACCGCTGCTGCCCCCGCGGCCCATCCCCCCCAGTGCGACCAGCCTGAGCCAGTTCCCCTCCCCGCTCCCGCCTCCCAGCTGTCCAGCCCTTCCCGACCCCTACTTAATGGCAGCCTCTGTGCGGCCACGCAGCGGCCGCGCGCAGCGGGCGTGCCGCTGGCACGCCAAAGGCAAGCCTGTCTGCGCCCTTCCGCGACCAGCGCCAGGAACCCTGGACCTCCGCACCGCCAACGCTACAACCCAGCGGCACTCCACGCACTCAACCCAGGCTGCAACAACAACTGCAAGCTAGCATCACCAGCTGACACTCACGGACCCTTCAGCTGTCAACGCTGCCGGCACACCTGCAGCACCGCCAGGAACACGGACCCAGCACAACCCGCCCGCAAGAACACAACAGAACCGAAGACCCTGCAATGCATCCTCCTAAATGTCCGATCACTCCACAAACACGCCACCGAAATCTGGGACCTCCTCGACAGCACCACCCCGGACGTAGCATTCTTCACCGAAACCTGGACCAACACCACCTCGGGACCGGACATCGCCATCGCCATTCCCCAAGGATACAAGATCTCTCGAAAGGACCGACCCACCCGCATGGGAGGAGGAATCGCCATCGTCCATAAATCCAACCTCCGGCTTAGCCCACTCTCCGACGAGCCCACAGACCTGATGGAACACATACACTTCAAGATACAGGCCAGCCCTACCACCACCCTCCGAGGAACTCTCATATACCGACCCCCCGGAACCCGCGGACCTTTCACCAACTCCATCACGGATATCATCTCCCCGCAAGCCATCGCATCCACCAACTACAATCTGCTGGGAGACCTCAACTTCCACCTCGACAACCAACTAGACCCCAACACCACAGCCCTCCTGGACAACCTCCACAACATTGGACTCCGCCAGATCGTGACCGAACCCACGCACTCAGCTGGACACACCCTCGACCCCCTCTTCACAACATGAAACTCCATCACTTTCAGCCACAGCACCGAACTCCCATGGACAGACCACAGATGCGTCCACTTCACCTTCAGAACCAGAACACCCACCATCCACAGACACCAGCACCTGCTCCCACGAAGAAACTGGACCAAAATCACCGATGACCAGCTCACCTCCTCACTCAGCAACTCCACCCCAACCACCGCGGAAGACGACAACCCCAACACCGCAGCCCGAACTCTGCACAGATGGATCTCCGACAGCGCCAACACCATAGCACCTCTCAAGAAGAAAAACAACACACATGCCAAGAAAACCAGATGGTTTACCACCGAACTTCGAGAGTTCAGACGCACAAGCCGCCGCCCCAAAAAGGCCTGGAGGAACTCCAAATCCACAGAAGCCCACAACAACTTCAGAGCCACCACCAACGCCCACCACCAACTCATCAGAAAAACGAGGAAAAAAGCGATCGAAGACAGAATCTCCACACACGCGCACAACAGCAAAGAACTCTTCAGCAACATCAAGGAGTTCGCCCAACCCTCCAGCGAGTCTACTGACATTCCTCCCTCACAAGACCTCTGCAACAAACTCAGCACCTTCTTCCACCACAAAATCAAGAACATTTACGACAACTTCGACAAAGACAGCCAACACACTGAACCCTCACCAGCCACCCCGACAACCTGAAGCCAACGATTGACAACTGAACAGCCCTCACCACCGAAGACACACTGAAGACAATGAAGTCAATCCACTCCGGGGCCCCCACGGACCACTGCCCCCACCACATCTTAAACAGAGCTGCCGACACCATCGCACCAATGCTCCACCACACCATCAACCGCTCCCTGGCGAACGCCTCCTTCCCCGACGACTGGAAACATGCCGAGATCAACTCCCTCCTGAAGAAGACCTCGGCGGACCCCACCGACCTCAAAAACTACAGACCCATCTCCCTGCTCCCGTTCCCAGCGAAAGTCATCGAGAAAGCCATCAACAGCCAACTCGCCACCTTCATCGAAGAGCACAACATCCTCGACTCCTCCCAATCCGGCTTCAGAAAAAACCACAGCACAGAAACTGCCCTCCTCGTCGCAACAGACGACATCCGCTCCCTACTGGACAGAGGAGAAACAGTAGCCCTCATCCTCCTCGACCTCTCAGCGGCCTTCGACACAGTCTCCCACCGCACCCTAACACGCAGACTCCACGACGCAGGGATCCGGGACAAGGCACTCGACTGGATGCACTCCTTCCTCTCCAGCAGAACGCAGCGGGTCAGACTCCCTCCTTTCCGCTCGGACCCTACACCAACCACCTGCGGAGTCCCCCAGGGGTCTTCCCTCAGCCCCACGCTCTTCAACGTCTACATGGCTCCGCTCGCCCCCATTGTCAGAACCCTCGGACTCAACATTGTGTCATACGCAGACGACAGCCAACTCATCCTCTCCCTATCCAACGAACCCAACACAGCCAAACACAACTTTCAAGAAAGCATGGAAGCTGTCGCCAAATAGATGAAAAGCAGCTGCCTACAACTCAACACCGACAAAACAGAAGTACTCATCATGGGCCCAAACCCCAACACCAGGAACGATACCTGGTGGCCCCCCGCCCTCAGAAGCCCACCCACCCCCACAGACCACGCACGCAACCTTGGAATCATCCTGGACTCCGAGCTCAAAATGGACCGCCATATCAACTCCGTTGCATCCTCCTGCTTCCACACCCTCCACCTCCTACGTAAGACCTTCAAATAGATCCCCCTCAAGCACAGAAAGACCGTCACTCACGCCCTCGTCACCAGCAGACTCCACTATGGCAACGCACTCTACACCAGAATAAACAAAAACCTCACCCGCAAGCTACAAAACATCCAGAACGCCGCCACAAGACTGGTCCTCAACCTGCCAAGACACTGCCATATCTCCCAGCACCTGCGCACACTCCACTGGCTCCCCATGGAGGCTAGAATCACCTTCAAGATTCTCACCCACGCACACAAGGCCCTCCACAACAACGGACCAGCATACCTGAACAGCCGACTTAAATTCCACGCACCCCAAAGGACCCTACAATCAGCCCAGCTCTCCTACGCCATGGTCCCCGCACCAGAAAGACCAGATCGGAGGCCGCTCCTTCTCCTTCCTCGCGGCCAGAGCCTGGAACGCCCTACCACTCCACCTCAGACAGACAACATCACTCCCCATCTTCACGAGAAAACTCAAAACTTGGCTCTTCGACAGACCCCTCCTTGATGGACTGGAACCTGCACCCCCCCCCCCAGCCTCTTGAGACCCTTACGGGTGAGTAGTCTTGCTTAACAAACACATGATTGATTGATTGATTGACTGTGGGCACAACTCCTAAAACTTTGTTAAGGACCTTAACCTTAAATGGTGAAAGCACAAAGTTGGAAATGTACACAGCTAGTTTTATTTTGGTAATTATCCCCTGCTTGCACTCCTTTGGCATGTGGGGAGATCTGGGCCTCTATGACCCAAGGTCTTGTCCTCCTAATATGCCTCAACCTGTCTGCAGTCCCTTCCAATAAACTCCTCCTTTTGTCTTAGTCGAGATTGCTTATATGTTGTCCTCCTTTCCAGATCTTTACCTGTTTCCGAACACCTCCCTTTCTGCTCAAGTCTTCATCTTTATTGGTAGTGTAGATGATGTTCGAGTTGTAATTTGTCAGCTGAAATTTAAACAATAGTTTGGATTGTTTTAAGTTTCTGGTATGTATTTGTTTGGCTGTAATATTGATCTAGTTCATATAGATAAGAAGATGATCTCCGAATGCTGTTCTTCCATTTCTTCAATACTGTGAGATTTAATCATTTCATGTATATGTACTGTGAGATTTAATCATTTCATGTATATGTTCTGTGAGATTTTAGCATTTCATGTACTGTGACATTTATAAGGCTTTTACACTAGTAAGAAATAATTTCCGTAGCCATGAATAGAATCTGGTAAACTGCTGCCATTCCTCAGCAGCCCAAGTCCAGCACCATCACCCCTTACACTATTCCTACTCCACCCCCTTATCTGCACATCATCCCCAGCCACATTGGCCTACCTAGATCCCAGTGAGTCAGCACTTAACACATGATCCTGGAGCATTACTACTCCAGCCGAATCCAAAGGGCCCATCCCATCTCTGCCACAACATACTGCCTGCAACATTTCTGATTTACAGGATGTCGCCCCTTTTGGTGGCAGCCCTGTAGCAGAAAAAGCCTTGTGGGGTGGGCTTTTTGGTGGAGAAAGTCTGTACCAGCAGCTGAATGAAGCTGAAAAGTTTGCCCCTCTTTGGTAAGGTAAAGTTACTAAATCTGCTATATTTTGTAACCAAACCTTTGATGGTGACCCTACTATTTCGGCTTATGCAAAGCACGGGAGTAATTTGTGCAAGTGGGCGTATGCTGTTTACATTACAAAAGTGATAGTGAGAATTTCAGAGGCAGTCTGTGGGCTGCATGGTGCAAGTTGTATTGTCTCTATAAGGTATCGCTAGATACTTTACTTCATCAGTACGCATTAGCCCTAGAATGTGGAGGAGAAGTAATGAACGATAAAGCTACCTTTGCTGTCCATATCTGGTGGTACTTGGCTGAAGGATATTTCATCTGACATGATTGTACTGCATAAATGGTGCTATAAAACCACATCAAACCTGCACTTTTACTACAAAGTATAAATCTGCACACATGGGTTAAAAGTATGTTAATTAGTTCACCATGGGCCTCATGTATCATGCATTTTACCGGTCGCAAACAGCCTGCTTGTGACCGATAAAATGCTTTTTGATTTGTAAGAATTCCAATTTGCTATTCGGTAACGTTACCAAAATGCAATTTGGAATTGCGAATACATACCGATTCGGTAATAGGAAGGGGCGTGTTCAGGGCGTCCCTTCCTAATACCAAATCGCAGTGGTATGTATGAATATTTTGTGACCGAAATGCGGTTGCAGAACATTCGCATTTTACCACCTACTTCAAGTAGGTAGTAACCCATTCACAAAGGAGAAGGGGTCCACAAGGGACCCCTGCCCCTTTGTGAATGTCCGTAAAAATGATTTTTAAGAGCAGGCAGTGGTCCCACGACCCATTAGGAAACACTAACTTAAACTTATGGAGTTTCATATATTTAAATAGTGATTACCTAATTGCGATTCACAGAGAATCGCAATTAGGTAATCGCTATTTGAAAAAATGATACATGTGGCCCCATATATTTTGTGGTTTAAATGCAGTTACAGCTGCACTGTAAATGTGGATCTTAAACGACGGTCATAGTTTGAAAAAAATAAATAGCAGCGAGATTGGAGGAGCGCCACCCTGTAAAAATAGGAAGATACATTAGTGAACAGGTGTTTTGCACTACTAAATGCCAACATAACTTTCCACTACCCCTCTAAATGCCAAGATAACTAAATAAAAGTTCAAAGAAATACCTATCACACTTATGTGGATAATACTTCAGTCGCACAGTTAGTAAAGCTAATCGTCTGCTCTTCATAGCAGATAGCACAAAGGTAAGGGTATTTCCGAACACCTCTATAGTCTGACAATACAAACAAACCCCTACTCACAGTGATAACGTAATATACAGAAAGTGAAAAGTGATGATAAAACCATATACATGTAACATGAATGGCTATTGAAGACCGAATCTATAACTATAAGCACTCTGAAAGATTCTGTTGTAATTTCTCCTTTAACTGGTGATGCACATATAGAATGTGAGTGCATCACCAGAACGCTGTGAATGTGGGGGGTGTTCTGGAGTTATGTATAGAGGCCGGTTGACTGTTGGCGTCTCCTCCGGTGGGTGCTAATAAATTAATGTTTAAGCCTCCTCCTGGTATTCCTCTTATAATTACAATACTGGCGACGAGTGAAGAAAGCACCCACCCATCCATATACCCTGCGTGCTAAGCAATGTATCGCAGCGCAACACATCAAGGTCAGTCTTTCGTGCATTTTTGATTGTTAATGTCCTCAAGATTTATGTTTTTTTTTACATTTATCAAGATTGAGCCTGGAGAGACTATAGTTTGACAAAAAGTAGCCAACAGCCGTTTGTCAAATATCAATTGTACCTGTTGGTTTTGCCATTACTGGAACCGGCATTATTTGAAAGAGCGACGCGTGATCTGCGCAAGGGCAGTCGCGTGGAACCGCCATCGTTTGGAAGAGCAGCGTATAGTGAGAGCGAGCAGCGCGCAAGGAGAGTCGCGCGAACCGCCACTGTTAAGAAGTGCAGTGTTTTGCCAGCGCGTGGTGCGCGAAGTGTTTTTTTTCCTCAACGCCCTCTATTCCTTCTGATGTTTACGGCGTGACGCAGCAGGCACATCACCTGACTCGCGTTGCACTCAACAACTAGTGCGGGTACAATACAGAAGACCGCACCGGCGTTTTTATTCCACTCTACAAGAATCGCCAAGATTCATTGCTCATTCCAGGTACAATTTATGCGTTTTTGTGCCTTTTTAAAGCGCAATTGTGTGTTTTGCAAGGATAAAAAGGAAACTGGGAAAAAGTGACTATACCACAGGTTTTTTTTCTCAAGTCCTTTTTTTTTTTAGAGAGATTTCATCTCTTTATTCTTTGATTTCTATGATCAAGCTGAACCGACTCTGGTCTACATGAAGGAGCTGACACTAGTCTGACAAGTTCACAATAATTCAACTGCACGATATTTTTTTTGTCTTAACTCGTTATTTTAACATGTTATGTTGGATTATTACTTTAGATTATTTTGTTTATTTTTTATCTTAATTTGTATTATTTGTTTGTTAGTTTACCTTTGCCTTTCAGCATGTCTCCGGCCAGCAGAATGAGCCAACCACCACAATTTTTATCTGAACGTGGTGAACCAGTTCTCCCTTGGAAAAAATGGAAACCTTTATTTGACTCTTATCTTATAGCCATTGGGAGATGAAAAGTTTTCTGCCACAAGGAAACAAGCTGTCTTACTTCACAATCTCGGAATTGAAGGCAGAAACATTTACAACAATCTAGATCCTGTACCTATTGGGAGAGGTGATGGGGAACCTGGTGACGTTTTTGAAATGAGTGTCCCACTTCTTCAAACCCATTTTGGGCCACGTCTCAATGTAGTCATGGAGAGACATAAGTTCTTCATGAGGACACAAGCTAAAGGTGAGAAAGTTGGCAAGTATGTGGCAGCCCTCAAATCTGTAGCTCAAACATGTGAATTTGAACAATTGACAGACTCACTCATTTGTGATCAACTTGTACATTGCACAAATGACACTAGAATTCAAGAGAAGTTATTGTCTAAAAACCCCAATTTGAAGGAGGCAATCAACATTGTGGAGAGCATTAAACATACAACTGATTGGGTTAAAGAAATGCGCAGCATGGTCTTACCACATGAGAATGTTGCAATTGTGAAGGGTTGTGATTCCGATTCCGATGGAACTGTTATGGGTGATCCATCATCTACTATCTGCAAAATTTCTGGGAAACAGGATAAAACTGTAAGGAAGAATGACAAACAGAAAGGAAATAATGACAGTTTTAGGAAGGATACTAAACTAAAATGACCCAGATGTGGTAGTCAAAACCATGGACCTAACTTTCCCAATTGTTTTTCGAGGAGTATGTTCTGTAGGAATTGCGGAAAGAAGGGACACTACGCACGCATGTGCAGAAACGCAAAAGTAAATCTGGTGGACTATTATATTTAAAGGGAGAGATACTGTTGGAAAAGTATATGTTGCCAGAAGAGGTGATGATTTGTTAGGATGGCGTCACCAAAGAGATTTGGGTATTATTTTGAATCCCAATGCACAAGAGCAAGTAATGTTAGTCACGCATTTGGGAAATGACAAAGATATCATTGATAAATATCCTGTTGTGTTCAGTGATAAATTGGGACTCCTTTCTGGTTTTAAACACAAAATAATTTTGAAGGCAAAAGCACAACCTGCAGTCCACAAGGTTAGGAAGGTGCCAAATCTTATGGTGGGACCTCTTCAAGAAGAGCTTAACAGATTACTTGCAATGGGGATCATTGAAGAAATCGAGTCCTCCGAATGGTTGGCTCCAATCATTTTGGCGCCCAAAGATAATGGCACTAAGATTAGGATGTGTGTTGACTTAAGAAGCTTGAACAATTGCATCTGGGTAGACAGGCAGCCGTTACCCAAAATAAAGGAAGCTCTCTCTAAACTGGGTGGTGCACGTATGTTCAGTGTAATGGACTTATCGTCTGCATACCATCAAGTCATGCTGCATGAGAAGTCCAGAGCCCTAACCTCTTTTGTCACACCTCTGGGTGCCTACAGATTCATCAGGATGCCTTTTTGTTTGGCATCTGCCGCTGCATGCTTCCAGAGGTTGATGAAAGAGGTTCTGGCTGGTATTGATTCGGTCTTGTTTTTTCAAGGCGATATACTTGTCCATGGTAAAGACAGAGCCAGCCATGATGTTACATTGTTCAAAGTACTATCCAGGTTGCAGGAACGCGTGCTCACTTTAAAGAGTGAAAAATGTACATTTAGAGTTGAGTCTGTGTCCTATTTAGGCCATTCTATTTCCAGCGAAGGGATCAGTCCCAAGATTGATTTAGTGGGAGCGATAGCTCAAGCTCCAGCTCCTACCAACAAAGACCAAGTCAGATCCTTTCTCGGTTTATCAGAGTCCTACTCCAAATTTATCAACAATTTTGCTAGTGTGGTACAACCTTTGAGACTTTTGCTTAAAAAGGGTGCAGAATTTGTATGGTGGGAAGACTGCACTCTTGCTTTCAATAGAGTCAAAAGTGATATTGTTAGCATGCCAACTTTGGGTCATTTTGACGTCACAAAGAAAACTGTCCTTACAACTGAAGCAAGTTTACGTGGGTTGGGTGCGGTTTTGTCCCAGATCATTGATGGTAATGAAAGAGTTATTGGTTTTGCCTCCCGTTCTCTCAAGGGGGCAGAGGAACGTTACTCAATGATAGAACGAGAGGCATTAGCTTGTGCATGGGCGATCAAACCATTTCAGGTTTTATCTCTGGGGTTTACCTTTTCTTGTTATATCATATCTGACCATAAACCTTTGGTCCACATGTTTGCCTGTAGAAATGCTGAGAGCACCACTCCCAGAAATAAGAGATGGTTGGAGGGACTTTGGGAGTACAATTTCACGGTGGAATATTTGCCTGGTCTGAAAAATATTCCTGCTAATTGTCTTTCCAGGATGCCACTTGACAAACTAGTCACCGTAAGTAATGAAGGATTGTTGCGTGGGTCAAAGAACCTGCTCTTAACAAAACTGAATGGGAAGCCAGTCTTGTTACGGACACTTCTAGGAAGATCGTTATGGATTATGTCGTGAATGGTTGGCCGGTTCTTGATCATGTTCCTCAGTGTGCCAGAGGATTTTGGAATGTACGTGATGAGTTGAGCATCGTTGATGGTGAGCTTTGTTGTGGTGAGAGATTTGTTCCCCCTTCAAGCATGCATGAAAAAATAATTAATCTGGCACATAAAGATCATCTCGGACGCAGCATGACTAAAGCCAGGGTCAGAGAAACTTATTGGTGGCCTGAAGTTGATCGCCAGGTAGAAGTTGTGGTTAGGGAATGTACCTCCTGTGCCAGCAATGATAAGTCAAGGAAAGTTAGTTCAGCACCACTTTCACCTGTTGCTTTGCTCGAGCGACCCTGGTCAAAGCTGGCTATAGACATTGTGGGACCCTTTGAAGTTCTTTCCCCCAGTGAGAGGTTTGTAGTGGTCCTGGTGGATTATACCTCTAAATGGGTTTCGGCTTGCTTTATGGCTTCTGTTGTAACCAAGAACATTATCGAATTTCTTAAGGATGCGTTTGCATGTGAAGGTATACCTGATGTTTTGGTAAGTGATAATGGTGTACAATTCACCTCTCAAGAGATGGAGATTTTTCTTAATGAGCTTTCTATTGCACATCACTGCACTGCTCTTTATGCACCTCAAGCAAACGGTTTGGTTGAAAGCATGAACAGGCTTTTGAGGGCTTGTGCTCAAGTTGCTGTTGAGTCTGGGTCAACTCTTAAGACCATTTTACGTGAAAACATGTGGGCTCACAGAAACACACCCAATTGTGTCACTGGTTGCTCACCTTTCATGAAACTCAAGGGCAGAGTGGCTGGTTCCAAACTTAACCCATTATGGTTAAGTGTGAGAGATCGGAACGTTACTATAAATGATCCTAGAGTGAAGAATTATCAAGCAAAATACAAACAAAGATATGATGCCAAGTTGAGTGTTTGCAACAGGACATGGAAGGTTGGTGATTTAGTGTATGTTAAAAAAGCTGTATGGTCCCCCAAAGGTGGAACCAAGTTTTACGGACCAAAACGCATTATCAAGGTCATGAAGAATGTGGTAACGTTGGATGATGGCAATACTTGGAGTATGTCTCGACTTTATGTAACAGGGAGGTGGGCACTAAGGTGGAGACTCAGTCGAGACATTTATTTCTCAAATCAACCTGAGTGCCAGTCTGAGTTTAACAGTCTTGACAAAAGAGTGAGGCGTTCTCCTTTATATCTCAATGATTACGTGTTGCATTAAGGCTAGTCCTTAACATTTATAGTTATGTTTTCCTTGTTATTTGCATTTTTTTTCCCTTATTACTCTTTAATGTGTTGGTTCCTTCCATGTTTTTTCCAAATCCTGATCCATTTCATATTTTTATTGTTCTTATTTTTTTCCTTATTAATGTGTTGAAGGGGGAGATGTGTTGTAATTTCTCCTTTAACCGGTGATGCACATATAGAATGTGAGTGCATCACAGAATGCTGTAAATGTGGGGGGGGGGGCTCCAGAAGTTATGTAGAGAGGCCGGTTGGCTGTTGGCGTCTCCTCCGGTGGGTGCTAATAAATTGATGTTTAAGCCTCCTCCCGGTATTCCTCTTATAATTACAATAGATTCCAACAAACAAGTAGATTTACTAAAGAAAAACAATTGTCCAGCACAGCTGTGCTCTGTTGCATTAGGGAGAGCAAGAGAGAGTCCAGAAATGACATGTATTTTTTAAAGTACAGGTGCTACTCTTCTCTTCTCCAGCGTTGGCACACAAACAGGCTGCCCAGTGCACACACCATGGTGCCAAGGTGCATATGTGATGTCTGGATTATGTTTAGTACTGAAAGCAGAGGTCTTACTAACCCATCACCCCAAGTGAAAAAAGCATACAGATGCTGGCACAGAAGAGTTTTTAATTTAATAATTTCAGTTCAGCCCATGACTTACAATGGGGGTCTACAGCTCCGCACCAAATTCTTCTCCTTTTCAATAGATCTTTGTCACCGTTTTGGAATGGAACTTCAATCAAAAACATCTCAATAAACATCATCAATTTAGTAATTTAGTTCAGTCAATAATGAGAGGTTTTGTATCAGTTTGAAAACCTTCATTTTTTAAAAGAGTTTAGTATATTGTTTTTGTCTTTTTATTCAAATTAGTATCAGATTCATCTGTTTACAGAAACATCAAGAAAATCATAGTTAGAGTCAATCAAGTAAAATTACAGTGTGTTCCATAAAGGAAATTAGGACCAGATGTACGACCTTTCAGTTTAGCGAGTCGCAAATTGCGCAGAATTGCGACTTGCAATTTGTGACTCGCTAAACTGAATGTACAACAGTATCTCAGACACGGTTTGCGATTCCCAATGGGGTCGCAAATTGCATGCCTCATCAATATTCATGAGGGAAGCGCAATTTGCGACCCCATTGGGATTGCCTAGCATTCACAGGGATGGTGGCCTGCTGGGGTCAGCAGACCACCATGTCTGTGACTGCTTTTTCAATAAAGCAGTTATTTTTTTTAAATGCAGCCCGTTTTCCTTAAAGGAAAATGGGATGCATTTAAAAAAGAAAAATGAAACTTTTCAGTTTAATTTTTTAAGGGCAGGCAGTGGTCCTTTGGACCACTGCCTGCTCTTAAAAAATATTTGAGCACCCATTCACAAAGGGGAAGGGGTCCCCTGGGAACCCCTACCCGTTTGCAAATGGTTTACCACCTACTTGAAGTAGGTGGTAAAATGCGAGTGTTTTGCGACCTCAAATGTGTTTGCAAAACAATAGTGCATTGCAGTCTGACTCGCTATTAGGAATGGACACCCTTGGCATGCCCCTTCCTAATACCGAGTCGCAAAACATATTTTGTGAGTCGCTAATAGGTGAGCGACTCGCAAAATATGGTTTGTACATGGGGCCGATCAATTTTGCTGTCGCAAATGGGCTGAATTCCCATTAGCGACCCCAAAAAATGGTTGTACATCTGCCCCCGACTCTCTAATCTACTCTAATTAGATTCTAACCTACCAGAATCCATAAAGAGTCCTTTTGCAAAAGAGCCAGGTTTAAAGGAGCATAAAATTAGAATCAAATTGAAGTTGAACTTCTCATGAAGAGTAGTTCTAGAAACTTGTCCAATTCTCTTTTCTTTAATCAGCATCAGTAAACAGTCATAGTAACAACTGTACAAAATTAAGCTAAGAAAATAGTCATAGCAGTAGCCATAACCAATAAAAATAGACATCCACAAAGTAGTAGGTGACAGAGATCCCCGACAACAGTAGCTCACAGCGAAGAGGGCAAAAGCGTGAAGGTAAAAAGGATGGTTGCAGAAGAATAGTCTGGACCAAACTGGGCAGCCTTAACTCTAACTAGGAACACGTATATTATAAAACCCAAAACATATGCAACAATACATGCTGTTTTTAGGTCATCTTAAGCCAATGAGGAAGGATCGTTTGATAGTCTGCTGCTTCTTCCTTCGTTCCCACAATAAATGAGCAAAGTTGACAAGATGCTATCTACAAGTGTTAACTTAGTTGCTAAACATTCATGTGCATTAGCTTCGCTCTAAGTTCCCACGGGAACCCTGCAGTCTAAAGTATTAGCTATTCAGTATTACACTGTGTGACAATGAACTATTCTAAAGCAGAAACATTCTAGTTGCAACCTATGATATTAAGGGCCAAATTATGAGTTTGGCGGTCCATAGGACAGCCAAAATCATGGTGGAGGTGCAGTGGTGGTTGGGGACTGCTGCAGCAGTGGTCCAACCTCCGTATTAGGAGCACGGCGGTCGGACCTCCATGGCACCGGCGCAACCATGAGGGATCCACTGTGGCACCACCAATCATATTACGAGTTTCCTCACTGCCACAGTTTTAATGGCAGTGAAGAAGCCATGAAAACTGTGTCGGTGAGGTAACAAAGTGCCTCAGGGCCAAGAGGTGCTTGCAGGGGGGCACATGTTATGCCCCCGTGTGTGCAGTCACCCTCTTTCCTGCATGGCATGGACTTTATATTCAATGCAGTGCAGGAGCGGGCTTTGGTGTTCCCATTGTGGTGCCATTTATTTAATAGGCACCACCTTGGGAACAGCAAATCAGCCTCCTACAGACCACAAGATGACTCATAATCTGGCAGGCAGTCGGCAGTCAAGTTTGGCAGTCCTGGAGGGGGTCGCTAGCGTGGCGGCCCGCTCCAGGACAGCCAAACTTGTAGTCAGGCCCTAAGTCATGAGATTCACATCTTCATGAAAACATTATTGGTTTAATATACCATTCAGCATTCAGCATTGTGAATATGTGGCAGCTAGAAACTATCTAAATACAATGAGAACATGTAACTTAGGAAAAGAAAGAATACTTTTTAAAGTCAGCACATTCTACAGAGATGACACATTTAAGTGAGAATCAGTTATCAAGCAATATTGCATTGTTGAGCATTTGCTAAAAGAATTTATTAATTAAAGAAGAAAATTAATTGAAAGGTAGAAAGTGGAAGAGGCCTAGCAGTGATTACGATAGAAATTAGTGCTTACTGCAAAAATCATGATGCACGTTAATTTTGCACATTAAAGAAAACTTAATTTCCTACGTTTCATCCTATTAAGGATTTTCATGTTTTTGTCTAATGTAAAATGTGGCATTTGTTTAAGTTAAAAGCCTTCTGCTCTATCACACACGAGAGGGCACCATCATTTACCCTAGAACAATAGTCCATCAAGCTAGAGGCTGAGATCAAAAGGCTTGATGGTACAAAGGTAAGGAAATCAGTTAACAAACAAAAGTCACAAACTCAACGGTTTTTAAGACATGAAAACAAGGGCCAATCTACAATTCAGGTGGCCAGCTATGATTAAAGAGTGCTTAAACAGCATAAGCCATGCCTGCACTTCATGAATTGTGGGCAACCAGACCATTCACCAACCCAAGGTGGCAGTCAGTAATGCCTGGCTGTGGGAGTACTCCAAAGTTTTTGCTCAGGCTTCTAGACTCTTACGTTGTGGTATGGTAAATCAAACTATTCTCATAATAATTAGCTCAAAATGAGCCATTCCAGAATGTGTTTGACAAGAAAATTGGTATCTCTGCTAGGAAACATGTTTATCAAACTGACTGTACTCCCAATTTTCAAATGACATTTGGGTAAATATTTACCGTGCCAAATTAGAATAACTAATACACCAGGTAATCCCTGGATCAGATTTTAGACAACACGTTCATTAGAGCTTGATCTCAAGAGGATATTCTTTTGTTTTTGATTGTAAATACTATAGATAGAAAGGTGTACAGATTTTCCTGACTTGACACAATTGTTCCAGCCATTCAGTGATTGCACATGGGTGTTGCTTTGTTTTGATGGAGAAAGCAGAAAAAACTTTTGTAACTCTGAAAAAGACTTTTACCAAGGACTTTGGGCCATATGTACAAAATATAGCGAATGCAATTTCCAAATTGCAATTCTTACCGATTAATCAATCAATCAATCAATCAGGGGAATTGTAAGTGCGCTACTCACCTGTGGGGGTCTCAAGGTGCTGGGGGTGGGGGGTAAGCAGCTCCGTTCAGTGGAAAAGCCAGGTCTTGAGCATCTTCCTGAAGATGTTCAGAGAGGGTGCGCGTCTGATGGCGATCGGGAGCTCGTTCCAGTTCTTGGCCGCGATGTAGATGAAGGTTTTTCCACCAGTTCTGGCTCTGTGGATGCACGGGGTTTCGGCGAGGGTGAGGTCGGTGGATCCGAGGGTTCTCTTGGGTACGTGGAAGGAGATTCTCTCGTTGAGGTATTGGGGTCCGGTGTTGTGGAGGCATTTGTAGGCGTGGGTGAGTATCTTGAAAGTGACTCTCTTCTCAACGGGGAGCCAGTGGAGGTTCCGTAGGTGTTGGGTGGTGTGCTCCTGTCGAGGAATGCCGAGGACGAGTCTGGCTGCGGTGCTCTGTATGGTCTGGAGCTTGCGGAGCAGAGACTTGTTGATCCCGGCATAGAGGGCGTTTCCGTAGTCCAGTCTGCTGGTTATGAGTGCGTGGATGACGGCCTTCCTTGATTCAGGGGGGATCCACTTGAAGGTTTTTCAGAGGATTCGGAGGGTGTTGAAACAGCTGGAGGCGACGGCGTTGTCCTGTTGGGTCATGGAGAGGAGGAGTCGAGTACGATGCCGAGGTTTCGGGTGTGGTTCATGGGGGTGGGGGGGCTGCCGATGGCGGTGGGCCAGCAGATGTTGTCCCATCCTGAGGGGGAGGGTCCGAGGACGAGGACTTCTGTCTTCTCCGAGTTGAGCTTCAGGCAGTTTCTGCTCATCCAGGATGCAACATCCTTCATTCCTTCCTGGAAGTTGAGTCTGGTGGTGATTGGGTCCTTGGTGAGGGAGAGGATGAGCTGGGTGTCGTCGGCGTAGGGTACTATGCTGAGTCTGTGCTGTCTGACGATGGCAGCGAGGGGGGCCATGTAGATGTTGAAGAGCGTGGGGCTGAGTGATGAGCCTTGGGGCACTCCGCAGTTGATTTCCGTGGGTTCGGAGAGGAAAGGTGGCATGCTAATTCTTTGGGTTCTGCTGGTGAGGAAGGAGTGGATCCAGTCGAGGGTCGCTCCTTGTATGCCGGCGTCGTGAAGTCTGGCGGTGAGTGTGCGGTGGGAGATGGTGTTGAACGCTGCAGAGAGGTCGAGTAGGATCAGGGCTGCTGTGTGTCCTCGGTCGAGGAGGGTGTGGATGTCGTCTGTGGTGGCGGGTAGAGCGGTTTCGGTGCTGTGGTTGCTGCGGAATCTGGATTCGGAGGGGTCGAGGATGGAGTTTTCTTTGATGAATTTGGTTAGTTGTTCATTGACGGTCTTCTCTGTGACTTTGGACGCGAAGGGGAGGAGGGAGATGGGTCGGTAGTTCTTGAGGTCGGTGGGGTCTACTGAGGGCTTCTTGAGCAGGGGTCTGACTTCTGCTCGTTTCCAGTAGTCGGGAAATATGCTGGTCTTGAAGGTGGTGTTGATGATGCGTCGTAGTTCGGGAGCGATGGAGGTGGCGGCTCTGTGGAAAATGTGCGGGGGGCAGGGGTCTGTGGGGGCTCCTGAGTGGATGCCTTTCATGGTCGAAGTGGTGTCTTCGGTGGTGACTGGGGTCCAGGAGGAGATAGTGGGCTGGATGGCGTTGCTGGAGAAGGAAGTGGTTTCGGAGTTGTCTGGTCGTTGAAGTTGTCGTAGAGTCCCTTGATTTTTAGATGGAAGTAGGATCCGAGCTTGTTGCAGAGGTCCTGGGAGGGGGTGATGTCTGTGGTTTCGCTGGTGGGCTTTGTGAATTCCTGGATGACGCTGAAGAGTTGCTTGGAGTTGCAGGCGTTGGCGAGGATCTTGTTTTGAATGAAGGTCCTTTTGGTGGATCTGATGCATTGGTGGTATTCCGTCATGGCATTTTTGTAGGTGGTGCAATCTTCTGATGTTTTGCTGTTTCTCCAGTTCTTCTCGAGACGTCTGCAGGTGCGTCTGGATTCTTGGAGGTCGGCAGTGAACCAGGTGGCTTTCCTGGGGCGATGTCTGTCGGGGTTGAGTAGGGTTGCAAGCTTGTCTGCACAGTTGGAGATCCATCTGTGGAGTCCTTTGGCTGCGAGGTTGGCGTCGGTCGAGGAGGTGGGGGCGTCGCGGTTGAGGGTGGAGTTGAGTTGTTCCTCAGTGACTTTGCTCCAGTTCCTTCGTGGGGGGCGCGGTGCAGGTTTGGGTGGCGTGGGTTTGTCGACGTGGAAGTGTACGCAGTGGTGGTCTGTCCATGAGGGCTGCGTGGTGTGGCTGAAGTGGATGTTGTTACCTCCTGCGAAGATGGGGTCGAGGGTGAGTCCTGCCATGTGGGTGGGCGTGGTGACGAGCTGTTTCAGTCCAATGTTGGCGAGGTTGTCCAGGAGGGTGGTGGAGTTTGGGTCGCTGGGGTTGTCGAGGTGGAAGTTCAGGTCTCTGACGAGTATGTAGTCCATGGAGGCGATGGCGTGGGGTGCGATGAGGTCGGCGACAGTAGTGGCGAACGAAGCGCCGGGTCTGGGGGTCTGTAGGCGAGGGTGCCCTGGAGTGTGGTTCTAGGGCTGGTTGGGATCTGGAAGTGAAGGTGTTCTGTGGCGGGGAAGGAGTCCTTCGTGGTGGAGGTGGAGAGTCGGAGGGAGCTCCTATGTACGATGGCAAGATCTCCTCCTGGGCGGTTGGGGCGGTCCTTCCTCTGGATCTTGTATCCGTTGGGGATGGCTGTGGCGATGTTGGGGGCAGAGGAGGCGTTGGCCCAGGTTTTTGTAAAGAAGGCGACGACTGGTGAGAGGGTGTCGAGGAGGTCCCAGATCTCTACGGCGTGTCTGTGCAGGGAGCGCACGTTGAGGAGGATGAACCTCAGGGCTTCAGAGGTGTTGGCGTTCAGTGCGGGGGCCATGGGGGTGCGGTTGGAGGTGAAGGATTGGCGGCAGTGATGTCAGGAGAACTGGCTGTCGGTGGTTAACAAGTAGGAAATCGCAACTCCTAATGTACAAAAACATACAAATGTTAAAAAGCGTTACTAGCGGATCGCAAATCAACCTACTAATGAATATTAATGAAGTTGATTGCAGTTTTCGACCCATTAGGTATTTCAACCATCACAAGTATGGTGGCCTCCTAGGGTCAGTAGACCATCATGTCTGTGACTGGTTTTAATAAGACAATCTTTTTTTTAAATGCAGCCCATTTTCCATAAGGAAAACAGGATTTTTTTTTTAAGGATTTTTTTAATGTTTTTATTTTTCATTTTTAACGAGTAGGTATCCACATAAAAATATTTGTTTCAACATTCTCAAAGGGAAAGGGGTTATCACCACATTTGAGGTGTTGGTAAAAAAGGAAAGTTTTGAAACCGTAAGTCGGTCACAAAACATTCATATTCAGCACTGAAATTTGGTATTTGGAAGGTACACCTTAAACACTCCCCTTCCTTATACCGCATCGCTAACCACAAATTGCTGATTCTATGAAAGAACCATGCATGCCTTTACCACTCATGCCTTAACAAAGCGGGCATTACAACTAATGTGTTATTACCACTCATTCCTGTAGCACGCAAGTCATTACAACGGAAGCGCTATACTTTGGAATAGTATAATTTACTATTTAAACTCCAGTCTGTGTATCTTTGGTGTCCTGTCCCTTTGGTAAGGAGGACCCCTCTCTTATTTTTGTGTATCTTAAAACCAGTCCAACACCACATTCCCTAGAGCAAGTAATTGTATCAACTTGCGTGCTAAAGGAACACGTGTTAACGAAACAGCCGTTGTAGGGCCCATGCTATAAAGGTATTGCGTGGTTTGGTCTACTTGGTAAACGATGTTTTCCCAAATAGGGATTCAGTAACATGTTACCGAATCGCAATTTGTGCTTTCTACATGTGAAAAAGCATTTTTGTCGTTGGAATCGGCCAGATTCTGTGAACTGTGTCATTTACAACTGCAAAAATACGTTTGTACATATAGGGCCTTTTTATGATGCGGCTCAGAAAGGCTCCGAGCCTTTCCAGGCCGCATCACGGTTTAATTTCCGACCACCCCGTTACAATGCTGGTAGTCGGAATTAAACCTGCCGGTCATTACGGCTGGCTTCGACGGGCTCAAGGAGCCCGTCGGGCAGTCGGAGGCCGGCCAGTAATCCCAAAAGACGGCCTTTCCGCCCTTGGGATTACGATACTCGGTCTCAGGTAGTCTTTCCATGTCAGACTTTCCGACATGGACGGCCTGTCGGAGAGCATGTATGGGGGCCTTGTGGGATGGCAGGCCAGATAAACAGATGCGGAGGCTAGATGTATTTCTTAATGGTGATGTTTTTATTGGAGTTCTTGAGTTCTCAGTTATAAGTGGGATTCCGTGAGATATTTCGGTCCTTCGTCCTCCTTCCAGGGGTCTTGCTTCCTCCGTCCTGCCTTCTTCTAGGTAGGGGTTTTCCCCAGAGGCTCGGAAAGGAGAAGAGAAAGGAGCAGTCAGTAGCTGAGCTTTGTACGGGAAAGAGAATTGTGCACCCTTCACCTCACCCGTTCGGTGTAGCAGGGAAAAGAATGTGGGATTTTCCAACTAAAGTAAATAAGAAAAGAATAACCACGGAATGCCTCTTCCGGGGTGTGTATTCTGAACTGGTTATCACTCTGGCTTCCTTTAATATCAGGAACACCAATTATCTGAGTGGGGTTGACGGCGGGCACTTCGTGTATCCCGTCCTTGTCTCTTACTTCGTGCTTTCAATCAGGGATGTGAGGGGTCTCTCGGAGCATGCAAAGTGAGGGTCGTAAACAAACCATGCCAGGTGCCCATTCCGTTCGTGCTCCCCTCCTCCCGATGTGCTTGTTCTCGCGCAGCTACCCACCCGTCCCGTCAGCACTTACCCGCTCCGCCGCAACTCTCCTGAGTTGCGCCCGCTCTTCCGCATCCTCCGGAGGACACCACCACTCCTCGCTCCACCACTCGCCTTCTTCCTCCGTTTCGGCTTCCTCTCGCGGTCCTTCTTCGCTCTCTCTCTGTAGGTCAGCTTCGGTTGCGTTGTCTCTGTCTCTTCTACTTGGTTCCGGCTCTCTCCCCGTGGTCTCTGTCCAGTCCTTTTTCTCTTTCTCACCAAGGGTCCTTCCAGGGTCAGCTCCACTTCCTGGTGCAGGGTTCAACCAATGCCTCTCCCCCCTGTGCCGACACATGATACAGAGGAGGGGTTATTTCTCGATACTGGATGGGTTCCTTGTTTTGTATCCGGGTCATATCCTGCCTTTGACAGCCGAATCGTGAACCTGTATCCGGGCTTGTGGGTACGTTTCGGGGACCGGGTTGGAGAATCTCACATACCCCTTCCCTAGCTGTCTTTCTAGTAGTATTGTTTTCCTGTGGATATCTGGATAGAAAATCCACGTTGACTTGATCTATCCCTTTTCCATGTTGGGTGTGAAACCGATAGGGCTGTAGGGCCAGGAACCATCTTAGTACCCTCTCGTTATTGCCTTTATTACGGGCTAACCATTCAAGGGGGGGATGACCAGTGAATAATACGAATTCTCGTCCCTCCAAATAGTAACGCAAGGTGTTGATGGCCCATTTGATGGATAGTGCTTCTTTTTCTATGACGGCATAGTTTTTTTCTCTTGGAAACAGTTTACGGCTTATAAATAAGATGGGTTTTTCTTCTCCTTGGGGTGTCTTTTGGGATAACACCGCCCCAAGACCCCTGTCTGAGGCATCGGTTTGCAGGATAAACGGACGTGAATAGTCCTGGCTGGATAGGACAGGTTTGGAAGTTAGCGATTTTTTCAATGACTCAAAGGCTTGGAGTAGAACATGAGAGGGATGCCGCAATATGGCCTCTGTTTTTATGGATTTCTGTAATAAATCCGTCAGAGGGGCAGCTGTTTGGGAAAAGTTATGGATGAACCTACGGTAATAACCTAGAATACCCAAAAAGGCTCTGAGATCGCGTTTTGTCTTGGGAAAAGGTATCTGGGAAATAGCCGTTACCTTGTTACTCTGGGGTTTGACAACTCCTTCCCCCAACAAATACCCGATACCGGACCGTCTGGGCAGCTAGGTGGCTTTTTGCAGGGTTGATCTTTAGACCGTGAAACCCAAAGGCTTCTATCACTGCATATAAGTGTTCTAAGTGTTGGTCCCACGTGTCACTATAAATGATGATGTCATCTGTATAGGCCACTGAGTATTTTTCATGTGGTTGGAGTATTAGGTTCATAGCTCTCTGAAAGGTTGCTGGGGCTCCGTGCAACCCGAAAGGTAACACAGTAAATTGGTATAGCCCATCCGGGGTGGAAAAGGCCGTTTTCTCCTTATCCTGGTCTCTAAGTGGGATTTGCCAGTACCCTTTGCTCAAATCCAGGGTGGTGATGTACTTTGCCTTTCCCATTCGTTCGATCATCTCGTCAACCCTAGGTAAGGGATAGGAGTTGAATTCTGATATTTTATTGACTTCTCTGAAGTCTATACAGAAACGCACCGATCCATCGGGTTTCGAAACCAGGACAATAGGCGAACTCCATTCGCTCACGGAGGGTTCTATGATGCCCATATGCAGCATTTGTTGAACCTCCTCTTTGATGGTTGTTCTGCGTGCCTCAGGTATCCTGTAAGGCCTAAGGCATACCTTTTTCCCAGGAAGGGTTTTATAGAGTGTTTCAGTAAGGACGTTTTACCTGGGAAAAGAGAAAACACCTCTCTCAATGAGTGGAGTTTTTCTATCAGGTTCTGTTTTAAGGGGGAAGATAGGTCTGTATCTATACATTGGTCAAACAATGGTGCCTGTCCAGACGCTATCCCCACTAACACCGGAACAGGACCCTCCCATTTCTTTAGCAGATTTATATGGTCTATTTGGGGTACACCCCGGGTGGGGTCGAGTTTGATCCGATAGGTGACAGGAGTCACCTTATCAAGCACTGTATAGGGGCCCTGCCACTGGCCTAACAGCTTATGATCAGATGATGCCATCATCAGCAGTACCGTATCCCCTACATTGAAGGACCGCTCTATGGCTTTCTTGTTGTATTGGGCTTTTTGGGCTGTCTGTGCCTCTTCCATGTTATTTCGGACGATGGTCCGAAGTTGGCCCAAATGGGTTTTAAGGTTTGACACGTACTCCACTAGGGGTTTGGTTCCGCCATTCTCGCTCTCCCATGCTTCGTGTGCCATCTCTAATAAAGAACGGGATTGTCGGCCGTACAACAGCTCAAAAGGAGAGTAGCCTGTACTTTTCTGTACCTTACACCGGATGGCAAATAATGCTAGGGGCAGCATCTCCTGGTTGCCAGAGCTAGAAGTTTTTTTAGGGTGCTTTTTAAGGTGGCGTTGTACCGTTCTACCAACCCATCTGTTTGTGCATGGTACGCAGCCGTGCGGATCTGTTTGATGCCTAAATGTGCACATACTTGTCTCATTAATATAGAGACGAACGGGGTACCCTGGTCGGTTAAGATTTCCTTCGGGAACCCCACCTGTGAAAATATGTTAACCATGGCTTTGGCAATATAGGAAGCATTAGGGTGACGTAAGGCTACCGCTTTGGGGAAAGGGTGGCGTAATCGACTAGGACTAACACATAGCGACACCCGCTTTGGGAGGGTAACAAGGGACCTATGATGTCCATGCCTACTCGTAAAAAAGGGCTCATCTATGATGGGGAGTGGACGAAGGGGCACTCGGGTAGGCCTAGGTCGGCTGTTTTTCTGGCAGATGGGACACTCATGGCAATATGATTTTACCTGCTGATATATCCCTGGCCAATAGAACCTCCCCAAGATAGCTTTCTCTGTTTTTTCGTTAGTGAAATGTCCACCCAAGAGATGACTATGTGCTAAGTAGAGGACTTTCTCACGAAATGGCCCTGGTACCAATAGCTGGGGATGTTGTGTGGGGCCCCCCTTTCTGTATAACAACCCATTCTTTATATAAAAGTAGGGACCTACTTTAAGGGGGTCTTCCTGCTCTATTGCACTATTCCAAGCCTCCTGCAGAACAGGGTCTTCTCTTTGAGCAGCATGGATATTCCTGTCTGTTTCCCAGGGGGTTTCTTCTCTTAGAACCGGAAAAACCTGGACAGGATTCTTCTTCTCTTCTCGTCTTTGTTTCCGGCTGTTCCTAGCCTTTGAGGGAGGCCATTCCGGGTTTTCGTCTCAAGAAAAAGGAGCGGTATCCCACCATTTTACTTCCTCGTCCTGCATTTCTTTGAGTAACCTGGTCAGGTCCGGATAATCGTTCCCGATTATTAATTGTTCTGGCAATCGTAGAGAGGAAGCTGGATGAGCCCTGTGTTGAAGGCTTACATCGGTGGTAGGGTATTACTTTTTGTCTCCATGTACACATTGGATGGTCACGACCCCAGTAGTATGTTTGATACCCTGTTTCAGGTCTTGGGGTCGTAGGACGCTCTGGAAGCACCCAGTATCCACCAGGGCAGAGACCGATTGTCTGTTTATGGAAAGTCGACAGTGATAGGGGGGTGTTTTTTTCTCGGGGGGGAACAGTAGTAGTTCCGTACTACGCCAATCTCCATAGGCTCTTCTTTCTGTGGGCAGAATCTTGCTATTTGTCCTATACCACCACAGTGAAAACACTGTGGTCCAGCCATTGGTGCTCTGAGTATAGGCGTACCGGGTATCACTGTGACCGGATCAGGTTTCCGCACGATCGGGGGTCGGGGTGGACGATGACCCCCACTTCCTCCAGATCACCAGGGCATCTCTTTTCGGCCCCTCTGTATTTCCTGGGCTCTGCTGTAGGCACTGGCTATCTCAACGGCTGACTCTAGGGTGAGACGGGCATGTTGTCGAACCCACTTCTGTATTGGGGGATGAAGGGATGATAGGTATTGTTCTAGATAGATTCTGGCCATTATTTCTTTCTTGGTGGAGGTTGTAGGTTTCAGCCACCGGTCGGCCATGTCCTTGACTCGAAAGTACAATGCCCTAGGTGTCTCTTGAGGCCCCTCCTTAATCTGTCTGAGTTTCATCCTATACGTCTCGTCATCGACACCCAACCTTTCCAATATGCACTGTTTAATGTCCGCATAAGGGGTTACTCCTTGCAGGTTTGCTGCCTGGTAGGTGGCCTGTAGGTCTCCGGATAATAACAGACCCAAGTATTGTCCCCATTTGTCTGTGGGCCAGGCTGCTGCCATTGCCATCCGTTCGAAGTTGTTAAAAAAATAGTCAGGATCTTCTCCGCTCACATACCTCTGCATGACAACAGAGGGTAGAGAGGTAGGCCCCCTCTGGTGCCCCATGGCCTCAACCAGTTTTTCCATGGCGGTTTCTTGTGTCTGGCTTTGGCCTTCCAAAACCTGCTAGAGCTTTCCCTGATCCTCCTCGACCACCGTCAAAAAACGCTCCATGACCCTTTCCAGGCTTCCCTGGCTCTCTGCCATCTTGGTAATCACGGCCTCCACGTCTTCCAACGATCCCATTTCTGACACCACCTGTGGGAGGGCAGGCCAGATAAACAGACGCGGAGGCTAGATGTATTTCTTAATGGTGATGTTTTTATTGGAGTTCTTGAGTTCTCAGTTATAAGTGGGATTCCGTGAGATATTTCGGTCCTTCGTCCTCCTTCCAGGGGTCTTGCTTCCTCCGTCCTGCCTTCTTCTAGGTAGGGGTTTTCCCCAGAGGCTCGGAAAGGAGAAGAGAAAGGAGCAGTCAGTAGCTGAGCTTTGTACGGGAAAGAGAATCATGCACCCTTCACCTCACCCGTTCGGTGTAGCAGGGAAAAGAATGTGGGATTTTCCAACTAAAGTAAATAAGAAAAGAATAACCACGGAATGCCTCTTCCGGGGTGTGTATTCTGAACTGATTATGACTCTGGCTTCCTTTAATATCAGGAACACCAATTATCTGAGTGGGGTTGATGGCGGGCACTTTGTGTATCCCGTCCTTGTCTCTTACTTCGTGCTTTCAATCAGGGATGTGAGGGGTCTCTCGGAGCATGCACAGTGAGGGTCGTAAACAAACCATGCCAGGTGCCCATTCCGTTCGTGCTCCCCTCCTCCCGACATGCTTGTTCTCGCGCAGCTACCCACCCGTCCCGTCAGCACTTACCCGCTCTGCCGCAACTCTCCTGAGTTGCGGCCGCTCTTCTGCATCCTCCGGAGGACACCACCACTCCTCGCTCCACCGCTCGCCTTCTTCCTCGGTTTCGGCTTCCTCTTGCGGTCCTTCTTCGGGCTCTCTCTGTAGGTCAGCTTCGGTCGCGTTGTCTCCTTCTTTTCAACTTGCTTCCGGCTCTCTCCCCGTGGTCTCTGTCCCATCCTTTTTCTATTTCTCCCCAAGTGTCCTTTCGGGGTCAGCTCCACCTCCTGGTGCAGGGTTCAACCAATGCCTCTCCCCTTGTGACGACACATGATACGGAGGAGGGGTTATTTCTTGATACTGGATGGGTTCTTTGTTTTGTATCCGGGCATATCCTGCCTTTGACAGCCGGATCGTGGCCCTGTACCTGGGCGTGTGGGTACGTTTCGGGGACCGGGTTGGAGTATCTCACAGGCCTCTAGTAGGGCCCTGTTGCCTCTGCGGCGTCCAGTTGCGGGCCGAGGGGGCACCTATGCCTGTTCCTCCCTGCACCTTGTGGCAGGCACCCTGAGGTGCCTGCCACACGGTGCAGGGATGAACACAGACTCCTATTCCTCTCTGTGAGGTTGTGTTCCGGCCGGTATATGGTCACAACACAAGCTCCCATAGGGGATTGGGAGTATGCGACCGAACAGTGTTCGGTCGCATCAAGATTAGGTGGTCAGGACCGCCGACCTGAGGATGGTCGGTCCCATTTCCGTGGGCGGACGTGAGATGACAGCAACCAGAGACGTCACCAAGGGAGGCGGCTGGAGACAAGGCCAGCCCTGGATGCTGGGAATGGCAGAGGCGGAGAGAGCAGGGCAAAGGGGCCCTGAAGCCTGATCCTGAAGTAATGGCGCAGGAGAGAAAGGCAGTCTTGGAGAGCCTGGCGGGCAAGCAATTGCCCGGGGGAGCTGACTGATCCAACGCAATCCGCCTTCCTTACGGCCGGGGCACACAATAGATGCTATCTGGGGCCATGGGTGAGTAGATCTCTAAGGAGACTTCAGACCTCCTAGCACCCTCACCTCAGGTTTTCTCTTCGGCGGGCGTAGACTGCTCTAATGGGTCTCTTCCCTCCAGAGACTTTGATTCTGACTTTGGGGAGTTGTTTTTTTGGGTTTATAATTTATACATGTAGGTTTAAATTGTACCACTATGTCGCACTAACGGTGGGTGTGGCTACCAGGGAGAAGGGGATGCTACCTTCCCACTTTATGCCACTGGGACCTCGATACTCTCACATATCACAGTTTGCCGATTGACAGGGAGGCCAACACTTCATAGCATGATTACTGGCTTTCACAATGTCTACGGGTGACACCTTAAAGATCATCTCCCTAAATGTTAAAGGGCTAAACAATCCAGTCAAATGCAAAGCTGTTAAGTCGGCCCTTCATTTCCAGCAGTTTAGGACCTATCGAACCTTTAAAGGCGTGCAAAAAAAGAATAGCCACCCCCACTGCCTTGCGCCCTGAGGAGGAGAACAGTTATTGCCGGAAGGATCTAGATTTAAGCCACCTGGAGAGACAAACGGCTAGTCTCGCAGCTGTACGTTCTGCTCCAACCTAACTTGTCGGAGGATAAATCTCCTTCCAGATGTGGTGGGAGGCTGAAATAGGCCGTCCGCTCTCCCCAAACGATTGACACGACATCTATCACCGAGCCCGGCACACCACCTATAACATGGCCAGCACAGAAACGGCGGTCAAACTCACTTCCTATTGGTACCTCACACTGGTGTGTCTCCACCGGGGGAACCCGGCCCTCAGCGACACCTGTTGGAGGCAGTGCGGGGTGAAAGGCACGCTAACCCACATACTATGGGAATGTCTGGGGTTCACAGCTTTCTTGGAGAAGGTGTTGGACGATATTGATTCCCACTTTTCCACTCAACTTCCCAGATGCCCTGCATATATTCTACTGGTATTGCCCACCCCCTTACATACCCCCTCTCATCTCGCAGAGGGCGCCAGATTAGCATAGCGCTCAGGGCCGCACATCAAACTGTCTTAGCCCTATAGGGAACAACCACTGCCCCAACCCACATAGCCTGGCTGTGGCGTCTCTGGGACATACTGGGGATGGAGAAACTTATACTCACACTAACAGCGCAAGGCGATACATTCTGAACTATTTGGCGCCCTGTCATACCCCTTTTGACGAAGGAAGTTTGGGAGCTGACCTGTCCTCGGTATTTACTGTTAATACGACTTGCAGACCCCGCAGACACCTAGAGGACCGAACCTCTCAGGAGAATATTGCAATGGCACCACTACCATACATTACATAGAAAGTGGTACAGGGGGTCGAGGGAGAGGATGGGGGTTTGAGAAGGGGGGCTTGTTGATTTCTCTTTTGTCCCAATTTCCCTTTCCCTTCCTGTTATGGGGGTTAATATTGCATTAACATACTATGCATTTATTCCATGCAGTGTATTGTTATCTTACCAGGCAAATGTGACAATAAAACAGATTGTGACAATGAAACAGATTTAAACCTAAAGCCTGGATCTCCAGGTCGTGCTTAATGCTCGTGTATAGTGAAACAACGTCTAAAGTTACTAAAGTCATGTTCTGTTCCCATATTATATCAGCCAATAGGTTCAAGATGTGTTTTGTGTCCTCTATGTGTGATGGTAAATTGGGCACTATTGGTTGTAGAAAAATATCCACATATTCTGAAAGTCATTTCGGTAGGTCCCCCTATGTTAGATATTATTGGTCTAACCGGTGGGAAAGGGAGATTCTTATGTATTTTCGGAAGGGTGTAAGAGCAACATTAAGTTTACGTATCAACACAGCACACAAAGACTGGTATTTGTAGAACTTTACATAGAGAAGGACAGGATACACAGCAAATTGTACCGCAAGCCAAACTCCTGCAATGCATTACTTCCTGCTAGCAGCTGCCATCCCAAACACCAGATCAATGCCATTCCATATGGAGAGTTGGTACGTGCACAACGTAATTGCAGTCATGAGGTGGAGTTTCAGAACTGCGTAACTGATATGAACTCCAGATTCACTATTAGAGGTTACAATAAGAACATACTAATGAAAGATAACCAAAGAATATCCAAGATACAGAGAACGGATACATTGAAAGACAAAGGGAGAAAACAAGACAACACAAACAAGATACACATGGTGACTGACTATTGCAATAGCTCAAAAACACTGACACGAATCATGGGTAAACATTGGCACATCTTCCAGGCGGATAAAAGTTGTGAAGGATTTATCTCAAATAAACCTGATTTCACCTTTCGTAAGGAATTTCTCTAAGAAATGTGTTGAGTCCCAACTACCAGACTCACACTCTACAACCACATTGGTTGCAGGAACACACACAAGGCTTTTTTAAATGTGGCCATTGTGTTACTTGCAAATGGGCTGCAGACAAAAAGAAGGAGTTTGAAGGACCAATCAACATAGATTTGAGATTACATCAAACATCAACTGCAACACTAAATATGTGATATATGCAATTGTATGTAAGTGTAATTTAAGATATGTAGGCAGTACAATAAGGGCTCTCCGAGATAGAATAAACGAACATATGAGAGCTGTCATACAGAATGACATTAGATACCCCATAGCGGCACACATTGTAAATTGTGACAAACAAAGGGCACACAGATCTTTCTTTCACCATTCTAAGAAAGGAAGCTATGTGGATATTATGCTTGAGATGTGTTGAAATGGGTCTTAACATAGCTCATGAGCTTCAGTATGTTCTGGGTGAATAGAGTCTCTAAGAAATAAATAAAACTTATGTCTGTGCTAAAAGATTGTGATGTTTAAAAAATTATGTTAAAAAATATGTGACTTAAGGATGTTCATTGCCGCTGCTATTTTGATACATGTCAATTCAACTATGTAATGTAATGAATACTTGAGGATTCGTACAGGCCGACTGTCTGAACTTATGCAGATGCTGGGTACCTGCACACGTCATGGTAAACATGCACCATATTTTTAATTCGCCCATTACATACAAACACATAATTGGAAAATGTTTATCCTGAAATTAGCTTTGATATTGTAGGGGACACTACATTATAGTGTCAAATCATTTGAAGAATAACTGAGAGGATTAACATCCTTTGAAACGCGTACTGGGCTTCAATGACAGCACTTACTGGTGGCCATTCAAAGATGCCGACTATAGCTGTGGAAAAATAAATAGACATGGTCAGCATTATGGAGACAATACATACGGGCCTCTTTTTCCGCTAGCACCTTTGGCCTTAAAATTATGGTTTACATCATAGGTTAGACATGTATAGTCGACATTACCAAACATAGTTTTCGGGTGATAAGGAACAGAGAAACGAATTTCAACACTGTTTCAAAATGGCAACCATGGAAACGTAGATGTTACATGGTTAGTCCACTTTTTATTGCCATGCTCCTTCCCATAAAAAAGGCAGAGTCACTGGGGGGAACTGTCAAATCGTTCTCGCTGGGACGACGGGAGGCTGCACGAGCAAACACTTGGGTAAGATTTCTGAACTTCCCTTGCAGATTAGGGAGGTTGATAGGTTAGAGAGGCATACATCTAGGACTTAGCCCTGACCATTTCAATCTTATTAACATTTTCAGAAGGAGGTAAAACGGATGACAACAAATAATAAGGGATAATACTGACACGATTGGGTGAGAAAAACTAACAAGGATAAGGAAGCATTTGGGGAAACCGGGACGGAATTACAACTGGTTAAAAGGTAGCAGCATGGACCGCACCGACCGAACGATATAGTATGCTAGTAGGATTTACATAACAAATTATGGCCCGTTGACTGACAAAAACTTTGCCTGTACTTAATATATTTCAGATAACACTAACCATACCGACGAAAAAGGTATATTATATGATTTTAGGGGGGTCACAAGTCAACAAATATTAGGTTGCACGAGAGGTTGTTTGATATTACTTAGACAAAACACATAGGCACGCAATTGATCTCATCAAAGGAGCATGTTTCCAAGACAAATGTAAAATACAAAAAATAAAAAGATAAATGAAAACTAATGTATGAAGCGAATAAAAATTAATTCAAAGATGTTAATACAAATGTCTAAACTAAGTCGGCTGTTCGATAAATATGACATAGATAAAAAACAATTGAAGATAAGATCAACCAAATAACAAGAATGTGCGCATTGATTGGGATGCAAATTGTTTCTGGGGACTATAACTTTCTTTGCTTTGTATATCCACTACTGTATGACATAACCTATGTGCATGGGTTGCCACACACAAAAAGTCACCTGAATGAAGAGGAAGATTGAAATAGACACCTATGTCACCTATACTTCAAATTGTTAGAAAAAAACGATCATCTTCTAGTAGCAAATACATATGCTTGTATGTTTTAGCCCTGAGCAAGTCGCAGCCACCTACCATGGGCGACAAAACACGTGTTGGCTATAAAGAGGCTAAAAAAAGAACTAAACTAGAACATATGAGAATAACCCTAACAAATACAAAGAAAGACAAGAATTGTTGATATCTGTTATTTATGTAATACATGTTGACATTAGCGTGTGCTGGGGAAACCAATTTTTTGTATAATCTTGAGGACAAATTTGTCTGAAGTTTTTGTGTGCCAAACATCTAGGAAGTAATCGATTCTGCCACCAACCATGTACTTGAAGCCATCTACCTCCTGGTTCCTGTGATAGTCAAGAGGACTGATTGGAGGCCGGAAGATCTTGTTTCTTCTTTCTGTGGAACTTGAAAGGAGAAGATTTACCCTAGAACCTTGACCCATACTACATATTGTGTTTCCTCCTGGAAGGCTATATGAAGGATTTAGGGACCGATTACGAGCTTGGTGGTACGATGGATCACCAAACTTGTGGTGGCAGTGTGGCAGTACCAGCGGTCCGACCGCCGTATTACGAGTTGGGCTGTCAGACCACTATAGGACCTCTGCTAACGCCAGGGATCCACGATCCCTGGCAGTCTTTCAGCACTATGAGGCCCGCAATATGCTCATGGTGCTGCTGCGGTACTGCCAAACTGATCACGAGTTTCACCGCCACAGTTTTCATGGTGGTGAGTCTGCCATGAAAAGTGTGGTAGTGAGGAAACTAAGGGGGCCCTACAGGGCCCCCTGTTGCCTCAGGGCAAGAGGATGCATGCAGGAGGGCACATGTTGTGCCCCCCTGTATGCATGCACCCCCAGTTCCTGCACAGCATGGACTTAATAGCCCATGCCATGCAGGAACGTGCTGTGGCGCTCCCATTGCTCAGATATGAGCCTCTGAAAGACACCACCATTAGACCACCTCCATTGGATCACCGCCGTAGGACTGCCTGACCTGTATTCCAATTAGAATATGACGGGCGGCCAGACTACGGGTTTTGAGGTCTTGGAGCAGGGCGCTGGTGTGGCGGCCCACTCCAAGACCGCCAAACTCGTAATCAGGCCCTCAGTCTTGTTTGAAAGGAACTTTTAGGCTGACTCTGCTTTTAAGATGAATAGGAATGCTCCCTTTCTTTGAAGATTTTATGGAATTTATTTTCCAATTCTGAACCAAAAAGCCTATCCCCTTGAAAAGGCATGCTCAAGGCCGTAGATCTCTGACCCGAGGCAGTGTTCCAGTATTTCAGGAGAGATTCGGCTACAGAACCTCCACATGATAAAGCAGAAACCCAGACAGCATAGAAGGAATGTCTGTTAAAACTTCAGCCTGCTTCTCCATATTTTCCAACAGCTCCGGACACTAAGTCCCATCTTGCATCAACTTAAAAAAGTCTTTAAAGTCTGACAATAAGGACTTCGTAGTGTAGGCCTCATAGGTTCCACAACAAAGAGCCAAATGTGAACCTGCATAAACCTTCTTCAGATATGCATCAACTTTTTGTCAGCCAGGTCCTTCAAGATATTCTCTTTATCCATAGATGATCTACCCACAAGGCTGACTACTACAGAATCCATGCTGACATCTCATCCTTTGGAAATAGTCTGGATATGAACCAATGAATATTCATCTTGTCAGGATCTTTCCACTCATTTTACACTACATGCAGCATGTACTGATGAATAGGAACTCCAGTGGTAGCAGGTTTCTTAAACTGCTGGATTATTGCGTCTTTTGAAGATCCATCTACTTCCTCAATAGGAAACCCCATTCTTATCTTAATATGCGAGAGCAACTCGCGTAGAATATCTCTGGAAATACATCTCCTACTGTGCTCTGGTGGAGAAGGCCAGGAACAGTCAGAGAAGTCAGAGTGTGAAGGGTCAGACTTAAAGATTTCATGACCTGCACTATCCCCAACAAACCTCTTCTGCTCCTTCAAAGAAACCAATGCCTCCACAATAGGTTTTCTTATTCTCTCATCATCAGTCGAAACTCTGCTCCTCTTCCTGAGAGGAGAAGGAGACACTGACCTGCTGGATGAAGACCTACCTAGGACAGTGTGACAAATGCTGTTTCTTAGGTGAATGTTTTCTCATAATTACCTTTGGCAGAGGAAAAACAAGCAGGAACAAATTCACAAGCCATAAGCTCACAACAACCACAGCTCACCTCTAATCCACAAGAGGTATATAAAAAAAAGCTGCATTCCCAAAAGCAGCCACCTGGAAGGACCTGACGAGCTGCATTACGCATGCTCAAAGCAAGGGACACTGTCGGAGAATTCAACGTGCATGCGGGGGACACTGGCGTAATGAAACTTGAGGAGGTCCCCCTGCAAGGTACTTGGAGGGGCCCTCTCCGGACTCAATCTGGAGCTCGCTGGCCAGAGCATTGTGTTGAGGGGGGCTCCCTGGATCTTGGAACCCACCCGCACCGCGGGAGCTGTCGGGCCTGTGTTACGCCACTGAAGTGGGAACAGCTGCAAATACAATGCACATGCATGAACTGCAACACCATAATTGCATACATATGAGTCCTGTGCCTAAGAGCCGGTAGAAAGAAACTTGGGGAAAGAGAGGAAAAAGCCAATAAGTCCATGATACATAAAAAATCCATTCCACAAAATTAAACCATGCTCCACTGTAGCCACAAATTCAAAATACCAATAGCTAGCCCCACCCATATCAGAATGTGCAACTCATCTCAGTCACGCTCTTCCTGATACCAGGAAAATACCTGGGGATCCATTCCAACTCTCCCCACAGGCATAGCTCCCACGTAGGAAGGGAGAAGTTCCTAAGCTCAGCAGAGAAACTAAGCTGCCCCTACAGAAATGGAAGTCAGTGTCCAGTAAAGACTTCAGCATTCCCTGCTTTGCGTCCACAGGACAGCAAACAAAACAGGAAGTGCTAGGGGAATGCTACTCCTTTGTGGTATCCATCTCAGGGTGGGTGGTGTTGAGTAGCAATTCCTGTTTTGTTTTCTGTCCTGGGATTGGGTGACTAACCTCATGGGTAAGGACTGGGTCAGAGACAAGGAACTGTTGTAGCACCACTGGGCTCATTTACTTTGTATCCCTTTATCTCCTAACACTACACTTTCGATTCATCTACTTGGTCCTCCGATGGATCTTGAATTGTGCCGAGAGGGGTCGGACATAGGGGATCCAATACAGTTGTCCAATGAGGACCAGGAATTGGGTAATCGACCTACAAACCTGTAATTAGATTGATATATATAATTCTCAAAACTAAACTATACAAATGTAGTATCACAGCTAGACCAAAACTCCTGAAGAAATTCAGTTGTACTAGGATCATGCAAACCAATAATTCAGTTAAAGTTATGCAGAATAACAACATTAGTATCTGCTGTGAAGAGATCTTTCTTTTAGAATTCCCATCCCTCATTAATACTCAATTGGAATGCACAATCAGTCATTGGAGACAAATCATGGAGAGACGGAAAAAGGATTTAGTTAAGGTTAGATTTTTATCAGTAATGTAAGAAGAGCAAATACATCAATATCAAACATTTGAGGTTTAAGAGTGCAGGATAATCAAATTAATTTTATTGTCATTAATTACCAAAGCTCTGACTAGATTCTGGAATGGACATGAATCATGTCAGCTCAAAGGTACTCTCCTATGTGGTAAAGAGTCCGGGAATGGCGCACACAACGTATGCGTCAGAGAAAGGAAGCCAATAGAGTCCGCAAAGAAAAAGCCAATGATGTCTCTTTCAGTCCACAAGAAAGAACAGCAGCTGTGCATGTGCCTCCGGCTCATCAATCTATAATATAATCCTCAAGTTCCGGGGTGACACCTCCTGAGTCACCTCATCTGGTCAGACCACTCAGTTCATTGCTTAGTTCGTATAGGGTGATTGTCATGCAGCGTTAAGGAGACACATATTATAGCAAAAAGGTGGTGGTCATCACCATCCAGTGTATATAACTTTCAACAATGTTCCCTTTGCAGAAGCACATGAGGGAGTTCAAGAGGATAGTTTCTCACTGCAGATGTTCCCAATGTAACAAAATTGTTGTGAACATTCCTAGTATGTGAATGGGAACTCTCTCTATGAGACATAGTTTCTCTTAACAATGCAAGTTTAGGAAGCATTCATGAGAACAGAATACAGCAAAAGTGGAAAATGCAGGCCTAAATTGAATTTGGTTTATAAAATGCAGAATATAAAATAATGGAAATATTCATTGCATTTAGAATCCTTCGGGACCTTATATATTTTCTTTCAATTTAAATGCACTGTTGTAAAGTCATCCTGTGCCCTGGACACCCCCCAACTTTTTGCTGAATGGTACTGGTGGTAACTGACTCTGACTGACCCTGGGCTTTGCGTAACCAGGCCCAGGGCCAGTGCTATGCTGAAAACTACTTAGATACAGTGACAACACCTACCATACCCTAGGGTACACTATGGGTTGGGGTACCCCTGTGATTGGCATGACCTACCCAATAAGCTCCTAGTATATAATAGGGCAAGGGAATTGAAACTACCTATCAGTCCCTAGTATGTAGTAGGGCATGGCAGTTTAGAGGCCAGCAGCTTTCTGCACTTGCATGTGTGCACTGCTGAGGCCTGAGGTCAGTTTTAAAAGCAGCCCTGGGTGCCAGGACTGCTTTTAAAAAGTAAATTGTGCCCAAACTCGACTTTGGTGATTGGGGCACTTACAAATGGATAACCTACAATGTTATGGCATATTAGGGACCCCTAGGTGTCCCAGGGGTGGGGGGTCAGGTATCTATAAGGTAGACCCTTATAAAATGAGTTTTATATGCCCTGGGTTAAGTGAAATTTCACATTTCACTCCCCACATTGTGATAAAGTGCTGCCCTAAATTCGACTTTGATGCTAGGAGCACTGTGAAGTGAGGATCTGCAATATTTATACAGATTCATAACCCCTAAAGTCTCCCCTAGTTGTCCCATGGGGTGGGAGTCCTGTATATATAAGCAAAGTACTTATACAATATGTTTTTGTAAGTCCTGGTGCTGGAAAAATGGCCCAAGTCATTTTTCCCATTGCAAATCCCCTGTTACATAGGTTAACATGGTAGAACGTTATTAAATAAAAACTCTTGATAGGAGAGGGCTAGAAGTGCCATTCTAAGACTTCCCTGAATGGTATTAATAAATTCAACAATATGATATTGTTGAATTTCTCCTAAAGTGTACATACAAGAAGTTATAAGACTTTCTTGTTTGTAAGTCCAGATTCAGCCTTCCAGTGGTCTTCCCTGATTGGTCAGAGTTAAGTGGATTAGCCAGGCTGCCTTGAAGAGGTGATAAAGAGCCCTGGGGTCAACCAGCTCTGCTGGCAGGGCAGTGTGCTGTTCCATAGGAATGCCAGGCCAGGGGAGGGAGTCGTAAACTATGTTCTTCAAAGAGGAGAGCAGAGAACAGTGTCATTTACAACTCTGAACTTTCCACCTTAGGCAGATGGTAGGATTAAGGAAGGTATGAGCAGATGCAGGGGAGAGTCTAAGTAAATTAGCCATCCTAGGGGTGTGTTTAGCCAGCTCTTACCTCCTTGCTGGAAAATCTGCCATTATGGATTTTGAAGATTTGGGGCACTGTGGGACAAAATAATGCCACACTCTACAGGATGTGGTCATATGTTTGAGGAGTTACCCTGCTCCCATTGGTCAGGAAGTGACCTCCTGCTTGACCCAGAGAACTTGGAATAAGTATCTGAGAGGGGCAGACCCCTCCAGATCTGCTGCTTGAAACTGAAGAAAGCAGGACATTGTGCCAAGCTGAGAAGTTTTGCTGTGCAAATTCTAAGGCCTGACCTCTGAAGCCTGAGCCATCAGAAACTACAGCCCTGTGGACTACCTTGCTGAAAAAGAAGTAAAGAGTGGACTCCCTGCAAGCTACAGGTTAACAGAGCTCACCTGGACCCTCACCACCAAGGATAATCAACCTGGGAAACTACCAGTGGATTTGTAAGGGTGATGTCCAAGTGGATTATGGGAACTGAAGTCCTCAACTTTCAAGGACCATCTTGGAGCTTCCAGACCCTTGGAGTGAGTTTGAGACACTTTGGGACCCTTTGAGGAACTTCAGGAAGAAGTTCAAGAAGTTTGGAGAACTTTGGAGGAACTTTGAAAAAAAGCTCCATAGAGGGACCGACTCAACCTGGTCAGCCAAGCTGCCTGCCTTCAACCGCGAGCCGGCCAAGCCATCCAGGTTCGTCCCGCTAAAAGCTCCGTTGGTCCAACTTCCAGAGTTTGACCGGGAGTAGAAGAAATCCGATGCCGGCGAACCCTCACCGAATCCGGCCTGGTGAAGAGCATCGAGGGACCCCGCGAGAAAAAGCTCCAGAAAAGTTTCTAAGTCGGCCCGTAGAAAAGGTGACCGGGAGCAACCGCGAAAGCCAAGCCGCGTGCCTTCAACCGCGTGTTGACCTGGATCCTGGGTTAGCCCCGCTGGAACGCTCCAGAGGTCGAACCGCAAAAGTTTCTAAGTCCAAACGTAGGAAGGTGACCGGGAGCTCATCGCAAGGCAAGCCGGCAAACCTTCACCGAATCCGGACTGGCTGAGAGCTTCGAGGGACCTCGGGGAGAAAAGCTCCAGAAACGTATCTTAGTCCGAAGGTAAAAACTGTGACCGGGACCTTCCGCGTGGGGTATCCGCTCAGGGCTCCATCGCGGTCGGCCTGAAACTTTGACTTTGGGTCGGTCTATCGCGAGCCTGTATCCCAATATGATGCTATAAGCTTCTAAGTGCTATATTTTTCTAAATCTTTGAAAATTCATATCTCCGGTTCCCTATATTGGATATTTGTCGTTTTGGTGTCATTTTAAAGATAAAAATATTTCCTATTTTTATAAAGTGGTGTTGGATTTTTATTATGTGTTGTGTCTTAATTATTTACTGAATCGGTGTTTTTAAATGCTTTACATACCTGTCTTTGAAGTTAAGCCTGTCTGCTCGCAGCCACGTTACCAAGGGTTGAGCATAGGAATACTTTTCTAAGACCTATGCTGAGTCCTACCAATGATTAGTGGCCTTATTGCCAGTGGCAGACCTACATTTGCCCCTACCAGTAATCCACTTTCCGACATTTGGTGCCTAGCGGTGTGGATGAGCACTTGCATTTAAAAGTACACCTTTCAGTAAAGTGAATTAAGATTATAAAAATTCTCTAAATTGCCTTAGAACAAAACTTTTGAGTTTGATTTTTGGAATTTGGACTAAACTGTTTTTAATCCATTGTTTTTATTTTTCCAAATTGTTCTAAGTCTGTTGTGCCTAGTTTTGTGACCCAAAACTAGGGAACCATGGAGCTGGACCTGGCTAAACTGTCCCAGTTTGAGATGGCTGATCTTAGGGAACAGTGTAGGCTTACAGGGCTGCCTGCTTTCAGGAAGCTTAAGAAGGCAGGGTTGCTTGAGTCCCTAAAGGCCTGGGCTGGGGCAGCTGAGGAGAGTCAAGGGGGGATAGAGGGTGTCCCCCAACCTTATCAAGAGGAGGGTGAGGATGATGCCGCTTCCATTTTCTCTAGTGTGAGCCATATGAATCCAGATGGTGGGAGTGGGGAAGGGTCCCTTACTCAGGGACCACCACCGTCCCTTGCAGAGAGACAGCTTAAGGCTCAATTAGCTTTGATAGCTTTGGAGCAGAGGAAACTGGAATTGGCTGAGAAGAGATGGGAGAGGAGGAGGCGTTGAAAAGAAATGGTGGCAGTGAAAATGATGAAGATTTTGAAATGTCCAGGGGTGGTGCATTTGATCACAAACTTCCCAAGGAGTATAGTACCCAAGTACACTGAGGGGGATAACATTGACAAGTGGCTAGCAGCTTTTGAGAGGGCCCTTAGAATGAGTAGGGTCCACTCTAGGTATTGGGGTGCACTCCTGTGGAGTTGATTCCAGTAGCTGGGAGGGATTGTCTCCTGACCCTGAAGGGAGAGGATGCAGAATCATACCAGCATATGAAGGCATGCTTAGTCAAGAGGTTTGGTCTGACTCCAGAGCAGTACAGGGTGAAGTTTAGAGGCACCCATAAATTGAGTTCAAAGTCTTGGGTAGACTTTGTGGATGTTTCAGTGAAGGCACTGGAAGGCTGGATTGTTGGTAACAAAGTTGACACATATGAGGGATTGTATAATTTGTTTTTGAAAGAACATATTTTGACTCATTGTGCAGAAGAGAAGTTACGCCAGTATCTAGTGGACTCTAAGCTGACAGACCCCAGAGAGCTGGGTGAAGCAGCTGATGAGTGGGTGAGAACCCGGGTTTCCATTCAGCACCAGGGGGTGACCAGAAGAAAGGAGGACAGGTCCCTCCCCAGGGAAAGCCCAAGGGAAAGATGGTCAAAACCAGAAGGAATCCTCAAAGACCCACAAAAACCTGCACAAGGAGGGGGCCCGAGCCAACCCATATCCAAAGGGAGGTGGAATCAGGGAAAGAATGGTAGGTTCTTTGATCCCTCAAAAGTGGGTAAGTGCTTTGACTGTAACCAGCCAGGGCACAAACAGGGAGATGCTGTCTGCGCCAGAAGCTCCCCTAAGGGGCCATCCACAGGGATTGCCAGTGTCAGTGTAGGGGTGGAGAGTGGTGCCCCAGTGAGGAGTAGTCAGGTGGGGAAGCAACCTTAGTGTCCCTGGGTGGGGTGAATATTGCAACCCTTGCTGCCTTACCTCCAAACATGGACAAGTACAGGCAGAGGCCTAAAGTGAATGGGACTGAGGTTGAGGCTATCAGAGACACTGGGGCTAGTGTAACTATGGTCCTGGATGAGCTGGTGCCTCCAGAAAGGTTGTTACTTGGTGAGTTTCACCAGGTGACTTATGCAGACAGCACTACCAAACTCCATCCTATGGCTGTGGTGGATTTGGAATGGGGAGGTGTGACAGGCCCTATGAAGGTAGCTGTGTCTAAGGTGCTCCCAGTCCAGTGTTTTCTGGGCAATGATCTTGAAGCCTCTGTGTGGTCAGAGGTGGAGAGAGGACTCCATATGAAAATATTGGAGCTCCCTGAGTGGGTATGTGCTGTGACTAGGTCACAGACTAGCCAGAAGGGAGGGGCTGGACACGTGGATCCTGGAACAAAGGGCCAAGCATCCAAGGACAAGGGTACCAGGCCTGGTGAGCCAGCCCAGGGAACTCCAGAGGTGCAGGGAGAATCTAACCCTTATGGGGAGGATCTAGCCTCTGAGGGAGGGACTCCATCCCTGCCAGAGCTGTCAATTTTGGCAGAACTGACAGGAGCAGGTGGACCCTCCAGAGAGGAGTTCAGTAAGGGACAGCGTGACTGTCCCACCCTTGGAAGCTTGAGGCGGATTGCTTCCAAGCAAGAGGAAGGGGATGACAGTGGGTTTCATAGAATCTACTGGGAAGATGGACTGCTTTATACTGAGGCCAGAAACCTCAAGGAGGGGCCACCAGGAGGTTGGTGGTGCCCCAGAGGTACAGAGAGTTCATCCTGACTTTGGGTCATGATATCCCCTTGGCAGGACATTTGGGACAGACAAAGACATGGAACCGGTTGGTGAACCATTTCTACTGGCCCCATATGTCTGAAAAGGTAAAGGAGTTTTGCAGCTCATGTGTCACCTGTCAGGCCAGTGGCAAGGCAGGGGGCAAGACAAAGGCTCCCTAATACCACTGCCAGTGGTTGGGGTTCCTTTTGAAAGGGTGGGGATGGACATTGTTGGTCCCCTGGACCCACCTACTGCATCAGGGAATAGGTGTATCTTAGTGGTAGTGGACCATGCCACTAGGTACCCTGAAGCAATCCCTCTTAGAACCATTGATGCTCCTGCAGTGGCTAGAGCACTGCTTGGTGTGTTCACCAGACTGGGTTTTCCAAAGAGGTTGGTGTCCAGATAGGGCACAAATTTCCTGTCCAGCTATCTGACTGCTATGTGGGATGAGTGTGGTGTCAACTACAAGTTCACCACCCCCTATCACCCTCAAGCAAATGGTCTTGTTGAGAAATTCAACAAAACCCCGAAGGGCATGATAAATGGGTTGTCAGAGAAACTCAGGAAGAGATGGGATGTTCTCCTCCCATGCTTACTGTTTGCCTACAGGGAGGTGCCACAGCAAGGGGTTGGTTTCAGTCCCTTTGAGTTGTTGTTTGGACACTCTGTGAGGGGGCCATTGAGCCTGCTGAGAGAGTCTTTAGAGAAGCCTCGTAAAGAAGCAAAGGACAATGTGCTTGACTATGTGCTAGGCCTGAGATCTAGAATGGCAGAGTACATGTACAAGGCAAACAGGAAACTGGAGGCCAGTCAGGAGCTCATGAAGCACTAGTATGATCAAAAGGCTACTATGCCTGAGTATACTCCAGGACAATTGGTGTGGGTGTTGGAGCCTGTGGCTCCCAGGGCCCTCCATGACAGAGTGGAGTGTGCCCTATCCAATCTTATAAAAGAAGGTGAGGTTACCTATTTGGTTGACCTTGGCACCCCCAGGAACCCTCATAGGGTCCTGCATGTGAATAGATTGAAACCCCACCATGACAGGGCAGACATGACCATGTTACTGGTCACTGATGAGGGTGTGGAGGAGGAAACTGAGCCTGTGCCCGACCTCCTCTCCACTAATGTGCAAGATGGGTCAGTGTAGGGGGTGATACTTTCTCCCAAGTTAAGAGACCAGCAGCACAGAGACTGAAGCAAGTGCTGGAGAAGTTTGCTGGCCTGTTCTCTTTGACCCCAGGCATCACTGAGTGGTGTGTGCACCACATTGACACTGGTGACAGCCTACCTGTCAAAAAATAAACTGTACAGGTTGTCTGACCATGTCGAGAGCCAGCATTAAAGCTGAGGTTGCTAAGATGCTGGAATTGGGGGTAATTGAACCATCTGATTGTCCATGGGCCAGTCCAGTGGTGCTGGTGCCTGAACCTAATCCTCAGGGGGGACCCAAGGAGTTAAGGTTCTGTGTGGACTACAGAGGATTGAATGCAGTCACAAGGACTGATGCTCACCCTATACCTAGAGCTGATGAGCTCATTGACAGGTTAGGGGCTGCTAAGTACCTGAGTACTTTTGATTTGACTTCAGGTTACTGGCAGATTGCCCTCACTGATGGAGCAAAGGAGAGGTCAGCATTCTCCACACCAGAGGGACATTATCAGTTCAAGGTAATGCCCTTTGGCTTAAAGAATGCACCTGCCACCTTCCAAGGTTGGTGAACAGGGTCTTGTCTGAGGTTGGAACAGTTCAGTGCAGCTTACCTGTATGATATAGCTGTATACAGTTCTACCTGGTGGGATCACTTAAGCCACCTAAGGGAAGTGCTTCAGGCCATGCAGCAGGCAGGCCTGACTATTAAGGCAAGCAAGTGCCAAAAAGGGCAGAGTTCTGTGGTATACCTGGGCCACCTGGTAGGTGGGGGCCATGTACAGCCTCTCCAAGCTAAAATCCAAACTATTTTGGATTGGACAGCTCCTGTTACCCAGACTCAGGTCAGGGCATTCCTTGGACTGATAGGGTACTATAGAATGTTTGTTCAAAATTATGGGATTATTATGGGGCCCCTAACAGAACTCACTTCTAAAAAGAGGCCCAAGAAAGTGGCTTGGACCCCAGAGTGTCAGAAGGCCTTTGACACTCTGAAAGCTGCTATGTGTTCCAGCACCAGTGCTACTGGCCCCTGACTACACAAAATAATTTGTGGTTCAGACAGATGCTTCAGAGCAAGGGATTGGGGCAGTGTTGTCACAGCTAAATGAAGAGGGCCTTGATCAGCCAGTTGCCTTTATTAGCAGAAGGCTTCTTCCCAGAGAGCAGAGGTGGAGTGCCAGTAAGAAAGAGGCTTTTGCTGTGGTTTGGTCCCTGAAAAAGTTGAGACCACATTTGTTTGGGACTCACTTTTGTGTTCAAACTGACCACAGGCCTCTCAGATGGCTCATGGAGATGAGAGGGGAGAATCCCAAGCTGTTAAGGTGGTCCATTTCCCTACAAGAAATGGACTTTACAGTGGAACACAGACCTGGGGTTGTCCATGCAAATGCGGATGGACTTTCCAGGTTTTTCCACTTAGCTGATGAGGACTACCAGGGTGTAGGTTAGTAACCCATCACCTTACGTTTGGGGGGGCTATGTTGCAAAGTCATCCTGTGCCCTGGGCACCCCCCAACTTTTTGCTGAATGGTACTGGTGTTAACTGACTCTGACTGACCCTGGGCTTTGCCTAACCAGGCCCAGGGCCAGTGCTATGCTGAAAACACTTAGATACAGTGAAAACACCTACATACACTAGGGTACACTATGGGTTGGGGTACCCCTGTGATTGGCATGACCTACCCTATAAGCCCCTAGTTTATAATAGGACAGGGGAATTGAAACTACCTATCAGTCCCTAGTATGTAGTAGGGCATGGCAGTTTAGAGGCCAGCAGCTTTCTGCACTTGCATGTGTGCACTGCTGAGGCCTGAGGTCGAGTTTTAAAGCAGCCCTGGGTGCCAGGACTGCTTTTAAAAAGTAAATTGTGCCCAAATCTCGACTTTGGTGCTTGGGGCACTTAAAAATGGATAATCTACAATGTTATGGCATATTAGGGACCCCCAGGGTCTCCCCTAGGTGTCCCAGGGGTGGGGGGTCAGGTATCTATAAGGTAGACCCTTATAAAATGAGTTTTATATGCCCTGGGTTAAGTAAAATTTCACATGTCACTCCCCACATTGTGATAAAGTGCTGCCCAAATTCGACTTTGATGCTAGGAGCACTGTGAAGTGAGGATCTGCAATATTTTTTCAGATTCAGAACCCCTAAAGTCTCCCCTAGTTGTCCCTTGGGGTGGGGGTCCTGTAGATGTAAGCAAAGTACTTATAAAATATGTTTGTGTAAGTCCTGGTGCTGGAAAAATGGCCCAAGTCATTTCTTCCCATTGGAAAGCCCCTGTTACATAGGTTAACATGGTAGAAAGTTATTAACTAATAACTCTTGATAGGAGAGGGCTAGAAGTGCCATTCAAAGACTTCCCTGGATGGTATTAATAAATTCAACAATATATTGTTGAATTTCTCCCTAAAAGTGTACATACAAGAAGTTATAAGACTTTCTTGTTTGTAAGTCAGATTAAGCCTTCCAGTGGTCTGCCCTGATTGGTCAGAGTTAAGTGGATTAGCCAGGCTGCCTTGAAGAGGTGATAAAGAGCCCCTGGGGTCAACCAGCTCTGCTGGCAGGGCAGTGTGCTGTTCCATAGGAATGCCAGGCCAGGGGGAGGAGTCGTAAACTATGTTCTTCAAAGAGGAGAGCAGAGAACAGTGTCATTTACAACTCTGAACTTTCCACCTTAGGCAGATGGTAGGATTAAGGAAGGTATGAGCAGATGCAGGGGGAGAATCTAAGTAAATTAGCAATCCTAGGGGTGTGTTTGGCCAGCTCTTACCTCCTTGCTGGAAAATCTGCCATTATGGATTTGGAAGATTTGGGGCACTCTGGGACAAAATAATGCCACACTCTACAGGATGTGGTCATATGTTTGAGGAGTTACCCTGCTCCCATTGGTCAGGAAGTGACCTCCTGCTTGACCCAGAGAACTTGGAATAAGTATCTGAGAGGGGAAGCGCCCTCCAGATCTGCTGCTTGAAACTGAAGAAAGCAGGACATTGTGCCAAGCTGAGAAGTTTTGCTGTGCAAATTCTAAGGCCTGACCTTTGAAGCCTGCGCCATCAGAAACTACAGCCCTGTGGACTACCTTGCTGAAAAAGAAGTAAAGAGTGGACTCCCTGCAAGCTACAGGTTAACAGAGCTCACCTGGACCCTCACCACCAAGGATCATGAACCTGGGGAACTACCAGCGGATTTGTCAGGGTAACGTCCAAGTGGATTGTGGTAACTGAAGTCCTCAACTTTCAAGGACCATCTTGGAGCTTCCAGACCTTTGGAGTGAGTTTGAGACACTTTGGGACCCTTTGAGGAACTTCAGGAAGAAGTTCAAGAAGTTTGGAGAACTTTGGAGGAACTTCAAAAAAAAGCTCCATAGAGGGACCGAATCAACCTGGTCAGCCAAGCCGCCTGCCTTCAACCGCGAGCTGGCCAAGCCATCCAGGTTCGTCCCGCTAAAAGCTCCATCGGTCCAACTTCCAGAGTTTGACAGGGAGTAGAAGAAATCCGATGCCGGCGAACCCTCACCGAATCCGGCCTGGTGAAGAGCATCGAGGGACCCCGCGAGAAAAAGCTCCAGAAAAGTTTCTAAGTCTGCTCGTAGAAAAGGTGACCGGGAGCAACCGCGAAACCCAAGCCGCCTGCCATCAACCGCGTGTCGGCCTGGATCCTGGGTTTGCCCCGCTGGAACGCTCCAGAGGTCGAACCGCTAAAGTTTCTAAGTCCGAACGTAGGAAGGTGACCCGGAGCTCATCGCAAGGCAAGCCGGCGAACCCTCACCGAATCCGGACTGGCTGAAAGCTTCAGGGGACCTCGGGAGAAAAGCTCCAGAAAAGTTTCTAAGTCCGAAGGTAAAACTGTGACCGGGACCTTCCGCGTGGGGTATCCGCTCAGGGCTCCATCGCGGTCGGCCTGAAACTTTGACTTTGGGTCGGTCTATCGCGAGCCTGTATCCCAATATGGTGCTATAAGCTTCTAAGTGCTATATTTTGCTAAATCTTTGAAAATTCATATCTCCGGTTCCCTATATTGGATTTTTGTCATTTTGGTGTCATTTTAAAGATAACAATATTTCCTAGTTTTATAAATTGGTGTTGGATTTTTATTATGTGTTGTGTCTTAATTATTTACTGAGTTGGTGTTTTTAAATGCTTTACATACCTGCCTTTGAAGTTAAGCCTGTCTGCTCACAGACACGTTAGCAAGGGTTGAGCATAGGAATAATTTTCTAAGACCTATGCTGAGCCCTACCAATGATTAGTGGCCTTAGTGCCAGTGGCAGACCTACATTTGCCCCTACCAATAATCCACTTTCCAACATGCACTCACTAAGCTTTTTATTTTCATTTTCAATAGCTCATGTAACTATGACATATTACTACATTTTCAAAGTACCAATGTGATAAATTATTCTAAAACATAAATTATTCATATTGTTTCTGGTAATTCATATTAGTACATGTATGAAGATCATTCCCTGAAATTTTATGGGTTTGGTATAAGCGTGCAGCACCCTTTTCTTTTTGCTCACTTGGTGCACAATTTCACATATCTCTAAAACATGTTAGAGTTCATTAAATTCTTTACACACATCATTATTTTGATTAGAATGGTTAGAAATCATATAACACCTAAGTATCTCACATTTACCTTTTAATTGAGACACACTGAATTAGCAACTGAAACGTTTTAAACTATAAACCTATTTTACTTAATGTATATGTTTCCACCTATCCTATAATTTATCTGCATGCTTTTATGATGCAGTAACTTAGGGCCCGATTACGACTTTGGCGCAACAGCACCGGCTCAACGCCGGCACCTCTGCGCCACAGCCGCCCAAGGATCGCAAGCAGTATTATGAGTTAAAAATGTGTAACTCCTAATACTGCCGGCGGTCCTTTGCCTTTCCCATGGCGGTGCCTGGAAATATGGGAACTGCAAAAAAGTTGCAGCACGGCATGGGCGGTGCCATCCATGCCATGCTGGAACTTTGTGGGAATATAGACAGGGGGGCACATGTTGTGCCCCCCTAAATGTATCCCCATGGCGGAGGGCCATGGGGGCCCTGTTGGGCCCCCTTTGTTCTTGCACTGCCAGCCTTTTCATGGCGGGGCTCCGCTATGAAAAGGATGGTGGTGCAAGAACTTGTAATATGCTGAGGGGGACTGCGCCAGTCCCTGCTCATCCTATTGTGCAGCTGTGCCACTGCCAGGAAGCGATTGTTACCTGGTGCAGCCGACGGTCCACCTCCGGTACGACTTTGGAAGTCGTAATTGGCACGAGGGTGGACTGCCACTCCTGCATCACCGCGAGTCTGGCGGTCGGTAGACCTCCAGACTCGTAATCAGGCCCTAAGTCTTTTCATAATTTGTTTCTCATGATTCCTTAACATAGTTGGTGCACCTTTGTCATTATTCTCTTAAATATGTCATAATCGGTTGTATGTCATCTAAAGGGATTCAGCAGATGATCTACTTACTTTTGTGAGGGTTTATTAGCACTGTTAGCACTTTAAATGATGACAGGTAATGTGATTTGGTGGTGGTGGGGAAACACGTGATGGTTTACACCAATGACCATAGAGGTGGCGTGCGATTTAAATCTGGGAGGATTAGTATGGTCGCGTAAAACAACGAGCGCATACGAGGAGGTTGAGGCGTTGCGAGTTTTATATCAGGTACACACGGGGGTTGGAGATGGTGATAAACTTGATACAGGGAAGCAGTGTAGTTTGTTCGGGGGGTTATGTTAGTTGCACAGGGGTGGTTTGAGGATTACAGGGGTTTGATTTTCAGTGGGTTAGTTTATTGGAGGGTGTGTGGGTTCAAGTACAATGGTTTCATAAATCAGGATGAAGTGTTTAAAGCCTGGGGTTAGATTGTGGAGCACACAACATGATTTGTATTTTTTAGTTGATGCTTGGATTTATGTTACGGGGGTACGGGATTGTGATTTATTGGCATTTGAAGTTCAAATCGTTGGGCACTAAATAGGAAGGGAAACTAGTCAGTTAATATTTTTACACTATGAGGTGGAGTACATGCAACGTGACTGAAACATATATTTTTATAACTTATAGATACTCCTGACGAAGGTTTTCTAACCGAAATGCATTGAGTAGGATGTGAATCGAATCTTGTGGAGGACTTGAAATTCAGCTATATGTTCATGCATAGGCCTGGATGGGCAATACATCGAACAATTAAATGCTAAAAATCAACGAATTTTATATCTTTTGACGTGATGGATAAAATGTGGAATAATGAGGACAAACAATGAGAAAATAAAATTGAACAAAATTTGATTACTATGGTGGATGAGTATTACTTTGGGATACCAATGCGTATACGGCTGTGCAACCCGCGTGACCTGCTAAACCAGCGTGCCACCACTTTTGAATAATCGGTTGTATGGCTTCTAAAGGGATTCAGCAGATGATCTACTTCCTCAGGACGTAGGGCCAAATAATGTGTCCCTGGTGACACAACTCGATTTTTCGAGGTAAACAGTTGAGAGTGAAGAGGTAACAGCGATAAATAACCCTGGGCGGAGTTCGCGGAGTACCGCTATGCGGAACTCCGCGAAGTGGAAAAACCACTCCGCTGCGCTACGCGGAGCTCCGCAAGCGGCGGAATTGCGATATAAAAATGCCGTTTGCGGTGATTTGCGGTGCCGGATGCTTGTCCGCACTGTGCAATCATCACGAATGGCACCATGCACAGTGCAAGCGGGCGCTGCTTTCCTTTCTGCTGCTCGAGTTGATTTTTACTCGAGCTGCAGCTTTCTCAATGCGAATGGACAGTTTCTCAACTCGAGTGGTCGCGAGCATATGCGACCACTCGCAAGGAGAAAACTGACCCCCCGCGTTGAGAAATCTCGCTGGGAGGTTGATTTTCCACGCTCGCCAACATGATGTTGACAAACGCGAGCGAGGAAAAAAACTCCGCTCTGCAACGAAAAGCAGAGTTTTTGGGAACTCCGCGATCTCCGCGTAACGCAGAGTGCGGAAAACTCCGCAAACTCCGCGAGCAGAGCAGAGTTCATCACCCAGGGTTAGCGATAATGACCAGGCGCCCCTCGTAAATAGCGGTGGGGCGCCATTAGACGCTACAAGTGCAGGAGCATAAAAACGGGAGTACCTCGTCGGTTTTCAGGATGGAAGAGGGTCGCTGGCTGGTGACGTCATCGGGGAGCGCCCGGAGACTTATAAGGCATTGCATGAGGGGAGACCGGCCTCTTTTTCTCTCCACCGTGCACCAGCCTGAAGACTGCATCAAATACCCACCCACCCACCCCTGGAGGGAGGAGGAATTGGCGGAATTTATTGCAGCAGAAAAAGGGGGCTACCCAAAAATTTGGGCTGCTATACTGAATTTACTCCTTGGAGGGGTGTTTTTGTGTGGGCCCCGGGCAGGCAGGAGGAGGGACTGTCCTGCTGGTGGTACTGGACCTTTCTGCCCTACCTGGAGATGCCCAGAGTGGAACTTTTCGGGGTTTGGCCTGGTGACAGGTACCCCGGCAGGGACGAAGCACTATGCGGTGCCCTGGTATGTGGAACTGCTGGTATTGCCCATCCCTCTGAGTGATGGAGGGGAAGTTGTTGCAAAGTTATGCCCTGGACGCCCTGGGTTGAGGGCTTGGGCGATGGATATGGAAAAGGGGCCTGCTAGCTTTTTTGCATTCCGAAGTGTTGCCAATTGTTTTATTGCTTGTACAATCCTTGAGATGTTTTGCTGATCTTATGTACTGTATTCTCAGAACAATAATGCCTTGGACTGATCTTACAAGTGCATTCTAAAGTGTTGCGCTGTAATGGGTGGAGACAACTGTTTTAATGCCTGTACGATCGTTGAGCTGTTTTGCTAAAGCTTATGTCCTGTATTCTCATAACAATGTATGGTGGATCTTACTGTATTCTCATAACAATGATGTATGCTTAACTATGGATATCATTCCTCACTGATGAAATGTGACTATGTGAATAAAAGGCTACACCCTTGGTTAAACCACATTAATTGCAATTGGCTATCTCATTGGGAGCTATTTCAGTGGGGGGGGTCGGCGAGTTGCACCTTGTGAGCGCACTAACGGGAGTAATGTGCAGTCTAAAGATGATTTTGTTAGTAAACGAACTGTCATGTAAATACAGACTGCAGAGAAAGTAAATCAAACTACAAAAATGCTTCTAACAACACATTGTAAAAACAGAACAAAATAAAGTTGTTAAAAAGGTAAAAATTCCACTTGACATATTGAACAGATCACTTGAAGATAGAAGATTTATATTAAAAATGCATCAAGATTTTAAAAGGGAAATTTTTAGCATACTCAGGGGCATATTATCAAGAGATATATCGCCGCTTTCTCTGCACATAGCGCCGAAAAAGCGATCATTTTTTCATCTCAACATTATCAAGGACACGCTAACAAGCGTTAGCGCGTGTTTCCTTGCGACTTTGCATGTCAGCGATCAATATCGCTAATGACATGAAAAGTAGGCGTTCCTGAGTAGAACAACATGGGAATCCTCGCTGACACGGCTTCGCGATATTAGCAAGCCATGCGGCAGACCCGCGAAGCGATGAAAATAACCGCGCTAACCGCGGTTATCGCAGGAATGTAACGCCTGCTTTAAAAGTGACTTAGGCATACTGATAATGGGAGGTGGATTGCCAGGTTAGGTCCACACTCCCCTATCAGCAAGCCTCTCCTTAGCGCTGTGAAATCACCGCTGGATTTCACGCGCTATTCATGGGAATCGGCCTCTATCGCTGGAATTACATCGCCTGTTAGCAAAACGTTGATGATACGTCACGAACAAGGCAATGTAATCCAGCGATAGAGTAAATCGCGCTAAGCGCGATTTGCGATAATTATCGCATCTCCTAGGTAATATGCCCCTCAGTTAGTTTGTTTTGTTTCCGATTAGTACTCTTTCTTAAATCATCATGTTATTTACAACCAAACGAACACAAATGATGGACTTTTTAAAGAGCATGTTGTACAGTAACGTCAGTAATTTGGTTACAGCGTACTGTGCAGTAAATAATCAGTATGCAATCGGAAGCATAAGGTTGTGTAGTGCTCTATGTGAAATGTTTGACAATGAAGCACATAGCTATCATACATTGCCCAGTGTATCATTTAAAAAAATGAACAGCTTGACAAACAGATTGTTTACATCAACATTCTCTTTTAAGCAGCGTTCTTGAGGGAGCGTCCAAAGCCCAGGTTTGTTAATCCACCAGTCCCTTTTTCTCTGTTTCAGTATCTTATTTTGTACGTGTGCGATGGGAAATGAAATACCCTGTCTTTCATTCTCCCTCTAATGAACTGTTCAGTATACATGTTTGATCCTTTCCATAAGGCTGAAAGAAGCCCACAAAAACAAAACATGTCTATTATGCAAAACATTGAAAACAAAGGCATTAATGAATGCCAGTATACGGTCTGTCAAAGCTTTTCCATCAAACATATGCAGACATTTGAAAAAAAACTAGTGTACAGATACACATTCTTCACAAATACTTCACTGCTTTTATATATTGAGAATCACGACCGTGACCATGGACAGCAGTAAGTACTAAGTGGTAGATTTTCAAGAAAGTGCCGCAGCGCGGCACCGCAAGCCCTTTGGCTGCGCTACGCTGCGGCACTTTCTGAGCACATGAATGAGACATATTTACAATTATATGTCGCATTCCTATGCTCTCCCCTGCGCTGGTGCACAAACAACTGCCATGCGCCAGCGCAGGATGTCTGCGTCATGGGGAAATTGTTTTTGTGCAGGAAGGGGCACCTTCCTGCATGAAAACAATCACTACAGTCATTTTCCTCTTTCAATGCGTGCTGTAGAATGCAGCACACATTGAAAGAGGAAAAAAACGAGGCGAAATGAAAACATTTCTCCTCGTTGTGCCTCGCTAAGCCACCACTAGGGTGGCGTAGCATACTGACGCATTTCCAGGTTTACGATTCCTCGTAAATCTGGAAATGTGTCTGGTTCCATGGGTGTTGCGTGGGAACACCCACAGCAACACCCATGGAAAGCCCCTTTCACGCAAAGTGCTGAGTGTAAAGGGGCCGTATTCACAAGGACAGGAAAAGCCACGCAGGGTGGCTTTTCCTGTCCTTGTAAATATGGGGCAGAGGAATGCGCTGCCGGTGCGTCACAAAAAGTGACGTACTGGCAGCGCAAGGGGATGGTAAATCTGCCCCTAGGTGAGGGTATGATGCTCTTTGACATATTTTCTATTTTAATGCTGTGGGAGGGACTCACTCTCTATGATTATGTATAACTGATACCTGCTCGGTACCTGCTTCTGATACATCGATGCATGATGGGACATGGAGTTCGACGGCCCCTAAATCAGACCGTGTGTTTCTCTGGTTGATGCAGGCTTATATATTTATTACGTTTATTTGCTATTGTTTGATTTGTGCTCTTAATTTGCCAAACTCTGTGCTGTACAATTTATAGCGAAGTGGCAAATTGCATTACCATACGCCACAGGCTAACGCGAGTGGGGTTTCTGGGTGATGTAGACTGGAGTTGCGTGACAACGTGCATTTTGAATTGGCTTTGAATTATGGCATTGAAATATACAAGTGAGATTAGCATCGGTGAATAATGACCAAGATGTTGGCATATTTGTGTATATACATTTTTAACACTTTAGATTCACCTCTTTGTTAGTGCGCCAACAGTATGTTTTTAGGTCTCGGCCTGACGTAAGCAGCGCATGCGCTGCTCTCGTCATACGAGGGCTTCTTGGAATCGATACGATTCCCAAAGCTGTGTCCCAGCTCCGCCTTCAGCTTTCATTCGTGTGCGTCGTTTGGCGTCACAAATTATGCCAAAGGCAGTGCAATGATTGCACCGAAGGCATGTCAATCTCTGCTTGTTGCCACCCTGTCTCCTTTTAGCCCCGCCCACCGGGATTGGATCTTTTACTGGCGGCAGTACACAGGCTGCTTTTTATTGCTTTTAAAAAGTGCGCCTGCAGCGCTCCGGCCTTCAGTCAGTCTAATAAATCATGTACAGCATCTCATCTCCTCTCCTCAACCTCTCTCCCACTCTCTTCCTCTTCTTGCTCTGTCCCTCTTTCTGCTCTCCCCTCCGAGCTCTTCTACCTGTCCCTTTCTCAGTCACCCCTCTGAACTTCCTTCCCCAGGTTCTCATTTCTCTTCCCTCCCCTCCACTCTACTCTGCTTTACATTTATTCTTCTTTCTACATTCCCTCCGCACTGCACCCCATCCTATCCCGGTTATTCTGTTTTAATCCCCTTCTCACTCGCTCCTCTGTAGCGCCTCGTCTCAGTTTCCCTCTAGCGCCTCGGAGCTCCCCAGCCTGTCAGCGGCCTCCGCTGCCAGCACTGGGGTCACATTGGACGGGGTTTACTCTACAGGATTCCAGGGAAGAGCGCGAGCCCGGCTCACATTCCGCCCCTGCGGCATATTTCCGGTCCCCGCAGATGTGCTGAGTGAGTGCAGCAGTCCTTGGACCGGAGTGGGCTCCACTTCAAGGTGAACTCTCCTCTGAGCAGGGAGGGGGGAGTTCTTCAGCGCGACCTTCAAGGGGGTGCTCCATCTGCTACATGAACAGACCCACTGTCGAGAGGGTGACCTCCAGCACTCGGGATGTTCGCCAACAGCACTAAGCGAGCTGGGACGGCCGAAGGCTGTAACATAACACGCATCGACAAAACCCGCACTTTATGTACAGCAGAGACCGCAATAGGACAATATCTACCCACACAGGACAGCAACCAGGAGAGCAGACAGCAGTGGGACGGGCAGTGGGGCATAGCCTTGTGCAAGAAAGGAAGTGGACCCTCTGGCAATAATCAGGGTTCAGTTGGCCGTCGGTGCTCTGGGACCCAGTGCTCTGGGACAACTGCTACACCAATGACAGCTACGCTCCAGCGGACAGGCTTGCCTCGGACCCTCGCAAACGAATAGCAGAGGTGTCACAGGTCCTGGTGCATGCTTGGCAAATGGGTTGGTCCCTCACCCCGTGCACAGCAGTAAAACACAAGCATTGAAAATGCAATAGGTCTCGCCTTTGATTAAGTTAAAGCCATTTGCTTTGCTAATGGTATTGTATAGCAAAGCAAATGGCTTTAACTCAATGAAAGGCGAGACCTATTGCATTTTTAATGCTTGTTTATGTTTATGAAACAGAGATTATTTGTTTCTTGGGAAGTCGAGTACTTTCCTTTACAGCCTTTTGAGCCGAAACGTGTTGTCTACGTGTGGTGCACTAATAAATCAACTGTGCCAGCATTGGAAGTCCCGGTGTATGCATTATTTTCTTGGAACGGATATTCCTGCCGGTTTGCACACCAGCCACCAACGCCAGCGTCATAATGGCGGTCGGAACCGCACTTGTGAAAACTGGAGTTTTCATTCTATACTTATACGTCCTCGTCCTTTTAATATTTTCCTGTATTTTTAGCTTTTTAAGAATCCCATATAACCCTGAAATGTCAGGTAGAACCACCAAAGGCCATCTCACGAGGGCCGTTGGAAAATTAACTAACTTCATCATTAGCATATTAATGTGCAATACGATACAGGATCTAGACAGGATCACAGGAAATCTGCAAGTGTGCATTTGATTCCATGTGAATAAGAATTGATCACAGTCCTCACCTGATCAATCATTTGCTGTTTAATTTGAAGGCTTTTACTAAGGAAGTGTTGTTCATATCTCAAACAAATGAAAGGTTATTTACATTGTTTACACATGAGGTACAATGCCGTCCCTCGCATTTTAGGTGCAGATTTTTGCATTCAGGCACTTACTGAAGTGCCACTTCGCGCAGTTAGTGTAAACAACGGGGCAGATTTACTAAGGTTTCAGGAAACGCAGGGCAGCATGAAAAGTTGCTGTACCGTGTTGCATGAAACAGAGAGAGCAGAAATGCGCCATATCTACCAAGATATAGCCCAGTTCTGCTCCGTTCTTGCACTGGCGTACTGCGTGCTGACTAGCGCCAATGCAGACACCCTTGCGTCATGCTGTAAGGGCGCCTGTGTTATGAGCAGGATTGTTTTGGTGCAGGAAGGGGTACCTCCTACGCAAAATAAAATCTTTAAGGCATTTCCTTTTTCTATATGTGATGTGGAATGCATCACACACAGAAAAAGAAAGAAACAAGGAGAAATAAAGATATTTCTCCTTGGTATGCCTGGGAGGCGCACCATTTTGGTGCAGGATGCATGGGACCACCCATGCTCCACCCAAGGAATACCATCCCAGCATAAAGTAATGCAAGGCAGCACTAAGCGCTGCATTGTGTTACTTTGTACTTACTAAACCACACAAAGCCACGCAAAGTGGCTTTGCGTGGCTTAGTAAATCCCAGTTAAGGGCTTGCTTGCCTTGCGATGTCCCTTAGTAAATCTGCCCCAACATCTAGAGAGAACAAATATGGTGACTCCCTTGGTGGAGTGCAAAAAATGCCAGTAGAGGCAAGTTTGCAGTTTTATGGGTAACATGCAAGACTGAGGGGTATATTCACAAGAACATGTGATAACTACCGCAAGAGTAGTGTAACGCAACTTTCAATAATGCAGCCTATCACGGGAAAATAACCCTGTGTCAACGTGGAATTCACAACAAGGCGGTACCATGCGATAGTCTGCCGAAACTGCGGACAAAGTCCGCGATACAGCCACCACGATGGAGATAAAAACACAAACAACACCAAAAAACACGCAATGGGCCAAAGCGCGATGAGGAAACTAGCGACAAGCAGCGCCAGGCCTGCAACACACACCCGGCAGGCATCAAAAACCTCCATAAAAGTAGAAAAAACACCCACACACAAACTGACCAACACACAAGCACCATGGAGGCAGCCGGAGCAGGCGCAGAGGACGAGCGCAACCCCACAAGCACCCCGGACGACCAGTCTGGGACCTCAGGGACAGGGAAGGGCAAGGACAAGAAGACCAGGAAGACCAAGTTCAGTCCGTAGGCGAACAGGATCATAGTCACGGAGGTGATGGAACACCATCAACAACTCTTCGTCACCTCCAACGTGTCATTGGGCACCAAAACTGGAATATGGCGGGACATCGTCGACAAGGTGAATGCCGTCGGAGAGCACAAGCCGACAATGGACGAAGTCAAGAGGCGATGGAATGACATCAAGCGGAAGACCAAGGAGAAACCTGAAGGCAGCAACGCAGACCGGAGGTGGGGGCCCAGTGCCACAGCTGGAGCTGGATGACAAGGAGGAGCTGGTGTCGACAGTCATCAGTATGGAGACTGTGGCCGGAGTCGGGGGACCGGACACTGCTCGACAGGACACAACACAAGCGCAACAGGGTGAGTGATCACCCGGTACTGGGGGGACGGGGGGAGATGGCCACAATGGCACACATGCACAAGCAAGCAGGGCACAGTGCACACCCACAATCACTCTGGGTCCTCGCCCAGACCCACAGACTGTCACAATGCCATGCTGTCTGAATGTCAACCTGTACCATGCGGCTACATACATGTGGACACATTTTAATACACCATCTCCCCTTCACATCGCAGGGGCATCGTCAACACCTCCTGCAGAGCAGTCACAGTCATTCTTCACTAATGACGAGGAGGAGGACAACGTCAGCATCGACACCCAAACCATACAAGACCTCATTGACCACCTCCGCAACTCATCTCCAGGATCAGGGCAGCACAGCTACATCCATGAGACCCCACCCAGCAGCCAAACCACCCAGCAGGAGGCACCCACAGCCCCGGCACCCTCCCAAGACCCCCAAGAACAACAAATGGCCTTCCAACGCCGTGTGCTGGAGGGCCAGAGGGAGACGTCCGAGCAGGTGTGGGTGGGGTTCGAGCTCATGGCTAACAAACTGGATGCCATCCTTGGGTGTCTATGTCCACCCCATGGACTCCAGCGAGCCCTGACTGACATCTCTGGAGTCATGACGCGGAGGGAAGAATACATGCCTGCTCAGAGTGGCCCCAGCGATACCAGCCGTGAGCTGGCACACATGCGGAGGCTCATGGAGGACATGGTGCGGATGGAGGCGGAAAGGATGGCAGCCTCCGCTACACATCAGCGAAATGTAGCTGGGATCTACCGTGCCCTGCATGTCCTCATCATGGCATTGCTGCCACAAGGCCTGGCGATGATGAATGCTGCTGCCCCCACACCATCCACATCTCCGCCCCCTGGTGTGTCAGTGCCTCCCAGTGCGGCAGGCGTATCCACTCCGGCACCTGATGTGTCACTGACACACAGTGCAGCCGACAATCCTCCTCCGGCCCCTGATGTGTCAGTGGCACACAGTGCCACAGCCAGCACTGCAACACCCACAGGTGGGGCAGGGCACACACCCGGGGATGAGGACGTGGATGGGACTGTGGTCAGGAGGGCCAGGACCTAGCATCCATCTCCGCCACCTTGCCTGTTTCTGCTTGGTGCCGCACATGGCCTCAAGACCTACGACTGACCCCCGATACACTCCGAGGCACTCACCTTGGACAGCGACATGGACTGCCACATCCTGTTTGACGACCAATGACACGGCGGACAGACTGCGGACTGTACCCTTCCTCTTCCCCAGTACAGCTCATCCCGGGATGGACACTGGCTGGCCCTCCATGGGCCCATATTGTGTGGTGTGCTCGGCATTGCCCTGTACCGCTCCAGCTGCATGACTGCACTGGATGTACAAATAAACATCCAGTGACGCACTGCTGTGTGATGTCTTACGTCATTCCTGTGTGGATGTGTGGATGAATGTGGGGACAGTGCCTTCCCTTGCGTCAATGATGTTCATCCTGTGGGATGCCATTAAGAGGGTGCGACATTGTATTTTGTGTAGCGGGTTCCGTGGGCACTACAGCAGGGACACACGCATCAGTCACTTCCTTGTCCGGACATGGACTGGACCACGCCCAGAGCCCATGAGTCATTGTTGCAAGCCCTGCGCTGGTCGGGCGTACGGCTGGCCAGACCACTCCGCTAACGCCCCGAGGGGGGGCCCTCATTGCTACCCGTCGCAGCCGTACTCGCTGGTGGTGTGCAGGTCACTGGTCTAGTTGTTAGCATGTCACAGCCACTCCCTGAGGGCAGGTTTTCACACACACCACATCCATCCGGCACAGGCGTCACAGGCCATGTGACTCCGCCAACATAAGGGGCCGACAACGTCACATTCCCCTCTTCCGGTGGTGACTGGATGACGGCCGCTCCACGGTTCTCACTCATGTAGGGCCCATGAGTTGTTGCGCACAGGGTTAGTGGCATCCAAGGCCTTGCGGACGGCACAGGCACCCCGCCACCAGAAGGTGACTTGGGGTGCACTGTGTCAGTGGCACCTTGAGCTGCTGAGCGGGTGTGCAGCCTGCGATGATGCCCTGTCCAGGCGGTCCGGACAGCTCAGGTTCTGTGTGCCCTGCTGGACCACAGTGTAGGCCAGAGCCAGCGGGCAGCACGGGCCTATCGCCACGTGGCGTCGCTTCCGGGGTCCGAGAGTTGGTGGCACCCATTGGCCTGAGCGGGTGTGCAGCCTGCGATGGTGCCGGGTGCACTGGTATGTCCTCTGCCATGGAGTAATCAAGACCCAGCACCAAACGTGAGACCTGGTGGCCTGCGGAGCGGGGCTGCATGATGTGGAGGGTGCCATGTCCGCGGGCCCCGGTCTTGTGGCTTGCAGCGGCATGTGGTGGGACCTCCTGTCTACGCGCCGGTGGCGGAAGGTGAGCATTGAGGCCTGGGTGTGCATGGGCGGGCAGGCGATGTTGTCTTGTGCAAGTGTGTGTACTGTGCCAGTCATGTATCTGGGCTCTGTTTCAGCTGACGGCTCTGAATCAGATGTGTGACCTGGTGAACTGCCCTACATACCGGCACGTGGTTGGAGACACACCGGTGGCAGCAGGTGAGCAGTGTGGCCTGGGTGCGCAGGGGCGGCACTCTCTCTCTCTCTCTCCTCTTCTCTCCCTCTCTCCCTCCCGCTCTTCCTCTCTCTCTCTCCCTCTCTTCCTCTCTCTCTCTCTCTCTCTCCCTCTCTTCCTCTCTCTCTCCTCTTCCCTCCCTCTCTTCCTCTCTCTCTCCTTCGCTCTCTCTCTGTCCTCTGATGTGCGCAGGACACACCTTCTCATCATGTTTTTTGTCTTACAGGCTGTGACCTACGTGTTGTCCGGAGGGGAACGGCCATGTGTCTTCATTTCATTTCGTTGTTCATTTTAATAAAGTTTCATTTGTTGCTTCGGAAGTGAATGTGTGCTGGTCATTTCTGTGACGACACATCCATGTCACCAGTTGTGATTGTGCGGCATCAAGCGGAATGTTTTGTAAATGTTTAGGTGTGGCTGATGTGGCATGTCTTTGGTCGGGGGGGTGCCAGGGAGGGGTGGTCCTGGGGGTGGTGGCGGTGGGTGTTGTGGCCCTCTTGGGTGTCCGGGCCGCATGATGGGTGGCTCCATGCCATCTGTTGCCCTTCTGATGTAGCCCTGGGCTATGCTCCCTTTTGGTTTGCAGGCTGCCGTCCGAGTTTACACCAGGTCAGAGCAGGTGTAGATTTCCTGGTGCTAACGCGCCTTATCACCTGTTTTGTGTTTTTATCGCGGATGTGGCTGGTCGTTGTGAATGTTGAGGTGAGATGTTGTCTCGACTTTTGTCACGGGAATGCCCACTCTGCATCTCATTAGCGATATTTGCGGGGGTCCTCTGTGGCGATGTTTTTTGCGGCTGCGATCGCGGGTAAACTGGTGTTGTGGGCTGTTAACACCGGCATGTGAATGGGGAGGTAAATTTATCACGACTTTGGCTGCGATAAAGTGCCGTTAATTCGGCGATAGCTCCTTGTGAATATGCCCCTGATTGTATCTGCGAAGTTAATTGACACAGGAACACGGCCTAATTCTTCATATGTGTAAGATCAATATACTAGCCGGGGAACCGTGAATTATCCCGCTATTTATATGGTAGACTTTAGATCTGAATCCTGACATGCAATAGATTTTGAAGCCTGGCATAAGTTCAGAGATCACCATAGGTTTCACTTTCATGGTACAATATCCTAAGAAAATTGTGTTATTGTATTTATTGATTTGAGTCATTAAAGAATAAGATGGGGACTTTGGAAAGAAATTGTTTTATTCCAAAATGTCTGTTTGATCATAGGTCTCTGTTCTCCGATGAACTATTTCAATTATGTCAAGCATTAGTGTAAGAGGTGCAGTGCATTTATGAAATAATACATGACTTACTCCAAGTCAAAGAAGAAATACAGCACTCAAAGGAGTTCCAGAGTGTATAGTTGAGCCATCAAAGAAAGAAATTGAGGGGGATATGTACTAGGAAGTGGGGGAGCATGTCGTTAGCCTCCTTGGCTTAACGACACGCTCCTCCACTTCTGAAGCGCAAGGCTGCACCATATTTACAAGAATGTGGTGCAGCCTTACGTTTCCCCCTGTGATGGCGCTAAGGTTAACAACTTAGCGACAACGCAGGCACCCTTGCACCAGAGTGCAAGAGTGTTTGCGTGCAGGGGAGGATTGTTTATGTGTAGGAAGGTGTCCCTTCCTGCAAATAAACAATCCTAAAATGCAATTCTGTCACTTTCATGTGTGCTGCTTCATGCAGCACACATGAAAGTGACAAAATGGCATTTTTTTAAAAGGTTTGTTTATGTACAGGAAGGGACACCTTCCTGTACATAAACAAACCATGGCATTTCGCTTTTTCCATGTGTGCTGCACAAGGCAGCACACATGGAAAAAGCAAAAACAAGGAGAAATAATGCATTTCTCCTTGTTTCGCCAACTTAAGACCAGGGTTTTCCTGGTCTTAATTTTGGCACTGCCTCCTATGCACGTCACCCTTGAACATAGGGGGCAGCATCAAATACAATGGGTGTTGCGGTAGAAGGCCCACCACAACACCCACTGCACGCCCCTTTCATGCTAACCATAGCATTGGGGAGAGGAGTTGGCCTTACGGCTAGGGCGGTCGACCTCGAATCTGGGGAACTGGGTTCGAGTCTCGGCAATGACGCTGAACATCCTGTGATTCTGGGCAAATCACTTAATCTCCCCATGCCTGACAAAAAAAAAAAAATGTGTCCTCATGTAATGCAACTGGTGCTATGTAAAGTGCTCTGATACCCGACTTGGGTCAAGTTCGCGCTATATAAAACTCTGTAAAATAAAAAATATATTTTTTTAAATTGCGTGAAAGGGTGCCTTATGTACAAGGCAGTGTTAACCCCTGGTAAGTGGCTTAACGTTGCCTTGTACATAAGGTGCAGCCCCTATCGCCACGACAATGTCCGTAAAGGTGACGTTGTGGTGGCGATAGGGGCTTGTACATATGCCCTTGAGTTTAAAGATTCGATAATATAACTAGGAAGTTAATAGCCTCTTTTATGAACACATGCAAAGAAACTGTCAGCATATCACGTCAGGTGAAGGTGTCTAATATTGAAGTGCTGCCATTTCCCCAACATTTTGAGGCGTATTAGACCCCTGAGTCACATGGTCACAAATAAACCATGGATGGCACCTCGAACAACATTTCCCATCATAAATTGATGTATAGGATTTCAATCTCTTATGAATTTACTGTTAACTATTGGCTTGATAGTTATGAGTAGTCAAATCCAGATGGCCACATTTTATTCTTTATGGCACCCTTTTCAGACCCCAAGAAGCTGTCTGAAGATGATTTTTCTTTAATAATGTCAACAATTTCTTAATGCAGCGCTCACATAGGTTACCAAAATGGTTGTAGAAATCCTCTGGCCACAAAGCATCACACAATTCTTCCTATATAGCCTATATAGCAACTGCAATGGCTTCCTCCAAGTATTCACTACTAGGTTAGAACCCATTTTGCCAACACTGTTAAACATTTGCCTGAACAGTCCTGTTCTAATCCGAGCTCCAATGAGTATTTTACATATGAAAGTGGAAGTAGGCTGAGCCTATGTTAGCAGTGGTACAACATATAATGACGGTGTATGATAAAGTAGGGTTCAACTTTTTTTGAATTGCTAAAAAGAGGTAGAAACGCATAAGCGTATTTATGGATAGAACTTAGCTCTCACATTTTTTAAATAAATGCAAATAGATGGATTTACTCATTATCCCTTCAACTAATTTCAGAGCAGGTAGCCTCAAATATGATTGATATTCACAGCATCAAGTGAGGGGCTGCTTTAATGGGAAAGCCAATTCAGACAATATTCCTATTTACATCACCATCCTGAGGTCTTCATTTAAACTCGGATGAGTAACCGGCTGGCCTGTTAGATCAGCGAAGACTATGGCTTACGCTCCCTTGGTGGAGGACTGCCCAAAAGATTTAGGGGCAGATTTACAAGAAAGTGACGCATCTGTATAGATGCGTCACTTTCCCTGCGCCACCCTTAGAAACCCTTGCGCCACCATAGATGCGCCGTATTTACAATACGGCGCACTATGGCACAAGGATTGACAGATGCGTCAGAAATTCTGACGCATCTGTTGGCGGAAAAGTCATGCATTGCTGGAGTCGTGTCGCAAGCACGACGCACCTCCAGCAATGCCTGTTGAGGCCTATTCCCACTACACTGCGTCACTACTTATGCCTGCTTCAAGCAGGCGTAAGGCTTTGACGCACAGGCGTCCTAAAAGTGGCGCAGTGAAATCTTGTAGATTTCACTGCGTCACATTTACGAGGCCTTCCTGCGTGGGAACGCCCACCCTGCATACATTATACCTGATGCAGGTATAATGTGACGCAGGGCTTTACAACGTGACGCATCTCCCTAGATGCGTCAAGTTGCAAATAGAGCCGCTCTTTTGCGCCGCCATTGTGTCAAAAAGTGACGCAATGGCGGCGCAAGCACAAGAGAAGAGCACAAGGGGCTTGTAAATCTGCCCCTTAGAGATTCCCACCTGCCAGGCGAGGATAGCTGTGCCTTCAGCGGATCAGTCGCTGCAAAGTATCCATTGGAGGCACTGATCATTTGGTGAGTGGGCATCATGTTTGATATAGCTTCTCAGCAAAGTATTTAGTTCTACAAGATCAAGCTCCCAAAGTGGAAGTTTTGTCTTCCAGAACAAAATAATAATGGTGCTTGTGCACAGAGATTTTCTTCTATTTTGAGATGCTACTACTTGGGGCAGCTATGCCTTGCATGGCAGTCCAGAATAAGGAAAATAAGTTATGGTCACCAGTCCTAAATAGGGTGGGGTGACCGTCACTGTGACCAGACTGCCCTGTGTCTGATGGACCATCTAGTCAAAGGTTTCTGATGGTGGTGCCAGTTGAGGCTCCATTGTTGGAAACTCTCAGGATCGCACCTCTAAAAGGTGTGAGGGAACTGTAAGTTTGGCAAAGCACTACATAAACCCTTTTATGGTGAATGCAAACTTCCCCAAACTCCATATACCCCATAAGATGTCTAGGGAGTTTCAGTTACAAAATGCTAAATTATATTCAATGTTATCCATGAATACATTGGAGATTCAGAAAGCAAATTCTTCACTATTATGAAATGTTTCCATTTACATTTCCCAAAATCTTTTTTGATTCCATCAATTTCAGTGCATTTTTCTTTGAGTCTCAGAGTCGATGGGAAATTCAGGTCATCACATGCTTGCCTGATGGAGAAGAGTGGACACATGTAGTAAAGGATGGTAATACCACTTAGCTGATATCATATTTCTAACTAGCTGTTATCATCCCAAGCATATTTTTAAAATACCTTGGCTACCAGCATTCCAATTTACTCAGTGATGATTAACAAAAAAAACCACTTATGAGTCAGGACTTACTCCAGCAGCGATCACTAGAATGTAATGTCCAGTACTGGTCCCCTCAGGAAAAATAACTTTTACACATTTTTAGGTTCCAATGGCTACACAGGAGGTCATTCAACAGACCCTTGAAGTCCACTTCTGTGTCCTGGGTACAAGACTGAACACGTAAGGGGCAACCCTGTATTCCTGGGAACCTGGGTATACAACTTAAACAAAGAATTTACAATGGTTCCTGTGCAGAAAGCACATCCACCTATGCTTTTTTGGCAATGTGTGAAACAAAATGTATACACTTAATCATATTAATGTAATGTATTCTCATTGTTTTCACACCAGTGATAAGATAATGACCCAGTAATAAATATATCTAGAACAAGGTAGGTGCTCTAAAAACTGTGCAGTGAACATGAATTATTGGCTAAACATGAATATTGGTGCGCTTTGTGACATAAAATCAGCAAATGATAGACTATTTACTGCTTGATAAAAGTCAAACAAAACTTTGTTATTGCAAGTTAAATTTTCTTGCTCAACATGGAATGGCAGTCCACAGGACAAATCATCGACATTTTGACCCCCTACACCAATTTCATTGGGGTCTTTATCAGGACTAATTAAGGTAGCAACCCTGGCACAAAACATTCACACAGTATGTCTTGTATGATTTTGCGAAGCAGTAAACAGTATATTATTTGCCTGCACTGTGCCCACATGGGGGAGAGCTTGTTGGGGTACATGGGAGTCAGCATTTCTGCTTGTGATACCACATGGCGGGAGCAACTGCTTACCATGCTCCCACCATGTCCGGAGCTTTTTTCCTTTCAGGGATGCCCCGGTCCCACCCACAGCACCCACATATGTCCTAGCTCATTGTGGAACATGGGGCAAGCCCCAAGGGCCCCACAACCCAAGATGGCTTGTTTTTTTTCTGGGTGCCCTGGTCCAACCCAGACCACCCACATGTGGTAGCCTTCGTTGGGGACCACAGTGGTAATGCTAAGGCCTCCCTGACCCAATTCTGTTCCCCTTCTGGGAGCTGCCATTTATACTGGCGCTCCAGCGCAGTCAAAGCATCTCTTTTTCTGTGCTCTTTTCCGCAGCTGGAGGTCAAGAATGTCCCCTGCTCACATGTAGTGCAAACAGGAGTGTGGCAATCTGGGGAGACCTGCTCCTCCACGCACAGGCAATGGGACGGGCAGCATGCCCAGCACTGTTCCCTCAGTGGCCTCAGGCAATGGGATCCTAGGGGCCGAATGTTCACATTGGGTGCTCACGAGTCCCTCTCCTCAGGGGGATTTTCAAAAATAACATTGCACCACACTTAAAAAAAAAAAATGTGTCACAGATGCCACAGTACTCCTGTAGTACCACAATGGAAGCATTGGGTCCCATCGGAGTACAGACAGATCTACAACACACTGAAAAAAAAAGAATTGGACTCAGGTAGGCTTTGGGCTATGGGGTCAGGGTATCCACTACCATGCCTCCTTGTATGTTTTTGTTTTTACTTTTCAGCACCCGCACAAATTTGTGAGTTCTAAAATGAGTGCCCAACATCTCTGTTGATGTTGAGGACAGGCAATCAGATCCTAACATTTGATCGGAGGGTCCCATGGGAGTCTGTAGCCAACCGACATCTATTGATTTTGAACCTTAATTTCTCTATATTTAAATAATATGTATAATATTTTGTAATTAAGTAAGAATATGTACTATTTCTATATATTCCTTTAAAATTAATTTATACTTATTTAATTTTTAATTATTTGAAATATTTATATTTAAATTAACATTATTTCCTACGGGGTTTTGTTTTAGGTCCCTACCACCATTATTTTCTATGAGAGAATGTTGCAGAAGCAGTGGTTGGCCATGTATATTGCTGGACTTATTAAGAAAGTGTAAAAATGTAAGTTACAACAAAAGTGCAAAATCAAAAAGTAGTAAGCTTATTCAAAAGTATGTTACCTTTGTGAATCTGGCCCATTATTTTAATTAATTTTTTATGATTTACAAACTATAATAAAAGACATTTCACAGTCTCAGAAAATGAGTTTACAGGAACGTTGGATGAGAAATAAACGATGAGCTCTAATTAGTTAAAGTCATTTTGCAGCCAATAGTCTTTGCATCAATTGGAAATGTGTGGACAGAAGGTAGATAGGATGAGTTGTCCAGATGCTCATATAAGGAGTTCATTTTCTGTCTTTTTTGCTGGTGGGTTGTTGGGTGTTGTCCTTAACTGGGCCAGATGAATGGCACCTCTTAAGTGCCACTGAAGTGGCGTAAGTGTCAACTGGGGAGGTGGTGACAGGTGGCTCCATGAGCAGCAGTGTTGCCCTTTCCATGGAGCTGCCAGCTGGAGATGTTTCTGGCAACAATTTGGCAGCAGATGTTGCTTGACCATGGAAAGGGCCAGCAAAATTTGAAACTGCTGCAGACAATGAGCTAAAGCCATCTTGTACCACCCCAGAGGGTAAAGTTTAGACCCGCATTTGAAACACCATTAGATCATTTTGGGCTCTTTGGGTCTCATTCCGGGTCCTTAGGAGATCATTCTGGGCCTTAAGAGTTCTATAAACTGGCCCAGCAGTTTCTCCTGACATGTATTTGCACCCATCAGGGTTTAGTATAGGTGTTAACAATTATGGATGCACCCTGTACATCTCTACCCTCAACAGGTCCTGACCCAGCACTGTCAAAATGGCCCTGTTGCTTTGTGGATGGCCACAGGTGTTGTCAGTCTTGACAGCACAGCTCTTGTGGTTGTCACAGGAGCCAGGACATGGGTGGCCACGGTTGAGGGATGTTGCGACACAGAGCTCTAGTGGGAGCACAGATGTTTCTAATGGGCACACAACTCTACTGCCTCTATTAAGTCTAGTGTCTTGAAGGAGGAGGAGCACAGGGCGCTGGCTACACAAACCTGATGGTCCTGGCTGTTTACTCCAGATGTTCTTCAATGCAGGAGAGCTGCTCCACTGAAGGCTTCAAATGGTGTTTCTTCAGGCTGATTGGTCACCAGATTAGAACGTATTGTTTGTAATATGGGTGGTTGAAATTAAAAAAAAAATGCTAGTCTATTATTATACAAAATACATATATACTTCATAACAATTGTGTCCTAAGTTAGAGTGGAAAGACATATATGGCCATCTCCAACATAACATATTCACACAAAAGATCGCATTGAGGATCTTTACTGATGTATTTTATTATTAATATTATTAAAATGCTTACTATAAATTCATAGGCCATGATTTCAGGAAGAGGGTTACTCTTCACAACCATGACAGATATGATTAAGTATACTGTTAATAATGCAGCAGAGAGATCCCTCATCTTTGCACCGAGAAATGTTCTTATACAATGTTAATCAGGGCCAACATATGGGCTGTCGTGAGTGATTTGATTTAAAATGTGGGTTCAGAGTGTGTGCTGGAAGGGTTTGTGTGAAATTTAGAAAGACAGTTGACTCTCCTCTCCTAGGTTCTATCATGGTATGCTTAAGCAAATGTCTATGAAGTAGAATCTTTAAATAATGTAAGTCAATAATAATAATTGTAACCCATCCCAACCAAGATAAGGATCTTATTCAGCATAAGACAGTAAGGTTGAATTATTTAAAAATGTAATTTGGACTGGGTGACTGCTCACCTCAAGAAATAACAATACCTTTTCTCAGTGTGAGCCCTCCAAGTCCCTAAATTAACCTGAGTTCTAACCCCTGATTGCTGTGGCCAGTGGTGTAGCTAGAGCTTTTGCCACCCCCGGCCGATCCCAGATTTTTCCGCCCAGGGACGGCCGGTGGAGGTAAGAGCGGGGGGGCAGGAGGGGTGGCGACATATGATGATGAGTGACCATAAGACGATGACGAGGGAGAGAAAACTTACTTTGTGCTCACCGCTGCCCCCAAAAAGTGATGCCCGGGTTGGACCGCCCCCCCCACCCTCCTCTAGCTACGCCATTGACTATGGCACAGAGCAAATAGGCTTAACTTAAGGCAAAGTGTAAGGTATTCATTACCAAATCACTAATAAAGGCAAAACCATATGCAATGAAATTTCAAACCAAAGAAGAAAAATAGAGTAAAATCTAATGGCGAAAATGAGACAAAAAAGAAAAACAACCAATAACTGGAACAGCAGATATGAATTTGAAAAAATGTAGATAAATATAGCACAAAAAAGGGCAAAGCGCCAATTAGACTAGGACGTCGGTAGCAATGATTTTAGTCTGACCATGATGAAACACGGGTCGTATTCATTAAGTTGATTGGTCTGACTGAAACACTTGAGTGTTTGAGGTTTTTACTGAAAAAACTTTTAATCCCAAATCAAAAAGGGACTTTGTTGTTTTTTCAGTGGTACAGGGACCTTTAAGCAGGATGAATCTGAAATTCAATCTAATGCCGTGGACCTGCTGGTTGGATACTTTTTGCAGCACATTCTCCTAAAGCTCTGGAGCGCTTGAAGATTTTTTGTTGAGAAAGTTTCTAAGTCCCAGCACAGGAAGGGGCTTTTTAATTGTTTGAAAGAGAATGCTGAAATTTTGCATTGGGATTTTTTGTTAATTTTACAACTTCTATGCTTCAGTGGGACTAATCTCCTTTTTGTAATCGACTCAGCCTACATACCAATCGGCCAGAAATTATAGCTTAGTCACAGTGCCCCATGGTCACTGACTTAAATTGTGCAATATATTTTTCTTGGCACTTTTTTATTTTAAATCTTTAAAAATGAATATCTCTAGTTACCCTTATTCAATTGTCTATGTTTTGGTGTTATTTAATTCATAGACATATTATATATATATATGTGTGTGTGTGTATGTATATATATATATGTGTGTATATATACATTTATGTATATCTATATCTATCTCTATCTCTCTCTCTCTCTCTCTCTCTCTCTCTCTCTCTCTCTCTCTCTCTCACACACACACACAAAACCAAAGGTTACTGGGACATTATAGTTAGGCTCAGATTGCACTCCAAACACAAGGAGATGATGGACGGAGCGCTGAAACTTTTCAGACACTCAACCCCAGTCACTGATCTGGTTTGAATCCATGATCGTTCTTTAGCTCACTTCGCCACCCCAGTTTAGACCCAGCCATATGCAAATCAGTCTTGACCCTGTTCCTCATGGGAACAGTCCAGCCTGAACTGTCAAGCCAGGTCTTCCCTGGACCGGAAACAAGCATCCTGGGAATGGTTTTGGGGTAACACCCCTCATCAGCCAGGCTAGCTTGAATCCAGTGGCTAAGTGAGCAAGGTACCCATGTCTGGGCATACACTGCAAACTTAGGGCGAACAAAGCAAACACAAGGAGATGATGGACGGAGTGCTGAAATTGCACTCATACAAAACCAGTGAAATTCAGCAGCTATAGTTAGCTGAGATAATAAATGACATCACTGATGACATCATCCAGCGATTGCAAGTGATTTCTAAAAGTTTATGAGTGTTATACATATGTGCTAATGAGTGATACTATTTCTAACATATATTATGGCAGTGACTGTGTGTATCTGTGTGTGAGTGTGTGAGTAGGTGTGTGCATGATTGGGTGTGTGAATAATTGTGTGAGTGGCTGTATGGGTGAATAAGTGGGTGTGTGCATAGCTGTATGGGTGATTGAGTGGCTGTGTGAGTGGCTGTATGGGTGAGTGACTGGGTTTGTAAGTGGCGGTATGGGTGAGTGAGTGGCTGCTTGGGTGGGTGTTTGGTTAATTGAGTGGGTGTGGGAGTGGCTGTATCGGAGAGTGACTGTATGAGTAGATGTATGGGTGAGTGAGTAGACATATGAGTTCTTGTATGGATGAGTGAATGGGTATGTAAATGGTTGTGTGGGTGTGTGAGGGGCTCTGTTGAGAGGCTGTATGGGTGAGTGACTGGGTGTGTGAGTGTCTCCATGGGTGAATAAGTGGGAGTGGCAGTAGCTGAATAGGTGAGTGAATGGCTCTGTGAGTGAGTGTATGGGCTAGTGAGTTGCTGTGCAAGCAGGTGCATGGGTAAGTGAGTGGCTCTATGGACGAAAAAGTAGGTGTGTGACTGGTTGTGTGGTTGGATCAGTGGGTGTATGAGAGGGTGTGTGAGGGTGTAATTGGGTGTGTGAGCGGTTCTGTGGATGACGTGATCAGTGATGTCATCAGGGATATCATTTGAGATGTAATAAATGATATCATCTGTGATGTCACTGACCATGTCATCAGTGATGTAATATGTGAAGTCATAAACAGTGCATTGAAGGGGTGTGGGTTATAGTTAGCTCAGCTAACAATAACTGCTGACGTTTACTGGTTTTATACAAGTGAAATCTGAGCCTAACTATAACATCCCTGTAACCTTTGTTTTTATCAGTGAATTTCTAAGGATTTTTTTAATTTGATTTCCTAACTATAATGTCCCTGTAACCTTTGGTTCTTTCAGTGAATTGCTAAGGTTTTTTAATGTTGTTTCCTAACTATATAAGTCCCTGTAACCTTTGGTTTATTAAGTGAATTTCTAAGGTTTTTGAAATTTTATTTCCTAACTGTAACCTGTAACCTTAGAGAGTGAATGTGGGAGTGAATGCATGAGTGTCTCAGTGGGTGCGTGAGTGAGTGCATGATTGTCTCAATGGGTATGTGAGTAGGTGTGTGAGTGTCTGTGTGTGTCTGGGAGTGGCTGCATAAATATCTTACTGGGTGTGTGAGTGGGTGCATGAATGTCTGAGTGGGTCTGTAAGTGGGTGCATGAGTGCCTGAGTGGGTGTCTGAGTAAATGCATGAGTATCTGAGTGAGTGTCTCAGTGGGTCTGTGAGTAGGTATGAGAGTGTCGGAGTGAGTTTGCGAGTGGGTGCATTAGTCTCTGAGTGGGTCTGTGAGTGGGTGTGTGAGTCTGTGAGTGGGTCTGTGTGTGGCAATGTGAGTGAATGTATGGGTCTGTGAGTGGGTGCATGAGTGTCTGAATAGGTCTGTGAATGGCTGTGTGAGTGGTTGTATGGGTCTGTGAATAGATGCATGAGTCTCAGATTGAGTGTCTAAGTGCATCTGTGAGTGGTTGTGTGTGTATGAGTGGGTCTGTGAGTGGGTGTATCAGTGTCTGAGTGGGTCTGTCAATGGGTGTGTGAGTGCCTGAGTGTGTGAGTGGGGGTTTAAGTGTCTGTGTGGGTGTGTCAGTAGCTGTGTGAGTGACTTTGCCACAAAGGAACTGCACTGCCCCTTTTATCCTACTAGAGTCCACAGGTTTGCACAAAATATCTATCCAAGTAGAGTACTTTCTAATGGTTAATTAATAAGTACTAACTCCTTGGGTAAATGTCCAGTATGTACTCTTTACTACAGCTGCATAATAGAGCATGAGGGAATGTCACCAGTGACCTTGTGTGCGTTTTGGAAATGTGATTATTCCTGATGCATCTTTGCCCAGAAATATGTGATAACATGAATGCTCCTATAGAGAAGACAACGAGACTACAAAGAGGTAAATCTCCAACAAACAATTCTCGTAACTATATGAAGTAAGTGCTTCTTTGTTTAGTGGAGATGTCCTCATATTCCTCAGCATCAAGAACCCCTAACCAAAATAGATGAGAAAGACGCTAGAGGGCTGCTTGTTAAGCTGTCCATCATCCTGGCAAAAAGCAGGAAAATCTTTGCATACAACTAAGGTGGGTGGGGATAAATGGGAGAAGCTTCCAAGTGATTTGCACATTTGCATACTCATAGTAATTTAAAGGGAGAACCATGGACTCTGCTTTCACCAGGACAGGACAACAAAGAACCCACTCGTCACAGTTACATACAGATTGGGCTCCAGTAGATCAACAATGCAGTCACCTCCACAAAGGATTTAAGATTGTTTTTCAATATGGAATTGGCTACAAAACACTTTTGCTTTGCCTTCGCCAAGCCCAGGAGTTAGGATCAATTGACCTTTACAGAAGTAGAGCTTCAGCTGGGGCACCTGATATGTTTATATTTGTTAGTGCCTCCCGTTGCGATTTAATTTATGTGAAATAAGCATCAGGCCCACAATGGCCCTGCCAAAACTTAACTGGGGTGGGGGGCCATGCAGTCCTCCTCTCCAGGCCGGTTTTGGGCCTTGGGACCCCGTCCCCCAGGGCCAGGCCAAGACTCAATGGGAGAGGGGGCAGTGCGACTCCTCTCCTTGGGCCGATTTAGGCCCGAGGACCCCATCCCACCAGGGCCTGGCCACAATTCAATTGGGGAGGGGGGCCACATGGCCCTCCTCTCCAGGCCTATTTGGGCCCTGGGTACCCCATCCCCAGGGCCTGGCTAAAATTGAATGGGGCCATGAGGCCCCCTTCCTGGGCCAATTTTGGGCTTAGGGACCCAGAGACCTGGCCACCTCTCCCTGAGTGCCCTGGTCCCACCCTGGGCACCCAGTGTGCTATGGGACCGGGGGGGCTCAAGGTCCCCATGGTCCAAGATGGCCCCCCTCCTTCTGCAGTAGCCAGCATTACTCTATCACACAGGGAGCTGTTAGAAATTCAGCTCCCTGTGTGCGAGAGCAATCTTTTCATCTTTCTCCCTGCCTGCAGTCTGCGGCCGGGTAAATAGACGAAAATTTCACTTCCAGCAAGCGGGAGTAATTTGACAGCTCCCGCTTGCTGGGTGAGTGAGTGTGTGTATAAGTGGTTGTATGGGTGAGTGAGTGGCTCTGCGAGAGACTGTGTGGGGGTAGTAAGTGGGTGTGTGAGTGGCTGTGCCATGTGTCTTAGTTAGGCCCAGGAAGAAACACTGCCATTTTTACCATATACACATTTCCCAAGTTGCCTTCTCTTTTACACAATGACTTTTGACACACATTTGTGTGCGTGACAATGCAGGATTTGTTCCTCTAAAAATTACTTTGCTTACAGATTCCACTTAGTATGAACACTATCACGACACTTTGAACACCATGTACAAGGCCTCGACAGACATCTTGCAAATGTTCTTATTCATCCATAAGGCGACAGAGCTATCAATAGATCATAATAATAACGGCCTGACTAAAGTCTTGGCCCGAGGGCAAGGCTGCTCTTGGTTATAAATAAACAAGCATTTCTAGGTTTAGGGAGAGGAGCACTTGCTGACATTGCGAGGTCACTACATGCTGAAACCTGAGCCCAACTGCTTGCTGATCCCTCTGTGAGGGATGTTGAACTTGTGACCACAACGGGGACCTACATTCTTTCCCTTCAGGTAATGAGGTTGGATCATCCAATGGGGATTCCAGGCAGAACACATACATTCACCCTAGGCATCTAGGTTAGGGAACACATAATAGGAGTATGTGTGTGTATATATATATATCGCCTCCATGCACACCGCCCTCCAATACTCTGTGCGTCTCGAGGGCGAGCAGAAGAACAGCACCACCAAATCCTTCGTAATGAGGTAACTCGTTTTATTTTTTCCAAAGTTTCAAATAGCCTCCATTACTCACGGGGCCATAACAAGCAAAGTGCAAGAGTGCATACAAACAGAAAAATGACCTACGCGTTTCGGCTTGCGCCTTCTACTGTATATATATATATATATATATATATATATATATATATATATATAAAATACAAAAAGAGTTGCCTCTAGGTGGGATGCACTCCCAGGTGGAAATTATGCCAAAGCAAGGGCACACGCCATGAACAAAGTCCTTTTCTGGTTTACCTGCCAGACACGTTTCGGGCCAACGCCCTCTTCAGTGGCAGACCATGTGACGTGCCGGCATGCGGCAACCACCAGTAAATGCCCATAATAACGCTCAGGTGAACCACCTGAAGCAATGCTTCCTGGGACTGGTGGTTCAGTAAAACCCAAGTGGTCGCCGCCGGCACTCACATTCAAAAATGTCTTTAAAAGGATTGCTGATGTTCGCGCCGGCACCCCTGCATATAATATTGGCCCGAAACGCGTCTGGCAGGTAAACCAGAGAAGGACTTTGCTCATGGCGTGTGCCCTTGCTTTGGCGTAATTTCCACCTGGGAGTGCACCCCACCTAGTGGCAACTCTTTTTGTATTTTTGTACAGCGGCCTGCCTGGTCGCGGGATTGCACCACCGCGAAACACTTGCGGGTCCGCGGCTGCTTTATTGGGGCAGCTGACTGTGGAACAGGAGGTGCCTGTTATAGCTGCGAGGTGCCGGCGCGAACATCGGCAATCCTTTTTAAGACATTTTTTGTGAGTGCCGGCGGTGACCCACTTGGGTTTTACTGAACCACCAGTCCCAGGAAGCATTGCTTCAGGTGATTCACCTGAGCGTTATTATTATGGGGATTACTGGTGGTTGCCGCATGCCGGCACGTCACATGGTCTGCCACTGAAGAGGCATTGGCCCGAAACGCGTCTGGCAGGTAAACCAGAGAAGGACTTTGTTCATGGCGTGTGCCCTTGCTTTGGCATAATTTCCACCTGGGAGTGCATCCCACCTAGTGGCAACTCTTTTGTATTTTGTACAGCGGCCTGCCTGGTCGTGGGATTGCACCACCGCGAAACACTTGCGGGTCCGCGGCTGCTTTATTGGGGCAGCTGACTGTGGAACAGGAGGTGCCTGTTATATGCAGGGGTGCCGGCATGAACATCGGCAATCCTTTTAAGAAATTTTTGTGAGTGCCGGCGGTGACCCACTTGGGTTTTACTGAACCACCAGTCCCAGGAAGCATTGCTTCAGGTGATTCACCTGAGCGTTATTATTATGGGGATTACTGGTGGTTGCCGCATGCCGGCACGTCACATGGTCTGCCACTGAAGAGGGCATTGGCCCGAAACGCGTCTGGCAGGTAAACCAGAGAAGGACTTTGTTGATGGCGTGTGCCCTTGCTTTGGCGTAATTTCCACCTGGGAGTGCATCCCACCTAGTGGCAACTCTTTTTGTATATATATATATACAGCATTTTTGCTCCATCAAGAGAAATTTTGCACTCAAATCTGAGAATAAACTGTTTTATTCACAAACCACACTTGCATTAAAACTGGAACGCATTTCGGCTGTGGACTCAGCCTTCGTCAACCATGAAATGTACAGATTTTTTTCCTTCACGTTTAAACTCTCCCCACAGGTGTAGCCATTTAAATACACATGAAAGAGTCACTATTGTAGTCTTTTAACTTTCGTGTTTGTAGTTGCCAATATTATCATCATGTCACTTACTAGTGGAAAAGGTAAGTTAAACACAAATTCAGTTTCCGCATGCTTCTAGCAGTGAACAGCGTTTTTGTACCTTTAAGAGCATTCTCATCAGCTCTTTGTTCGCCTCGTGTGTGCTGTAAATAACTTCCTGGAATCTGTAAAAGTGTCTCAAGTCGAATTTCTCTTGTCAAATTCCGGAAGCTGGCAGCCTTTCACGTTCTCATTTCCAATGTGTCAGTAAGTACAAAAATCCTCAGTTCTTTTACTGACTGCTGCCAGCCTCACTTTAAATCCCAATAACACGATGTAAATAAACTTCTTGGATTCCACTTTTAAAATATCACTTTGCAGCGCTCACCTTGGTTTCTCTGTTCAAGCTGCTAACTCGTTCTTTTACAAGTGTGTTAGTTCATTCTGAGCTCCCAGTCCTGTATATATATATATATATTGTTTTATATGCCTGCATATATACTTTGTCTTAGGAAGATGGTGGAACTTTTCATTGTGTTCACTGTCCTTATATTGCTAATCACTTTCATCTGCTTCTGTCTGTTGATCATTGCAGCACATATATTCTATACAAGAATCACGTTAGTTCAATAAATATTGCGAAGGCCCCACTGTGTAGTCGCTGTATACTTCTCTGAGAGAAAGAGCTCACAAGTGACTGAGTGAAAGGGTTCTAGATCTGTTACCATGATCCCTGGGAGAGCTCAGGGTTGTCATGTTCTGTGGTTGTCAATGCAATTTTCTACCTGTCTAGGTTGAGGGGTGCATATGGTGGCACTGTGGGCTAGCTGGTCTCTAGGATGACATATCCTGCTGGGGTGCACAGAATCAGTCTAGCACCATCCCTATGTTGCCAATCAAACGGGCAGTTCCTACTGCGAATTGGAGAACTACAGAGCAGCTGTATTGGTGACTGAGTGGCTGTGGGAGTGACTGTATTGATGTGTGAGTGGGTATGTGAATGGCTCTATGGATGAGTGAATCGGTATGTAAGTCTCTTTATGAGTCTGTGAATGGGTATATGACTGGTTCTGTGGGTGTGTGATTGAGTGTATGAGATGTTGTATGGGTGTGTGAGTGGGTATGTGAGTTGTTCTGTGGATGATGTCATCAGTGATGCCATTTGAGATGTCAACTGTGATGCCATCAGTGATGTCACTGACCATGTCATGAGTGATGTAATCTGCGAGATCATAAGCAGTGCATTGCGGGGACGTAAGTTATTGTTAGCTGGGGTAACTAAAACTGCTGAATTTCTACGGTTTTGTGTGTTTAAAATGTGAACCTAACTATGGCATCCCTGTAACCTTTGGTTTTTAAGTGAAGTTCTAAGGTTTTTTTTTATTCTATTTCCTAACTATAACATCCCTGTAACGTTTATTTTTTCAGTGAATTTCTGTTTTTTTAAGTCTATTAACTAACTATAATGTCCCTGTCACCTGTGTTTTTTTCAGTGAATTGCTACGTTTTTTAACATTTTATTTCCTAACTATAACGTCCCTGTAACCTTCCGTGTTTTCAGTGAATTTCTACTTTTTTAAACTTTTTAATCCTAACCGTAACCTGTAACCTTTGAAAGTGGCTGAGTGAGTGGCTGTGTAGGTCTATGAGTGGGTCTGTAAGTGCCTGTGTGAGTGTCTGAGTGGGTGTGTGACTGCTTGTGTGGGTCTGTGAGTGGTTCTGAGTGCCTGTGTGGGAGACAGGTGAGACTACGGTTCCTCAGCAGCAGAATCCCCAAAGCCCACCTTCCAGCAGCACCGACTCTGTGCAACAATTACAACCAGAGGTTTGGAGTGGCTAGATGAGGGAAAAGGTATTAGGGAGGGCACTGGAGGGGCACTGGAGGGGAGGGAGACCTGGAGCAGAAAGCGTCTGATGATTAGTAAAGGATGCAAAATCAGAAAAATAAGGGGAGAAAGAGGGATATGCTAGGTCCACCCTCCAAAAATGATCAAGAATTACAAAACACCGAAATCTCGGTTATGGAAACCTAGCCAGTTTTTTCAGAAAATTTAATTTACTAATATAAGATTCAGAAAAAATAGTTAGTAAAGGAAAAATGTCCTTTCTTGAGTCCCCTCACTCACCACGGTTTCCCATGGTGACATGCTTCATCATAGGGGCCATCCCAACCCGCTACGGGCTGAGGCGTGCTACGACTTGCGACACTACGTAGGAGCACTACTTGTGAGTGACTATGTGTGGTGCAGTGATGGGAGTGGAGTGGGTGAGACTAAAAATATCTAGCTAGTGGGCAAAAAGAATTTATTCAGGCTCCTAGCCGATATATTAAAAACAGGGTTGGTCGCTAGGATGTCTGTTTTTAATTAGTCAGGGGTCCCTAGTGAACGTCAACTAGTTTCGAGCTACCCCAGTGCTCTTCTTCAGGACAAACAGGGTCCAGCCCTGTTTAGTACCACTCCAAAGTGACCTAAGGTTAGGAAAAAATGCTGCAAAATACTAGCAGGCAAGAGTTAATACATACAGTACTTTGATCACGTAGTATCTGTAATAGAGAAAGGATAAAAAACATTATCAAGTACAGTCTATGTACTGTATAGGTAGTTATTGAAACCATGTTGATGCTGATCAATTGAATCTAAAACAGAAAACGGCATACAAGACCTACTTCATGCTATGTAGGTAAGTGAAAACGCCATGCTGCACATTAACTATATATAATCAGACACTCACTGCTGGTGATTGGGATTGGTCAGGGGATCTGCAAGGCTGTTTGCTTCCTGCGAAAGGAGGACAGAGGGCAGAGGAAGAAGAGGCGGCGGCCAGCGATCGGCGGTATAGTGAAGTGCTTTTTTACAAATTTATTTTTATTCCCCCCCCCCCCTCCGTCCGTCCTCCCCACCCCGCCTCACCACCCCTGTTTGGTGGCAGCTGCTACTGGGTATGAGTGGCGCTATAAAGCTAATTAAATGCATCTGAGAGATCGTGGTTATGGAAACTTAAGGGCCACTGTTAAAGGGTTATAGTGAGTGAATCCGTGATGGGGGTGGTCATTGGGGGTCACCAACAAACATTGTCACACAGAGCGCCACCAGCTCTAAAGCCGGTGCTGATATGCACTATTTATTCTGGAAGTTCTAGGAACAAATTGGGTTCATAGGCCACCTGGTTTGACAGAAACTAATCACATTCTTGTGGTATGAGCACAGCTGAAGTGTATCTCAAAAAAGCAGACAAACTAATCAACAATGAGCAATGCATTGCTTGGATCAACACAATCTGAAACCAAAAACAGACAAAATAAACTTTGACCATATCTTGAAGGTGTTGCTAGTTAAGGGTGAGCTTAATATGACTGAAATGCACATGTAATCAAAAGTACATTTTACAGCTGCTGTACTTAAACAGTCCCTACCATTTGTAATACGGAACAAAAAGTCATGTGAAAATCCGACTTCGTTTTTTTTTTAAATACAAGAAAAAATATTTATTCTGCCTTTGTCTTTGTATTCTGCAAATGTTTTTTGGCTGTAGCAAATGAGGTTCATATTGAAGCCATGCAGACAGAATAAAACGAAGCTCCAGATGCACAGGGGGCAGCGAACAATGAGCAGACAGCCCGCTAATGAGTGCTCTGCACAGGGAGGTCAGTGGTAATGAGGCTCAGCTGCACGAAGGACAGCAGACAAAGAGGTCGTGAAGAAAGATTACCAATGCTGTCTAGCTGCATAGAGGGTAGTGAACAAGGATGTGTTTCAGACCGACCTCTAATGGCTTTTGGATGCACTGGGAAGAGTGTATGTTTTGTTTTATGCAGACAGACTACTGTCTACACAGATACTAGTGCATAATCAGGCTGTGCAGAGAAACCACAAATAACCCTTAGCAGAACTCAAAGTAGTACACCAGGGGCCACATTATACATGCAGCGCATTTTCCTTCATTGCGCTTGGCTCACCTTCTAAAAGGCGCACCCAGCGCAATGAAGGAAAACGCTCCGTATTATGATGAATGCGCTGGCCTCAGGGCAGCCACGAACTGCTGAGGGCAGCACATTCATGTGATAAACAGAGCGGCTGCTTTGAAGCTGCTTCATGGCTTTCTCAGTTGCCCCTTTTAAAGGGGAATAGAGATACTCTTGCAGGGGAGTGCGGACTGTGACCCCCTTTCTCCCCTTCAGAGGGCTGCTCTCAGGAGGTGCACTGACACTGCGCCACCTATTAGGTGGCGTAGTGTCAGTGCGCTTCCTGAGAGCTTCTTTGCCTCTGCACCCGTGTCTGTAATATGACACGGGTGCAGAGGCAAAGAGATTCCCTCATTTGCATGGGGCACCCCCCCATGCAAATGAGAGAATGCCCCCTGAAGATAGCGTTGGTGCTTTATGTGTGCCAGCACTATCGGTATTACAGAAGGGGCAGCACAAGCATCTGCGGCCCCCTCTGTAATAACAAAGTGCCCCGGGGGTGTGCAAAGTGGGTGCAAACACCCATTGCCCCCCTCGGGTACTTTGTGCAATATGGCCTCAGGAGGTCTTAAACACGAACTCTGAATGAGATTGGGGCCCAGATTCAAAAAGGGCTTGCTTTGCCCTTGCACCATGCAAGGAAACGCAAGGTGACACAAGACCTCAAGTCAGATTTACTAAGCCAGACAAAGCCACCTTTCTTGGTTCTGGGTGGCTTAGTAGATCTAGAGGAATCCATGGCAGCGCGAGTCACTGCATTGCGTCACTCTCCATTGGGAAGGCGTTCCATGGGGTGGAGAGTGGGTGTATCTGCGCATCCACCCATGGCATTTTTGTGCCTTCCATGGTTTACTAAGAATAGTAAAGCTGGGAATGAATCAAAATGTTATGCCATCTTAACAGAGGTGTAACGAGGAGAAATATGTTTATTTCTCCTTGTTATTTTGTCTTTCTACGTGCTGCGCAGCGCACATAGAAAGAGGAAAATGCCTCTCAGGACTTTTTTTGTGCAGGAAGGTGTCCCTTCCTGCACAAAAACAATACAGGCTGTAACACAGGCACCCTTGTACCACGGCGCAAGGATTCCTGTATTGGTGCGGGGTAGCTTTCAGTGCACCAGCACAGAGATGTAGCAGGAATGTGCCATATCTAAGTAAATATTGCACATTCCTGCTCTCTCCATTTATTGCAGTGCAGCACAGCAAGTTGTCTTACTGTGTTGCGTTGCACCGAATATTAGTAAATCTTGCCTGACCAACTAACCGAAGCTTGAAAAGAGGACCCTTATGTAGATTGCTAATGAGGTGTTCTAGGTCCGATTGTAGTGCACAATGAGATCACGGATAAGGAACACAAGTAAGATGGGTAGGCACCATGGTCACCAAGGATACTGAACAATGAATTTATGCAGAATGTTCCCACGCGAGGATAAACTTCTACACCTACTTCCCTTTTAAATATAAATTCTTCTGACTAGCCATTCTGCTGAACTTTGAAGCAGGAAGATGGCAGGAATGCCTGTCAGTGTTTCCAGCTCCTTTTTACAGGTTCAATACATTGACAATAATATGACTTAAGTGACACCTCTTCCCCTTCTTGGAGTTTGAGGCTACCAAGAAAAAGACCCATCTTCCCAGTGGGATGCTGCTGATTTGCACTTATTATAAGGATACTGGCAGAGCCTCAATAGGATAAAGAAAACAATATGAGGCAGGCCACTAAAAAATGTGTAGCACATAATTTCTGGAAATATCATCACATTTCCCAGTGGCTTTCGTTTATAATCTTGGCGGCATCTACTTTTTACAAAGGAATATTGCAGATATTGTAAAAACATAGCTAAAATATCAGATTCGCATTTTAGCTGACTATAATTTTGAAGGATAAAGGTGAACATGATCTCCCAAATCTCTTGGTGCGCATGAGTAAGCATTTCAATGTTAGATCATGGATGTAGGTATTGGCGACTAATGTAAAAGGCCTCGGAGTTCTGTATTAAATTGTACAATAAGTATTAAAAATGTCAGACCAAATGCATTCATTACATTGTACCTAAAGAGCCTAAAATAATATTTTCACTGTCTGCAATCCATACGGGTTGGCATAGAGTATGTATGCACAGTTAGGGCGCGAATCACACGGGTACATTTATATGTGTCGATTTGATCGTGTGTAAATCTACACTTTTTTGCTATTCACCGTTTCTGAATGTAAAGTTACTACTTGGTGCAAACTTACTTGTCTCCACCCCCTGGTGAAGCTTCCAAGAACAGGATTTAAGAGTGTAAAGATACTATTTGTACTTTTTCACACATAGGCAGAGGGCTCTGTCACTGGGACAGAGTTCTCCCTATGATAAAGTAAAGGAAAACTTACAAAAGTTTATTTAACTTTAATAAAAATCATTCAAATATTTTATTAGAAATTATTTTAAACTATTTATATATTTATTTTAAATCTACAATTAAATAAACCAAATGTTACAATATACATACATACATAAATACATATTTAAAATAAATGTAATTAATTTAAATTTAATACCTCTAAAGAATATATTTTTTAAAATCCCACCAACGTTAAAATGTGTATATTTTAATCAATCTGTATTAAAAGTTATTAGGAGTTATGCACAGATTCTTTTAAATGCTAATCATTATTTAGCAAATGTTTTAAACTTTATTATAATTATTATAATTTTATATTAAAATAACCTTATTATTCAAAGCTAAATAATTTGTAAGTATAAAAATTCGACTACATTATACTAATTTTATTCATTTTCACTTTATTTCCTGTGGGTGTTATTTGAAGTCTCTTCCCCTATTGCTTTCTAAGGTAGTTTCTTATGAGTGGCCATGTGTGGTGCTGAGCTTTCTAAAGGCTGGGCTGGAGTACATTTACATCTGTTTTGGGACCCTTTTGGCTGTAGCAACTTTAGAAGTGGATAAATAATGGTATAAGAAGGGAAGACTATGCCTACTTGGTAAATTGAGTTTTTCCCTTTTAGGTACTGAGGGCTAGTTACCGGTTCACTTTTGAAAAGAAGGTTTGAATGTATAAACTAGACCCTAACTTCAGATGGTAGCAAGATGACAGCTATTCTGCCCTTAAAGTCACAGGATCTGACTCATAATGAACTTTGAAAACATACACTCCTATGTTTACACCAAAAACTGGGTGCAGATTTTCGAATTACTAATGTAAAGGCTCCTCCTTCCCCAACGACACCCAGCTCATACTCTCCCTCTCAGACATGTCCCTCAACACCTGAATAAAATTGACCACATAAATGATCAAAGCTGCCAACACGATGTCGACCAACTGCCTCAAACTCAATACTGACAAGTCAGAGGTCGTGATCTTCAGAAAGAACCCATCCCCATGGGACTCCACCTGGTGGTCAGCTGAGCTAGGACTTGCCGCACCCCATGCCATGAACCACAGGATCATCATTGACAGCATGCTCAACATGATCACCCAAGTCAACACTGTGACAGCCTTATGATTGCTCATCCTGAAGATGCTGAGGGAAATCTTCAAATGGCTACGGACCACCACACGCAAAACCATCACCCACACCCTCATCACTAGGAAATTGGACTACTGGAATACCGTCAAACTCGAGATAAGCAAATAACTCAACTCAGCTGCAAGAATCACACTTAACCTCCCACACCACATACACACCGAACAGTACCTCAGGGAGCTCCACTGGCTCCCAATACACAAATGAAAATAGTTTAAACTCCTCACACACACACCTACTAAACAATGCACAATTCCAGCCTAGTCTACTTCAAATCTTTCAGACACCACCGCTCCGCTGGACAACTTTTGCCCACACATACGCAGGACCAGATCAGGTGGTAAGGCCTTCTCCTAAAGCCTGAATGATCTGCCTCTACAAATCAGAGCCTCCTCTTCAATTCTTGAATTCTGGAATAAGTTGAAGACCTGGCTCTTCAAATAGATACCCCACCCTCTGCTGGGGCCAGCTGCACATCTGCTCAGCACCAAGATACTCTCCCGAGTGATTGTGTGTTCTACAAAAATACATAACTTAACATATAACATGACATAACATTGTACTTAGCGTGAAACTATGCATTACAAACTGACTCATACAAGTGTAATTGCACTTCTTTACATTTAGTTTCTTTTTTATTCAGAGGAAGAAACCTCTAACCATACCTCTTGCAACAATTTTGATGTTGTTCTCTTTGCCTATCCCATGGTAGATACAGACTTAGGGCCTGATTTAAAACATGGTAGCCGAGTTTCTCCATCGCGGACGTGGTGGCTATCCTGTCCGCCGCAAATGAAATGTCACAGGATAATGCATTTGTAATAAGGCAGTCAGGATATTAGTCATGTTTATGATAGAGTAAACAGTCCACCAAACTCTAAATCAGGCCCATGGTTCTCCAATTGACAGCAGTAAATCTCTGACGATTTCCAGTGTGGGAATGACGTGAGAAAATGTTAGTGAACACACACAAAGTTTCTTGGGCATTTCTACCATGAAAGCTACACCGCCCAATAATTGGAGCATATTTCCTTTCATGCAAGGGTGAACTATACTGGGATTATATTATCTATGAGTGAATCTATTTAGAAGTGCAAATTCACGTTTTGTGAATTGCAAGGGTGAACTCCCACTCCTAAATCTAACCGCTGCGCATTTAAATTAAAATTGGTGTGGAAATGGTATTGTGAAGCAAGCCAATAATCTTTTATATAGATTAGTCCGTTATGTGTACTCCAGGATGTTGTCCCATTTGAAACTTATGAGGCTTTAATTGGACAATTTTAAATACAGGTCTTTGCCATAGTCCAGTTACAGCTCCTAGTTATCAGCACTTTCAAGCATACGCAATCAAAGGTTGTGTCTATGTTAGATTTGGCTATGTATTATCTCATTTTGTATTAGCATTCTCCACATATATATTCATGGCATATTGATAAATACTTCTAAAATTGTTTAACGCTCTGTGTTCAATGTTCTGAGCATTCTTTCTTCAAATACGTGATAACCTCAAGATCATGGCCTCCTTCATGAATACTTATTCCCAAGATTCAAAGCAAGGAATGCATTGCTTCTTTAGTGAAATCTAATAAAAATTGAAATTAATGGCAGATATTTTCCAGGGCTGTTCTTCCACTGGTAGGGACACAATGACATTGAGTATTGTGGCATACTCAAATATTGGGAGAAACTAGGATTGAAGCGGGAAGTCTGAGAGTTTGAGTTTTTGGAGAAGAAGACTTCTGAACAATGTCCTGCCCTTTAAGGAAAACCAAAACTATTACATATGACTGGGCAGTTTGAATCTCTGATTTTGTTGTAAGTTGAAGCATGAAAAGATAATCTTTCTATTCTCTGCTGATGTCTTCAGTAGATATTCACGCTGCCCCCCAAATAACATGGACACTACAAATGGTAAATGGAGAAGCAGATACTTCTGGGTAACTTTCTACTTTGCAGAGTCTCATCAAACAGCTTGCATCTTTCTGCAACTGCTGAACAACAACCTGGTGCAGTAGGACAGTGGCTACCAAATGCCACATCTAAGAGGAAACTGATTGGTTGTTCCATCACGCCGTGGGCTTCTGCCAAGTCGGATCCCATTTATATGATATGAAAAGCCTATGAGTTGGAATACATGACTGAGTCACACGTGCCACAAAGGTGCTTGGGAATTGTTATATTACTGCCACCTACAGTTTCTTCCACTATATATATGGGACTGTATTGCTGCTGTGGCATCTGCTAACAGGTTACTATTTGATGTGAATTTGGGCTCAAACCCTCATAATGGCTAATACCATGATCAATTGCCACCTCCACTGACTCCTTCAGATTGTCTTGTGGAGAGTGCTGGCATCATGATGCTGAAGCGAATACTGCTGGAACAGATCATCTTTGTCTGATAAATCTAAACAGTCTGACAAATGTAGATTATCATCTAAATGCAGCTATATATTGAGACTGATTGAACATAATTGGACATAAGTCCTCCTAAACTATATACTTATTAATGCAAAAACTGGAACCCAGTGGGGAGCATCTCATAACTCTCCAAAAGAAAAGAAAAACTTTGTTTTTTTTATAAAACGCTCACCACCAGGGTTGCCCCTTGGTGGCATGTTTCATCATTGGGTCCATCCCGATCCGCTACGGATCGGGCGTGCTACGACCTACGGCTACGTGGGAGCACTTTTTAGGTGTATTATACGATGATAAAGAGGATCTTAAAGGATGGGAGTGGAGGGTAAAGCTAAACTAAGTTAAAAATATAGGTCTACCTACTTTATTCCTGCCTCTAGTCGTTATGATTAAAAATTAGGGGTGGGTGTTGAAAAAAGCGAGGTTATGTTGAACCTGCGTTTTTCAAGGTCAACATGTTTCGAGCCATGCCCTTATTGGCTCTTCTTCAGGACCATGGAAACCTAGTTCCTTTGGTACCACTCCTATGGGTTCCTTATTAGGACCATGCTATGTGCATGCCATGCAATGTGCAGAACATTAATACATATTACCACCTATTTGGTGTCCTTCTACTGCTTCTATCTTTGACATTATAGAATTACGTCATGGTCCCTCTGGGGCGAGGGTGGCCTTTTGTCACACTTTCGTCAAGGCAGACCCTCTTCCAGTGTACCTACTCGGCTTTACCCGGGGACCGCATCTTGTTGGACTTTTCATTGGACATAATGCTTTCTCAGAAGAACAAAATAGACTGATCTTTTCTCCTTTCCTTCTTCAGTGAAGAAGGTTTATTATGCTTCTCGGATTCGGAAAATACTGCCTGTTGATTATCTGCCAGAAACTCTGTCTGTTATGGATATTTAGTGATGTGAGTGTTCAAACTGCTAGAGAAATGGTTGTGTGCAGTTGGTGATACTTATGGGATGACGTGTAGCATCAAGTTGGCCAAGCTGGAGTTCCATTGCCTTTTTCTCAAAGGATGTGAAATTTTGCAGATAGATTAGATGTTTCATTTTGCCAGTATTCTTGTATGCAGATGGAATGGCAGTGGTTTGGTGATCCCTTACGCTGCAGAAGCTAATTTTGGGTACGTTTTCTGACTGTGATGATTTTTGATAGTGGTGGAGGCCTATTCTGTCTTTGGTCTCACTGAGTTTGTTTAGTTTTTTCAGCTTCTTCAGATGTTTTTTACTGACATAGGTTTGAAAATGTTATGGCTATATAAATGGCCCTGGTGCATTTTCATTTATAATGGGGGTGCTAACTTATTTGAAGATGATTTTGGGGAGTCGTGGATCATACTTGATAGTCGGCTAGTGCTGCCTTTCAGTGATAGTTCTTGTGTATTCACAATATCCCCGACTGGAAATGTGTAGTTTGCCCTCCTGCTTCTTTCATCTGGATTGATAATTTCATCAATCTGAGTCGTTAAACCCTGGGTGGTCGTTTGCAAATTCAATTGAGTTAGGAGGGCGCTCAGTGATGTAGGATTCGTGCAAACGTTTATTGGTATTATTTCTAACAAGTTGATGACATTGTCGATTCTGGATATGTTGTTAATATTCTGTATTAGCATGGTAATTTTTACTTCAATATTAGTTAATATTTTAGTGGAGTTTTGGAATAGAGAGATGTCTGAGCTTATGGTTCTCCAATGAGGCTGGACTGGGCCTTGAGAGAATCAGCCATGTTTTATAGAGTGGACCTTATTGCACCCATGGTGGTTAGAACAGGATAAACTGGTGGAGCAGTTTTATCATTAATGTGGAGATGATATGAGTGTGATGTTGCTGATTCATCTCCTTTCCATTATTTCTTAATGGGGATGATGCATGAGTAGTAGAGTTAGGAAAAATTCCATCTATATTGATCAAGAGGACGGTGTTATCCAAAGAGCTTGTCAAGTGATCAAATCCCCATTTCATGATATTCCAGAGGAGTTTGTAGTAGTGTGGGTCGGTTCTTGACAGTACAAGGGCTCAACTCAGGTATCCTGTGCACCAGTTTCTATGTCTTCCCCGCTATATAGGAAATCGTTCTTCGAGGCAGTAATGTTTAAAACTGTGATCTGTGGTGCTCTATTCACTTCAGCTGTTGTCGTGATAAGTGGTCTTAGGTTTTCAGTGGAGCTGAAAAGTGTTCCTGAGCTTTGTTTGGTTCCGGATTCAGAATCCACTTCAGCTGTTAATAGGGTATGCTTATGTTGTGTTAGAGCCTGTGGATACAAAGTCATAAAAAGCCTCAATTGCCCTCTGTTTTTTAATGCTAGTTTTGGGGTTTATGATCTCTTTTACTGATCAGGCACTTACTGCGATCAGGCCAGTCTGTGGTTAACCACCTGGCCCTATGATGATCAGAACTGAGCTTCTTGAGTTTGTAGGGCAAGATATGCCCTCTCCCTGGGTCATGATAGTCAGAGTTGATGAGTCCCAGATGGAGGTGGATACGTCGGATATGGGGCCAGCTGCAGGCAAGAATGGTCGGGTGTAGCTTTATCGTACTGCACTAAGTGGCCAAAGGTTTGCTCAGATGTGGGTCCCTTGCTCACTGTTACTGGAAGTAAGCTACACCCGACTGAAGAGCTCCAATCAGGGTCAAACTGTTCTGGTACAGAGAGGACCTTGCTTGGCAGTTTGGGCTGGACTGTTCCTATTGGAACAGGGTCAAGACTGATTTGCATATGGCTTGGTTTAATCTGAAGAGTCATGGTGTGCAAAAGAACAATGGTTTGAAATGCTACCCTGAGTGACTGCTAGTGGTTAGACTAATTACAAGCATCCTTCTGTCACTCTTTGTGTGATTGATGTACTGCCTAAGTGGCCAAGTGTATGCCCAGACATGGGTCCCTTGTTCACTTATGTTACTGGAACTAAGCTACACCTGACTGAAGAGCCCCTTTCAGGGTGCGACTCTTCTGGTTCGGAGAGGACCCGGCTTGGCTGTTCAGGCTGGACTGTTCCTATTGGAGCAGGGTCAAGACTGATTTGCATATGGCTGGGTTTAATCTGAGGCGGCATGGTGGGCAAAAGAGGGATGGGTTTGAATTAGGGGTCTGCAGAACTTGTAGAATTTGACTCAGCATTATACGGCGTAGGTATATAAAAACTCAGTGAGATTCTGCGGAATGCCGCCAACGGTCGAAAAATATGCAGGTCACACTGCTTGCGCTGTGATTTAGCGCCGGTAGCGTGAGCAGCACTGAAAAATGAGGGGGAACAGCACCATGCCCAGCACAAGAGCACATGGCCATTCATATTGATTTTGCTGCCCTTCCAGCAGAAAATCTACTCAAGCAGCAGAAAATCTACTCAAAAAGCAGCCCTTTGACCGTGCCCGCCAGCAACTGCTCGCATTAGAAAATTGCGCTTGGGGGACATTAAAATCTTGCTCCTACTCACCAGCTCACATTTCTGGAGCCTCGCGGGAAACAAATTCTGCCACATGGCGATTGGTGGAATTTGGCTGGAACTCATGTTACAATAGTAACTCTGAGTCGCCCATTTCTGCCAATGAAACATTCCGCCCACACCTAGTTTGAATGCTACCTGAGTGATTGACAGTGGCTAGAGTTATTGCAAGCATTCTCACATCCCCTTTTGTGTGTTTGATATACCTATAGAGTCCCTCATTCTAAAATGAGCCTGAGCAGCTTGTTTTACTGGAGTTTCCAGTTGTGTGCCTTGTTGGACATTGCATTACTGGGCAGATTTTAAATTGAGGGTTAATTGCTGGTGTTTGCACCTGTGACTTGAAGCAGGTAAAACCTGCTGAAAATTGAAGGAGACGGTAGAGTCTATGTGTTATTTGTGCACATTGAAGTGGGGAATAGAATGCTCTGTGGCTGGATTACTGATGATTCAGAGCGGTGAAACTCAGAGTCAGGTGCACATTGTGCATCAATTAAATAGCGCACCCTGAGATATTACAAATTAGCGGAGAAGCAATTTACACCCACATGTAATTTGCACTCACATTATGCAGATCCATCGCGATCAGTCTTTAATATGTAACAGGTTTCTATTTTATGCATGTACACAGGGCCTTAGCTTCAATAGGTCTTATAGAGGTTGCACAGTGTTTTGAAATTGCTGTTGACCTCCATTGGAACCAGTGGTGTTCTGTCATGGCAGATTTCTCGTAATCACATTTCAGTAGGTTTCGGCACAGTGATGAGCTAGTTCAGGTTCTTCACAGCCAGTCAGTGATCTTTTAGTTAGTTCTGTGCAGATATCATTGCAGCAATCCAGTAGAGCCACCACCAGAGTGTGAAGGACCTAGAGGACTTCCCTGAGCATGGATACTGGTCAATAGACACCATTGACCATCAACATACAATCGAAAGAGCTATGACAAATTTAATACCCAGATCCTTTTGCTTTCTGTGATTTGATTGAGTTGTGCTCAAATTTTTGGTCAATGAAAACTAAAAGTTGGCATTTCATAGGCTACCCCTTCAACATTGGGGTCTTCATGCTTATTGACATCAGATTGAATATGCTCTCTTTCATTTGCTGAATTTTGTTGACTCACAGGCTACCTCTCCAGTCAGTGATACCTTGGATTTCAACCACATACATTTGGAAGTGCATCTGAAAAAAGCTTTGCATCTGTGCCTGGTGGAGTATTCAGATACAGAATAACAGCGACATGAGAGACAACACTTGTGACACTTCATATGTCGCCACTTTTCATCGTGGCGTGGTGAGAGTTTGAGGTTCCAAGTTGAAGGTGGTCTAATAGTATATTCACTTGAAATCTTCCATGTGATCTTTAAACTTGCAGCAACATTTTTCTATTTTCAGTTCACAATAAAACATGCCAGTCTAAGAGAGTTTTCAGAAATAATAACTTTTGACAGTGACATAATGAGCATACCACAGAGGTCTCAGAGAAACTCAGTAATCAAAGACACAAGCAGCAGCCTTTCTTCTTTCACTGACTGTGTTTCTTTGATATCGCTCGGTTAGTAACTGTTCCTCCTCTTAGTACCTGGCATAGTAATTTAAGTGCATTTATTTCTATATAAGTACAGATCACTATGCTCATTAACAGAACTCTGAGGCAATGTCTGGGTCCAAGACAGAGACACTTCCTTGACCGCTGGACAGAGTTGCTGGGTGTGCTGTCGATGTGTGAGTTCCAATATCAATCAAGCTGGCGCTGTGCTGAGAAGGAAATTGGGTCACATCCCTGTTTCTTACCTAGCACGATTGCTTCACAGAGTAAGTGGGGTTTCAGGTTAAGCTGAACACTGAAAAAAGTAAAAATAAGGATCAGATATTCTTTAAAATAAAACAGTTAAATAGCGTCCAAATAACATAGCATGGAGTATTTGTAATGCATACATTCACTTCTCTGTGGAATTTTACATCGAATAACAGACGTTTATTGATGCCCAGCTCAGTGGTACTCATTTTATCGACCTTGGAAGGATGATTAGTCCTTCCTAAAGTCAAGTCCACAAGCATATGTCAAACACAGATTCCTGGAGTAGATGCCATTAGTCCTCTGATGTTGGGGGCGACAATTATTGCAAATAGTGGTGCAGATTAGGGGACAGATTTACAAACCTTTTTTGGCCTGGGTTTGTGTCACAAAAGTGCCGCAAACCAGCGCAAAGCATACTTTGTTGGATTTCTCTACCAGCGCAACACTCGTTTTGCACTGAAAAGTTGCCTAAACGTAACACAAAGCAGCGCAAGGAGGGTGGTACATCAGCATTTCCGTGCTACCACATGCTTTTTTTTTTCACAAAACCCTATCTGCTAACATTAGTAGACAGGGTTTTGCGCCCAAAAAATAATGCAACTTTGAAGCAGGCATTAAAAGGAGAAATACTTTTATTTCTCCTTTCTTTTCTGACTGCACTATACAGCACACATACAAAGTAGGAAAAGTTTTACAGTGTGTCTAGGCATATTATTTTGTAGTGGAAGGGCACCCTTCTAGTACAAAAGCTATACTAAGCTCACGCAGACACCCGTACACTATGGTGCAAATGTGTGTAAGTGACGCTCAGGAGCCTGATTGTGCTCCGACGCTAGGGAGAGGAGAGTGCCATATCTCTGTATATATGGCACTTTTCTCCACTCTCCCTGTCAAAAAGCACAGCAACTTTGGATGATGCGCTGCATTGTGTGACAGAGTCATAAACCAAACCTCAGTGTTTCAGACCTTCACAATTTCGCAAACCCATACAAAAAACCTGTATCCTAGTCATGCTAGTAATATTCTTAACTGCCTGTTAGCTGCGAAATTACCCTGTGCCATCCTTGACATCCTCACCTCAGCTAGACCTTGCTTATTAACCAATGAAACTTTGAAGTCTAAGAAAGGTAGCTCCATTTTCCAACTTTCAGGGATCAGCCCACCAGCATTATGTAGCAAAGCCAGAATTAGCCAAAGTGGTCACAAATACTACGGGATCTGTTGACAGCTGTGCAGCAACTGAGGAACATAAAAAGGTGCTTAATTACACAATAGCCTGTACAAAATGCTCCAAGTTACGTTAGAGAAGCAGTCCAGTGCTTAATTTGAGCTGCTGGTTGGCAGTGGGGCCCACCAGCACTAATTAGTGGGGACCAGCACTTATTTTTTCTCATTGGCAATTTCCTGAGCGCAAGAGAGGGAAAACAGACAAAGGGGAAAGAAGAAGGAAGAGAAAGATGGAAAAAAACACCACAAAGCGGGAAAACAAGAACCTGCAGAAGTCAGATAAAGAGGAAGTGTGCCTGGCAATCAAGCAAAAAGGCAGGAGGTGGATTCCATACTACCAGCCTTGGTATGCCGTACGCTGACTTGACATTGGCACCACCTGCAGTCCTCTGAGCAGAGCTTTGGGCACCTGCTCTCATTCTTTCAGAAATGTAGCACTGAGCAGAACTAATTAAAGGTACCGTTCTATAGTGATCAATTACATTTATGCTCTGGTCCTTATCTGCCTGTATGAGCGTATACAAGTCTGTCTAAAGACCGCCTAGCTTACCCAGTGGGGTAGGAAGTGTGCCATGTGCCCAACTTAAAGCAAGGATCATGACCCCCATGACAGATGGCCATGTAGTAAGATACAGAAATAACCAGGATCCACTAAGGCCGTTAGGGCCCTGGCCCCGGTGCCACTGTACCTGCTACACCATTGATAAATACTCAGCTGACTGTAATATTGCAGTTCACCCGAAGAGTTGAGACTAGGCCCTCCAGTGATCCTCTTCAGTATGCCTGGCTGTGATCCATCTTCTTCAGGTAGAGTTACCTAAAAGGAAAGATCAAACCATTCTAATCCTGCATATTGAATACGTTCTTTTAATTTATTTTATTTTATTCATTCTGAACGCCTTGCTGGAACTCTGTGATTTTCTTTGCTTTCCTTGCAGTGGCAGGAAGATTTAATTGCACTCATTTTACTTGCAAAGCAGCGCAAATCCTTAAGCTGAAACGATACAGAGATATTCAAAGAGAGAAGTGTAACTGTTCAGTGAGGGATAGTGTCTTCATATGTGTTAAAGAAAGTCAGCGCTGAATATTGTGAACCCGAAATACAGTCTGTACATTTTAAGCTTTTGGTCGCTCTTAGAAAACGGAATTTCTCTTCATGCTCGCCCCTTGTCGTTATACTCACAATAAGCCCCACTAGCATTTGATATACTTCTAGAGAACTGACAGAGACTGTTGTAAACTGTTGCACAAAATGGCTCATCATGATTGAGGGGTTCAGCATAGTGGTCACGTGCTTTTTGGGCGAGTTCAAGTAACAGCTAAGAAAATGTAGCTAGTCCTTTACATCCGCATCGGAGTCATGACAGGATTTGGACAAACAATTTTTTTGTGCCGCATCGATAAACTCCTAAGAGGCATAGGTTATAAATGAATATTTACCATCATGTTTAAAAACTGCTGTGGCCCCAACCTTGTGAAGCAACAAAACCACTTCTGATCTTTCTTCTAAATTAGCGTTCCGATTGCCGCTTACGTTAGGCTCCTCGAACTGAAGTTGGATAGAGTAAAAGCAATGGAATTTGGATATTGTGTAATCCTTTCCAGACTGTTGGTTGGTGCGCTGCAGAGAGAGGAAATTGCGCAGAGGAGCGATTTGCAAGCGGCAAGGAGAGGGCTGTGGGAGGAGGCACGGGAGGCCCCGCACCACCATTACCCGACATTCAGGGGGACTGAGACTGAAAGGGTGACGACTGCCTTCAGGGATTGATTGCAGCATGGGGGTAACGCTGTGCCACTGTCTACTCCCTGCAGCCCCCCGCCAGCCACTACAGAGCTGGCATGCCTGGTTTAATCCTGGGCGTCACGGGAGATGCCGCAGCCGCCTTCTCTCTTCTCTCTTTCCCGGCACTGGCCGGCTGCACATGTCTACCATCCAGAAGGACCTTCTAAGGTGCCGAGGCAGTAAAAAAAAGAAGCCTCAGTTCACACATCACTGCCTGTTGGTGGCCTCTGCGGAGAGAAGTAGAGACCAGGATAAGCATGGTAAACCACTGCCATTGACTCTGGCAGACACCCCCAAAACTCCTCCACCATTATCTAAAATGGGCTAAAAAGGCTCCATAACTGGGTGTTAAGCAGCTACAAGTAGCTTAAGGGTTGTCTCCCAAGGGTAGAGCCGGGGGAAAGCAAAGATGGTCTGACTAGGTTCAGGCGTGGTCTGCCAACCCCCTGGGAGCTCCTCGCACCTGTCTTCAACCGATAGCTGATAAACGGGGTCACCACACCACCACCATTACTCCACAGTACTTCTTCAGCTGTAACTATCCTGAACTACCTTGAATATCTTCTTATATAGCAATAGGGGACAACAGCTAACACCACATCTGCCTAGTGTCTAGTGCAGGAAGCCCTCTCCAAGTAGCATGCTCAAGCCCTTCCCATTTGACCTTCCTCAGCTCCGCAGGAAAAGACTGGGACAGTAATGCAGCACTACCATTGTTTTAGCTACAACACGGCAGCCACATTAGCTCAACCCAAGTCAACCTACCTAAGGAAGGACACATGCAAAGCTCTGGGACTATGCCCAAAAGAAAAGAATTATCTTGGAAAAAGGGAAGCACCCTCCCAGCCGTCCCCGCTTCACTTTTATTAGGCAACTCTCCTCAGGAGTCTGAGCTCAGTGCCCCCTCTCCCCCCACACCAGGAGACCAAGAGGTTCAACCACCAGCGCAGCGGCTGATTAGCGAATACTTCAGCAAGGTTCCACACCAGGAGATGCAACCACTGCTCTCATCGGTCTCACCGGTCTCCCTGGACATACTGGTGCTTGATAAGTTTTTAAACACTACAAACACCACAAACAGAGACTCGCTGTCAGCTGGGCCAACACTTCATAGGTCTCGTTCCTGCCCAAAACCACGACAGTAGGAGTATGGAAACATGGAGATCTCTCCATTCCTCCACCTTTCTCCTGACCACAATGTGAGACTGATTCAAGCAACTGCAATTGAAAGCCCAGAAATAAAGGGAGACAACCATTCTCCCTGCTCGGTAGGGACTTGGGCTGCCGACGTCTTGCCAAGCACCCGAAAGCTCACGTACGGTAATAGTAACCGCCCAGGGGCATACATGTGCAACCACTTCTCAGCCAACGTTCCAGAAGTCACCACTGGGCATTCAGCCGGGAAGAAACACACCTGAGATAAATCTCACATAGTCGCACATGAAGAAGCCCAGGAAGGAAAGTATACCGGACCAGGAGCTAGGCAATCTATGCGCCCGCTTTCTACCCACGCTGGAAGCCCAGATCGAAGCTTCACTGGCACAAACACTGGTCCTTTGAAGAGAGCTCCAAAACAGTTCTATCAGCCCATTACAGGCAGAGGGACATTCATCCCCCTCCACTGGGCCCCCAAGCCCCTCTTCAGTTTCACTGGCCTCCTTACACATCAAGCAAGATACAATCGCCAGGGCACTCCTATGGCAATCCCAGAAGATGGAACTCCAGATAGACCTAATTCAATCTATTGCCTCAAGCTTAGTGTACTTGGGACTCAGATTAACCTCCTTGGAAAACCTTATAGGATCCGCAAGGACAGACAAATCATGCCCATGCTCCCCTTTGATCAACAAATGAAGCACTCTCCCTGAAATATTATGCTAAATAGTACACAGCGTCAAGAGCAATGCATGCTGCGCTGGACCATCTACAAACAATCCACAATGGGGAAAAACTGCTACATCTAAATCAACTGACAATTTGTGCGTCTTTCCAGCTGTAATAAGGGGAACAATGTCCCCCTCAAAAAGGGGTCCAACCTTGGCATCAAACAGTCAACGCTTGTCCCCTGTTTCGCTGCAGAAGAACCTTCCTCGTGTTCGACAGAAGAAGGGGGACCAGTCCAACATTGCTGCACTGCGGTCTCGTCTTCCCCAAGCTTGACCGATGAAGATGAACCCCGTCCCACAAAGTGTCCCCCCAACTCCATCCCCCTCCTCAAAAAATCCTACCTTCTCAAGAAGGGCAAAAATGGAACGGAAAAAACAGTCAAAAAAACAACATCTGGCAAGGAGATCTTTGATCTCGGGCATCGTTAACACTTACAAGGTGGACTATGAACAGGGGTCTCCAAAGCCTTTTCCTATATTCAACTTAACATTGAAACCAAGTACGGAGCGCATTGATCATGAAGCAAACAGCAGCGCTACAACCCATCCCCCCAAAAAATCAACTGCAGCCACACATGGGACATTTGATGCTCAGCCACCCAAGGCAATCGTACAGAATTCCAGAGTCGCAAAAACTTGTATACCAGCTGCTGAGTCAATAAAAGCAAACAAGGAGAGCCTGGCAGGGTCTTATACACCGAAAGGCATGCTGGAAATAGCGGGAAACTCTCTTCCCCTAGGTACAACACAGGTGGGTCAGTGTACAGAGGTTGTCCCCTCGAGCTTCCTAACTAGTTCACCAAACAACCACATAATGATGCCCACACAAGGGACTAACGGGACCCATTCATCAAACGTCACATCACTGGTTTCAGGGGGGCTCTACTCTTAGAGTAGTACCCAAAAATCAAACAGCAAACATAAGCACCAATACAATACCAGTACACATTGAACCAACTAACAGAACACCTGCCAAAGATCTCCTCTCTTTCACCAGCAGTGGCCGAAAAACTCTCTGGCCCAACCCTCTGCTGCTCAATAATCTGGTCCAGGGGGCACGCTACCCAGGCTTAAATGAAAAGACGCAACAGGCTCAACCAACTATCCATAGCCACCATCACGACCAGATGCCCAATGGTCAGAGATGGATAGGTGTCACAAGTAAGCCTTCACTCGTTCAGAGGAGCCGCCTTTCTGAAAAACTCAGGCCCCTATTTTCTCAACCTCGAAGCATTCCACAGCCCTTACCACAGAGACCTGGAGATGCCACCCATGCAAGCACCTTGGAACAGAACGAACTGGCATTCATCCCACAAACACCCAAAAGGGTTTGCACAACATACTCAACAGGTGCAACCTCTTACGTTTATTTAAACATATTCCAGCTCTGCAGGAGCTGACCTCCCCAGACCTAACCACAGTAAAGTTGGTTCAAATTCCAGAAAAAGGAACCTCAGAGGCCACCATAACTACATGGTCGAGAGAAGGCCTTAGGGACATCATCTTGGGAGAAGCAAAGACTTTTGATGGTTGGGGCATTGAGCTTTTGAATCCCCACCCCCCAAAATTTCCTCACAAGTTGCTACAGCAGGAAAATCTAAGGCCTTATAGGAGTGTGCTGCGGGAAACATGTGGGGCGCCACCCACGACTGGCTCCAGAGTGTGTCAAAAGCTGAAAATATCATTGAAGTCTCATGCGCCCACAGTCAAAGATGGAAAAGATGCATGACAAGCGGCAGTAACAACTTTCACTGGTGAGACCAGTTGCGTAACCCCCACAGGGACATCTTAGAAAATTGCACCTAGCTCAAAATACCAAGCCCGTCCTCAAAACCGGACTCCTCTGTCGAGGTCCAAATTAATAATTACAGCTTGGAACATGGCAGGCCTCAGGTCAACTTTGACAAGCAAGCCATCACTGACCTATCTGGACAGAAGTGATGTCCTTTGCCTACAGGAGACTTGGGCACTCACCTCATCAGTTTTATATGGCTTCTATGAACTTTTCACACCAGCAAAATGCACTAATCTCTTTTGCAGACCATCAGGGGGCCTCTCAATTTTTGTTCAGCACTCCTGTAAGATCAAGGCCTTGCCACTAAACCAGAATTCCCAATCTTGGCAAGCATTATTAATCTCAGGTATATCAACTAACAGCAAAGACATCCCCATGTTACAAATAAACTGTAACCACAACGCAACCAAAACATTAAAATTGTCTGCTACCAAAGACCTAAATGGGAGCCTGGAGGATCTCTTTTTAGAGTTAGCCATGCATGAAATACTTCTAGTAGGACACTTCAACATCAAGGCTTTGGGGAGCACCGATTACTTAGCCTGCAATACTAAGGAACAGGCAAAAATTAACAACCTCTTGTCAACCTACAAACTTTTTTCTGCTGAACAAATTCTCAAGGCGCAAGACCCTCACTCCCAGTTCACTGCTACGTTCAAAGGGATCTCAAACATCGACTATGTTTTCATGTCAGCCCCTTTAGTTAGTCATCTGGTCAACTTCGAGATCCCTGATCGCTCTGAAAGTGACCATAACCCCTTGACTATAACGCTTGACCTAAACGCCTCAACATTCATTAGACTCCCAGAAGTGGGCTCCTCTACACAGGCTGAAAGATTCAAGATTGTCAGGAGAATCAAATGGAGAGAGTCAGACACTTCCAAGGTGGCCAAGTGGCTAGAAGGCATGATCACAGACCCCAACATCAACCCCTTGGGAGACTCCTATAATAGATGGGATGCTCTAATAAACAAGCTAAGGGACTATCTGCTGGGACCTGGCGTCTCCCAACAACATTTTAAGGCACTCCCGAAGGAGTAGCCCCAACAGCAGTACCACAGGGCCATTGTTATCCCACAAAGAGCACTAAGAAGGTCTATACGCGCTCACAAGCTTAATCCCACTGCAAATTCCACTAAGAACATCCCTAACTTGCACAGAAAACATAAAAAAAACAACTTGGGAGGCAAAGAAAAAGAAAAAAAAAAATGTCTAAAAATACATCAAATGTTGCAGGAAAAAGGACTAGCCCACCTTTGGAATTATATCAACAAACTCAGATCTCCTAACTGCACCAGGCACAACGCTGTTGTAGAAGGATCCTGGCTGCGACATGTAAAAGCATTGTACACCAGCCTGCCAACAGCATCAAATAACGCTTTCAACTGGGGGGACTGCAGACCAAACATAAGGAAATACTCAAGTTTTGGCCATGTCGGCCCAGGCCTCTAAACACATAAAAGTCATGAAAAATGATGGAGCGCCAGGCCCCAGTGGTCTTCTGGCCAGAATATTAAAATGTGCCTCAGAGGTCTGGGCAAAGGTGTTAACTCCCCTCTTCAACCAAGCTTTCCTTACTGTGCAAATTCCAGACTCATGGAGGGACTCTGTCCTCTGCCCGATTTTCAAGAAAGGAGATCCAACAATTCCATGGAACTATCAACTGATAGCCATCCTAGACCTAGAGGCTAAAGCCTATGCCCTCTCTTCTCTCAAACAGTTAGAGCACTGGGTCGGGGAAAATCATGTTTTGGCATTTTCTCAAACAGGGTTTCGTGCTGCTGCTTCAAGAATTGACAACATCACTGCCCTTGCCATTCTGAGTCACCGAGCAGCCCAAAAAATGTCAGCCTCCACTTTTTAGCTGTTTCTATTGACCACAGCGACGCGTTCAACAAGGTAGACCGCAACACGCTTTGGAGAAAATTAAACACATAGGGGGAACCTTGGAAACTGCTTGGGGCCATCATTTCTCTGTACTCAAATACTTGGGTTCGTGTGAGAACAGGCCCTCACACTGTAACCCCTAAAATCACAACTGATGGCGGTCTGAAGCAGGGGTGCATCCTTGCTTCCTCTCCTCTTCAATTTATACACAGCTGGCCTGGGCAAATATCTGGAGAGCAGTTGTCCGATACCCGCACAATTACGCCACTCAAATCTACACACCTTACAGTGCGCTGAAGATTTCGTCATAAAGGACCACACCAAAGTCGGGGTCCAGCGAGCTCTGAGCAAACTCCAGGAATACAATGAAGCAGACTTCCTCACGATCAACCAGGACAAGACCAAAGTCTTGATTTTTGGCCATTATAAAAAGAAGAAGCTTCTAACTTGGCGCATGGGGGCCGTAACCATCAAAACACCTATGAAGTATAATTACCTTGGGGTATGGTTCAGTGAGACCTCCAGACCAACGGCCCACTTAGTTGCCTTGAAAAAAAAAAGCCGGAGCCATCATGTACAGTGTTACCTGCCTCAACAAGAACTCAAACAGCGTCTCGGCTGCACCTATATTGAAGGTCATGAAGGCCTCTCTCCTCTCGGCACTACACTTCAGCCAACAGGCTTTTCCAGAGGCAAGCACCCCCAGCTTACAACACGCTCAATGCGGGGTCTACAAAAGAGTATTCCAACTGCCTAGATACATCCGGAGGTCCAGACTGCTCCTGGAACTGGGCCTCTCAAGACAAACCCTCACCTGTGAGGTTGATATCCAGAAATTCTACACAAGGGTTCTGAAAGCACCAGTAAACTCACTTAAAGTTCACCTGAAAGAGACATTTGAGAGCCCTGGGAGACCCTGGCATCGACAAGTTAAAAAAGCAACTGCCTCTCTGCAAACTGAAGGATCTGCGTTAAACTCAGTTGCTATCCCTTATACAGCCTGGAAAAGGGTCATCAACAGGCAGCTGCAATCAAACTTGTACCTGCTGGACTTTCACTCCTTAAAGCCCTCCAGCATCCTGTCTCCCTTGAATAACTCCTACTTATCAGGGAAGCCACAACCATACTTCTCAGAAGTTATAAATAGACACGTACATAGAGACATCTTATCCATGCCCTGTTAGGCCTACCGGTGGCCGACTTTAACCCATGGGTCTCTCTGGGTAAGGAGGGGGCCTGCAGACTCTGCAATTATAAAAAAGAATCGTGGTTACACCTTCTGTTCTGCTGTTCTATGCTCGATGCCCCCAGGAGGTCTCTCTTAAAACTAATCAAGCAAAAGAGAGAAGTTTGTTCTTGCCTGGAGGTGTCGTTGTTGTGTTTCTCCCACACGGATACAAGAACCTTATTGAGGTGCAGCAAATACGTCAAGGAGCTTGGTGATCTACTCCGCCCCCGTCCTGTAGATTCTCAGTCTGTCCCCTTCTTCCCAAAACTGATAATGGACTATCACACGGCAATGCCTGGAAACAGGAACTGGTGCAGCATGGGTCTCCTTGGTTAAGTTCAACACATTGGGAGGGAAAGCGGGACTCACTGCCTAACTTCCACCACTCTCATTCCCAGCATGCATTTTGCACAGGTCCAGTCCAACGTACTTTAACCTTCCAAATAAAGCCCCTCTGGGCATCTCTATTCACACTTCGCACTTTAATTGGTCTTTACTACCTCCAAACGTTCATTGCTCAGGACGTTGGGTTTTTAGTCACCTATAACAAGAATGTAAACAAGGCTTCCTTTTATTATTATTGTGCAATCTTATCTCCATATTTGTACAGTAGTGGTGCTTCTTCTAGTCCTTAATTAACTAAAACAATACATTTGATGATGATGATGACCTTTCTTCTTCTGTGAACTTTTGTCCAGTCTCTGAACTCCCATTCTTCTAAAAAAAAGTCTGGAGTGACTGATATTCAGTTCTCTAATTTCTTTCCTAACCTGTAACGATCAACTAACTCCCCCTCCCTTGCTTGTAGAAATCAACAAAATTTCCCTCAATCTAGTTTGTGAGCACTCCAGCCACTGAAACCTCTCTCTCGTACGTGAGTAGTGTTGTAACCACGGTCTATCACTACCACCTCCTTTCTGTTCTCATACTTTCTAGTCTCTCTCCTGCCCTCCTTCTACTTTAAACAATCTTGATATCATTGGCTTTAAACTCAGTTTCCACCCTATCTTTCTCATTCTCTTGGTTCTCCTTACACTCCTGCTCTATACTTCTGCCAGTAGCTGCCCCAGAATGCTCAGCCCTGTGCCCTCTCCTTCTCTTCCTTTACATGTCCTCCATTCTGCAGCATAATTTTTTTCTTTGGTTTCTTGTGTAAACTACATGCAGATGATTCTCAAGTCTTCCTGTTTTCACTCAAATGCGGGAACAAATCGCAAACTATTCCACAGCCATCTTTCACTGGATGGCCATTTGCTCACTTATGCTGATTCAGTTAACAACAAAATAATCATGTTTCTTGCCACTTTGGCACCTAATTCTCTTCCTTTTCCTATAAACTTCCCCCTCAAGACACCATGACCATGACTAGACAAGGGTCCCTTACTCAATGTGCCATGAAAATCAAGCAATACCTCGCTGATGATAGGTTTTAGAAGCAGAAGACCAGAGAAGATAGGGAGTATGGTACATTACAAAGCTCTTTCTTAGATAAAGAGGTCCAGGATAATTGAGGGCATTATAGGTGAGGTACAGAGTTTTGAATAAGATGTGCTTCTGGACTGGAAGCCAGTGAAGATCTTTCAAACGCAAGGAGACAGAGGTACGGGATGAGCTATTAAATAAGATGCATTCTAGGTGCTTGCATGAGCGTGGTGTAATGGAAGGAAGAGTGGTATTAGAATCCAATGCTGTTATTAACCAAGAATTACATTCATTAGTACAGATCCCTTTCAATATGGATTTGGGTACTTGCGTTACAGTTGAAAGATTGGTTTGAGTGCCCCAGCCTAAAGACAAGAAGTATGTTGATTAGATGAAGGGGTGATTAAGAAAGTTAAGAAGGAACCACCCGATGGTCTTACCAAGGTAATGGCATGCAAGGAGCTGCCTGAAGACAGGTGTGAATGGCAATTACTGGGTCTAAAATATGCCCCCCTTTATGTGTTGGAGAAATCACGAATTGTTGGATCTCCCAAACTGCTGGAGCATCCAGCAAGTGCATTGTATCAGAATGGTTACTATTTTCCAAATGAAATTCCCTAGTATAGTGAACTTAGCTGTCCTTAGTATGTAAGGGATCAGGAATCAAATGATTTCTTGGTAGGCATTTGCTCAAGGTCCAGAAAGGTGGTATATAAAGGCTCCAGAAAAGGAAGTAGTTGAATTCAAATTTAATTAGAAAAGCAGTGTCTCTGCTGAAGTACAGTGTTTTGTGTCCTAAATACAACATGAAATGAAGGTGCAATGAATTATAGCTATACCACCTCCTATTACATCTAAGCAATCTTATCGGGCAATTTTATAGCCTTTGAGGGTTGCTAAAGGCCAAGTCTGGCCCTGAGGATTCGCAAAGACAGGTCTCTGTTAAAAAGGGATCGTGTGGTTTGTGGTTTTAAATAAAATTGAAAAACCTTTGGCAACTGTGTAATGGTTCTTCTTCACTATACTAATTGTGTGTTTAAGGTTCTTAGGACTGGTTATGGAATCTATGTGGGCAAAAGCATGGGCATGGTAAAATGGCGATGAAAGCAGCAAAGTTTGGATGTAGGCTCTATATTTAGGTTAAAGGGAAACACACCCTGCCAATATGTAGGAGTGTTTTAAGAGCATCACTGCTATACATAGCATGTTTGGGTTTAATTGGAGAAAAGCCAGAGTCCTTGGCACTGGGTGTAGTCAATGCTTGGATAGAAGTAGATGGGATGGCATTTGGCATGCCCCCGGTGCACCCATTGCTCAGATGTGCTGTCTGTTTGAATAAATAGCCCATCAGGCAAGAAAAGGTGGTGGCTTAAGTAGAGCTCAGAGCACAATCTAATGTTAAAAACTGTAGGCAACCTAACTTTTTCTTGAGCGAGCACAATAAATATTCCTGCGCTAGAAGGCTACCCTTCAAGTTACAGGTACTGAGAAATTTAAAGAAATATAAAAAAGTGTGAAAGTGAAATCATAAAATAATTACAATTATTGCATCCATGGAATTTCAAGATCTCAGCCACTTGTATATCAGCACCTTCCGGAGCCAGCCAGGCACCTCCTAAATTAAAAATAATTAAAAGATTTGACAAGTTGTCAGGTGGGAAGTCAGATGACTCCTAGTTTCTAACAACAGGCTGTGTCTAGTGCAGACACGCTGCCTGTTTGAACAAATAGCTTGCCATGGAAGAAAGGCCTGAGTAGAATCTAAGGTTAAAAACTATACTTGGACCTAAGCAACTACTCCTGTGTTGGAAGGCTCCTCTTCTAGTTACAGGTACTGAAAAATTAAAAGAAAGTTATATAAAATGTGAAAATGAAATCATAACATAATTAAGATTGCCACATCCACAGCATTTCAAGATGGTGGATGCTTGTATCTCGTCACCTCCAGGAGCTATGTGGCGCCTAAATTACAAAGAACAGAAATAATTGCTCAAGTTGTGAGGTAGGAAGTAAGGCTAGTTCCTCAGAACAGGCTTTGCCTTCACAGAGGTATTTTAAAATTATCCTAAAAGTATCACTGTTTCACCTTTCAGTAGGTTGGTCTGAGCTCTTCCCTTGCTCTTTGAGACAATATGGTGGGCAGGATAAAAAGTTTAACAGCGACACGAATAAATAGGTTGGACTGTCGATGCAGAGAATAAAGCATTTATGGTCCAAACCAGGGTTATAAAATAATTAAAATTGATTGACTAAATATTTGTAAAATGCCAAGAGAAATTAAATGTAAAAAAGTGGATGAAAATAAGTATACCTATTTTCAGATCATGTAAATGGAGAAAAACATCAGAAACAATTTTAAGGGGCTAATTCTACTGAACAATGATGTGGAAGCGCTGAGCCAGGTATTACCAATACTCCATGGGTGATAATTATTCAGTGTTATATCACTGCTCTTCACAACTTTATACCCTCATAGTGGGGCATAGAATGCAAAATTTGTGTTTTGTACAGTTATTTCAACAGCGTTTTCATGTTACTGGGCAGTTTTCCTTGTTCAGATTTCACGGTGAAACGTGAATGAGGAAAATTACTTGATGTTCACATTTTCAGCAAAATTTGTCATCTCAGTTTGGGCTGAAATTCCTTTTTATGTCCGAATCTGTATTACAACTGGACTCAGAATGCACCTATAAGGGTCTCCAAAGTTCTGTTCAGCAGGACCAAGGTAGAAAGTTATGCTAGGTCACAGGTGAACTAGGCACCTCAAACACTGGGAAATGATATGTATGATATGGATATGATGATTATTAGAAGTCTTTTTAGAGCTCAGCTCTCACCAACAATGGTCATTAAAATGCAATTCTAGTTAAAAAAAATGCAGAAACTAAGCTGATGATCTTCCTGCAGTGTATCATTTTATGCCCACAAGTTTGGTGCACCTTACTTCATACCCCCAATAATCTGACTTAAAGTACTCAGCTTCAGGGAGCTACCTCTGCTGCTCTTTTTTTCTATAGCACTTGGCTTATATGCCACAGCTACATGCACTAACATCTCTTGGCACTTCAAACAGTTAAACTTCAAGACACTGACATCAGGGTCTCCCAGCACTGATATATTCCTCATTTCTTGAAGGACCCTGAGCCAAGTGACTATATCCTACCTGCTTCTGCACTAGTGAGTTAGGGGATACTTTTTCTCCATATGTGCGAAACATTTCTTTGACACTGGCTGGTATTTTCAAATTCAGGAACTTTACTGTTGAATTGTGAAGCTCTTTGGACCCCAGTCATAGCCTTTCCCTATCGTGGGCAACATACCTCTTTTCAACAATGGAATATTCCCAAATCACAAGAGATTTTGCATAGAGTTCCTCTTTATTATATGTCACAATTCATGTGAACTAAAACATTGCTTTTGGTTTCAATTCATGAGAATGGGTTTTCTCATCTGATCTGGCTGACAAACATATCAGTTTATCCGTGTGACTGCAAAAGCCATGTACTCTACACAATGCTGATGGAGCTGGGTTTCCTGTATCTCTATGTTCAGGTGTAATAATTAAATAGTCACTGGTCATATGGATCTTTGATGGTCGACATAGAAAAATGAGGAGCAATCATCTATATAAACAATACATTGTTAAAATTTATTTTGAGTCAATAAAGAGAGTTCATATGAGTTAAAGAGTTTTTTTCAAATCCTTTTAAAATATTATTGAATTAATTATTAGACATTAAGTTATAGAATTCAGCATTAAAAATTAATATAATCCATCAATCCGTAATTGAATATTAAATAAAATAGAATGTTCAGCAAGATTACAGTCAAAACAGTAATAATGCAATACGCGTGTTCCATAAGAGAAAATCCCTATTCTAAATAGAATTTGAATTAAGAGAGGAAAAGTCTCAATTCAGAAACACATAAAGAGTTCTGATGAGAGAAAGATAAATGAATAAGCATAAAGTCTTTGTATTATAGCTGGATAGTATTCTTAACTCAGAATAACAGCAGACAATGTAAGGAATAATCTAAGAAAACATCTCAAATGTAGAAAGACAGCAGAAACTCAAAAGGTGAGTCTCCGGTCGGAGAGTCAGGGAAGGAATTTGTATGATCTGCTTGACTACTCTAGGAACGCGCACTATTATAAACACACTAATTCTATGTTACAATATTATTTTGTTTCGGTTTCTTCATCCACCAATAGAATATCAGCAGACTCCTGGGACCAGGTTTACTTCCTATGCTGTCACCAGAGCATATTAGACTTTCAGACACTGAGGAAAATTTGTAATGTTGTTTTCTTGTGGTTCAAACGTCTTCCCATGGATCATATTTCCTGCCATTGTCATCTGTGGATGAGAACCTCACTATCAGTTGTCTAATACAAAACAAATGTCTATTCACCAGCTAACAGATGGCTTCTGAAGTTGCAACATCTGCAGCAAAGAGAAGAAAAATCATCTTGCACAAACAATTATTCAATGTGAAAAACATGTATTACTGTTTTAATGTATTATTTTCTAGTTAACATAGCATCAGCAGTTAAGCTAACTTAGGCTAACTTAGTTTAGCACTTCATTTACGTGCAGGCCCACAATACTTAAGTTTTAACATGTATTACTTTAAACGTAAACTTGTGCATATTATTAATATAAGTGTTTTCAATAGCAGAACAAATTTGCTGCAGAGATGTCAAGCGCTAGTGACCTTTTGCAGAACCTCCACAGACAAAGATTTCTGCCATCTGGAATTGTTAACACTTTGTGAACTATCCTGATAACTTCCCCAGCCAAATAGGTTCACAGCAATATGAATGATCATTTATATTATGTAAATCCAAAAACACAACCTTTCAATCTTTTTGAAACTTTTCCAGTTTTGTGAACTGTAAATTTGACGAATGTTTCAAAAAAGGAAAATAAGGGGGACTGTGTGCAGTGGCGTAGCGAGTGTGCTATGAGACTCAGATCAAACAACAAGAATAGCCTGATATCTCTCAAAATAGTAGCAAAAGAGAACCATATTTCAGGTGTAGCTTGGTACTCATCACAGGGACCCAGTGCTCCTGCTGTACTAATCATAGCTACATCCTTGCACTGCGGTCGGGCATATACCATAACACAATAAAAGTTGGTAGCACAATAAAAGGTGACCACTTTTTAAGTCCGCAACCATCAAATAAACCCTAAATTAGGAAATATCTTAATATATGGTAAAAAAGACAAACAATCAAGTGCATACATTTGGGCATCACCATAGGACCTTTCAATTCATTGAGAAGTACCTTGTTGTAAGGTAGAAGGTAGCTCTTTTCATCTATGTAGCATTTTCTTTCAGAGCACAAAGATAACCTTGTTTTAATACAAAGAGCATATATTTTGTCACTCTTCCTGCAGTTCACTATTCAATGCATGAGCACCTCTGTATATTGAGTGTACCTCTTTGTAATATATGCAAATCGACTCTTTTTAATCAAATCTACTGATGTAGCAGAGATGTTATCAATCATCATTACGACAATTTTACTTAGAAAATGGATTGTGACACTATTTTAAATGGTAAGGACAAAGTGTGTATTAGGTTTCCACATTTCAAGAAACACACAAATGAAGTTCTGATTTAGATACTGCATCGTAAAAGCATGCAGAATGTTAGAAGTAGATTTCTAATAGCACCTAACTTTCAATAAGCTGATGTGAAATTTGACATTTTAGTGACATGTGATCTTATGCGTAGATGAACTTGGTAGATAAACGATTACACAGAAATGTTTTATATAAGAATAAAGTTGCTTCATGTATTAGAAAACAGATAATAACACTAGAATGTATAACGTGAGCACTGACATTGACAAGAGAAGTAGGTGTTACATTAGGTTATGTTATGATTTGCACTTCGTAAAAGTTTATTTCAAGTGTGCTTTTAAATCCTGTATTAATGTATAATGTCGTCACTATCGAGAGACACAGTTCCTAAGAGAGAAGTAAGACTAGAGAGAAGCGGGGAAGGATTGGTCGTTCCTATGTAAAGGTCGGAGTGACCTTTTCTTGATGCCCTCACACACCCCGAAGGATGTCATGCTTCATCATGGGACGGTGCCCTTCGTTGGGCCGGCGCTGCAATGCCCAACGGGTGCCCCGAAGGGTCACTTTATCGGAGATCTTTTTAGAAATGTAGCCGTAAGGTGTGTGCGGGTCTGCGTGCAAGGGTGCGGGAAGTGTAGATGTTAAAAGATGACTGGAGGGGGCAAACTAATTTAATTGAAAAAACCCTCTGTCATCAATAAAAAACCAAAAGGTTGTGCACTGCTCGAGGGTGGTAATGGCCCTCAGTAGCTAGACAAGTGTGAAGTCTTTGACAGACAAGGATAGGGTTGACATGTTTCGCGCTGCGTAGTGGTCTCAGGAGGAGATCCTTTGCGCATCTTCAGGACCTAAGGATAGTGAAATCGGAAGGGGGTGGACCCAAATACCTCAGAACGAGAATTAAACCTTATGTTACTCAACGTCCTTTGAGATCCTCCACTGAAAACTTGCTTGCACCTCCCCGCTTCCACCTGACGACCAGAGGAGGAAAGTCAATGGCTGTCCTTGGAACATAAGCCTGGAACTACCTGCCCACCCAACTGAGACTCATGCAGTCAGAATCCATGTTTAAGAAAATGTTGAAAACCTGGATTTTCGCAGCCCCAGATAGCCTGGTTTTATCTCTCATCTGATAGTTTCGATGTCTGAGACCACTCTCCTCGATACTCCTTTCCACCCACCCCTCAGCGCCAAGATGCTCCTCGGAGTGATAGCTGCACTTTATAAATGACCTCATTCATTCATTCTATCGAGAGCAACCAATTTGACAGAGTGGTCCTACAATTTTAGTGATGTCAAGGGGTGTAAACCTGGAATTGATGGAGTATAATTGCCTAAATTTTTAACAAAGGGGCGTCACCCCTTTACCCATCTTGCGGTACAGAGACTGACGATTGGTACTTCCAGAAACAACGCAAACTGTGACGAAATACTACATTTGGTATGCTATTGTAGTGGAACCTTTTGGGCTGAAAGGGTTCATAACAGAGCAGCTGTAGCATTGACGCCGCAGTGCAGATAGATGCAGATGAATCTGTCTATGAACTGGAATTGGTCATTCCATATTTCCTTATCTTTTCTAGAGGGTTGGCTTGAGATTCAGCTGATTTCCTGCTAATTCACTATTCAATAAAATCTCCTTTGCCTGTGGAAGATAGCTCTTTCAATTCTGAATCTCTAAGAATTTGCAAACGCTTTTATAAACCTGATCTAATTTAAAACTAAGGCTGTATGCTAATCATTTAATACTTAATCAAAAATATTTAATGATAAAATATTCTGCTGATTCTGCTTCATTTATTTGGTTGTGGATAAATTCAAAATTGATTTGATGATCAACTAGTTAAGAGAGGGTTTTGCATGAGAGATTGCCTCTATTTTTGAAGGTTAGCGATTATCTGTTCCAGTTCCTCATATGATAATCACTTATTCCCTGAATATTCCAGTCCCTTTAAGCACAGAACAAGATCCATCGGAGGACCTAGGAAATTTGATATGGCAGCTGAAGTTAATCTGTGACAGGAGAAACTAAATCAAATAAAATAATTTATGAGGCCCAACACGAATGCGCTACAACACTACTTGATTGTTGGATTCCACACAGGCATCCTTGTCCAATCTCTTCCCACCTAAACCCCAAAGATTTGGAAAATATAGTTTTCATGTGCTACAGAGGAAGGGGTGAACCTCATTCCCTCTAAATGAAGCTGCTGCATGTTCACTTTCACAACTACTTCAAAAGGGCAATATGCAGTTGATTACGCCAACCTTTACTCCTACTAGATTTAATGCAAATGGTCTTTTATTTGCCTGCTAAAAGTGGTAGAAGGGAGGAAAACAATTCAAGATTATACTTTCGATTTAGTCATGCTGTAATAGACCACAGACTCCGAAGTTCAGTTTGGTAGATTTATTATAAGGCCAAAAATAATTGAATATAAACACACCTCAATATCAGAGTATATAGGTACAGAAAGATCAATACAGAGCCGATTTTACGAATATAAGTCATTTGGCACAGAAGGCATAATATGATGAACTCCAAAATCAAAATACAGCAAAGAATAGAAGCGGAGTCCAATTCTCTTTTCATTAAGAAGGAGCAAAATCTTTCCCTACTCTGCTCTCAATGAGGATCCTACCTATCTCCCTAGTATCGTATCCCAAAGGTGTCAGCACGTGTTGACTTCCTAAGAAGTACTCACGTCAAATGGGTCTGATAGCTTAAAGCTATGGAGCTCGCTCTAAGATGCTCCTTCTCCTCCGAAAACTGGCAGAAGTTTCTCGAATCTGTCCCTGCGCATCATATAAAAAGACAATATTCAACCCACAATACGTCATGTTCAGTAAGTTTCCACAGAAGCTTTAAAGTCGACTCTTCTTCCAGTGGCCTTGGTTCCCAGATAGGCCAGGCACAGAAAGCAGGTCCTCCCCTCTCGCCTTGCAGTCTTCTTCAAAGACATTCCGGGTATCTCCTTAAATCTAAGAATAACGAGGTCGAATTCCTGCACCTGCAGTAGGATGAGAACACACTGTCTTCGAGCACAACAGAATTCATTTAATTAATTCTTGAGCAACCAAGGAGAAACGAAACTCAAAACAACCTACAATTTTGGGCCTACAAATCGGGTAACTTAAACTAAACATGGTTACATTATATGAGTATAATTTCATCCTGCACAATACACATACAGGAATTATGTTTTCTAATACACGCAAATCCTACTTAAACATGCTTGCTTCATTGTAATACTAATATGAAGTGAATAAATGCATCTTAATAATCATAAAACACTGCACACGACAAAAATACATATGAGTGCGTTTATATCAAGAGTATAGTGCACCCCTACAATTTAGAGTGCTGTAAGCGCTCTATCTGTTCCCCCCTCTTATGACTAGTGTCATAACACCAACCTTTTTACCCTCTCATAAGTTTCTCCTTGTAGAAGAGACCGACCTAAACAGAGGTTGTAGCTTGCCATCCCTGTCTAAATCTTTCCAACCCTTTAAGGTGCAGATATTGACTGTCCTGCAGTCATTCTAATTGTTGCTCTCGCTTTTTCAAAGAATTCTCAGCATGTCGTGCCCTTTGCCATTTATAAGCCTTAATGACTCCCAACAGTACAATTATACAAGTGACAGCTATTATAATAGGTTTCAAGATGTATCCCATTATTCCTTGTCCAAACTTCCAAACCAGCTTCCTATCTTGCCAAATCCCTTGCCAAGTTGTTCCCAGAGTCCATCAGCAGCTAGATCACGTAAATCTTGATGTATCTCTGAAATATTGCTAATGTACTTCCTTATATCCCGACTATTGTCAGGAATATAAGTACAGCACTGTTGAACTTTCAATAATTTACAGACTCCTCCAGCTTTTGCTAATAGCACATCTAAAGCAAGAGGATTTTGAAGAACCATAGCCCTTATTGAAACCATCTCCCCATCAACAAGTAATAGGATTTGGGCCGTATTCACAGAGAGCTTATCTACCAGAGTTGCCAGCTTTCTAATCTTCACATCATTCAAAATTACACCCAAACTAGGTATCATAGCTCCAAATATATCCCCAATAATTTCTCCCGCACTTACACCACGTTTTCCTCTATGAGATCTCTTCCCCTCCAAAGGCCATAAATCATCCACATGGAAGATCTTGGGAAATACCACAGCCAAATAACATGTCCCATACCAATTTTTGGGCAATTTCACATAAGCATTTTTATTGCACACAAAGTACACATTTGGCACTATGGTCAATTTATCCAACAGCGCTGTTAGATTTGGGGGTCTCTAGTTGGCATAGGTAGGTACCTGTGACAAATAGGGACCCTTGCGTCTAGTCAGGGTAAGGGGGTACACTCCTAAAATAACCCCTGCTCATCCCCTTGGTAGCTTGGCACGAGCAGGCAGGCTTATCTCAGAGGCAGTGTGTAAAGCATTTGTGAACACATACAGTAATACAGTGACAACACTACAGATGGACACCACACAGGTTGTATTATAAAAATAGTATTTTTATATAGACTTAACACAAGACCAAACGACAAAAATCCACAATACTGTACTCAAAAATAGACTTTAAAATGTTATAAAATAGCTCAGTTCTCTCAAGTTATAGATGCGACACTTTACTCTCAATGTACCTTGAATGCGTAATGCAAAGAAAACAAAAGGGTCGCAGGGAAGGTGATGTGTCGGTTCCTTACACTCAGGGGAGTGGATGCATCGGTTCCTTACTGCTGCGCAGGGGAGTTGATGCTCGCTTCCTTACTGTGTGGGGAGGTCATGCGTCGGTTTCTTACTGCTCTCCGGTGCGATGCGACAAGATGGCACCTCGATGCGATACTCTTCTCCGGTGCGATGCGATAAAATGGCGTCTTGGCTGTGATGCGACAACGTTGGTGTGATGCATGCACACCCGACGGTCGATGATCTTTGGAGCCGCGACAGGCCCTGCGATGCAGTTCTCCGGTGAAGCGACGATGACCTCTGTGGCAGCGTCCCACTTCTCCGGCGATGCGCAGCGCTTCGGCGATGCGATGATGACAGCGGCAGCGGCGTCTCGCTTCCTCGGCGATGCAATGACAGCGGCTGCGGCGGCGACACGCTTCTCGTCGTTGCGTCGCGCTTCCAGCTCCCAGCGACAAGCAGTTTCTCAGAAGGCCCAGCACAACAGCAGGCACTTCAATTCCCAGCAAGGGAATTCAGGGGGGGAGCTGGTTGGTGAAGTCTTGTATCCCTGAGACATCAGGCAGGAGGCAAGCTCTAGTTCAAGCCCTTGGAGATTCTTCTTCAAGTTGATAGAAAGCACACTCAGTCCTTTTCTCCTTTCTTTGGCAATGAAGCAACCACTGCAGGCCAACCCCCAAACACACGGCGCTGGGGTAGTCTCCTCCTTCAGCTTCCTGGTTCTTCTCCTCAGCAAAGGTTCGTCTTGATTCCCAGAAGTGATCTAAAGTTCTTGGGTCTGGGTCCCAATATTTATACTACTTTTCTCTTTGTTCTCTGAAGGCAGAGAGGCCTTTGCCTAGTTCAAACCAGTTCTGGTCAGTCCTGGAGCACTTTGTTTACAGGACTCCTTCTCTTCCTTTGACAGTGCAGGCCAGGGACATCAGACACACCACAGGAGGTGGAGCCAGCATTGTGGAGGGAAGGCACAGCCCTATTCAGGTCCCAGGTGCAACTCCTCCCTCCCATCTCTATTCAGCCCTGTGCTGACTCACCCTGTCTCCTGGAATCCCCAGCCCCAGTCACTCAAACTCCAGACAAGGAATACACAACCTAGCAGAGGCAGGCTTGGATAGTTAGGCAAGAAAATACCTACTTTCTAAAAGTGGTATTTTCAAACACAGAATGTTAAAACCAACTTCACTAAAAGATGTATTTTATCATTCTGAGTTCAGGCATACTAAACTCGAATTTCTACCTTGTTCCCTGAGTCAGTTAGGATTATAAGATGTAATAATCTAACTGCCCATTCTGGCCTATGGGGAACAGGTAGCCTTGCAATAGTGAAAAACGAAAATGGCTGTAATTCACTATTAGGACATGACACACACATCAGGGCATGTCCTACCTTTTACCTACAATGCACCCTGCCCTTGGGCCTACCATAGGGGTGACTAATATGTATAAAAGGGAAGGTTTATGGACTGGCAAGTGGGTGCACTTGCCCAGTCAACATGGCAGTACCAGACTGCACACAGGCTCTGCAATGGCAGACCTGAGACACACTTTACAAGCTGCTCCGGTGGGTGGCATAACCAGTGCTGCAAGCAGTTCGGGCTGGACTGTTCCCATGAGGCACAGGGTCAGACTGATTTGCATATGGCCATGTCTGAACTGGGGTGGTGGAGTGAGCTAAAGAATGATGATGGATTAAACCCAGATCAGTTGACTGGGGGTGAGTGTTTGATTGGCTCAAGCGTTCCGTCCATCATCCCCTTTTGTATCGCTTTGTTCGCCCCTAAGTTGGCGGGGGTATGCCCAGACGTGGGTCCCTTGCTCACTTTGCCACTGGATTCAAGCAAGCCTGGCTGATGACGGCTGGAATGCCAGAAACCGGTCCTAGGATGCTTGTTTCCGGTCCAGGGAAGACATGGCTTGGCAGTTCGGGCTGGACTGTTCCCATGAGGCACAGGGTCAGACTGATTTGCATATGGCCATGTCTGAACTGGGGTGGTGGAGTGAGCTAAAGAATGATGATGGATTAAACCCAGATCAGTTGACTGGGGGTGAGTGTTTGATTGGCTCAAGCGTTCCGTCCATCATCCCCTTTTGTATCGCTTTGTTCGCCCTAAGTTGGCGGGGGTATGCCCAGACGTGGGTCCCTTGCTCACTTTGCCACTGGATTCAAGCAAGCTTGGCTGATGACGGCTGGAATGCCAGAAACCGGTCCTAGGATGCTTGTTTCCGGTCCAGGGAAGACATGGCTTGGCAGTTCGGGCTGGACTGTTCCCATGAGGCACAGGGTCAGACTGATTTGCATATGGCCATGTCTGAACTGGGGTGGTGGAGTGAGCTAAAGAATGATGATGGATTAAACCCAGATCAGTTGACTGGGGGTGAGTGTTTGATTGGCTCAAGCGTTCCGTCCATCATCCCCTTTGTATCGCTTTGTTCACCCTAAGTTGGCGGGGGTATGCCCAGACGTGGGTCCCTTGCTCACTTTGCCACTGGATTCAAGCAAGCCTGGCTGATGACGGCTGGAATGCCAGAAACCGGTCCTAGGATGCTTGTTTCCGGTCCAGGGAAGACATGGCTTGGCAGTTCGGGCTGGACTGTTCCCATGAGGCACAGGGTCAGACTGATTTGCATATGGCCATGTCTGAACTGGGGTGGTGGAGTGAGCTAAAGAATGATGATGGATTAAACCCAGATCAGTTGACTGGGGGTGAGTGTTTGATTGGCTCAAGCTGCTCCGTCCATCATCCCCTTTTGTATCGCTTTGTTCGCCCTAAGTTGGCGGGGGTATGCCCAGACGTGGGTCCCTTGCTCACTTTGCCACTGGATTCAAGCAAGCCTGGCTGATGACGGCTGGAATGCCAGAAACCGGTCCTAGGATGCTTGTTTCCGGTCCAGGGAAGACATGGCTTGGCAGTTCGGGCTGGACTGTTCCCATGAGGCACAGGGTCAGACTGATTTGCATATGGCCATGTCTGAACTGGGGTGGTGGAGTGAGCTAAAGAATGATGATGGATTAAACCCAGATCAGTTGACTGGGGGTGAGTGTTTGATTGGCTCAAGCGTTCCGTCCATCATCCCCTTTTGTATCGCAAGCCCACCAGCAGCATTTGATTTACAAGCCCTGGGCACACGCAGTGCACTGTATTAGGGTCTGACAAGTAAACCAAACCAGCCAATCATGGAGTCCCTAATCCATACATCAATTTACCATAGAGAGCATATGCACTTTAGCACTGATCAGCAGTGAAAAAGTGCCCAGAGTCATAAAACAGCCAACAACAGGTCAGAAAAAAAAGCTAGGAGGAAGGCAAAAAGTTCAGGGATGACCCTGCAAAAAGGGCCAAGTCCAACACAACCCCCTTCCAGCCAAAAACGCAGGGTAGACCAATCACTACCTTGATGGGCTTCCCTGCTTTGGGCGATAGAACCTGGACCCTGGCCCACAGCAGCAGGGGCATACTCCAGTTCTACGCCAATCTGAACCTATTGGAATCCCTCTGTCCATACTCTCAGGGCCCACCAAGCTAATCCATTGGGAACCCTTCTCCTCACCTGTGGACACCACCTGTGCAGCACCTAACTTTAACTTGCTCACAGGTGTGTCCCAACAGACAGACAGCAAGCCACAGTGGCCACTGACAGTGGTCAGGGATGAGACCCAGGCCTTATGCCTCTCAGGGCTCTCAAACCTCTGTGGCGTCAGAGAGCGGGGGGCAGTAGCCCCAGGTGCTTGGCACCCTTTGTCCCCTCTCCCTCCTGTCAGGTCAGGTATGACATCATGGCACTGACCCACCAGCCCCGGGCCTATACCCGGTGGCTGGACAGGAGACTGGGGTGGGCTTTCCCACACCTGGTCCTCCTCCTCCTTGTTGGGGCTCTGTACCCTCCCACCTGGAGTGGTACCCCTTCCAGAATTGCCAGGGCACCTGTGGCAGGTGTCCTGCACAATTCGCCCACCAGTTCAGGGGTTCTATCCTGAAACTGGGCGTCCAGGTCAGGGGGACACCCTGAACCTGGTCCTCCAATCTAGGGTCTAAACCCTCCAGTTGAACCGGGGTCAGAGGCGAGGACTCCCTCCTCTGCACCCCCTTCCAGAGTACTGCCCCCTCCCATCAGGAGCGCTACCCCCAGAAGACAAACTGGTAGGGGCACTGTTAGCAGCTGCCCCTTCCTCTAGGTCAGGGGGACACCCTGAACCTGGCCCTCCAACCCAGGGTCTGTACCCCTAGGCTGGACCTGTGCCTGGCAACCCAGGACTTCCGGGAGGGTACACCAACCCCCAAGGGAAACACACTCCTCTAGAGTTGTATAAGAATCTGCCTGGCACACCAGGACTTCCTGGGGAGCACGCATGCCCCCAGAGGGTAACACATCTCTCATGTGTTGTGTGACAGTCTGCCTGGCGCAGATCTCCCATCCCCTGTCCATCTGACAGTGCGTGAAGATCCCCCAGGACAGAAGTGGTGTCACCATGGTCATTCACCGATGACTCAGCCCTTCTGGCTGGCCCCTGACCCACTGGTTCTTCCACTGGGGACTCTTTCCCCCTCTCACCCCTCACTCTGGACTTCTGCACCCTCCCAAGTGGAGCGGCACCCCCAGACACCAGAAACACTGGAGCTCCATTTACAGACGCTCCAGGTTCTCTAGACACTAGGAGATCCTCCTCGAATGGCCTACTAGTACAGCCTAGGCCCCCAACCTGGTGTTCCCTTAAGGAACTCTTCAGGCCCTGAGACTGGGGTTCAGGCACCTTGGGACACGCAGTCCCACACTCACTCCTTCTCCGCAGAGACAGGACGTGAGCCCCTACACCCCTCCCACTACCACGGGACCTAGCTGGGCTACACTGAACCTCTCCCACCACTCTGGGTTGGAAGACACCTGAGCCACTCCTCTTAGGGTCACTCCCCAATGCCTCTTCAGACCCTCTGGAATCCACCAAAAGGTCTGCCTCCATTGTGAGCTCCCTGGGGTCAGAGAACTCACACTCCACCAGGTGTTGGCATAGCTCTGGAAAATAGGGACTTACAATATGCTCTCCCTCAATTGGATTACACAGACCCACCAAACTATCCTTCACCTCACCATCCAGTGCCCTGCACACGTACCCCTCACCACTCTTCTGAGACTGGCAAGACAGTATCTGACTGTCTCTATCACTCAACCCACACTCTTCTGGGCGGTCTTCACACTCACACACCAGGACTTCAACCATGGGGGAGCCCCTCTCCCTGCACCTCTCATCTAGAGTCAGTAGAGCGTCCCTCCCATCACTAGGACTATGAACCCCTGTGCCAGTTCCCCAATCCACCTCAGGGACACTGCGCACTACTGGAGCTACCTCACATCCTAGAACCCCCTGGTGTATATATTATTAACCCCCTCCTTCAAGTCAGGCGCCACATCTCTGGGTGTGTGTACTACTCCCTCAGCACTAGATAACACAATTTTGCTGCCACCAGAGGGAGGAATCCCTAAGCCCCTGGCTTTCAACTCCAACTCCCTCATCATTCTCTCATGCTCAAAATGCATCCTCTTTTCCTCTAAGGCTAACTTCTTCACCTCTAATTCCATCCCAAGCTCTATTTTCTTGCTCTCTATGTCTTTCTGACCATCCATTTTGAGCCTAGCTAGCTCCAACTTATGCATCCTCTCCTTTGCTCTGTCCTCCAGCTCTCCTGGGGACAATCCCTTGGAAGAAACACTGCTGCCCGCCCCTGAAGGTGCTTTCCCTCCAGTTAGGCCCACTGGCCCCTCAAGCTGCCCATTTAAATCCTCTGCCTCCATTGCTGGCTCCTCAGGATGCTCACTGGCATTCCTAGATTCTACTCAGGCCCTCAGCGCCTTCTGGTATTCCTCTTTCCTGGTGAGGCCTTTCACAGAGATTTTAAATTGCTTGCACAAAGCTTTGAGATGAGGCACAGTGTAAGTATCAATTCTCTCTTCTTCCAAAACAATGTCTAAAGATACTATGGATGCTGACTTGCTCATGGTAGCAAAAAGACTGGCAGTTCTCAGGAATCAAAAATAGAAAAGAAGTTCCAAGGAAAAATCCTCTAAAAGTATGTGGTTGCGTTATGGTCTGCACTCACTAGTAGTGTACACCAATCACTGTGTATGAATCACAAATGCAAGTCCAAATCCTCACCGCTGACCACCAATGTTAGATTTGAGGGTCTCTAGTTGGCATAGGTAGGTACCTGTGACAAATAGGGACCCTTGCATCTAGTCAGGGTAAGGGGGTCACTCCTAAAATAACCCCTGCTCACCCCCTTGGTAGCTTGGCACGAGCAGGCAGGCTTATCTCAGAGGCAGTGTGTAAAGCATTTGTGAACACATACAGTAATACAGTGACAACACTACAGATGGACACCACACAGGTTGTATTATAAAAATAGTATTTTTATATAGACTTAACACAAGACCAAACGACAAAAATCCACAATACTGTACTCAAAAATAGACTTTAAAATGTTATAAAATAGCTCAGTTCTCTCAAGTTGTAGATGCAACACTTTACTCTCAATGTACCTTGAATGCGTAATGCAAAGAAAACAAAAGGGTCGCAGGGAAGGTGATGCGTCGGTTCCTTACACTCAGGGAGTGGATGCGTCGGTTCCTTACTGCTGCGCAGGGAGTTGATGCTCGCTTCCTTACTGTGTGGGAGGTGATGCGTCGGTTTCTTACTGCTCTCCGGTGCGATGCGACAAGATGGCACCTCGATGCGATACTCTTCTCCGGTGCGATGCGACAAAATGGCGTCTTGGCTGCGATGCGACAACGTTGGTGTGATGCGTGCACGCCCGACGGCCGTGCGGCGACTCGATGATCTTTGGAGCCGCGACAGGCCCTGCGATGCGCTTCTCTGGTGATGCGACGATGACCTCTGTGGCAGCGTCCCGCTTCTCCGGCGATGCGCCGCGCTTCGGCGATGCGATGATGACAGCGGCAGTGGCGTCTCGCTTCCTCGGTGATGCGATGACAGCGGCTGCGGCGGCGACAACCTTCTCGTCGTTGCGTCGCGCTTCCTGCTCCCAGCGACACGCAGTCTCTCAGAAGGCCCAGCACAACAGCAGGCACTTCAATTCCCAGCAAGGGAATTCAGGGGGGGAGCTGGTTGGTGAAGTCTTGTATCCCTGAGACTTCAGGCAGGAGGCAAGCTCTAGTTCAAGCCCTTGGAGATTCTTCTTCAAGTTGATAGAAAGCACACTCAGTCCTTTTCTCCTTTCTTTGGCAATGAAGCAACCACTGCAGGCCAACCCCCAAACACACAGCACAGGGGTAGTCTCCTCCTTCAGCTTCCTGGTTCTTCTCCTCAGCAAAGGTTTATCTTGATTAACCCTGGGCGGTGAACTACGCTACGCTCGCGGAGTTTGCGTAGTTTTGGTAACTTCGCGATTCGCGTAGAACGCGAAGTTACCGAGCACTACGCAATTTGCAGCGTAGCGTAGCTGTTTTTCTTCTTCGCGCGCTCAATATGCGTTCTCGCGCGTGCCGTAATGACCTACCGTGATTCTGCATTTGCCAACGCGATTTCCTATCCGTTCGCGGGCGCCACGAGATTTGGAATCCGGCCGCACGATCCCGCGAGAGTGTGCGAACGCAAACACGTCATTCGGACGCGCAATCTGACTTCCGGCGGCAGTGTTGGTAAGATCGCGATCCCGAAGAAACTACAATCTGGCGAAGAATATCTCTCGAGCATCATAAAACCTTCTCGAAAATGATTATTTTGCTCCAAAAAACTCCTCAGATTGTGATTTGGCTGTAGTTTTTTGTGCAAGGAGTCCTTTTTCTTTTTTTCTTTTTTTTCAAGAGGAAGGAAGTGCCCCTGAGTGTCCAACTTCCTGTTCCTGTCCAGCAGGCTCCTCCCAGTGCTTTGTCCATGTGCTGTTCACTTTCATTTGGATTTGGAGCTAGAAGGATCACTTTTTGTGTCTGTCTGCTGCATCATATCATTGGATTGGATTTGAGGACTTTTGGATTTGAGATTTTACAAGTAAGTTGGAGAATTGGTGTACTTTGTTTGATTGGGGCTTGTTTGTACCTACATTTTTTGGGGATTTTTATCGTTTTTAAAATGTATTGTTGTGGCCTGGGTGGCCTGTAGTTTCAGTAGGGGCCTAGTTGTTTTTCTTTGATTGAAATTTCAGCCAGTAGGCCCAGAGTTACCCATGGGTGCATGTTTCTGTGGTGTCTGTTGAATTTAAACATCATGTAGGGCATGGATGGCATTGGATTGAATTGCTAAATGTGGTTTTTGGGGTGTATTTCACTTTTTGGGTGAGTGTTAATAAATAAATACCTTTGTTGGATGTGTGTGTGTGCTTGTTGTGTAACTTTCCAACCTTTCGTAGCCCTGTGAATTTTCCTTTTTGCATTTTTGTATTAAAGCTGTGTTGTTTAGCAGGCCTCCTTTGTCTGGTCATATTATAGGCCTGCTTGAGTTCATTGTTTTCCATGGCCTGTTGTAACTGTGAGTGACCATGTGACTTGGGGCCATTTTGTGGTGGTAGTTTAGTAGTGTGCTGCTTTTTCCATATAGGCCTGCATGTCTTTTCTTTGTTCCCCTTGTCTTATGCTTGTTGTTGCTGTGGCCTGGCCATGTGGGTGGCGGCCATTTTGTGAAGGCATGCAGTATGCTTTTGCCATATGCTTGCATTGTCTGTCTTCCATTTCTTTTTGTTGTGGGTGGCTGGCGGCCATTTTGTGGAGCCATCCAGGCAGTGTGCTTTTGCCATAGGCCTGCATTGATTGTCTGTCTTCACTTTCTTGTTATTGTGGGTGGCCTGGCCATGTTGTGGAGCAAGGCAGTGTGCTTGCTTTTGCCATAGGCTTAAGCTTGTGGCCTAGTCTGCCAGTAGGCCCAGAGGTAGTCATCATGGGTGCATAAAAACTGTTTCTGTGTTGTCTATTGAATTTTAACATAATTTAGGGCATGGATGGCATTGGATTGAATTGCAAAATGTGGTTTTTGGGGTGGTATTTCAGTTTTTTGGTGTATGTTAAATAAATAGGCCTTTTCAGCCAGTAGGTAACCCCGGGCGTTCAGCTCGCAGACTTTTGGCAACTCCGCACTGCGCGACAATGCGGACTTACACTTTTTTTCTTCTTCGCGCACTCAATATGCGTTTTCGCGCGCGCGATAACGACTTTTTGTGACGATCGCGATGCTGAACACGCAGAATTTACAATCTGGTGAAGAATATCTCTCGAGCAGCATAAAACCTTCTCGAAAATGATGATTTTGTTCATTTTGCTAAAAAACTCCTCAGGTTGTCATTTAGATGTAGTTTTGTGAGCAAGGAGTCATTTTTCTTTTTTACAATTTTTTAAAGAGGAAGGAAGTTCCCCAGAGTCTCCAACTTCCTGGTCCTGTCCTTTGTCTTCACTTTCTTGCTATTGTGGGTGGCCTGGCCATGTGGGTGGTGGCCATTTTGTGAAGCCAGGCATTGTGCTTTTGCCATAGGCCTGCATTGTCTGTCTTGTCTTCCTTTTGTTGTTGTTGTGGGTGGCCTGGCCATGTGGTGGCGGCCATTTTGTGGGACCAGCCACTGTGCTTTTGCCATAGGCCTCCAAGCTGGCGGCCTAGTCTGCCAGTAGGCCCAGAGGTAGTCATCATCATAGGTGCATAAAAACTGTTTGTGTTGTCTGTTGAATTTAAACATCATTTAGGGCATGGATGGCATTGAATTGAATTGCAAAATGTGGTTTTTGGGGTGGTATTTCAGTTTTTTGATGTGTGTTAAATAAATAGGCCTTTTCAGCCAGTAGGTAACCCTGGCCGTTCAGCTCGCGGACTTTTGGCAACTCCGCACTGTGCGACAACGCGGACTTACACTTTTTTTCTTCTTCGTGCGCTCAATATGCGTTTTTGCGCGCGCTATAACGACTTTTTGTGACGATCGCGATGCCGAACACGCAGAATTTACAATCTGGCGAAGAATATCTCACGAGCAGCATAAAACCTTCTCGAAAATGATGATTTTGTTCATTTTGCTCAAAAAACTTCTCAGGTTGTCATTTAGATGTAGTTTTGTGAGCAAGGAGTCATTTTTCTTTTTTTTACAATTTTTTTAAAGAGGAAGGAAGTTCCCCAGAGTCTCCAACTTCCTGGTCCTGTCCTTTGTCTTCACTTTCTTGTTATTGTGGGTGGCCTGGCCATGTGGGTGGCGGCCATTTTGTGAAGTCAGGCATTGTGCTTTTGCCATAGGCCTCCAAGCTTGCGGCCTAGTCTGCCAGTAGGCCCAGAGGTAGTCATCATGGGTGTTAGATTTGGGGGTCTCTAGTTGGCAGAGGTAGGTACCTTTGTCCAAATAGGGACCCTTGCGTCTAGTCAGGGAAAGTAGGTACACTCCCGAAATAACCCCTGCTCACCCTCTTGGTAGCTTGGCACGAGCAGACAGGCTTAGTTCAGAGGCAGTGTGTAAAGCATTTGTGAACACATACAGTAATCAAGTGACAACACTACAAATGGACACCACACAGGTTATATATTTATAAAAATAAGTATCTTTTATATAGATTTATCACAAGACCATAAACGACAAAAATAATCCACAGTACTGTCAAGAATGCTTAGTTCTGATCAAAAAGGCTTAATTCAAGGTTCTGTGCGAGTCGGTAGCCTCCTCCGGCTACGGCGATGTCGAGAACAAACAGAGTCTAACAAATCCAGCTGACCGCGTCGAGACGGGCCAACACAGCGTGGACAGACTCGGTCACAGTACATTTTACTTGAAGCGGCAGGCACGGGCGTGCGAGCCGGATGGCTGTTCGTCGCGGTCGCGATGCAAAAAATGGAAGCGTTGCAGGACGCGCTGTCCCTCGATGCGGTGCAGGCAGCGGCTCGTTGACGTCGTCGAGACGGAGTCGGTGAGACCAGGGCCGTGCGTTGCAGGGCGAGACGGTGCTTCGATGCGGTGCTGGCAGGTTGCGGTGCGGCGACGGAGCCGGATTCAGGAGCTGGCGTCGATCAGTCCGGACAGCGGTGCGAGTCGGGCGGTGCGTCGCAAAGCGTGCGAGCGGTGCCCAACTCCGGTGCGGTCACAGGACTCGAACTCAGCAGCAGTGACCGTGTCTGTCGGACCAGTTCGATTCGGCGTAGCGAAGCGTTGCAGGACGCGTTGTCCCTCGATGCGGTGCAGGCAGCGGCTCGTTGACGGAGTCGGTGAGACCAGGGCCGTGCGTTGCAGGGCGAGACGGTGCTTCGATGCGGTGCTTACAGGACACCGAGTCGGTCGTGAGAGTCGGTCACAGCTCCCTACCTCTGCAGCCACTGAAACAGAGTTTCCAGCAGCAATTCACAAAGGGGGTGAAGTCCAATGGTCCTGGGACTTCGGTCAGGGGGCAAGCTCTCTTCCAAGCCCTTGGAGATCCTTCACAAGTTGATGAAAGTCACAGCAAAGCAAAAGTTCCTTTCTCCTTTCTTTGGCAGTCAGGCAAACCACTGCAGGCCAATCCCCCAAGCAGCACTTCAGCTTAGGGATAGTCTCTCCTCAGTTTCTTTTTGGTTCCGCTCCTCAGCAAAGGTTTCTTCTTGTTCCCAAAAGTGATCTAATTTTCCTGGGGTCTGGGTGCCCCTCTTATACCCTGATTCTCTTTGTTCTCTGGAGGCAGAGAGGCCTCTGCCTAGTCCAAAACCAGTTCTGGTCAGTCCTGGAGCACTTTGTTTTTCTGACTCCTTCTTTCCTTTCAGAATGTGGGGCAGAGTGCTCAGCCGCCCGGCAGGAGGTGGAGCCAGCATTGTGGAAGGCAGGCACAGCCCTATTCAGACCCAGGTGCAACTCCTCCCTCCACTCTGGATGCAGATCTTTCTATTCAGCCCTGCGCTGACTCACCCTGTCTCCTGTAGCCACCCCCAGCCCCTGTCACTCAATCTCCAGACAAGGAATACACAACCTAGCAGAGGCAGGCTTGGATAGTTAGGCAAGAAAATACCCACTTTCTAAAAGTGGTATTTTCAAACACAGAATGTTAAAACCAACTTCACTAAAAGATGTATTTTATCATCCTGAGTTCAGGCATACTAAATTCGTTTTTCTACCATGTTCCCGGGGTCAGTTCTGACTATAAGGTGTAATAGTCAGTCTGCCCATTCTGGCCTGTGGGGAGCAGGTAGCCTTGCAATAGTGAAAAACGAAAATGGCAGTAATTCACTATTAGGACACGCCACACACACCAGGGCATGTCCTACCTCATACTTACAATGCACCCTGCCCTAGGGCCTACTTTAGGGGTGACCAACATGCAGTAAAGGGAAGGTTTAGGGACTGGTAAGTGGGTGCACTCACCAAGTCGACATGGCAGCCCTAGGCTGCACACAGGCTCTGCAATGGCAGGTCTGAGACACACTTTACAAGCTGCTTATGTGGGTGGCACAACCCGTGCTGCAAGCCCACCAGCAGCATTGGATTTACCAGCCCTGGGCACACTCAGTGCACGGTACTAGGGACTGACAAGTAAACCAATCATCCAATCATGGAGTCACTAATACTTACATCAATTCACGATAGGGAGCACTTGCACTTTGGCACTGATTAGCAGCGGCAAAGTGCCCATGAGCATCTAGTCCAGCAAAAACATATCGGCAACAGTGGAGGCATTACGAAAAAATGGAAGGGAGACCCACGCCAAGGGTGCCAGGTCTAACACATGTCCCCTCCAGCTGAAATGTGGGGAGAACTATCCTACCCCTAGGGAGTTCTCATCGCTAAGGCGGAAAAATCTGGACAGACCATCAGCATTGGCGTGTTCTGTACCAGGGCGGTGTTCCACCGTAAAGTCCATCCCCTGTAGGGAAATGGACCACCTCAACAGCTTTGGATTCTCACCCCTCATCTGCATCAACCATCTGAGGGGCCTGTGGTCTGTCTGAACCCGGAAGTGAGTCCCAAACAGGTATGGTCTCAGCTTCTTCAGTGCCCAGACCACAGCAAATACCTCACGCTCGATAGCACTCCATCTCTGTTCCCGGGGAAGTAACCTCCTACTGATGAAGGCTACAGGTTGGTCTAGGCCCTCCTCATTGATCTGTGATAGAACAGCCCCTACACCATGCTCTGAAGCGTCCGTCTGAACGATGAACTCATTGGAGAAGTTGGGTGCCTGGAGCACAGGCGCCGTGCACATGGCAGTCTTCAAGGTGTCAAAAGCTTTTTGACAGGCGTCAGTCCAAATCACTTTCCTGGGCTGCTTCTTGGAAGTCAGCTCTGTCAAGGGGGCAACAATGCTGCCATATCCCTTGACGAATCTCCGGTAATACCCGGTGAGTCCTAGGAAGGCTCTCACCTCTGTCTGGGTCTTGGGGGCTCCCAAGCCAGAATGGTATCAATTTTCGGTTGGAGGGGCGCCACCTGGCCGCTCCCAACCTGGTGTCCCAAGTACACCACAGAACCCTGCCCAATCTGGCACTTACTCGCCTTGATTGTGAGGCCTGCTCTCCGCAGCGCCATCAACACTTCCCAGAGGTGGCGCAGATGTTCTTCCCAACTGGCACTGAACACTGCGATGTCATCCAGGTAGGCGGCACTGAAATCCTCCAGTCCAACCAACACCTGGTTGACCAACCTCTGAAAGGTGGCAGGGGCATTCTTCATCCCAAAGGGCATCACCCGGAACTGGTAGTGCCCATCTGGTGTGGAGAATGCTGACCTCTCTTTGCCCCATCAGTCAAGGCGATCTGCCAGTACCCAGACGTTAAGTCAAACGTGCTGAGGTACCGCGCAGCCCCTAACCGATCTATGAGCTCATCAGCTCTGGGGATGGGGTGGGCGTCAGTCCTGGTGACGGAATTGAGTCCCCTGTAGTCCACACAGAACCGGAGTTCTGGGGTGGCACCAGGCGCGGCAGCCTTTGGAACCAAGACCACTGGGCTGGCCCAAGGGCTGTTAGAGGACTCAATCACCCCTAGCGCAAACATCTTGGAGACCTCCTCCTTGATGCAGGCTCTGACCCTGTCAGTCACCCTGTAAGCCTTGTGCTTCACAGGAAGACTGTCCCCAGTGTCCACATCATGGACGCACCAATGAGTGACACTGGGAACCAGGGAGAACAGGTCAGGGAACTGTCCCAACAGTTGGCGACAGTCACCCTGCTGCTCAGGTGTCAGGGAGGTAGAGAGGTTTACTCCCTCCACTGATCCATCTTGCTCTCGGGCTGACAGGAGGTCAGGAAGAGGCTCGGTCTCCTCCTCCATTCCATCATCTGTAGCTAAGAGCATGCCCACTTGGGACCTCTCCAAGTGGGGCTTCAGGCGGTTCACATGCAGGACCCGCAAGGGGTTCCTGGGAGACTGCAAGTCCACCAAATAGGTAACTGGACTCTTGCGCTCCACCACCGTAAAAGGGCCGGTCCACCTGTCCTGGAGCGCACAAGGCTCCACAGGGGCCATGACCCACACTTTCTGACCAGGCTGAAGCTCTACCAGAGTGGCATTCTGGTCGTACCACCGCTTCATCTCCTCCTGGCTGGCTTCCAGATTTGCCTCAGCAAGTTCTCTGAAACGCCTAGTCTGGTTCCTGAAGGCCAGCATGTAACTGTATACATCCTGGGGAGGTTTCCTGGGAGATTTCTCCCAGCCTTCCTTGACCAAACTCAGAAGTCCTCGCACCGGGTGTCCATAGAGGAGCTCAAAGGGACTGAACCCTAGAGACTTCTGTGGCACCTCCCGGTATGCAAACAACAGGCATGGTAAGAGGACGTCCCATTTACGCCTCATGGGTTCTTCCAGACCCATAATCATGCCCTTGAGGGTCCGGTTGAATCTCTCAACCAGCCCATTTCCTTGAGGGTGGTAAGGAGTGGTGAACTTGTAAGTTACACCGCACTCCTGCCACAGGGACTTCATGTACTTGGACACGAAGTTGGTACCTCTGTCAGACACCACCTCTTGAGGGAATCCCACTCGTGAGAAAATTCCCATCAGTGCCCGTCCCACCACGGGGGCCGTCACTGTCCTCAGAGGGATGGCTTCAGGGTACCGGGTGGCATGGTCCACCAAGACCAGGATAAACCTGTTGCCCATGGCTGTCTTGGGGTCCAGTGGCCCCACAATGTCAATACCCACCCGTTCAAAGGGGTGCTGACCACAGGAAATGGCTGGAGAGGAGCCTTGTGCTTCCTCCCACTCTTTCCACTTGCCTGGCAAGTCTGGCATGTCCTGCAGTGAGTGGCGGCACTCCTGCGCATCTGGGGCCAATAGAAATGGGTAACAAGCCTGTCAAAGGTCTTGTCCTGCCCCAGATGTCCTGCTAACGGTACATCATGAGCCAACCCCAGTAGGAAGGCTCTGAAGCGCTGGGGTACCACCAGCACACGGGCTGACCCAGGCTCAGCAACCTTAGGCTCTGAATACAGGAGACCATTCTCCCAGTAAACCCAATGTGATCCAGACTGATCACCTGCTGCATGGTCTGTGGCCTGTTGCCTCAGACCCACGAGAGAGGGGCATGCGTTCTGCTCCTCGCAGAACTCTTCCCTGGAGGGTCCTCCTTCTTGCTGCCAATGGGTCAGCTCAGGTAGGTCCCCCAGTTCAGCTACCTGTTCCCCTGTAGGCTCCAGGGCATCCCCCTCAGGGTCTGCCTCCTCCTGGACCGTGGGAACTTCGGGGGCCGGTTTCCCGCGCCCCTGCCTCCTCTCTCTTCAGCAGGCACCTGGGCCTCCCTCTCAGGCTCCAGGTCCTCTTGAACACCTTTAGCTGCCATTGACCGGGTGGTCACACATGCCCAATCAGGCAAGCCCAACATTTCTAAATGCGCACTCCGCTCCACCTTAGCCCAAGGTGAGCTCTCCAAATTGTTCCCTAACAAACAGTCAACAGGCATGGCTGGCCTCACAGCTACTTGAAGAGTACCCGAGACCCCCCACTCGAAGGGAACCTGAGCCACCTTGCAGTGACTCTCTGTGTTGTCAGCGGCAACAACCGGATAGAATGCATCAGGGATAACCTGCTCCTTAGACACCAGGTGACACTTGACAGCTGTCACACTGGCTCCTGTGTCTCTCAGAGCCTCCACCCTATGGCCATTGATGGTCACCCACTGCCTGTATTTCTTAGTGTTCTCCGGCAGCGGGGTCCTAGGGACCATCTCAGAGTCTCCTAATGAGACAAGGGAAAACACTGTGGGATCCCCCACCTTGGGCACCCAACTCCTCCCCCAGGGCTACACTAGCCAACTGCCGGGGGACTGCACTAGTGGGTGCTGGTTTTCCATGCAAAGGGCAACGAGGATCGTTTGCCTTGTGGCCAGGGGCGCCACACTTGTAACATACCAGTGGTCCCTGGTGAACAGGGGGCCTGTCAGGGCCACTGGCTTCTTCTCAGGGGGAGGCTGAGAACCTTTCCCTTGGTTCCCTTGGGGTTTACTTTGGGGCCCTTTATGGAACTCCTTCTGTTTACCCTTGTCCCCCCACTCTTCTGCTGGGGACCCTGCCCACCCTTGGCGGAGTCTCCCACGTGACCCTTGTGGACCCGGGTACTCACCCAGCGGTCCGCCTCCTCAGAAAGCTGCCTAGGGTTAGTCAGCTTACTATCAATCAGGTGCTGGCGTAGCTCAGGAAAACAATTACCGGACAAGTGCTCCCAGGCAATCAAATCAAAGAGCGCCTGAAAATCAGTCGCTTTGCTACCCTTTACCCAACCATCCAAGGCTCTGCAAAAGAAGGTCACATATTCAACCCAGGTACTGCTTTCAATCTTACTACAGTTCCTGAACCTTTGCCTATAAAGCTCAGGGGTCAAACCATACCTAGTCATTAAGGCATCCTTCATGTGGCTGTACAAATTATAGACTTCAGAGGGCAAATCCAACAAGGTATCCCGCCCTTCACTGAGGGACCGTCCCCACAACCCCGCTCCCCAATCCTTCTCAGGGACCCGGTGGGAAGACATGGCTACCTCATAGGCTTTGAACCACTGCCCAATGTCATCATTTTTAAAAAATTCCTTAACCACATCTTTTGGAATATACACCCTAGCTTCAACAGGCACAGGCGGTACACTGCCACCAGAGGGAGTAATCTCTAAGCTCTTGGCCTTCAATTCCAACTCCCTCAAAACTTTCTCATGTTCAAACTGCATTTTCTTTTCCTCTAGGGCCAATTTCCTAGTTTGCATTTTGAATTCTAACTGCCCATTCAGCTTGAGCTTGGTCAGCTCCATTTCGTGCATCCTACTCTCTTTCCTGTCCTCCAACTCCTCTGGAGACAGTCCTCTGGCAGAAACACTGCTACCTACTGGGGAAGGTGGTCTTCCAGCCCCTAGACCCAATAGCCCCTCCAGCTGCCCTTCTGCATTCTCAGCCCCCTCCACAGGGACACTCCTTGATTCGACCCAGGCCCTCAGTGCCTTTTGGAGGTCCTCCTTCCTGGAGAGTCCGGTCATGGAAACTTTAAACTTTTTGCAGAATTGCCTGAGCTGCTTAAGGGTGTAGCATTCTAGCCTCTCTTCTTCCCAATCACACTCAACAGAGGCTACTGATGCCGGTTTCTCCATAGTGACTGAACTTGGCATTTGCAAAAATAGGAAATCCCAGAAAAAATGCTATAAAAGTATGTGGTTGCGTTTTGGTCTGCACTCACTAAGTAGTGTTCACCAATCACTGTACATGAGTCACAAATGCAAGTCCAGAATCCTCACCGCTGACCACCAATGTTAGATTTGGGGGTCTCTAGTTGGCAGAGGTAGGTACCTTTGTCCAAATAGGGACCCTTGCGTCTAGTCAGGGAAAGTAGGTACACTCCGAAATAACCCCTGCTCACCCTCTTGGTAGCTTGGCACGAGCAGACAGGCTTAGTTCAGAGGCAGTGTGTAAAGCATTTGTGAACACATACAGTAATCAAGTGACAACACTACAAATGGACACCACACAGGTTATATATTTATAAAAATAAGTATCTTTTATATAGATTTATCACAAGACCATAAACGACAAAAATAATCCACAGTACTGTCAAGAATGCTTAGTTCTGATCAAAAAGGCTTAATCAAGGTTCTGTGCGAGTCGGTAGCCTCCTCCGGCTACGACGATGTCGAGAACAAACAGAGTCTAACAAATCCAGCTGACCGCGTCGAGACGGGCCAACACAGCGTGGACAGACTCGGTCACAGTACCTTTTACTTGAAGCGGCAGGCACGGGCGTGCGAGCCGGATGGCTGTTCGTCGCGGTCGCGATGCAAAAAATGGAAGCGTTGCAGGACGCGTTGTCCCTCGATGCGGTGCAGGCAGCGGCTCGTTGACGTCGTCGAGACGGAGTCGGTGAGACCAGGGCCGTGCGTTGCAGGGCGAGACGGTGCTTCGATGCGGTGCTGGCAGGTTGCGGTGCGGCGACGGAGCCGGATTCAGGAGCTGGCGTCGATCAGTCCGGACAGTGGTGCGAGTCGGGCGGTGCGTCGCAAAGCGTGCGAGCGGTGCCCAACTCCGGTGCGGTCACAGGACTCGAACTCAGCAGCAGTGACCGTGTCGGTCGGACCAGTTCGATTCAGCGTAGCGAAGCGTTGCAGGACGCATTGTCCCTCGATGCGGTGCAGGCAGCGGCTCGTTGACGGAGTCGGTGAGACCAGGGCCGTGCGTTGCAGGGCGAGACGGTGCTTCCATGCGGTGCTTACAGGACACCGAGTCGGTCGTGAGAGTCGGTCACAGCTCCCTACCTCTGCAGCCACTGAAACAGAGTTTCCAGCAGCAATTCACAAAGGGGGTGAAGTCCAATGGTCCTGGGACTTCGGTCAGGGGGCAAGCTCTCTTCCAAGCCCTTGGAGATCCTTCACAAGTTGATGAAAGTCACAGCAAAGCAAAAGTTCCTTTCTCCTTTCTTTGGCAGTCAGGCAAACCACTGCAGGCCAATCCCCCAAGCAGCACTTCAGCTTAGGGATAGTCTCTCCTCAGTTTCTTTTTGGTTCCGCTCCTCAGCAAAGGTTTCTTCTTGTTCCCAAAAGTGATCTAATTTTCCTGGGGTCTGGGTGCTCCTCTTATACCCTGATTCTCTTTGTTCTCTGGAGGCAGAGAGGCCTCTGCCTAGTCCAAAACCAGTTCTGGTCAGTGCTGGAGCACTTTGTTTTTCTGACTCCTTCTTTCCTTTCAGAATGTGGGGCAGAGTGCTCAGCCGCCCGGCAGGAGGTGGAGCCAGCATTGTGGAAGGCAGGCACAGCCCTATTCAGACCCAGGTGCAACTCCTCCCTCCACTCTGGATGCAGATCTTTCTATTCAGCCCTGCGCTGACTCACCCTGTCTCCTGTAGCCACCCTCAGCCCCTGTCACTCAATCTCCAGACAAGGAATACACAACCTAGCAGAGGCAGGCTTGGATAGTTAGGCAAGAAAATACCCACTTTCTAAAAGTGGTATTTTCAAACACAGAATGTTAAAACCAACTTCCCTAAAAGATGTATTTTATCATCCTGAGTTCAGGCATACTAAATTCGTTTTTCTACCATGTTCCCGGGGTCAGTTCTGACTATAAGGTGTAATAGTCAGTCTGCCCATTCTGGCCTGTGGGGAGCAGGTAGCCTTGCAATAGTGAAAAACGAAAATGGCTGTAATTCACTATTAGGACACGCCACACACACCAGGGCATGTCCTACCTCATACTTACAATGCACCCTGCGCTAGGGCCTACTTTAGGGGTGACCAACATGCAGTAAAGGGAAGGTTTAGGGACTGGTAAGTGGGTGCACTCACCAAGTCGACATGGCAGCCCTAGGCTGCACACAGGCTCTGCAATGGCAGGTCTGAGACACACTTTACAAGCTGCTTCTGTGGGTGGCACAACCCGTGCTGCAAGCCCACCAGCAGCATTGGATTTACCAGACCTGGGCACACTCAGTGCACGGTACTAGGGACTGACAAGTAAACCAATCATCCAATCATGGAGTCACTAATACTTACATCAATTCACGATAGGGAGCACTTGCACTTTGGCACTGATTAGCAGCGGCAAAGTGCCCATGAGCATCTAGTCCAGCAAAAACATATCGGCAACAGTGGAGGCATTACGAAAAAATGGAAGGGAGACCCACGCCAAGGGTGCCAGGTCTAACAATGGGTGCATAAAAACTGTTTGTGTTGTCTGTTGAATTTAAACATCATTTAGGGCATGGATGGCATTGGATTGAATTGCAAAATGTGGTTTTTGGGGTGGTATTTCAGTTTTTTGATGTGTGTTAAATAAATAGGCCTTTTCAGCCAGTAGGTAACCCTGGCCGTTCAGCTCGCGGACTTTTGGCAACTCCGCACTGCGCGACAACGCGGACTTACACTTTTTTCTTCTTCGTGCGCTCAATATGCGTTTTCGCGCGCGCAATAACGACTTTTTGTGACGATCGCGATGCCGAACACGCAGAATTTACAATCTGGCGAAGAATATCTCTCGAGCAGCATAAAACCTTCTCGAAAATGATGATTTTGTTCATTTTGCTCAAAAAACTCCTCAGGTTGTCATTTAGATTTAGTTTTGTGAGCAAGGAGTCATTTTTCTTTTTTTTACAATTTTTTTAAAGAGGAAGGAAGTTACCCAGTCTCCAACTTCCTGCCCTGTCCTTTGTCTTCACTTTCTTGTTATTATGGGTGGCCTGGCCATGTGGGTGGCGGCCATTTTGTGAAGTCAGGCATTGTGCTTTTGCCATAGGCCTCCAAGCTTGCGGCCTAGTCTGCCAGTAGGCCCAGAGGTAGTCATCATGGGTGCATATAAACTGTTTGTGTTGTCTGTTGAATTTAAACATCATTTAGGGCATGGATGGCATTGGATTGAATTGCAAAATGTGTTTTTTTTTGGGGGGGTCTATTTCACTTTTTGGGTGTGTTAAATGAATGCCTTTTTTGCGTGTGTATGTATGTGTTGTTGTGGTTGTGTAACTTTTCAACCTGTTTTTAGCCATGTGGATTTTAGTTTTTGCATTAAAGCTGTGTGTGTTGTTTATCAGGCATCCTTTGTCTGGCCATATAGGCCTGCTTGAGTTCATTGTTTGCCGTGCCTTGTGCCTGTGAGTGACCATGTGGCTGGGGGCCATTTTGTGGTGGTAGTTAGCAGTGTGCTGTTTTTGCCACATAGGCCTGCGTGTCTTTCCATTGTTCCTCTTGTCTTACTGCTTCCAAATCCATCCCCATTGCCAGCTGCAGCTCCCTGATGCTGCATCCATCCCACGTGATGCACAAATTTAGGCCAAACAGGCTCCACTACATTTTTGTTTTTGTTCTTTGCTATTCTTATTCTTCCTGAGTGTACACAGTACACCAGGAAAGCCCTGGCCTTGTTGTCAAAGTCTCATAAATGGCTACACTGTTGTTGTTCACTTAGTTTCTAAAATTTAATAATTGAGACAACCACACACTAAGTTATATATTATATTAGTTTGATTTCTGCTATCGTTTGACTGATGTTCTTCTGGCTTTTTTGCTTTTAGGTGCACAAAAGACTGAGGAGGAGGTGTGTCATCATTGCCCGTCGTACTGCCAGACAGACGTCCTGCTGCTGTACACGACGTGACGTATGACCTGACCAGACATCTCTGCAACTTGTGCAACTGAGTGCTGCTGACATCTGAAGAAGATGGGCCCAAAGAAAGCAGGTACCAGGTCCTCCAGTACCAAGAAAGTTGCTATTGAGAAGAAGGAACAGAAGAAGGAAGGGACACTTAAGTCTGGTGTGCCGCCCAATACCTTTTTTGGGGAAAAAAATATCATGCCTGCAGCAGCGGTGTCCGGGGGGCAAGCTGGGGGCAGCACCTCCGCATCAGTGGGCCCAACCCACCAACCCAGACCCAAGCACATGAGTGTGGAAGAGGTAGCCAGCCTAATGGTGGAAAGCAGTGATGCTGAGCCTGAGATAAACTTATCACTATCTCAAAGTAGTACCCAATCAACGCAGGAGGAAACACAGCAGATAAGTGGTCAACAACAACAGCCGCAACCACCGCCCGCAATAGTAGTTGTTGTTCCTCCCGAAGTAGGGGCAGTTCAGGAAATTGAGCCTCATGCAGAGGTAGAAGAAGAGGAAGCCACTCATTCAGAAGATCCATTGTCTTCCAAATCCCCAGCAAGGAAAAGGAGGGTTAGTCCATCAAGTTCTTCGCCAACCCCTTCTGGTGATCTAGATGCCACTTGGAAGCCACAAACTGAGTCTGAGAGGGAGACATGTCCCAATACCAGGCTAGGGAAAAGGAAGGTTCCAGAAAGCCTTACACTTATGGAGGTCGATGTAGAACAGCAGGATGATGATGATGAGCCAGTCATCACGAACATCACTCTGGCCCCGAGGAGATGGAGACCAACATTATTACCCTATCCAAAATCGCTGCGAGGGATGTAGCACGCATACCTCCACAGGTAACACCAACACGACCTACAGCTTCCATATTTGCATTAGCAAAGGCCCGGCAGCGACCTACATCCAGCACAACCACCACCTCAGTAGAAGTAGGTAGTGGTACAGCACAGAGTCAAATTCAACCCACACCCTCCAGTTCATCCGGCATTGGAAGTGGCACCTCCAGCAGGAGTCAAAAGTTAAGCTCCCCAGTTTGGGACTTCTTTACGGTAAGCGAAAAGGAGGAGAACATTGCTATATGCTCCATTTGTAATACCTCTGTTAGTCGGGGTAAGCTTGGTACAAACTATGGTACCGGAGGCCAAATAACCCATCTGAATAAACACCACTTGATCAGCTGGGAGGACCACCTTCGCGGCATAAAAACTGCAACCATTGGTGTTGGTGGGGATAAACGAGTAGAAGATCCAATCACGGTGGAAGAGGAAGGACAGGGAGACATTCTCTCTGGTAGTGCTACAAAAAGTAGCCCTGTCCCCAGCAGTGCAGTGTTATCGTCGCCCACATCTTCTTCAGCAACATCTCAGTGGCACAAGAGTAAGAGTCAGCCTGAGACAGCAAGGAGTACCGCAATGAAAAAAAGTGCGTTGTTGAGCCTAAGAGAAAGGAAAACCATGCAGCCTACCATTATCAGCATGTTTGGGGGGAGGGGCAGTACGAACGCAACCACCCAATAGCACGTTTGTACAATGCGAAGCTGACTAAAATGTTAGCACTGGACCTTCTCCCTTTTTCTTTTGTTGAAGGGGTGGGTTTTCTGGAATTTGTGACAGCCATCTGCCCAAAATGGCATGTTCCCAGCCGCTACTATTTTACCAGAGTTGCTGGTCCAGCACTACATCACGACGTGCTGGAATTGCTTGGAAAAGCCTTGAAGCAGAGTGCTGTTCATAGTATCCACCTGACAACAGACATGTGGACCAGTTGCCAAGCCACTGATTACATGTGCATCACTGCACACTGGATCTCTTTTGCGGGGATTAGAGAACAGATATCTGCTGGTGTTGACGCTGCTGAGATTTTTCATGCCACTCTCAAACATGCAACTGTAGCCATGTTTGCCATGGAGAAATCTCATACTGCTGCAAACATTTTGGAAGAGTTTAACAGCAAGGTCTTTGAGTGGCTGCGCCCAAGACGGCTTAACATTGGTTTTGTTGCCACGGACAATGGCAGTAATGTAGTTAGGGCCATGGAAAATGGTCGCTATTTCAGGGTCCCGTGTTTGGCACACTGCATTAACATTGTTGTTCAAAACTTTCTGAAAAATGAATACAAAGTCAGCAACTTACTGGCCACCTGCAGAAGAATATGCACACATTTCAGCCATTCTTTTAAAGCCCGGAAGCAGCTGAGGGTCATTCAACGTGAGCATAAAATGCCAGTCAAAGCACTCATCCAGGAGGTGCCAACATGTTGGATCTCAACTTATTACTAGGCCTGGGTGGTAAATTCCGTTCCGCTCGCGGAATTTGCGGAATTTGGGTAATTTCGCGTTCCGCGGAGAACGCGAAATTGCCAAAAATTCCACGATCCGCAGCTTTTACTTGTTCGCGCTTTCAAAATGCGTGTTCGCGAGATATTTCTCCCCGAGCACGCAAACAGCGTTCGCGAACAGGAAAAAAGCATCGCGAACGGGCGGAACAAGCAATTCCGCGTGTTCGCGGAACTTTGCGTGCTCGCGGAGATTTTTACCGTTTCGCGGAGCTTTGCGTAGCGCGACTACGCAAATTCCGCCCACCCCTACACATGCTTGATCGTCTGTTTGAGCAGTACATACCACTCAATGCTTATGTCATGCAAAGATTAGGGGATCCTACTGTGAGAGGCATGACCGTTGAGATGGGTCAATGGGACCTCGTTAAATGCCTGACAGAGATGCTATTTCCTTTTGAGATCTTCACACGTGAAGTCAGCAGGGAGGACTGTACTATGGGCCAAGCTATCCCATTGTTGCACATGCTAGAGCAACAGCTGAAGGAGGTGTCTGAAACGTACGCAGGTGTGGATGACAAACAAGACGCATATCATTTGGCGGAGTCCTTAGCCGTTCGCTTATCTGAAAATACAAGGATTCAAAATAAAATTGTGTCAGATCCACATTACATTACTGCCACAATTTTGGATCCACGGTACAAAGTATTTCTGAACAGTAAGGCAGTAATTCCTTTTTCAGAAGTGGATGTTGCCAAGTACAAAACTTCAATAGCTCAGCTAGCCATTGACTTTGAAAACGAACGTCTGATAATTACAGGCCCCCCGCCCCAGGCCATAACAAGTACTACAGGGCATCCAGAGTCAAGTTCTACTTCGGAGCCTGAGGGCAGTGCGTTTGCCTCCCAGCAGTCACCGACACCAACACTACCAATAACATCAACAACAGCAAGAACAGGATCATCCACAGTACAATCGGCAACTGATTGGTTTCTACGGCAGGGGTATGGTAAGTCCAGTGCTGATGCAAAGGCAAAACAGGCCGAGCACATCGGAGCACCCCTGAGCATTGAGCGGACGGTCCAGGCCTATCTGGATGACCCAACAGAGGTCTTCATGGATCGAAACCCATTGGTGTATTGGTATGGGAAAAGTAGCCAATGGACAGTGCTCAGCAGGCTGGCGATAAAGTATCTGGCTTCTTCTGTCGCAAGTGTCTCTTCTGAGCGTGTTTTCAGTGCTGCTGGTGCCATTGTAACTTTGAAAAGGACCAGTCTCTCGCGCAAAAGCGTGGAGAGGTAACCATGATCAAAATGAATCAGCACTTTATACCACCGGATTACAAAATACGCGAATCACAGCAGGAAGAGGAGAGCGACTTCGATGACGTAAGTAGTGGGTTACAGGATCTACTTCTGTTCGAACCACCAGAGTTTGAGGACGAGCTCCTCTTCCCTGACAACTAGGCTTTCAAATTGTTATTTTCTTCCTTCCTTTATTTGTCTGTGTATCTGTCTTTCTGGTTCAAATCAAATCACAACAAATCCATCACCACCGTCTTCTCTTTTATTTCCCTATTGGAGTTGCACGTCTGTGCATTTAACTGTCCACTCCTCAGAGTCCTGCTCCATCTTCCTGACTCGCCCTAATTACATTTCCATCAAGCCAGACATTGGAGTATAAGAAATGTTGCCTCTAACAGTCCCTCCATAAGAAGTGAAACGTGACTATAGCTATCATCCGTTTTGTTTCCGAGCCGAAACTCATCACTGTCCGAAGGCTATCGCCTCTGCAGGCATCCACAACTCTTCACTGTCAGAACTTGGGCAGGCATCCAAAAGTAAACTCATCACTGTCAGAAGGCTACAGCCTCGGCAGGCATCCAAAGCTCATCACTGTCAGGACAGAAGGTACTTGGCAGAGAAAGACAAGACTCTTCGAAGAAACTTGCTGACATTTCTGCAAACTCAATTGACCAGCAATGACCGCTACCCAGGCCGCGGCCCATCACAGCGCTGACCATGTGAACCAACTTAAGCTGCGACAAAGTGCCACAGATGAATAAGACGAAAACCGAAACAGCGACTACCAACACTCAAAATGAATGTGGAGTAATAATGAGGCCACTGCCTCGTTAAAAAAACCACACACCTGTCAGAACTAGGCATCTGATGATCTGACAGCCAAAGAGAAGAGCAAGACAGGTAATAATGATGGCATGCATTGGATGCTTGCTGACTCTGAGCGATTGCTGTTGTTTGTTGTGTTGATGTTGTGCATGAAGTCGAACTCTACTAGTTAATCTACAAAGTGAAAGTGACTCAAGTGACAGTCAATGTTTCCCTTCTTGTTGTTTAATAACCAAATTGTACTCCTACTACTGCAGGTGCAGGCCAATATCTGTTGCAATTTTTTAATATGGAATATGGACTTAATCGGAGACTAGTCACTACAGACTGAGTTGGACAACACGTACCACACCATGATGATGACCATACTACCTTTGCACGCAGTCAGTCAGTTGGATCGGAGATGATTGATGGAATAACTGCGTTTCATGAAGTGGCATAAAAGGTAAACACAACAATTCAACAAGAAAGTAAACACAGCAGACCTACATGTCCATGTAGTGGTGGAGTCGAGTGTAGTCATATGACTGACAGCGGCGCATTGATTTAGTCACTTAATTTTGAAAATGCTAGGTTGCTGTATATGCCTTTTGAGTTTTGTCTGGCTCTGTCAAAATTTAAGGTAAATGGAGGTTGGGTCACGGCCTGGTGCCGTGGGCCTGTTCTGTCCTGTTGTTGTTGTAGCTTAATGCTGTAAACAGAATAGACACAATGTATCCAAGCCGCCTCAGTCTGAAAGTGTTCTCTCTTCTCTTCTTGGACTCCACCGTAATTGATGCTTTTTTTTTATTCATTGATTTTTCAATACCCCTTTTGTTTTTCCATCTACACTTACAGGCCGGCCTTTACCCTGTGCTATACTGGGAGAAACAACTCACACTTACCTTACCAATCCGCATCAGGCAGGCAGTGGCACCCAAGATTGATGTGCGGAGCGTCCATGGAAGATAGGACCAAGAGGAATGACGAGATTCAACTCCACAATTTGACTAGGATAATACAGTAACTTTAGTATCATTCATCATTCGTCTTTTAATTAATTTGATTCCTTTTTTCTCTTCAATCATTACGACTGTGTGTTGTGTTGTTGTTTGTTTGCTAATTGATCCCTACAACTATTTTTTAATTTTCTTTGCTATCTTTAAAAGTAAGCCCGGTACAACATGTAATTTGGGTCTCTCTGAGGGCATACAGGCAAGGCAAATTGCATAGAATATACTGCTGCCCTGTACTGTCTAATTGTCTAGTAGTAGTTAGTAAGTACTACTCATTAACTATCAAGTTATCTTCATCATCATGCATGCATTTCTTTTTTCTCCCTTTATAGATTTATTGGATAAGATCATGGTCGTCTGCCAAGATTGTGCTTTGCTTTTGTTGTGTCCATGCGTACTGTTTTTCTTTGTCAAACCTTTCCCCAAACCCCCCTTCCCATCCATTCATCAAACCCTAACCCTCTTCCCCCGGGCTGTGATTTATATTGAGGTGTGATGTGACTACATTAAATGTACACCAATTGATCACACGCTTGCTGGGGCAGATGTGGTGAAAGCAACACTAATTCAATTTCAAGGCAGGGCGAGGATCTTCTTCTGCTTGCCCACCCATGCTCAGTCTATGTGCAAGCCAATTTGTTTTCCAAAGGGACCTAATACATCATAATTAATTGCCGGCATTGATTGGATTCATCATCAACATCCTACCACACAGCAGTAAAGGTTACGAATTACGATTGTGTTAAGTTAAGTGACTCACTCGACACAACTACAGTTTGTAACTTCTTGTACTAGGCTGTCCCCGCCACCATTATGTTTTATTTTACTTTAGCAGTTGCAATATTGTTTGTTTGGCATTCTTCTTCTGTACTGTACTTTACTTCGTTCTACTACTCCTCCCACAGTCTCTCTCAGGCAAGTGACTGTCTCTTTTTTTTTTTTTGCAAATGCTACTGCCAGTGTCTACTACTACCACCACAACCATGGCATCTTCTCCATTCTCTTGGGAAACCATGCAGCCATCGCTGTGCCGAACTTAATCATCATCAATCACAGGTAAGATAAGTTTGGTGGGAGGTATAATGGACTAGGAGGAGAGACTGACAGTACTAGTAGGACAAATAATCAGTGAGGGGTACCGCATCTATCTGTTTGTGTGTTACATAATCGGCAGATTAGTTAAATCAAACACTGGCTGCGGCCCTGCAGCAGCAAGGAAACCATGTGACGTAAATTCGTAAAACAGTAACCCCCCCACAAAACATTAACATTGTATGTTTAAGTATAAATATAATTTATTACCCTAACAAAAATAAACTATCCCACACCTGACCCACCCCTCTCCCTAACCCCAACCAATGTCCAAAACTAAAAAGTCCAAACAATGTCCATAAACCCCAATGCCCAATTCCCACCCACCAACAAAAGGAATAAGAAAGGGGCAATCCAACGGGGTCCTACATAGTTCTTACATTCGGCGGGCTTTCAGGTGTTTATCCACGAGGATCTTGACCCGCTCCTCTAGTTGCTCCTCTAGGCGTGAAATCCGGAGGAGCATCTGGCGGCGAAATGCCCTGCAGTGGCATCCAGGGTGGGGGGCAGCAGTGTTGGCTGTTAAGGAATTGCGGCGGCGTGCGGCTGCCTGACCACGGCGCCATACCACTGGAGGTGAGGCCTAGCTGGGGCCCGGGGCATTGGAGGAGGCTGCAGCTGCTGCCGCCTCCTCCTCCTCCTTCGCCTGAACCACCAGCCGCCGGTACTCTTGGCAGATGGCCTCCAGTTTCCGGCGCTGGGCCCTGGCTGCCAACTCCTTCCGTGATGGTTTTTCTTGGGAAGGAGGATCTATATCAAGAAAGAAAAAGAATATTGTTGTAACCAATACTCTTAGCAAAACAGTAACACAAAATTAATTCAACACATAGTGGCACAGTAGCACTAGCAAGCACAGTACATAACATTTGTGGTAATAATCTATCCTCCCACTTCCTCGGCCTCTAACATTTGTGGGAGTTTCAGGCATTATACTAGCACTATGGACTCCAGTACACAGTACACCAGTCTTCTTCTTATCTCTAGTTTAGCGAAATTACATAACCTGGTTGTAGCCGGCATGCCAGCTCAAGTCAGCTAAGCTTGCACCCAAGACAAACATACGAGTTATGACGCAGACTCACGTTAGTTTTATTTACTAATGTCTGCAGGTGGGGAAGCTCGTATTTTTCTATTACGGGTGGCACTGGCCATACTCTCTCTGTTACATGAAGGGCAATTGCTCAATTTCACTTTCACCCTGCCCTGGCTACTACAAAAAGGCAGATTATATATCTGATCCAATGATCATTGCTTATATATGGGATGACGACATAAGGTCAGTAGCGGTCGGTGGTGGGAGTGCTGCCGGGCGGTGATGTGGGGAGGGAGAGGGGCAGGGTGGGGGTAGTAAACTATGGATTATGGCCAATTACAGGTAAGTAAACAAATAAATAAATAAAACTAATTTTGTTGCGCACACTGCATCGCATTTGGCGGTGCAGTACGCACAATGAAATTCGCTTTATTTATTTTTATGTTTACTTACCTGTATTTGGCCGTAATCCATAGTTTACTACCCCCCACCCTGCCCCTCCCCTCCCCACATCACCGCCCGGCAGCACTCCCACCACCGACCGCTACTGCATAAGGTACTTTGTTTTGATTGATTGTGTAACCAACAGATAGGCCACCCTTTGCAGGCTGGCTGACACATTCGAAAATAAATTAACATAGGTAGGGAGTGGTCTTCGGAGTCGGAGGAAGGCGCTTGATAACTAACTATACACAATATATATATATGATGTGCTTGCAAACTACTGTGAGTCAACTGTATTCTGAAAATACAACTTGTATTCCCTCGGCTTTGCTACTCTGGCGCGGTTTCTTTTACATTCTCTTCAAACTAAGACTCTGCATCCAGTGACAGTCTCCACCTATGCTGTCTATGATGAATACATACAGGCATCCATCCATTCTAAGTAAATGTCTATCATTCTTCTTAATCTCTCCCCAAACCTTAGTTTGTTTCACCAACAACCACCCATGCGTCTACTCCTTCCTTGCTTGCCTTGGCTTTAAGTTTCACCCAAACACCGCTGATGATTCTTGCTATCCCCAGTATCCACCCATACTGTGTCGCCCACCCAGGCAGGCATCTTCTTTCACCTTCCACCCATCCTTCAACAACACATGCATCTGATTCCTATCAGCCACCTATGCATGCTTCCAACGTATCCTTCTCTGGCAGTCATATTACATCTCGCCCGTCCTTCCTCCTTCCACCCTTCTTTTCCCTTTTTGTTCAACACATCCATCAAGGTCATCTGATCTGACTTTTAGTCTTCTCCATAAAACTTTCACAGCTGAGTTGGAGTCAGATAGAAGAGGCCATTGGTTACTCAACTCACGCTGCTAATGCTATTGCTAATGCATTGCTAATGCTAAGTAAAGGGTGTCTTCTTCAACCGTTGTATAATGTTCACTACAACTTCATACTTAATAAGTCTCCACAGTACAGTGAGTGAAGTGAACACCCTTCCAGCTAGTGTAATGTCAATAAGTAATGAATATAACTTACCGCCGCCCGCCACTTCTGCTGGCTCACCCCCTGTATCTCCTCCTGCAGGTGCTGCATCTCCTGCCCCCTCCAGAATGGCCGCATCGCCATCGCCGCTGGCCCCGCCGGCACTGGTGGTCGGTAGTACGCCTAGAAAAAACATTACACATTTTTAGATGCCTGTACACCTCCCCTATTTATTCGTTTTCACTAGCAAGATTGAAAAAAAGTTAATACATACATATACAACATACATCACTAGTCCAAATCGGGTACTAGAGTAGAGTCAGTAGACACTAGTAGTGTTATGGTCCCTAGGGTCATTATTATAGTCTACTCTACTCTTTGCAAAGTTAGCCTGAGCCATGCAACCATTTTCGCTTCATGTCTTTTGCGCATGTTACCTCTCAGCTTGTTGTGCAGTAAGACGCCTTTTGAGCCCACATGAGCTCATACAGCTACTGTCTGAGCGTTGCGTACAAGAGGTCGAAAAACAAGCCACTTTGTTATGGAGTTCGGTTAGTCCATATTGCTTAGCCATAAGTAACATGTTACACTTTTGGCATGACTGAGAAATGCTTGCATTATACTATCTAACGCGCACCATTTTTCTCATAACAGGCAGAAGATTCCCTTCTACGAACCAGAGATTTGCAGAGCTTATGAATGATGCATGTAACCAGTACTTCTACGTTCTACAGTGAGGGGTCTCCCAGAATTCGCACAGATCTTTTGTCTTCTATCATGCACTTGTAACAATGTTTATTGTTTTAATCTTATGCATTTTGCTGTTGGAGCTGGCTGTAGTACACTGAATTTTATAGAACAACGTACAGAGCTTGTTAGTTGAAAATAAACCTTTTGAACTTACACATAGACTCTGTGGTATTTGGTGTGGTGGTGGACTTACCTGAGTGAGTGAGCGAAAGGGTGTTATGTTCTGGGTTGTGTAATCATTGGGTATCTTCGGGTGGGGGTTCGGGGACCTAATGAGACACTATAGCTAGTCGGTCAGGGGATTGTGGTTTCACTTCTGACTGAGGTGTGAGGAAGGTCCAACCTCCCATCACCAACATCCTATTTTCTTGTGCATAGTTCTGTATGTGGCTGTGCAGAATCCCCACAACAGTAGTAGTATGTACTATATCCTATCCAAAATAGTCAAATATCTGGTTGGGCATTTTGTTGGTGGTAATTGTCAAAGCCTCAAGTTTAAGAAGACTAGAAGAGGACAACCCAAAGGACTGGACTCAGTGGCTAGAGCTATTGGTCAATCTGAGTTTTATTCAAAACCGTAAAATAAAGAGTGGCAAACTGGGCAAGCTTAGCTACAGACAGACTAATAGTAGTAGTATAGAGAGTCATAGCAGAGGCAGTTAGAACTTAGAGGCAGGGATAACCAGAATTTAGAAACAGATGGTCAAGATCAAAGAAGCTTTTGTAAAAAATAGAATTAGGAAGTGGAACCAGAATTAATAGTTCGGAAAAAATAAGGTGCAGTAAAAGTTAGGGAAATATAATTGTTAATATTAACCACTGGAGGACTTACTGGGGCCAGCAGCAGGGCCCTCGGTAGAGGAGCGGTCCTCTGGTTGTCCCGCCGACTCGGACCCCGTCTTCTTGCCCCTGAGTGCTGCTGATCAGTGATCATGTAAGATATAATAAAGAAAGAGACAAACATTAATGATTGCTGTGAAACAAATAAAATATTTTAAAAAACGCTCCAAAAACATTTTAGGAAACAATAATTGCAATAAAATTGACCTATCTAATCAGATCGACTACTGGCTTGCGGGATTCACGGACCGTCTACTTATTTATGAACACTAATCCAGTGTTCCATTCTGATTGATTTGAATCCAGAACACTAACTGAGCCTAAGTACCACCTGACCTAGCCCACCTATTCCAGACGGGCCAATTGTTCACTAAATCTGCATTTCCATTTTTTTTAGCCCTCAAAAATGCATAGATGAGATGGAGGACACATGCATAAATGTGTGCATACACCAAATTGTTGGTTGGTTGCGTCTGATGTTCTGCTACTGACTGACACTGCTAAGCCTACCACTCACTAAACAAACTACAAAAGGTTCTACTAAGGACTGGGGTAAGCAGCACTCAGTGACAGAGGATGCGTCACGCAGACCGCTAAAAAATTATCAACTAATACTAACTAAACCTAGTATCAATCCATCCACCACTATTTGACAGGAGGACAAAGGAACGACTAGAGTCTCTCTAGCAATAGCATTACCTAACCTAAGTTCTCTAAAGTAAACTCTTACATAATAATCAGCCCAAGCGAGCGCAAAGTTGCAAACAAGTAAGAGTAGCGCCGAGCACCTGTGTCCTACAATCACAGAAGATTTTGAAACGTAATTTACCTGCAATGTAAGCAGCAGTATTCTTGTTATTCGTAAAAAAATTATACACAATACTTATACTACTATATATTAGCTACTCACCAAGCCCCACGACCTCGACACCTAGCAGGTCCAACAGGTCCTGCTCCCGGTCCAGGATGTCTGACCACCGGTGGGCCAGCTGGTTATGGGTGCGCCGGACCCCTGAGCAGCGAAACACTGCCCGGCGCACCTTCGCCCACCGGCGGTGACGCTCCTGGGTAGGGTACCCGGAGCCTGGCCTGCCGCCTGCTGCCAAGGTCAAGGGGAGGTGGCGCTGCACAAAAAAAACAAGGGCGGCCACCTCCGCCTCGCAAAAAAGCTGCCGGGCTTGCACCCCTGCAGGGCGCAGTCTGCCGCAAGGCAGGCGGCTCTTGGGCGCACGCGCCTTTCCCTTGGAGCCGGTAATGCTGCTACCCTTTGCCATGGTTCTGGGGTGTGTGGGAGGCGGAAAAGAAAAGTTAGAAGGAAAAAATAAAGTTAGGGGAAGAAGTAGGAGCTTAAAGAAGGAAGTAATATAAAACAGTAGAAAAGCAAAAAAAACACAGTAAAAGTAGAAATAAATGCAAAATATAGACTTAGGGACAGAGAGAGATAGATAATAAATAAAAAAAATTGAAAAACAGTGTAAAAAACTAAGGATTGCAAAGATTGAGGGAGGATAGAAAAGCAGGCCCAGAACCATAGCATAGAGTGAAAAACAAGATGGGCGCGCCCATCGCGACCGCGTGGGTAAGTTTGCGCGATATTTCCCCCCGAGCACGCAAAAAGCGTCGCGAACACGTACGACACGTTCCCAAACATGAAATGCGCATCGCGAGCACGCTATACGCGACCCGGAACAGGAAATAAGGCATCGCGAATGGGCGGGACAAGTGAAAAACAAGATGGCCGCGCCCATAGGCGACTGCATGGGCAAGTTCGCGAGATACTATCCCCCGAGCACGCACAACAGCATCCCGAACACGCACAACGTGTTCCCGAAGAAGAAAATCGCATCGCGAACGGGCACGACAAGCAACTACGCACGCTCGCGTAGCTACGCGTAGCTCGCGTAGCGCTTTAACATCTTTGCGTAGCTTCGCGTAGCGCGACTACGCAAACTACGCCCAGGGTTAGTCTTGATTCCCAGAAGTGATCTAAAGTTCTTGGGTCTGGGTCCCAATATTTATACTACTTTTCTCTTTGTTCTCTGAAGGCAGAGAGGCCTTTGCCTAGTCCAAACCAGTTCTGGTCAGTCCTGGAGCACTTTGTTTACAGGACTCCTTCTCTTCCTTTGACAGTGCAGGCCAGGGACATCAGACACACCACAGGAGGTGGAGCCAGCATTGTGGAGGGAAGGCACAGCCCTATTCAGGTCCCAGGTGCAACTCCTCCCTCCCATCTGCATGCAGATCTCTCTATTCAGCCCTGTGCTGACTCACCCTGTCTCCTGGCATCCCCCAGCCCCTGTCACTCAAACTCCAGACAAGGAATACACAACCTAGCAGAGGCAGGCTTGGATAGTTAGGCAAGAAAATACCTACTTTCTAAAAGTGGAATTTTCAAACACAGAATGTTAAAAACAACTTCACTAAAAGATGTATTTTATCATTCTGAGTTCAGGCATACTAAACTCGAATTTCTACCTAGTTCCCTGAGTCAGTTAGGATTATAAGATGTTATAATCTAACTGCCCATTCTGGCCTATGGGGAACAGGTAGCCTTGCAATAGTGAAAAACAAAAATGGCTGTAATTCACTATTAGGACATGCAACACACATCAGGGCATGGCCTACCTTTTACCTACAATGCACCCTGCCCTTGGGCCTACCATAGGGGTGACTAATATGTATAAAAGGGAAGGTTTATGGACTGGCAAGTGGGTGCACTTGCCCAGTCAACATGGCAGTACCAGACTGCATACAGGCTCTGCAATGGCAGACCTGAGACACACTTTACAAGCTGCTCCGGTGGGTGGCACAACCAGTGCTGCAAGCCCACCAGCAGCATTTGATTTACAAGCCCTGGGCATACTCAGTGCACTGTACTAGGGTCTGACAAGTAAACCAAACCAGCCAATCATGGAGTCACTAATCCATACATCCATTTACCATTGAGAGCATATGCACTTTAGCACTGATCAGCAGTGAAAAAGTGCCCAGAGTCATAAAACAGCCAACAACAGGTCAGAAAAAAAAGCTAGGAGGAAGGCAAAAAGTTCAGGGATGACCCTGCAAAAAGGGCCAAGTCCAACAAGCCCCTTTCTAATTGGATTCCTCAATCAAGAAAATGTGTTCACAATCACTCTCACCCACAAATATTTTGTCATAATATGTGGACGGGTGTCTAATGCACAGTCTCCCTTTCTGCTGGAAGTCTAAAGCTATTGGACCAGAACTTCCCTTTGCCTTATGATCTAATTCCTTCTGTGTCCATGGGATCACTTTGTGCTTCGGATCTGGTCTAAATAAGGTCGGCCTATGTCGATCTTCTATCTGGTCCACAAACTTCTTTTCAATGTCGGTTAACATGCAGGTCAAATTGTGTCTATGGGCATAAGATGTATCTAAGGTAATAGTAGGCACAAAATACGTAGACATCCTCTCTACCTGCTTATAGTAATCATATTTATTCATGTATTTAAGAACGGGGACTTCTGAAAGTTCCACATCATAATTAGAGAAGTAGTACTCAAAATGTGCCTTGCTATAAAACATACTCAATAACACGGTGCGTGTAATGCCATAGGTCAAAGGTAAGTGATGATATCGAATGCCTTCTTCTACGGATGCTGGCAGTTGCATACACACATAGCAATCTTTCTCTTCCATTGTATCAACATACTCATACAACAAACGAGCATATGCATTCAGTGTGAAATCACCTTTTGACAAATCTGCATGTAACATTCGACTAGTTTCCCTAATCATCTCTCTATCTTTTGCGGACGCACCCTCTTCAAACTCTGAAGTAGGTGGGATAAGTGTCGTCTGTTCCCCATTCCTTTCGGCATTGTGTGACTCAACCAAAGATGTAACAATCACCACAGTTATGACAATAAGCACCACAACAATAAGGGTACCAATTATGCACTTCTGCTTGCGTCTTGGATTTCCAGATTCCATTTTGAACCACCTTTGGTTTCGAGGCGCAAACAAATCAGTCTCTTTTCTTCTCTTCTTGCCTTATTTTGTTATTTACGATGTCTTTTTATTTTCCTTTTCCCATTCGATTATTGCAATATTCAGTCCAGTATCTATGGCCTATTGTAGAGGTGTAGTCAGCCCTAGCCCTCAGTTCTTCTTCTATTGAAAGTCCCTAATTTAAATCTTCTTCCACTCGGGCCTAGGTTATCTTCCTTCTAAAGCCTAATGAGTTCTTTTTTCAAAGTTCAAGCTTCATCATTAATGATATTAAATCCCAGTATGCTAAGAACAAGCTGCAGAATTTCTGTACGAATCTCTCCCAATTCCTGTGCAGTGGGCTGTCGACCAAATGTGGGGAAAGCAACTTGGTTAAGAATCAAAAAGCGCAAACCACTTAGCCTTGGTGGATCAGGGACTGTCAAAGTTAGGATTCCAAAGGGTTCAACTCCAGGGACCAACAGCTGAATATCAATCGACAGGGTGTCCCCTCCGTAACTCACTGTACCAGTCTCCAACCTTCCAGAATTCTTCGGTCTCTGCATTTGCAGCCAGGTATGTCCACTCAGGAGAGGCGTACTTTTGAGACGGTACCCTCTCTCTTCAGGATCGTCTTAGACCATCCGATCTCTCATCAGCTTCACTTTGACCTGATTCAGACGTTTCAGGAATCTGAGCGAGATTTTTCTCAGATGCAAGCCTTATGTTCAGTCTTTCTTTTCTTGTTGGCCACTTTTCTGCTTCTGCACCTGGTCTCCTCTCTTCCTCTTGATTTGATCCTTCTGCATCAGGCCGTTCACTTTGATCTGGTTCAAAGTTCACTTCTGCAATCTCATCTATCTCATGATCTGAACTCAACTCTGGAGCAGCTTGATCTTGGTTTTCTTGCTCAATTGATTGTTCAGCCCCTTCAGGAATTCTTACGACTTGACTTGTTCCTTCGTTCTCTGTGTCATTCTCAGTTGTACTCCTCAGAACAAGAGGAATCGTTGCCTCCTCAGGTTCTGGAATGCGGCGAGTGTGCGAAGCGTGGATCCAGTTTGGTAATCCTCCACACTTCACAGCTGTACTTGTAACCAAGATCTCCTGGTATGGGCCTCGCCAGCGAGCATCAAGGCAGCTCTTCCTCACGTGCTTTCGAACAAGCACCCAGTCACCAGGGTTAAGATCATGCAGCAGGTCTCTCGAGGTAGATGCAGTCGCAGCCTCGACCTGATGGGACACAGAATTAACCACTTCAGCCAATCCCCTACAATAATCCAAAACCAAATCATCTGTGATGTTTATCAGTGCTGTAGCTGGCACCATAGGCAAGCGCATAGCTCTTCCCATCAATATCTCATGGGGAGAGAGTCCTGTCCTCCTATCAGGAGTACTACGCAGACTCATCAATACCAATGGTAGCGCATCTGGCCACTTCAATGAAGTTGACGAACAAACCTTCGACACCCTCATCTTGATTGTGCCATTTATCTGCTCCACAAGGCCAGATGCCTCAGGCCTGTAACTACAGTGCAATCTCTGATCAATGTTTAGAGCTGTACATAACAATTTCATGATTTGACTATGGAAGTGTGTTCCTCTATCTGTCTCCACTGAGGTCGGAAATCCAAACCGTGGTATCAGTTCCCTTAACAACAGTTTTTCCACTGTGAGACTGTCACATCGTCTAGTTGGATAGGCTTCAACCCAACGTGAAAAGATACACACTACCACCAAAACATATCTCAGCCTATTGCACCTAGGCATCTTGATAAAATCCAACTGTATCCTATTAAAAGGCCCTCCTGATCTTCCAATATGACTCATTGCAACCACAGTTCTGTTTCCAACGTTCATTTGTTGACATGTAACACACCTGTGAAAAACTGCTTCAGCATACACACGAAATCGTGGGTTAAACCAAGTTTGCCTGAACACTCGCACCATGGCATCTCTCCCAAGATGAACTACTCCATGAATCTGCCTTGCCATTGGGCTCAATAAACAATTAGGTAATACTGTTCTCTCATCTGTCGACACCCAAATGCCATCCTCTCTCTTTTCGCAGCCTGCTCTAACCCATGATGCAACTTCCTCCTCTGGGACTTCATCCTGCAGTCGCTTTACCTCATCGCAGGTATCGGCTATAGCTAACATCATGCTGAGCTCAGTCTCTTCTGTGCTCTCTCCTACATATGTTCCATTGAAAACACAAGCATGTATAGCACAAAAATGCGCTACTTCATCGGCATAGTTATTTCCTTTTGTAACAAAGTCCTCTCCCCTTCCATGGGCTGCAGATTTTACTACAGCTATCTCTTTGGGTTTCTGCAAAGCTTCCAACAATTAGCGCACAAATTCTCCATTACGAATTGGGGATCCTGAGGACGTTAAAAATCCCCTCTGTGACCATAACTGGCCGAAGTCATGAACCACTCCAAACTCATATTGGCTGTCCGTATATATAGTCACTCGGACTCCATTTGAAATGATACAGGCACGTGTCAAAGCAATAATTTCGGCTACCTGAGCAGAGTATACTCCTTAGACAGGCAGCTTCCACCACCCCCAAGATGGTGCACACAGCAAATGCTGCTCTCAAATACCCTTCATTGTCTCTTAAGCATGAACCATCAACAAACAGAATCAAATCAGTTTCAGACAGAGGTTCATCAACAATGTCAGGTCTGGGTTTGGTAGATAGCTCAGTAACATCCAGGCAGTCATGCTCTTCACAATCCTCTTCCTCCTCTTGCGGAAGAGGTAACAATGTAGCAGGATTCAAGGTGGTACAACGTCTCAGAGTGACATTTTCAGAAGCCAATATAACCTGCTCATACTTTGTGAGTCTGTTATTCGTTAAATACTGTGTCTTAGTTCTTGTCATTAACAGCTCTACTGAATGAGGCACATAATAATCGGATGACCAATCACTATGCCTTCACATCTCTCCATGCTGACACCTGTTGCGGCAACGGATTTGAGACATCCAGGCAACGCAGAAGCTACTGGATCTAATGTTGCTGAAAAGTAAGCCACTGGTCTGCGAGCATCTCCATGTGTCTGTACAAGGACGGCTAACGCACATCCTTCCCTTTCACAGCAGAAGAGCAAAAACGCTTTATTATATTCCGGAATTCCCAGAGCTGGAGCGCAACATAGGCTCTCTTTCAGCTCAAGGAAGGCTCTCAGGCAGTCATCATCCCATGGTACCGGATCGCTAATGTCCTTTCGAGTCAATCTCAACAGTGGCTTTGCTTGCAAGGAAAAATTTGGGATCCACTGTCGACAATAGCCGACCATTCCCAAAAACATGCGGACTTCCTTTGGTGTTTGCAGAATAGTCTCTATGCGATCTGGTGACACCCTTCCTTTCCCCTTCTCGATCCGGTGACCTAGATACTGAACTTCATTCAGACAATACTGGAGTTTGTTCGGGGACACTTTGTGTCCATTCTCTGCCAAATGATTCAGCAAAGCCACAGTATCAATTCTGCAAGCATCCTCAGTCTCTGAAGCGACCAAAAGGTCATCAATATACTGAAGTAGGACTGAGTTCTGGGGCATCATCAGCCCTTCAAGATTCTTCTTCAGACTCTGACTAAAAATAGAGGGGCTTTCTGTATACCCTTGAGGGATTCTACACCACGTTAACACATGATCGTCCATCCTAAATGCAAATAAAAATTGTCTGTCTTCATGCAATGGTATGGAGAAAAATGCCTGACATAAATCAATGACTGTAAACCATTCTGCTTCACATGGTATTTGGAACAGAATAACAGCTGGATTCAGTACCACAGGACAACATGGAATCACGATTTCATTAACTTTGCGCAAATCCTGTACTATTCTGTACTTGCCGCAAGGCTTCTGCAGTCCCATAGTAGGTGAGTTGCAGGGACTTCCTCATATTTCTTTGAGAATGCCTTGTGCAATCATAGACTCAATTACAGGTCTTATTCCAGCCACAGTTTCTGGAGTTAATTTATACTGCGGAGTTCGTGGAAATTCTGCATTTGGTTTGACCTGGATCTTAACAGGTTCAACCCCTCGAATCAATCCTATCTCCTCACCCGTGAAATCCCACACTTTTAGAGAAACCGAACATCTCAAATCATGTGGCAACTCCTCTATCGTAAGAACCACGAACATTTCCGTACACAAGCTCATATTAGCCATTTTAAAATCAGCATCATCATCACAGGTCTGCAACTCCACACCCCTCAGAGTGCAAGATATGGTGCAATTTAGTTTACACAAAAGGTCTCGTCCCAATAGACAGACTGGGCTTAAATTTCAAACTACAAATTGATGTTTGTCTCGTAACGGTCCTATCCTCACAGCAACTAATTTGTCAATGGGGTGGTCATTTTCTGATTGGTAACTCCCACCACTTGAATCATTTGCCTTGGTAGAGACAAATTTGGAACCACTTCTGTTCTTCCTGTAGAGCATGCAGCTCCAGTATCTAACAAGAAGGCAACAGGATACCCGTTCACCTCTGCATCTACAAACGGTCCACTCTGATCTACTTCCAGGATCGCATCCAAACGGCATTCTTCCTGCACCCCCCTCTGACACTCATGAAGATCTTGTGTTTCATGAGGTTGGTCAAATTGGTCTTGTATTTCAAAATAGGGCATCTGATGATACACCTGATTATGAGTAGGTATTCTTGGAGGCTGAGGAATCTGCATTTGCGGCTCATATCCTGCCCCATACATGGACTTAGGTCTAGTTACAGTATTCAAAGTCTCTGACATCTGTCCCTCTCCCTCATTCTGCAATTGATTTGCTGGATTCAATCGACACTCGCGCTTCCAATGCCCGATTTTGTGACAATAATGACAAGCAGTGACCTTCTTTTGGTTCACCACCCAATCACCTCCTGTACCTGCATCCATTCCCCTGCCTCTTCCCTGTCCAGGTTGGGTTACCATCTGTTGACCCATTCCTCTACCACTTCCTCTACCTCAACCCATCGTTCCTCCAACCCCTTGCATCTGATCAGGCCTTTCGGCATTCCTCAACTGCACCAACATCAACTTGTCTTTCAATTTCTTTTGTGCCGATTCCACCTGATCACTACAGTATTTTGCATAACGCAGGATTTGTCCACCGTCTTATTCTGCCAACATATCAAATGTGTCTGTATCATCAAGCTAATATCAGATCTTAGTCCTAGCACAAACTTTGAGACAAACTGTCCCATATATTTCTGCTCAATTGCATCCAATCCACTATGCTGTTTAAAAGCCACTAAAAGTCTCTCATAATAGTCATGTACCGACTCCTTAGAATCTCGAGTAGTACGATCAATTTTAAGTCAATCAACCGTTTGCGGAGCTACCTTGGATTGTAACCATGTAATCACTTGCTCATATTTCTTCATTACCTCGGGAGAAGGACCATGTTTCACTAGATCTCTGGCTGGTTCTACAGCGGGCCAATGAATGGCAACTTTACATGCCGTCCATAAACCCCCTGGGACCACTATATCAAACAAGGTATTCAAATCAATCCAAAGCACCTTCGAAATCTTGACAAACCGGTCTATTTGCTTATACCAGTCAGCAGGTTTTTCCCTCAGCCGAGGAAAATCATTAGTGAATGCTGCCAAATCACCCCTGCTCCATGGCACATGAACGTAGCCCCCATTTTGCACTTCTCTCAGAGGGTAATGTCCTGCTGATCCCGTCCCTCCACCTGGAGGCGGAGTGTCTCCTATCCCTTTCTTGGCACTTTTTTTTTTGGCCCACCTCTCTTCCCATCTGTCTAATGCTCTCCACGCTCGCACCCCTATCACCAATTCCCTAATTTGTGCCTTTAATCCTGTTGTTCGCTTCTCTTCCAATTCCTTATCCGTATAATGCAATCTGCAAGTTCCCTGCATCATCTTAGTCTTTGTTAGATCTACCTCCTACCTTCGTGCCATCTGTGACAATGCATCATGAGCTCGCTTTGCCTTTCTGGTAACGTCTTTAGCTACAAATAGCAATTCGCTTGAATCATATGTGTCAATTCTTTCCCATGGCAGATTCCCTTCTATCACTTCATCTATTTCTGCTTTTAATCTTACCACATCTAACAATGGTGCCTTCATTGCAACCTGTAAAACCTTCTGACCTCTTTCACTTCCCAATTCCTCCCTCTAACAACTTTGTGTCCTCCTTAGGTTCCCACTCTCCTCAATTCTCACAACTGGGCGACTTTCTCTTTCACAACTTTGACTTCTCCAATGGTTACCCTCACACACATACTGTGGCCCTAACGGTACCCTAGGTCCTTCTTGTCTCAACCCCAATTCATCCCTCAATATCTGTGACTCCCTCACCGGTGGAACCCACATTCTGATGTCTGACCTAGAATTTGCCAAAGCTCCTGTTCGCCTTCGTTCTGACCCACTGTCCATTCTTGATGGATCAGCTGTAGCAGGCAGTGGAGTACTGGATTCCACTGGTACCTGAGCCATACCTGTCCCACTCATTGTAAGACTCCCTCCAGAGATAGTCTCTTCACCTTGTTCTGTTTGTTGTTCACTTTCCCTTGTTCTCTCTCTAGGGTTATATATTGAAACCACCGGTCCAATAGTAACTGGTACCGAAAGAACTTCTGGTAGCCGCATGTTACAGGCAGCCTCTCCTGACTCCGAAGTTGCGTACCCTATCCCTCCAGACCCTCCTGGAATCTTCGTTCCCACTGAAATCCTCCCTCTTACTTCTGTAGTCTGCTCCTCTGCACCTCTTCGTCCCACTCTTAGAATGTCCTCAGTTTGCTGCGCCTGCTCCGGCTCTGGCCTAGAGTCATAAGGTGGAGGACGTTCTGCTAGCAATCTATCAAGAAAACTGTGATCTGTGTCACTGTCCTCTTCCGTCTTACTCTTTCCTCCTGACCCACCTTCTAGTCGCCAAAAGGGATACAATCATTCTCCATCTATGGTGTCTACTCTCCATCTTTTCAGCTGTGCATCCCACCTGGCATCCTGATATGCCTTCATTGCTTTTTTCATTCTACTCTGAGAAGCTTCCCTTCTCTTTGCCATTGCTGCTCTCATCCAAGCATCCAATGCCTCAAATTGAGTTGGTCTAGGCGGAGGTTTCAGAGCAGACATCACTCCTCTTAGCTGATACAGCACCTCCATACGAAATGACCCATAATGGGGAAAAGCCAATTCTCCTTCTTTTTCTGTAATTTTATGCCAATTTTGAAGCCAGACTATAGTATGGAGTCCTACATTTGTTGCCATATAATGCGCCTGTGTATCCTCAGGCGGAGCTTCTTCTCCTACCCGTGTCACCACTCCTGTGTCGCCTCTACACAAATCCTGCAGCACCTTAAAACATCTCATCCTGAAAATCGATTGTTTGCCCTCCAAATTCAATACTCAGCTTCGAACGAACTTCCACCAATGCCAGCGCTGCGTTACACCAACCGACCAATCCCAGCGCGGCGCACACTGACGTCACTACTCGCTCTTTGCAGCGGCTCACCCGCCTTTACAATTTCACTCACTCACACGTTCGTACCACAAGTAACTGTATCTCCAAAGCTATTAAACCAAGTAACTGCTCCTAACACAATCACAATAACTTCCAGTTACATAAAACAAATAATTGTCTGTCCGCTAAAAGATCGATAGAACACACTTATAAGAACATTCATCCGCTGTGACCCCCGACCTGCGTCGGTCACTCAATCGTCATAGTCCACCCCCAGTACCTGAGGCTTTCTACCGCGACGTATCCCTCCATTCACACAAAGTTCCCTATCACAAGTGGATCGTCGATAGCGCTTCATGACACCCACAATTCTGATCAGACAATTACAAATACAAAACTATCCCGGGATCTTGGACTTCTCTTGAGTCCGCTAACCAAACTTCCTGACCCGCATGTGTCCGGACCAGTAAACCAATAAACCCACAATCACTCAACATGCATCCCAAATTCGCAAGACATCACACAAATATTTCATCACCGCAATCTAACACACCACACGATTCCATACTCACGCCACCACTGTTTCCGCCGCACCGTCAACGTCCGCCGACTTCCATCAATGTCCGCCGTCGTCTACTCCGTGTCCAGGGCCTTAATGTTCTTCCGACCCTACTCCTACTCTCTTTCTCCCCTCACTCTTAGAGGCAAACCATCCTCTGCTACCATTTGATTACGCCAACCTTTACTCCTACTTTTCCTACTAGATTTAATGCAGATGGTCTTTTATTTGCCTGCTAAAAGTGGTAGAAGGGAGGAAAACAATTCAAGATTATACTTTCGATTTAGTCATGCTGTAATAGACCACAGACTCCGAAGTTCATTTTGGTGGATTTATTATAAGGCCAAAAATAATTGAATATAAACACACCTCAATATCAGAGTATATAGGTACAGAAAGATCAATACAGAGCCAATTTTACGAATATAAGTCATTCGGTACAGAAGGCATAATATGATGAACTCCAAAATCAAAATACAGCAAAGAATAGAAGCGGAGTCCAATTCTCTTTTCATTAAGAAGGAGCAAAATCTTTCCCTACTCTGCTCTCAATGAGGATCCTACCTATCTCCCTAGTATCGTATCCCAAAGGTGTCAGCACGTGTTGACTTCCTAAGATGTACTCACGTCAAATGGGTCTGATAGCTTAAAGCTATGGATCTCGCTCTAAGATGCTTCTTCTCCTCCGAAAACTGGCAGAAGTCTCTCGAATCTGTCCCTGCGCATCATATAAAAAGACAATATTCAACCCACAATACGTCATGTTCAGTAAGTTTCCACAGAAGCTTTAATTAAGTCGACTCTTCTTCCAGTGGCCTTGGTTCCCAGATAGGCCAGGCACAGAAAGCAGGTCCTCCCCTCTCGCCTTGCAGTCTTCTTCAAAGACATTCCGGGTATCTCCTTAAATCTAAGAATAATGAGGTCGAATTCCTGCACCTGCAGTAGGATGAGAACACACTGTCTTCGAGCACAACAGAAATTATTTAATTAATTCTTGAGCAACCAAGGAGAAACGAAACTCAAAACAACCTACAATTTTGGGCCTACAAATCGGGTAACTTAAACTAAACATGGTTACATTATATGAGTATAATTTCATCCTGCACATTATACATACAGGAATTATGTTTTCTAATACACGCAAATCCTACTTAAACATGCTCGCTTCATTGTAATACTAATATGACGTGAATAAATGCATCTTAATAATCATAAAACACTGCACACGACAAAAATACATATGAGTGCGTTTATATCAAGAGTATAGTGCACCCCTACAATTTAGAGTGCTGTAAGCGCTCTATCACAGTCCTGTTGCATCTCCTGCAAACATAAACTCTTCTACGTGTGCAATATTTGAATAATAGATGACTTGCCTGCAGGGACACGTGCCCCCTCGTTGGGGTCAAAGGTGTACCGTGGCAAGTCAGTACATATGGTTCAGTCATTTAGCCCAAGGTAGGAATGGTATTCAGGCACCTTGGTGGGGTAAGTTAGGGTTAGAGAGAACCTGAGTTCCACAGTGAGTCTAAAGGTGATGATCCAACCTTCTGAGCAGTAACAACTCTAATAAGTTGAGCATGGTGTACTGAGTGGTCGTGACCCCTTTCCTGCAGGAGTTTTGTATGGAAGTTGGGTGTGTGAAAAGGTGTTTATAAAGAAGTAGGAGGGTTGTTTTGTCCTCCATGTTCTTTGCAACAAGTTTATGGTTTGTCTTTAGTCAAAACTTTCTGTGTTTTTCTTTATTTACCATCAGATCTGTAAAAACTACAGATTTCCACATTCCTTATTTAAACCGCTTGCTTACCCGGAATGTGAAATGCGCAAACCTCATGTATATAGACCACTAACATGAATATCTCACCAATTATCCTTCCTTCCTTCATCTATCTACAGCCCCCACATCTGTCCACCGCTTATTCTGTCCACAGCCTTTGTCTCACTTCACTGCCCCTTTTCTTCCCAGCCTCAGCATCTCTTCATGGTCTCTCATCTCTCTACAGAATAACTAAAGCACTGTCCCCGTCTCTCAACAGCCAGTGTCTGGGTTGGCGGGCAGTGGTTCATTATCCATTCATTTTGTGTTTATCTACTAGGTCATGCATGGTGGTGGCACTACTTAAGACACCAGAAACAGTAGCTTCTTACCTGGCAACTCACTTGTTTTAGCTCTTTGCGGCCAAGTTATGTTTATACCCTTTTCCTAATTCAAGTTAGCAAAAGCAGATTTTCAGCCAGAATGTAAATTTAAATGTGATCCTCGCACAAGAATGGCTTCTAGTCTCATTCTAGCTGTGTTGTGAACAGTACAGCCATCATTTTGCTGTCCACATTTACACTATGAGCCGTTGTTCCTAACTGTTTAATACGCAATTTTAGCAGGCTAACAATAGAGGTAAATCTAGAATTTTAAATGCAAAAACAACTCACCCTTTTTCTTTTGAAACCACAGGTCTTGCTTGAGTTGCTGGTAGCGTTTGCCTTTAAGCATTATTAATGTTGTTTGCTTATTGATTAGACGTGGGTGTGTATTATTTTGAAACTGCGTCACATTCATTGCTGGGTAATAGAATTAACTGGCGACTGATGAAGTAATCCGGATGAAAGGAGGAAGATTGGCAGAGTGTTTGTTTTGAGGTAAGAAGTGACATTCTACCACTCTAATTTGAAAGTCTAATCTTTCCTCGCCTGGTTCCAGATTATGCGTTGAACGTCTTGGTTGAATTAATGCATAAATAACCATGGAAACCTTTGATTTTAATTAGCACATGGTGACATTTGTTCTGCCCGTGTTTAACCCAAAGATCTGAGCGAATGTCAGCTGGAATTAACACAAAAAGGAAGATATGAATAAATGCACGATGCTTCAAACTAAATTAACTGGGCACACTTGAGGATCAGATTGCAGGAAAAAGAACCGCTTGTATTTAATATAAACTGGTGCAGCAATGCTGACTTGAAAGTGATAAATTACTCTTTGTGCTTCTGGTGGGACATAGCATGACAATATATTATTCTTAACCCCAGAGCTGTCGGCCTTATTATTTTTCGTGAGTTTTGACAGGTCTGGGAGTAGGACAAGACAGAAATGTATTTTGCAGGTGTTTTTCATCCCCAGAATCGAAGATAGTAAAAACAGGCATTTTTCATCTTTCAACCAAAAAAAAACAAAACACATTACTGAATACAATGGAGAGAACCATGTGTACACACAGGCAATCCATCTTCCAAATAGTATCAATTGGTACTATGATAACACTGTTAGGCCTCAGAGCCTCCATGTTTATCTGATTTGAAGTGCTATTGACATAAGTGTATTAACTTGTTTCATGCGGAACTTTTATGTGAATATAGTTTTAATAGCACAGAAATGCTAAGGTTATCTCTGTGATATCATCATATAAACGTATATTTGCACAAAATTAAATGCTTGCAAAAAACGTTGAAATAAAAGTAACCAAGTTAGTAGGAGTTTGTTAGCACAACCCCTCAAGTGTACGATTTTCTACAAATGTTGCAATGACGCTTTTCAAATATGTTTACATCCAATTAGCTTGTCGAGCACCGCGTGACCATTGACTTAATGGTTCCCTCACACCTATTACTTGATGCACGCTGCATGCTCTCTGAAGTATGCTGGAAAGTATGAATAATATTTTATTTATTTTTTCTCAATCTTGTCAGGGTAGATAATATGTAGAACTGTAAGCCAAGGAAATGTACTTCATATTCTGCGTGTTACAATACTAAATATGATTGAGTTTCTGCTGGAATGTGGGCTGCATATGTGGCAAATATTACTGCACAATTCAGTAAAATAAGGCAGAAATTCTACTTTTCATGCATTTTTCATATGGTGAGAGATATCACCCATAAACTGTATTGATAGAAAGAGATATGTTTGCCTTACACAGGCAATCCTGCAGGGCACAGATGTGCACTTGTTTTTATGCGTTTGTTCTTTCTAAAGCGCACACATTAAACTAGAAATTTATTCAAAACAGTGTGGGCACTGCATATAGTTCAGCTCAGAAACAGTGAAAAGTTTTTCAGAGGATTTTTTTGCCTGAAATCTACAAAAGTTGGCTTTTCATGGCTACCTTACTGAAGCAGAAACATGTGTCTGAGGAAGATGAAACTTGGTAATTATAACTAACTAAAGGTTAGGTTTTTAATCGATCCTTGTACCCATATATGGACTTTTAGACATGGCATCTTTGGCGTGGTTCTCCCCTAACCTTTTGCCTTCAACCCTCCTGGTTTGCTGACTCTGTTCACTTTACCACTTCTGACCAGTGCTAAAGTGCTTGTGCTCTTTCATAATAACATGGTAGAATTGGCCTACACTCAAGCCTATTTAATTTACTTGTAAGTCCTAAGTAAAGTGGTACAACATGTACCCAGGACCTATAAATTAAATGCTACTAATGGGCCTGCAGCACTTATTGTGCCACCCACTTACGTAGCCCTTTAACCATGTCTCAGGCCTGCCATTGTAGCCTGTGCGTGCAGTTTTGGACTGCTCTGTTGACTTGACATAACAAACCATTTGCTAGGCCCAAACCTTCCCTTTTAATACATATAGGTCACCCCTAGGGTGGGTCCTGAACAGCCCAGAGGGCAGGGTGCAGTGTATTTAAAAAGGACATGTACTTTTAGGTTTTACATATCCTGGAAGTGAAAAACTCAACTTTGTTTTTTACTACTGCATGGCCTGCCTGTCCTATAAGATAACATTGGAATTACCTTATTACATTTAATAAGCTGTAACTTCCATTGGGAGCAGTTGGACAAGTTGAGTTTGGTGTTCAAAGAATTGTGATTAAAAGCTCTCTTTAATGATAAAGTCAAATTTTTAGTCAGAATTATAAAAATGCACTTTTAGAAAGTTGCCATTTTCCTGTCCTAACCATTTGGCGCCTGCAGCCTGTTCCTGGGTCACATGATTTGGCGTAGCTGGCAGTTGGTCTCTGTGTATTGCTCCTAGACAGTGAGACAAAGGGAAGATAGGTTTTGGCAGGATGGGCCATTTTGAATTAACGAGGGGGAAGAGCTGTCACCTACCACACCTGCATATCACTAAGGCCCAGCCTGAGTACTCTCACAAAGGGCTGTCACTAGTCATTTGTGACCCTAGACAAGCTGGGGCCAGGACAGGGAGGAACGGGATGACGGGCACCTCAGGGGGTGTAAACCTCTTAAAGCTTCCTCCACTTCAATGTGGGTACCAGGTATAAATATTGGACCCTTACACCCAACTCTTCAGTAAATTCTGGACCTGAGGACTCTGCCAGGAAGAAGGACTGTTGTGCTGCTGAAAAGACTGACATTTTGCTGGACTGCTGCTCTGAAGGACTGATGCCCTGTTGTGCTGACCTGCTACTCTGCTGTCCTCGTGCCTGGGTGAGAAGGACTTGACCTGCATCCGTAAACCCAGGACCCCAGAGTGACACCAAGGGCTAGTTGGTTGTTCTTCCCATCAGAAGCCTCAGGGTTAGAAAAGGCTTCCAACAACCTTAAACCCACCACCTAGGCTCAGCCATCTGTGAGTTCTGCCCTGCCAGGCAATACCATCCCAGTCCAGGACCCTTGCAAGTGGGCCTGAAGGTGCTCTGTCATCCCATCTGTAGATTTTGTGGATGCCATCAAATCTCCACACAAGGACATCGCCTCGCCCAAACGCAACCCATGGGAACCGCCTCTGCATGATGTATTTCCCCACAAGAACATCACATCGCAATTCACAGATCCCCAGAACTGCCACTGCTCGATGCATATCCTCGCCCTGACCTCGCATCATCTGTGTTTTGTGGGACGCATCCCTAACGCGGGACTCCGCATCTCTTCTCAATTAGGATTAGGGTACTGTGTTCAGTGGGCCTAAGTGGGTCCCTGTAGCTGGCAAACGCTCTATCACAGGCAGCCTGAACTTGTGACTTTGTCCTGGTCTGGCATGACCAGATACCCACAGTTGGCGCTTTGTGCTTTCTGGGGGCTATATTCACTGAAATCTTTGAACTTCCATATCTCCGGTTCTACTGATTAGATTTTTGCTGTTTTGGTCTTCATTTATTTATTTATTCTTTTATGGAGTTTCACATAGCGCAAACTTGAACCAAAGGTATCGGGTATCAGAGCGCTTTACATAGCACCAGTTGCGTTACATGAGGACACATTCATTTTTTTTTTGTTAGGCACGGGGAGATTAAGTGATTTGCCCAGAATCACTGGATGTTCAGCGTCATTGCCAAGACTCGAACCCAGTTCCCCAGATTCGAGGTCGACCGCCCTAGCCCTTAGGCCAACTCCTCTCCCCATTTATTAAACTGTACTCTTATTTTCAAATTGGTGTGGGACTTTTCTTACATTATGGTTTCACTTTATTACTGTTTGAAGTGTTGTACAAATATTTTACACATTGTTTCTAAGTTAAGTCTGACTGCTTTGTGCCATGCTACCAGAGGGTTGGGCACAGGCTAGTTTGCTTGTGACTTCATCCTGACAAGGATTTTGGTTGCTGCTTGAGTAGAGTTTCACCCCCCCCCCCAACAAGTAACCTTATTTCTCACATGGACCTTATATTTTGTGTCTATAAGTACATTCTATGCTAAGCACCACAGAGCACTGAGGCCTATATTTTTTTTTTCAGTGCTCACATAAACCATCTACAGAGAGCCCAATATAATGGCAGCCATCCGGATGCATGGATATTCATTCGAAATGGAGTAATTCTAAAGGTTAAACCATTCTCCTGTCTTGATTCTCAAGTGTCACTGGCCTTAGGTATACTTTAATTTGGATAGGGAAAAGATTAGCAGGGTGTTAGTTCAGACCCCTGTTGTAATCAAAGGGATATATCTCATTAAATAATGAATGTCAGAGCCTAAATTGATAAGAATGCACCATGCCCCACTACTACAATTGTCTGTGGATTGCAATCAGCGGACTTTAAAACTGACAAACTAAGGCACTTGAAAATATCACAAATCAGGAGACATATTTGGTTGATATAATAAAACTACATTCAGTCAAGTTATGGCTCAATGCATTCAGGCAATGTCTTATTTCTGAGTTGTCCATCTCTCTGCTTAAGCGTAGTCATACCTGTTTGTGTCCTTGCTGAACTTGGGAAAGCCAGCCATGTAGCATCATCCACAAAATCCTCTATAACCTCTGCAACCTTTGGAAATCTAGAGCTGCTTTGCTTGGAAACAGTTTTTCAATATGGCCCTGGGATCGTGAATCTGGACCCTATGGTTTGGAAAGTAGTCACACTATTGTTATGATGATTTTGTTGTCCTTACTTAGTATTTGGAAATTATTCTTTTGGTAGTGAGAAGGGCATTTTCCACAAGGATTCTCATTGTTCCACAGCAGAACAGAAGCTCCTGGCCTTGCTTCGTCACCATATGCTTATTTCTGTAGAAAAGGACTTTGTAACAGGGTCCATCCATTTGGTAGTGGCAATAAATTTCAGTTGGCAGCTGAGGAGAATGCATCTATCTTGGTGATGTCTGTTGTGATTACCTTAAGTGAAGGGGATTTCTGTGGATGTGGTGCAAATCCTTCAAATTCTGCTACTGATATATTTCTTCTAGACTCTAATGATGGTATTGAAGATTTTTCCCTATGGCATTTTGCACTTCACCTTTTAGTCTTTTAGGGGGATATTTGGACACTCTTGTTGTTTCTGGAGTGAGACAAAATTTTGGGATGCTCTAGGTCTACAGGATGCAGGATGTTGATCATCTGGACATAGGTTCTTCCACATTTTTGAAGTCTGAAGTCTATTCCAATGAGGATTTCTTAAAAGAGGTTTCTCCTTGTTGGTCTTTCTCAATAAGGAGTTTGCAGGCATTAGACTTCTCTATCACCATGATGCAACATTTTCTTTTCCCTCTGGAGCTGTTGACCTATGTTTGCCATCATCCTTTCCCAGACTATTGTCTTCTCCATGGCTTGTTCTCCATTATGTGTGCTCTTAGGTCTCCACTGAGCGCAATCCTATAGTCCCATAGGGCATTTATCTCTCAGCTTAGATAAATTGACCATGAAAATAATTGCAAAAGGAGTCACCCTAAGATAAGTAGGTGGGTATACCTCTTTGACACAGGAAGAACCCTATCAACAGATTGTGCATCTGCAACATTTCCTCATTGCTGCCACTGAGATGGTGTTGATGTGTATATCTTGCAATCATTGGAGAGACCAGCATTAAGTTAAATTTTCATCACAGATGAGGCTCTGTATCATTCTTTGTTCACCCCAATGTAGTGGGTTGGCTATGCTGAACGACGCTATCTCAAACATCCTCTGCAATCCCATGGAGAGGCCTTTCCTGAGAGTCAGGTTCCTCTTTAGAAGTAGGGCCATGCTAGTTGCAGTCACTCGATATTTTAAGTGGTTGTTGTAGGGAAAAAGCAGAGGCTCACAAAGAGTGGGGATGGCTATTGTCTGTCATCCCAGGTCGTGCTAGTCCCTTTACCAACCTGAACATCTCTAGGAGGTGGGATAAACACCAACTAAGGTGGAGTGAAAATAAACAAGTAGCCATGAACTCTATAAGGGTAGTGGAAATCAAGTCGTAGATGTCCCTTTGCCTTAGAGTAAGACTGTACAGCTTGAGTCCCCTCTCTAGAATAGTCGTACTCAATCTAGGACCATTACAACTCTGTTTCTCTATTTATTCATTAAAACAGAGGCTGGATTGGCCTAATTCTGCGTTTGTGCTGCTCCAGAGGCATGAAATATTACTTCTGTTTCATTTTTTTAAAATCTAAATTCTCACAACCTTATTTGGGAGATGTCAAAAATGGGATTATTAATTTGGAGATGGGGTACTCCTAACAACTTAATGAATACACTCTGGTTATGTCAAAACAAATTCTGAGAGAATCTCTGCTCAGCCCCTGGTTGGTGTGGAACAAGCCCCAAGCAATCCCCAGAGACATGTGTATTAATTTCAAGCAAGACTATCAATTTTAAAGTAAAGCACCGACTCAATATTCTTACCAAACCAATTAAGAAAAACAACACAAGGTCATTAAAATAATTTAAATGGCATAAAGGAATATATCTGTTGACATTTTTAAACCAAAAAGTGGCAAGATAATGGAAATTGCTCATCAAAAGTCACTGTTCACAGTTGACTGGGAACGAGGCATGTTTTTAGGCCGACAACGATCGAGCAGAAGTGAATGCATGCCTATGCATAGATTCACCACCTGACCCCCAACCTATGCTGCCTGCCCAGTTTTTTAAAGTGCATTTGGGTTATAACATCTGAGAATTATCAGGAAAGCCCATACTGTGCAAAACCTAGCAAAGATAGTGTTGAGGAACATTGATGAAAGGTGATGGGATGTCAGCAAATCAGACCCAACACTTATAGGGGCAGATTTACCATTGAGTTGCATCACCCTTGATCCATACAAGGGGGCGCAAGGGCAGCGCAACTAGTAAGTCAGATTTATCAAGCCATGCACGGCCACGTGCCATGACTGTGCTTTGCTTGATAAATCTAGAGAAACGCAATGCAGCTCAAATTGCTGCAGTGCGGTACTTCCCCCAAGTGAGGCATTCCATGGGTGGAGCGTGGGTGTTCCCATGAATCCACCCATTCTCGTGTAGTTCCTATAAGACCTATATAGGATCTGCGCGTATAGACAACATACACTGTGGGACTGATGTCCAGACTGATTCCAGACACCCCCACTGGGTATGTTAGTCTGTGTACCAGCTAGCTCGCAATGCCACTATAACCTCCTCTTACCAAGGAGAGAATAGTTCTTGGCAACTATCGAACATGACAACCCTGATCCCTCAGGACCGTGGAAACAGTAACTTACTTTTCGCTCAGTCACTCGTGCTCACTTGTTCTCAGAGAGATACACAGAATAAACGGTTGGGACGTTTTTCAATAAGCATTTATTGAACAGTTGTTATTCTTGCGTAAAATTAGTGTACTGAAATCACCAGTAGAAAGTAGCATATATAAATGAGTAGCAGCACTAAGAAAGTAAACAGATGGTAGGTTTCTACCATTTTGCTAAAATCATAACTACAGACAAGTATATAAAATACATGGCAATAAAATGCGTACTCCTATGATGCACCCTAATTAGATGTACCTAAATGTACCTAGCATGTGAGTAGGTGTAAAGCCAAGAATCCCTCTAGGATAAAGCCAACCCCATTACCTGATGTGAGACTGCGGGACCCCGTTCTGGTCACGAGCTGAACACCCCGCAAGGGATGTCAGACCACTGCGAGCTGGAGTATCTTCATGCAGGAACCTCAGCGTCTTGCGTCAGTGTGTCGGCCCGGAAGTCCTGATCTCCTCTCCCTATCTCGGCAAGATGTGATGTTTATATACCCTAAGGTATCCCCAGGGGTTCTACATTGCTGTGCCAGTGTCAGACTTAGGATGACGTCGGGAATGAACTTTATACACAGTTATTATGCAGGAGATGGTGGTCCTGCTGTGTTTCAAGAAACTAAGAATCCTGATGCATAATTTATGAGGCCAGTGTTCAGGGAAAACCCTACGTACTGTGTATAGTATTGTAACTAGGCAAAAGGTCAGTCCCTCAAATCCGTTATGTATGTAGTATAGGAGGGAATGTAGGTGAAGGGTTATGATTTATTTATTTATTTTTATAAAGTTTTGTATAGCGCGAACAAGACCCAGGAGGGTATCAGAGCGCTTCACAGTTGAGGTAGGTAGGATAACAAAGTGTGACAAGCACAAACGTTACAAATAGGTTCAAGACAAACATTACCAATAGGTTCAAGACGAGAGCATGACAACAACATGATTCAGAGCATTTAAAACAAGACCGAACAGATCCAATAATAGAGAAGAATAGGCAATGTACACAGTACGAGTAGGATTATAGCCTGCCAACCCTATTAAACACCGGATTACACAAATGTAAAAGATAGCGATCAGGTAATGGGAGAGAGACATTCCATAAATAACATACAAAGTTGTGGAGTGGCCTGTTCACACTGTTAAACCCAGAAGTGTAACTATGTACTGGACAGTACTAGCATCAGAGAAGAGAGCAGTATTGAGGCAGCTGAACCAGGACTTTATGGCAGGAATTTCAGCATTAGGATTTTTTCAACTTCTGTTTTGAAGGAAGCGGTGGATGGGATTCGAGGAACTTTTGGTGGAAGGGAATTCCAAATCTTCGGGGCCATGCCCGAGAATGCTCTGTTACTCGTTCTCTTTTTGTGGAAGATTTGAGGTTTCAGGAGCAGTGAATTTGTACTTCGAGACGGACGGCCACCCCCTGATAATTCAAGTTTGTGAGCCAGATAGATGGGGGTCTTGAAGTGCAGTGCTTTGTGAATCAAGCAAGCAATCTTTAGTTGTATTCTAGCTTCATAAGGTAACCAGTTTAGGGATTTTAAGGCTGGGGATATGTGATCATTTCTTTTTGTACCAGTAATCAATCTGGCTGCAGCATTAATGGAAGCTGTAAGTGGAACCAAGCTTTGTTTGGGGAGACCGCAAAGAGTTGAACTGCCGTAGTCAAGCCTTGGCAATACTAAAGCTTGAACCGCCCATTTGAAGTCTTCCTGTGGGAGGAATGGTTTCAGATTCCTTAGTAGCCTCATCTGGTGTTTAGCACCCTTGGTTGCATTGCTAATATGTTTCTGCATGTTCAGGTGTCTGTCTAGGGTGATTCCTAGAGATTTAGCAGACTCGATAATGTGGGGGGAGCAGTTGAAGGCTGAAAGATGATGCATCCAGAGGTCAATCTTGGGGGCATGGTTAGGGGGAGCAATGAGGAGGAATTCTGTTTTGGAGGTGTTGAGCATGAGGTAGTTTTCAGTGAGCCAGTTTTGGGTGTTCATCATCGGGGAGGAGACTTTCAAATAAAATTGGGTGTCATCTGCATCTACATGTGAAAGAGAATGTTCGCTGAGTTCAGGGCATTAGCTAAAGGTTCCATGAATAGATTGAAGAGTATGGGAAAAAGGGCGGACCCTTGTGGAACCCCCATCAAGACTGTAGACGGCTGAGATAGGGATTGATTCACTTTGACTCTTTGAGATCTATTGTGGAGAAAGGAAGAGAACCATTGCAAAACCACACCTGATAGACCCATCCGGTGTTCTAGCGTGGAAAGTAATTTGTTGTGGTTAACAGTGTCGAAGGCAGAAGATAGGTCAAGGAGAATGAGGAGGCAGGATTCATTTTGGTCTAGCAACTTTAAAATGTCATCCAAGATGTGAGTGAGTGCCGATTCTGTGCTGTGGCCTCTCCGAAAGCCTGATTGATGTTGATCCAGCAGTTGGAATTTCTCAATGTGAGCACAGAGTTGAGATTGCACACACTTTTCTAAAAGTTTCGCCAGCGTGGGGAAGTTGGAAATAGGATGGAAGTTATTCAGATCAGAACTGTCTGCGTTTGGTTTTTTTAGAATGGGGGATACTTGCGCTGCTTTTAGGCAGTCGGGTATCATGCCTTGTAGTAGTGAAGCATTGACAATCTTTGCCCAAATGGGAAGGATGGCAGATTTAATTTATTTGAATATGGGAGGAGTTACAGGGTCATTGAAGTGGTTGGAAGGTTTGATCGCGAGAAGAGTGTTGTAGATGTCATTTTCACTGAGGGGTGTAAAGGTGTGCCAGGAGGCATTGTTCTTGGGACTAGTACTAAGGAGGACGGGTAGTTCCTGGTGGTTAGGTGGAGCAGTGCGTCCTGATTTTAGGAGAAGAGCCCTTTTTGATTCTAGGACTATATTGATGCTTGACGTTTTTTCGACAAAGAAGGTGGCCAATTCATCGCAAGTAGGAGTGCCTTCACCAGGGTCAGTGCGGATGGGCGCCTTGATCGATTGTTGATTAACAATTTCAAATAGTTTCTTGGGGCGATTTATGGCTTAATTAAGTTGAGATCTGAAGAAGTCGGCTTTAGCACTCTTGATTTTCTTGTAAGAACTCCTGATAGCTCTAAGGAGGGTTAGGTGTTCGGTCGATGGTGTAGATCTCCAGGATCTTTCCACTGACCTTAGATTACGGCGTTCCAAGTTAAGGTTGCTTTTGAACCATGGTTTGGAGAAGGCATTTTTTTGTTGTAGACGGGCTATATCGTCCATGATACCGAAGATAGAGGCATTATAGAAATCCGTGAGGACATGAACATCTTTCATTTCTGAATGAGGAGACCAGGCTTTTGAACAGCAGATTGCTAGCTCTTCAGTGTTAATATTTCTAAGGTTCCTTATCCATTGCTTCAGTTGCTTGGGTTGAACGCTCTTCGCTAACACCTCCCTGTTAATGAAGAAGAAGATGTAATAGTAGTCAGACCAGTCGCAAAGGATAATGGAGTCCACTGTGATAGTGTTACCTTTGGATATGATGAGATCCAGAGTTTCTCCCTTGTTGTGAGTTGGGCTATCACAAAATTGAGTCAGCTCATGATCCAATAGGAAGGATTTAAGACAGTTCACTGCGTGATCATTTGGGTTAGACCAGTGGAGGTTGAAGTCTCCCAGGAAGATTTGGGACACTAGAGGGTCATCGTTGGATGAGATGATTTCCATTAAATGCTCAATGAAGGAAAGATTGTCACCAGGGGGTGGTAGAATGTGAGTAATTTACAGACATGGTGGTTTTTGCTCGTAATGTTGATGCAGAGATATTCGCTGGAGGATGGAGTGGTGGAATCAGATTGGGAAAGCGAGAGTGTATTTCTGTGTATACAGGCTATTCCTCCACCCTGTTTTAACTCTCTGTCCATACGAATTATGTCATGGCTAGGTGGGACTAGAAGGTCGAGTATAGGTGTGGAGGAGTCGTTTAACCAAGTTTCTGTGAGGATAATGATGTCAAGCTCATTGGTTAGGATGAGATCATAGATGTCGGAGGTGTGTTTACTCGCTGATCTGCAATTGAGTAGAGCGCATTTCAACTGGTCAGTCTAGTGAGGGGTGGATGCTGGGAGGATATTGATGCGCTGAAGGTTGTCAATATTTATGCCTCCCAGGTTGTGTGATGGTTCTCTGTAAGGGTTAGCTTGGATGGCTTGGATTTTCCCCGTTCGGGACTTGTTAGGTGATTGGGAGTAGGATAGAAGTAGCTCACGGATCTCAATGGATGAGAGGACAGCTTTCAGTCGTCTGGGGCGGGAAGAGGTATTCGGGAGAGGTAAAGTTTTCCAAGTATGGTGAAAGGTGTGCCTGGCCAGTGGAGGAGCTGCGCCCTCCATGATGATGGGACGATTCTCTATAGTGCTAAGGGATCTCAGTAGAGGGAGGTGTTCAATAGTGATGTCTTTCAATTCCTGAAATTCCTTTGTGAGAAGGTGCAGGTGGCTAGATATCTCATCCAGACGCACAGCCCAATCTGAGAGTTGATTGATGGGTTCCGGAGGTGAGGTGGGGTTTCGGGGGATAGCAGAAGGGGCCGGGGTGGCCATGAGATAGTCAGAGGGAGCGGGTGAGTCAGAGTGGTCTTGTGGATTACTGTATCACAATAAGTACCCTTTAGATGTGTGGATGATAACCGCGTCTTTTCTATAATAGACCCTGGTAAGGTACAGATGGGAAGTCCTAGGATGAAGAGACCCACTAAGGAGTGGGGAAGGAAGCAATTCCTTTTGTTTTAATTACCCTCACACACCCTAGTGGTGTCATGCTTCATCATCGGGTCACCCTGACGCATAAAAGTCAGGGTGGGCTCGACCGTTTTTCAGGGAGCTCTTAGTGATAATATGACCAGGGGGAATTAAAGATTAAAAAACCACCAGCAAATCCCAGTATCCCTTTAATCTTGGATTTGTTAGGGTTATTAAAAGGTATAAACAGGGGTCAGAATAGGAGTGTTTATGGTCCTATGACCCTACAGCCGACATGTTTCAGTCCTGCTAGGGCCGTAAAGGTCTCGGACTTTCTTCAGGGCAACAACACAACCTCCCTGGAACATGCAGAAGGAAAATTCCCTACACTGCTGTTTATCTAAGGGCAGATAGCTGCTCCTTAGTTTAATAGAAGATAATTTATCTCCTTGATCCTGTTATCGCTCCATCTGTAAAAACAAACAAAGACAAACAAGGAAAACAACGTGTATTACTCATAGAGTACATTAAAATGCTTCCCAATAGTGATGTGCTGGCCATGCACCTGTGTAGTTAACATGGTGTCAAATAAACACATCATCTCTTATAACCACAATGGTATGTGGTTATGACACACATTTAATTTTACCACGCTCACATAGGTGGCAAAATATGGTGTAGTGGCGATCCTTGTCTCATTCTACCAATATCCACGTTCTTGTGCTTGTGTTCTCAGAGTGCATCCACCCGTGTCACTCTCACTGGACAGCACTAGGCTGCTATCAATCGCCGTGTTTTAGTCTTTCATACACAACACTCACACTTATACCCTTACCCAGTCATGGGCGAGGGAACTCTTCTCCGGGCACCTCGCAGTATAAGGGGTAGCCCTGTAGTCAAACACTGCGTGTTGCAAGCAGTCCCGCACCAAAAAAATAAAATCAACAGAGCCTGTGAGCAATGGATAATAGTACTGAAAATGCTCGTATAAACGCGGGCGCGAACAATGTTTTCCCATTGAGTGCCAAAGTTACTCACATCATCAAGGGTCCTGACCCGCTCTCTCACCTACTCAGTGCGGGTTCCCCGGGCCTTTGTGTAAAACGCCTAGTTGAAGGGGTTTAAATATCCCTTGCGGGTGCGCGAATCCTAATCATTCAAACTAATGGGTATGATCATGTGCGCGCGTCATAGATCAGACGCCGTCGTGAAGCGTCATAGCTTGGGATGGGATGCTGGGAATTGTGGTTTTAGCCAAAAATTATCGTATAGGAACGTAAAAGTCATATTGTTGGGTGTGATCATGTACGCGCGTCATAAATCATACGCCGTCGCGCAGCGTCATACCTTGGGATGGAATGCTGGGAATTGTGGTTTTTGCCAAAAAATATCGTTAAGAACGCAAAAGCCATATTGTTGACAAACGGCTTGTTATAGTACCCGGCAGCTCATGCAGGAATCTAAAGTACATAGGGAGAGACACCTGAGGAGAATATTAAGCCATATATTCCAAGCCAGGGTATTTTTTAGGGTACGAGTCCTGTCCAATATTATACGTTGGCCCAATCTTTCACAATAAAAAACTTTATTGAGAGAAACACTCCTGTTGCTAGTCCCAGTAAGTAACTGCTGTTGCTATTAAAAGGACAAGTCAGAAACGCACTATATTTTAAATGGAAACCATTTTAATATTGGGAGGATGCTCAACCTACATGACCAAGGACACTATAGTGTCACCTTCTATGTATTTGATTCCACGGAATAGAATCATTGAGGCCAATCAGATGGGTTTTCAGTCGATAAACCCATCGTTGTTCACGTTCCAGCAGTCTATTGTTAAGGTTGCCTGTGCCACTTACTTTCTCAATGACTGTCCATTTTATATCTGTGTCACTATGCTTATGTTCGAGATAGTGAGCAGTAAGCTTGGTAGCTGTGATTGCCCTCCTAATCATGCTTCTGTGCTCACCTATTCGTGTTTTTATTTTTCTGCTAGTCATGCCTACATATAGAAGTTGGCATGGGCACCTGATGATATATACAACGTTGTCGCTGTTACAATTAGTATGTGAGCGTTGTTCCCACGGAAATGCCATACCAAGGTCGATTTGTTTGGTGTGTTCCATAAGTGGGTATACCAGACATGACCCGCGACGGCGTCTGATTTATGACGCGCGTACATGATCACACCCAACAATATGACTTTTACGTTCCTATACGATAATTTTTGGCTAAAACCACAATTCCCAGCATCCCATCCCAAAGTATGACGCTGCGCGACGGCGTCTGATCTATGACGCGCGCACATGATCATACCCATTAGTTTGAAAGATTAGGATTCGCGCGCCCGCAAGGGATATTTAAACCCCTTCAACTAGTCGTTTTACACAAAGGCCCGGGGAACCCGCACCGAGCAGGTGAGAGAGCGGGTCAGGACCCTTGATGATGTGAGTAACTTTGGCACTGAATGGGAAAACAGGTATGTGCGCGCCCGCGTTTATACAAGCATTTTCAGTACTATTATCCATTGCTCACAGGCTCTGTTGATTTCATTTTTTTGGTGCGCGAGTGCTTGCAACACGCAGTGTTTGACTACAGGGCTACCCCTTATACTGCGAGGTGCCCGGAGAAGAGTTCCCTCGCCCATGACTGGGTAAGGGTATAAGTGTGAGTGTTGTGTATGAAAGACTAAAACACGGCGATTGACAGCAGCCTAGCGCTGTCCAGTGAGAGTGACACGGGTGGATGCACTCTGAGAACACAAGCACACGAACGTGGATATTGGTAGAATGCGACAAGGATCACCACTACACCATATTTTGCCACCTATGTGAGCGTGGTAAAATTAAATGTGTGTCATAACCACATACCATTGTGGCTATAAGAGATGATGTGTTTATTTGACACCATGTTAACTACACAGGTGCATGGCCAGCACATCACAATTGGGAAGCATTTTAATGTACTCTATGAGTAATACACGTTGTTTTCCTTGTTTGTCTTTGTTTGTTTTTACAGATGGAGCGATAACAGGATCAAGGAGATAAATTATCTTCTATTAAACTAAGGAGCAGCTCTCTGCCCTTAGATAAACAGCAGTGTAGGGAATTTTCCTTCTGCGTGTTCCAGGGAGGTTGTGTTGTTGCCCTGAAGAAAGTCCGGGACCTTTACGGCCCTAGCAAGACTGAAACATGTTGGCTGTAGGGTCATAGGACCATAAACACTCCTATTCTGACCCCTGTTTATACCTTTTAATAACCCTAACAAATCCAAGATTAAAGGGATACTGGGATTTGCTGGTGGTTTTTTAATCTTTAATTCCCCCTGGTCATATTATCACTAAGAGCTCCCTGAAAAACGGTCGAGCCCACCCTGACTTTTATGCGTCAGGGTGACCCGATGATGAAGCATGACACCACTAGGGTGTGTGAGGGTAATTAAAACAAAAGGAATTGCTTCCTTCCCCACTCCTTAGTGGGTCTCTTCATCCTAGGACTTCCCATCTGTACCTTACCAGGGTCGATTATAGAAAAGACGCGGTTATCATCCACGCATCTAAGGAGTACTTATTGTGATACAGTGGTTCATACACGGGAGGGTGTACTCCCTCACGAGATTTCCTCTCGGCCCTTGCGGCATAGGAGAGGGCTCTTTCCCTTTATTGCCGGAATTCTGATAGAGTGGTCTTGTGGATTACCAGTTAGTGAGGCGAAAGGGTCCGTGTTTGTAAGGCGGGCGATAGGGCTTAAGTGGGGTGGATGGGATGTAGGGGAAGAGAGATAGAGTGGGATGGGTGGAAAGGGTTCCAAGGAGGGCGGGAGGGTGGATACGGATTGGGCTAAAGGCAAGTTAGGTAGAATCAAGCAGGGAGGTTCACCAGGGGAGAGGTAAGGCAGAAGGGCTAGAGAGGATTCCCCTGCAAGGGTCCCAGTAGATAACCATGTGGAGTTTGGAGAAGTGAGTGACGGTATGGGTCCAGGATTTGAGTGATTCACTGAAAATGAGGACATTGTATTCTCAGGAGAAACTAAGGGGTCTATTAGGATGTCTGGCGGAGGCACGACCACGGTGGCGGCGGTGCGGAAAAATGCCTTTTTCCGCACGCCAGCAGCGGTCTTCACGGCCGCCATATTAGGATGGGAAAACATAGGCATTTACCATCCGCCGCGGTGTGACACCGACCGCCATCGAACAGCGCCCGCCACCGCGGCGGAGTGAGCCAATCACCACACACCGCCGTGCGGAATGACGTCCCGTACGCCGAAGATATCACGATGCCGGAAACAGGGCAGCGCACCGCGACGGAGAAACCGCACAGCGAAAGACGGCGGAGACATCACAGCGGAGACAGAAAAGAAACACCCGGGACACACCGCGATGGATCCCGCCCTACACGCCTTCCCGGTGCTGTACATGATCCACCACCTGCAAGTTATCCACAGCCACGGACACCACCGCAGGTACGTACAGACACAACAGTGCAAGTAACACAATACACAGCTCCAGGGGGAAAAACATCGCATGGGAACACCACACACCCCTGTGGGGACAGGCACACAGCCATCACTGCACACACACATGTCCCACCTGTCACAAAAACATCGCGCCACATACTGCCCACCCATGTACCGCATTCATGAACAAATGTCCCGGTCACGTCACCGCTGCGGTCAGTGTGCATGAAACCATGCACACAACGCAGAGCACAGGGCCAGCGCATGCCAAGGGCACCGTACAAATTGCACAGAGCCACAACTCCATCCACAACACACCAGCTACCTCCCTGAAGGGACACAACATGTGCCTCACAAGTGTCACTCCTGCACAACAACCACACAACTACAGCCACACCATGCCCCACGTCCCAACAACTGCATATACAGCCACAGCAGGACCCTTTGCAAAGGAACACATAGCACAGAAGCCCAGGCCCCAGCCAACACACACACCACAACAACATCACACACAAGCCAAGAACACTGAGGGCAGGCACAAAATGTACACACACACAGATGAGGACCAAACACTTCACTGCACACACTACCTGACAAGTCACACACACACACACCACCTTGACTCACAGCTACATACACACACCACATGCCAGCAGTAATGGAGGACAACATATAGGAAAGCCAAAGTGAGGTGCCCACAAATGGAAGGGCAGTGACACAACCATCAAGCATGTGTGATGCACATGCAAGACAAGACACGTGAGAACACACACAGCCCATCACAGCACACATGGCTGACACAGTCAGTCAACACAAACCACGTTCACCCCAATGCAACAACTCCTGGAGACAGCAAGGACACCCATGTATAGGCACAGGGATGTAAGGAAGGCCCTGAACTCAAACACTGACCAGCCACACATAGGCATCCAAATACTGGACAAGACAATGTCTGCTGCACAACACACAGGGCCCAGTGACACACTACATGACAGCCAAGCACAAGTAGGATATGTCACACATACCTCCTCCCACAACAGCAACACACAATACTGCCATGTGCACAAAACACAACCACAGGGCTAAACAAGTACACATACAGGCACACCACTCCAGGGTCACACATGGCAGTAGTTGACAATGCATGTGCACACACATCCACAGTCACAACAAAGTCACCCCCTTCACACCATACACTTCTCCACCACCCAAGTGCACACATTGGAAGTAAGCCATGGGACCTGGATAACTCATCACCACAAGATGTCCATACACCGACACTGATTGGCACACAGAAAGGAAGCTCACACAGACCCCAGGACCCTGGCCTGCCTGCCTGTAAGCCTGTGCCCAAACTCCCACCCTGTGCTGCCATTGCCCACAAACCTGACATGTGTCCACCATAGATAACATGAGCCAAGAAGGAAGATAACTACAAGATTTCATTGCCAACCACCTGCACTGCACCCATAAGTATCACAGTCATGTAGAAATGAAGTGCCTCCCACCCCTGCAAAAAATGAAATGTGACACAACCCATTGGCAATGTCGAAGTGGCATACTGAGCCTGTGACACAGTAAACCATGCACACACAGAAACAACTTTATTCAGGAAGGACACTGACACAACTCACTGCAGGACCAACTGTGTTTATTCACAATTTGCATATAGAGCCAACAAATTTGGTCAACAGCAAAGCCAGTGGGCATTTCAATATGCACAGTATTTACATGAAAAGCTGCACAGGCAGGGGGCAAACAGCAGTGAACAACAAGGCCAGTGGCCAGGACACAGTGCAGGTGAGGTACATGAGATCCTGCACAGGCAAGGGGCAAACAGCAGTGAACAACAAGGCCAGTGGCCAGTCCAATGTGCAGATTAAGTCCATGAGAAGCTGCACAGGCAGGGGGCACACAGCAGTGAACAGCAAGGCCAGTGGCCAGTCCAATGTGCAGAGTGAGTCCATGAGAAGCTGCACAGGCAAGGGGCACACAGCAGTGAACAACAAGGCCAGTGGCCAGGACACAGTGCAGGTGAGGTACATGAGATCCTGCACAGGCAAGGGGCAAACAGCAGTGAACAACAAGGCCAGTGGCCAGTCCAATGTGCAGAGTGAGTCCATGAGAAGCTGCACAGGCAGGGGGCGCACAGCAGTGAACAGCAAGGCCAGTGGCCAGTCCAATGTGCAGATTAAGTCCATGAGAAGCTGCACAGGCAGGGGGCACACAGCAGTGAACAACAAGGCCAGTGGCCAGGACACAGTGCAGGTGAGGTACTTGAGATCCTGCACAGGCAAGGGGCAAACAGCAGTGAACAACAAGGCCAGTGGCCACACAGTGCAGGTGAGGTACATGAGAAGCTGCACAGGCAAGGGGCAAACAGCAGTGAACAACAAGGCCAGTGGCCAGGACACAGTGCAGGTGAGGTACATGAGAAGCTGCACAGGCAAGGGGCAAACAGCAGTGAACAACAAGGCCAGTGGCCAGTACAATATGCAGATGAAGTCAATTAGATCCTGCACAGGCAAGGGGCAAACAGCAGTGAACAGCAAGGCCAGTGGCCAGTCCAATGTGCAGAGTGAGTCCATGAGAAGCTGCACAGGCAAGGGGCAAACAGCAGTGAACAGCAAGGCCAGTGGCCAGTCCAATGTGCAGAGTGAGTCCATGAGAAGCTGCACAGGCAGGGGGCACACGGCAGTGAACAACAAGGCCAGTGGCCAGTCCAATGTGCAGAGTGAGTCCATGAGAAGCTGCACAGGCAGGGGGCACACAGCAGTGAACAACAAGGCCAGTGGCCAGGACACAGTGCAGGTGAGGTACATGAGATCCTGCACAGGCAAGGGGCAAACAGCAGTGAACAACAAGGCCAGTGGCCAGGACACAGTGCAGGTGAGGTACATGAGATCCTGCACAGGCAAGGGGCAACCAGCAGTGAACAACAAGGCCAGTGGCCAGTCCAATGTGCAGAGTGAGTCCATGAGAAGCTGCACAGGCAGGGGGCACACAGCAGTGAAACACAAGGCAAGTACAATGTGCAGAGTAGTTACATCAGAAGCTACACAGGGAATGTATGCAACTCTACCATGCCATGCCCAGCAACAGAGTAATGGGCCTGACAATGGGCATCACACGCACCCCTGTGGACAGACAGGTGTGTGAGGGTGACCACCACTCAGATGGGGCTGTCTGTCGGACTTGGAGCTGACTGTGCGTTGGGCTCTGTTGGCGGACTACCCTGGGCTGTGGGAGTAACAACTGTGGAAGAGCCAACTGTGCATGTGGTAGCTGGGGGGCTGCTTGGACCAGGTGGGGTGGTGGCCCGGGGAGGTGGACTCATGCCCTGGTGAGACACAGTGTGTGCCGGAGATTGTGGAGGGGTGCCTCTCCACTTCTTGGGGATCCTGAAAGGCTTCCCTGTCTGAGGATTGAGGAGAACTGTGGCAGACACAACAGGTGACCCCAACACCAAAGCTGATTCTGGTGTGGATGGTGACCCCCCCTCTGGGGACATGCTGGAACCCGCTGTGCGCTTGCCTGGTGTTTGCCGCCACCCTGCCTCCCTCTGTCCACCAGCTTTGCCCCCTACAGTGTCCTCCCTGTGAGAAGTTGGCCTGGCATATGCTGTCCACTAATTATAGTGGGCACCTTGCACCAGTCCAAACAACCCCTTATTGGAGATAGGTTAAAGACAACCTTATTGAAAGCTATCCTAGTGGTAGCTATGGAGAGCAGCCTTCAGGCTAAGTCTTGAAGGAATGTAAAGCAGCTTGTTTTACCAGTCTATAATCTCTTGAGTGACCAAATGAAAGAGCACCACACCAGGTATATATTCAAAATATATGTATTTATTGCTAAACACACCCCTCTAGTCTCTTTATGAGGCTAGAGTTCGAAGTACATAAGTTATAAGTTATCAAATTACAGTAATAGCACAAATACACGTTTGGGCCCTAGGGGCGTACCAAACCATATACCAATAAAGTGGTATGCGAACCACGACTGAACTAGACACTAGGCCTAGAGCCTCTAGAAGTGCTTGGACCACAAGGAACCACCCAAGGTAGTGACACAGGGGACCCACGGGAGATGCGTGCAGTGTAAATACACAACCGCGATACGCCGTTGACTTCTATGGAGAAAGTCGGGATCGGGAAATTATAGAAAAGGGACACTTAAAAGAGGACTAGGACAAAACCCTTTGAGATCTAGGACTTTGAAGAGTCTCTACCCACGGGAGCACCGGAGTACTCGTGTTACCTCACCCAGGGAAGCCGGGTGCATAGGTGCCTTTCGGGGTCGGGTTTCGTCGTCGATTCGAATGGCGATCTGCTGCAAAGTGCTGCTGGCGGCCAAGAGAAAAGTGTCCGGGTGGATCCAAGAGTGGATCGGAGTTCTGAAGAACCTGAAAGCAGAGGGGACAGAGTCTGGGTCACTAGCCAGTGACCAGGAAGGCGATGGACAGATGCCCACCGATGTCGAGTGCTTCAGGTGCATTGATGGTCGTCTTGACTCTTCAGCCACGAGGTCCAGGAGGCATTGTCGGCGACCAGGAGCAGGATTCAGGCTGGTACACAATGTCTGTCGAGTGCTGAGGTGTCGGCGACCAGATTGGACCCAACAAGCCTTGGCAACGGCAAGTCTCGGTGAAGATGTAGATCGTCGATGGTGCAAACCAGCAAGGTCTGTGGAACTCACCCAGCGAGGGTAAGTGAGGGCAGGCCTGGAGCAACCAGGATGCCAAGTAAGAAAAGTATTGGCCTTCGTTAAGGGCTACTAGCCAATGGGCTAGCGACCGCGAAGGAGCCTCGTGACGCCGCACGTGGAGCTGGCTTACAGGACACTCGTGGAGTGGGGGCCAGTGATCTTCGGTGCAGGTGGTGCTGGAGGCTAGGGCTACTCGGAGCCCAAAGCACGACTTCTTGGGAGACCCAGAAGATGGTGCACTTGCAAATGTGCTCGGTGTCCAGGGGTCACGGTCTCAAGTCACCCACGATATCCACGGGCCTCAGCTTTGCTGGGGACTCAGGGTAGCCTCGGGAAGTCTGAGAATCCACCTCTGGTGATGCGATGACTTCGGCGTCCGACGGGAGCTTCAGAAATGCGAACCGGACAGATGCTTCTTTGGTGCCTGCCAAGCAGGGGAGTCACTCCTTGACCCCAAGGGAGATTCTTCTGTCCTCTAATCGTGTAGTAGAGCGTCGAAGGTCCAGGATTCAGTTTCAGAGTTTCATCCAGGGATAATCTAAAGTCCTAAGGACTGGGTTCCTACCTTTATACTAAAGATAGGGGTTGGACTACTCTGTGGCCCCACCTATGGGTGGGTCAGGGCAGAGGGGTGGCTACACCCCTTTCCTTTGTCCAGTTCACGCCAAAGCAGGGGCTGCAAGCCCCTGATCCGGTTTGAACTGGGGTATGCACAGGGACACCAAATGTGCCCCCAGTGCAGGACTTCAAAGCACACAGATGGTGCTCCCGCCCAGCCCCAATACACATTATCCTGTCTGGGGAGGTGGTCACACCTCCCTGGGACAGGAAACCTATTGTCCAGGCCTCCCCTGCCGGAGTTTCGTCCAGCAGCAGGAGGCCAGACTCGTGTCTGTGGCAGCAGCATCCATTTTGTGAAGCCAGGGCTCTGGAGAGAAGTTACCGGGTTAGTCAGAGTTAACATGTCTTTCCTCTAGAAGGGTGGAATGCTACCCCCGCCGCCAGAATTGGCGGGGGGTAGTATTCCAAGATGTTTGACACCAAACACGACATGTTTAGGTGCAGCCATTCCAAAGTTAGCATTTTACCGCGAGGATATAATGCGCTTAAGAGTATATGGTCAGGCTGCACTACAAACAGCATCAGAGATGGTCTCCGAACGCTGCAGAGGGGCCCTGCTCATGCAGGGCACCCTCTCACATAGGAACCATGCACTCTGCCTTTAGGATTGATAAGGCCTGCCTTAGGAGTGACTTATAGGTTTATATGTGTGTATGTATTTAGTGATATAGGTAACCTATATCACAGTAAGGGGTGCATGCACCACCTTACCCAGGCTGCAGTAGCAGACCTGTGGTGTCAGTTTGGATGGCCTTCCAGGGGTGGCATAATACATGCTGCAGCCCCTGGTAGGCCTCTGAGGTACCTATGCCCTTGGTACATAGTATACCATATACTAGGGACTTATAAGGGCACTCCAGATCCCAATCAGTGATGTGCCTAAGGCACATGGAAACCTTTTACAGAGAAAGCAGATAGACTGGGGCCCTGAATAGCAGGATCCCAGTCCAACTAAGTCATAAACCAGCAAAACACCATAAAAAAAGTGGGGGCAACCATATAGTCAGATTCCACCTTCCTACATAACCCCCCAAACGAAAGGAGATAAGGCTAACCTTGGCCAGTTGAGCCTTCATTGACTAAGTGGTCATATAAGGAAGCACCTGCACTAGCATGGTTGCCCCCTGTCTTATGGTCCACTAAACAATCCCTCACCCTAAGGGTATGAGAGGGCCTCCACCATGGGGAATCACTACCTGTGGTGTGCTTAGGTAAAGTACAAGGCTGGTGAGGTGTCTGAGTAGGGAAGTGAGGCCCAAGGAATGTTGGCCTCAGCTTCCTCAGATCACTGGTCACCATGTATGCCTGTCTTTCCATGACTGAGTTGCACTTTGCTCTAAGGGTCAACCTTGGCTGCCTACAGCTGGGGGTTGGGTCCCTTTGGATGGATTACTGGAGGGACATGGCAGGTTTGGAACCTTCAGGTCCCAGGTTTGCCCTTGCCTACCAGAGTCCTTCTGGGGAGGTCCCTACATAAAGGCATGGGGGATCCCTCAGTGTGTAGAGGAGTTTTCACCTGGCTAGGGCTACTAGACTGGGTGCCCCTAATCTGCTGATGGGGGGTTCCTCTGGACAGGAGGCCCTGGGGGTCCACTGACCTCCCTGACCTCTGCAGCCCTGGGCTGGCTGAGGCAGGGTAGAGAGGGGCAGGTTACCTGCTCCAGACTGGGTACCACCTTGGAAGGGTCCTCTGCCATCAGGGGTGTGGCCAGGCCAGGCCTGTCTACCTCTGGGGCAGTTCCTTCACTAGGGGTAGGGTCAGTTCCCTGAGGAGGCTGACCCTTACCTACTGTCTGGAGGGAAGAAGACTTTTCTTCAATCCTTTTGGGGGAGAGTGGGCCATTCTTCCAGGCTCCATCTCTCCAAAATCTTGGGCTGGGGCTGTGGCCATCACAGCCCCACTAACCTTTACAGGGACGCCCAGCATCCTGAGATGGGTTTGGTGTTCAACTTCAGCCCAGGCTGAAATCTCCAGATCATTGCCCATCAGGCAATCTACAGGTAAGGTGGGGGACACTGCCACTCTCTTTGGGCCTGTGACCCCTCCCAGCTGAGATTGACTATGGCCATGGGGTGATCTGTTCTGACACCATCAATGTTGGTCACCTGGTATTTAAACTCAGGTAAAAGCTGGTGAGGGGGGACTAGTTTCCCTGCCACCATGGTGACACTAGCCCCTGTGTCCCTAAATGCCACAGCTTTCTGACCATTAATTATTGGCTCCAATCTGTACCTGCCCAATGCTATGGGACCCATGGTAAAGGTGGCAAATCCTATACCACCATCAGAGTCAGAGGAGTCTGTTGAGGGGTCCCTGTCTAAACTAGGGCCCACCTCTGTTCCTCTTGCAAAAGCACCTAACTTTTGGGTGCACTACTCCCAACTGGAGGATTACTACTGGTAGTACCAGGAGGGGTGGTAGTAGTTGTGGGAGGAACATTTTCTTTATTGCCAATCCTGGGGCAACTGGGATCAGTTTTCCAGTGCCCAGGCTTTTTACAGACATGGCAATATGGTTTCTTTTCAGGAGAGGAAGGAGTTTGGGACCCACCCCCAGAAGAGGAATTTTGGGGCCCTGTAGGGGACTTATCCTTAGATTTATCCCCACCTTTCTCTTGGGACTTAGTAGAATCTTTCTTCTGGTCACCACCCTGATTTCTAGTTTTTACTCTGGTTCTGACCCAATTGTCTGCCTTCTTTCCCAATTCTTGGGGAGAGGTCAGATCAGAGTCCACCAGATACTGGTGCAAAAGCTGGTTTTGACAATTATTAAGGATCTGCTCCCTCATAATCAAATTGTACAATCCTAAAAAGTCATGCACTTTGTTGCCATGTATCCAACCTTCCAGAGCCTTTGTAGCACAATCCACAAAATCAACCCAGTCTTGAGTCTGAGCTTTTGGGTGTCTCTGAACTTCAACCTATACTGTTCAGTGGTTAGGCCAAACCCATCTATCAGAGCACTCTTCAAGACTGTGTAATTGTCAGCATCCTCTTCTCTTACAGTGAGTAGCTTGTCTCTACCTTTGTCTGCAAAGGAGAGCCACAAGATTGCTGCCCACTGCCTCTGGGGGACCTTCTGAACTTTACAGGCCCTCTCCAGTGCAGTTATCCATTTGTGGATGTCATCCCCACTCTGGTAGGGAGGGACAATCTTGTTTAGGTTTCTATGGTCATAAGACCTGTCCCTATCTCTAGGGATATTGTTGCCACCATGGGACTCTAGTCCCAACTTTCTTCTCTCTCTAAGGAGATCTAGGGATTCCCTATCTAAAGCCAATTGCTTTTTTCTGATTTCCAGCTGAGTTTCCTCATACTGGACCAGTCTGGCTCTTCTCTCATGAGAGGATTCCCTCCTGTGAGAGGAGATAGAGCTCCCTATGGAGGTGCCAGAGTGGTTAGACTCCTGAGAAGGAGATCTAGACTTCCTGGGCACACTCTTAATCCTTCCTGAGGGGACAAAGAGGGCATCATTCTGATCATCCTCATCATCTTCCACAGGAGGGATTGGGTTATCCAGGTCAGGGTCATTGTCACCCTCCTGGCCAGTCTCAGAGGGGGGGCTGGGGGTATTGGTACCCCTGGCCTCCTCCTCTTCCTCTGCCCCACCCTCAGCTCCTACCCCTTCAGTCCCCAAGGCTTACTAAGGTCATAAGCCACCAACAACTCCTTGAGGTGTTGGGTGGTGGGGCTTTGGCCTGTCCTTAGTTTTCTCAAGTTACATAAAGCTCTCAATTCCAAGAATGGGAGTGTATCATACTTGGAGGGTGGAAGCTCAATGGCTTCCTGCAAGGATTCTTTAGATCCTACCCTTAAAGACATTACTAGTGTGGTGTGGTGTATGCACTACCTACTCTAGTGTGGCCTACTAAACTCTCTTGAGTTGTAGAAAGGGTTGTGCTATCCCTTAACACACAACTCTAAGTTCAGTAGAACTTACTGTATTCTAAGCTTAAATTATATGTACCTTAGGTACCTTTAGTGGTTTTCAGTTGATCAATTCAATTGAGATTATCTGGTAAAACAATAGCAAGCTGGAATCCCACACGCTGCACACCAATGTGAGAAGTTGGCCTGGCATATGCTGTCCACTAATTATAGTGGGCACCTTGCACCAGTCCAAACAACCCCTTATTGGAGATAGGTTAAAGACAACCTTATTGAAAGCTATCCTAGTGGTAGCTATGGAGAGCAGCCTTCAGGCTAAGTCTTGAAGGAATGTAAAGCAGCTTGTTTTACCAGTCTATAATCTCTTGAGTGACCAAATGAAAGAGCACCACACCAGGTATATATTCAAAATATATGTATTTATTTCTAAACACACCCCTCTAGTCTCTTTATGAGGCTAGAGTTCAAGTACATAAGTTATAAGTTATCAAATCACAGTAATAGCACAAATACACGTTTGGGCCCTAGGGGCGTACCAAACCATATACCAATAAAGTGGTATGCGAACCACGACTGAACTAGATACTAGGCCTAGAGCCTCTAGAAGTGCTTGGACCACAAGGAACCACCCAAGGTAGTGACACAGGGGACCCACGGGAGACGCGTGCAGTGTAAATACACAACCGCGATACGCCGTTGACTTCTATGGAGAAAGTCGGGATCGGGAAATTATAGAAAAGGGACACTTAAAAGAGGACTAGGACAAAACCCTTTGAGATCTAGGACTTTGAAGAGTATCTACCCACGGGAGCACCGGAGTACTCGTGTTACCTCACCCAGGGAAGCCGGGTGCATAGGTGCCTTTCGGGGTCGGGTTTCGTCGTCGATTCGAATGGCGATCTGCTGCAAAGTGCTGCTGGCGGCCAAGAGAAAAGTGTCCGGGTGGATCCAAGAGTGGATCGGAGTTCTGAAGAACCTGAAAGCAGAGGGGCCAGAGTCTGGGTCACTAGCCAGTGACCAGGAAGGCGATGGACAGATGCCCACCGATGTCGAGTGCTTCAGGTGCGTTGACAGTCGTCTTGACTCTTCAGCCACGAGGTCCAGGAGGCGTTGTCGGCGACCAGGAGCAGGATTCCGGCTGGTACACGATGTCTGTCGAGTGCTGAGGTGTCGGCGACCGGATTGGACCCAACAAGCCTTGGCAACGGCAAGTCTCGGTGAAGATGTAGATCGTCAATGGTGCAGACCAGCAAGGTCTGTGGAACTCACCCAGCAAGGGTAAGTGAGGGCAGGCCTGGAGCAACCAGGATGCCAAGTAAGAAAAGGATTGGCCTTTGTTAAGGGCTACTAGCCAACGGGCTAGCAACCGCGAAGGAGCCTCGTGACGCCGCACGTGGAGCTGGCTTACAGGATACTCGTGGAGTGGGGGCCAGTGATCTTCAGTGCAGGTGGTGCTGGTGGCTAGGGCTACTCGGAGCCCATAGCACGACTTCTTGGGAGACCCAGAAGATGGTGCACTTGCAAATGTGCTCGGTGTCCAGGGGTCACGGTCTCAAGTCACCCACGATAGCCACGGGCCTCAGCTTTGCTGGGGACTCAGGGTAGCCTCGGGAAGTCTGAGAATCCACCTCTGGTGATGCGATGACTTCGGCGTCCGACGGGAGCTTCAGAAATGCGAACCGGACAGATGCTTCTTTGGTGCCTGCCAAGCAGGGGAGTCACTCCTTGACCCCAAGGGAGATTCTTCTGTCCTCTAATCGTGAGTAGAGCGTCGAAGGTCCAGGATTCAGTTTCAGAGTTTCGTCCAGGGATAATCTAAAGTCCTAAGGACTGGGTTCCTACCTTTATACTAAAGATAGGGGTTGGACTACTCTGTGGCCCCACCTATGGGTGGGTCAGGGCAGAGGGGTGGCTACACCCCTTTCCCTTTGTCCAGTTCGCGCCAAAGCAGGGGCTGCAAGCCCCTTATCCGGTTTGAACTGGGGTATGCACAGGGACACCAAATGTGCCCCCAGTGCAGGACTTCAAAGCACACAGATGGTGCTCCCGCCCAGCCCCAATACACATTATCCTGTCTGGGGAGGTGGTCACACCTCCCTGGGACAGGAACCTATTGTCCAGGCCTCCCCTGCCGGAGTTTCATCCAGCAGCAGGAGGCCAGACTCGTGTCTGTGGCAGCAGCATCCATTTTGTGATGCCAGGGCTCTGGAGAGAAGTTACCGGGTTAGTCAGAGTTAACATGTCTTTCCCTCTAGAAGGGTGGAATGCTACCCCCGCTGCCAGAATTGGCGGGGGGGTAGTATTCCAAGATGTTTGACACCAAACACGACATGATTAGGTGCAGCCATTCCAAAGTTAGCATTTTACCGCGAGGATATAATGCGCTTAAGAGTATATGGTCAGGCTGCACTACAAACAGCATCAGAGATGGTCTCCAAATGCTGCAGAGGGGCCCTGCTCATGCAGGGGCACCCTCTCACATAGGAACCATGCACTCTGCCTTTAGGATTGATAAGGCCTGCCTTAGGAGTGACTTATAGGTTTATATGTGTGTATGTATTTAGTGATATAGGTAACCTATATCACAGTAAGGGGTGCATGCACCCCCTTACCCAGGCTGCAGTAGCAGACCTGTGGTGTCAGTTTGGATGGCCTTCCAGGGGTGGCATAATACATGCTGCAGCCCCTGGTAGGCCTCTGAGGTACCTATGCCCTTGGTACATAGTATACCATATACTAGGGACTTATAAGGGCACTCTAGATCCCAATCAGTGATGTGCCTAAGGCACATGGAAACCTTTTTACAGAGAAAGCAGATAGACTGGGGCCCTGAATAGCAGGATCCCAGTCCAACTAAGTCATAAACCAGCAAAACACCATAAAAAAAGTGGGGGGCAACCATATAGTCAGATTCCACCTTCCTACACTCCCGTGCTGGCTTCACAGGGCATGGGATGGGAGTGGAGGTCAAGGATGGATTATCCATGGGGCCCTCATCCTGTGTAATGTTTGCAGGCAACACCTTCTCAGTGTGTGTGGAAACTGTCTTTTTGCCTCTGCGAGACGTCTTTGGGACAGGGGAGTCTTTGGCAGGGGAGGAAGGTGAGGCCTGTGACCCTGATGCTTTTTTCTTTGCTTTGTGGCCCTTGCTGTCGCCTGATGGGCTTTTCTCTCTGCGCTCTGGGGTGGCCTTACTCTTATGTGGGGATGGTGTCTGTGCCCTAGTACGCTTGGGTTGCTGCTGCTCCTGTGTGCTGCGGGTTCTGTATCAGGACTTTGGGGTCCGTTGGGCATTGTCACTGTCGTCAGAGGTGCACAGTGACACGGGCCGGACCGAGTGCTGGGAGCCGCTCCCTGGCTATGTGCCTGTTGCAGGGCTGCTGTCACAGTTGATGACAAGGACTGCACAGTCCGGTGTAGCCCACCTACGTCGGAATGTAAGCCCTCCATGAAAGCTATAACCTGCCCCACCTTTTTCTCGTGCTCTTTGAAGGCATTGAGAAGTGCTGTCTGCCCCACACACAGCTGGCGCAATAGCTCGACTGCTTCTGCACTGAGGGCAGCAGGGCTGACATGGGCTGGGGCAGCTGTGCCTGGGGTGAAGGTGACTCTTCCCTTCCTGCTCGTGTGGACATGGGCAGCACCAGTGGAGGTTGAAGGGAGGCTGGGCACTGGACGGTGTGTGGCGGAAGAGGAGGCAGAGTCCCCGTTCCCTGTACCCCCCAACATGGATGTGTCACCGCTGGCGTCAGATGAGGTAGAGCTTTGTGTCTCCAGCTGTGAATCCTCTAGCAGACTCCTGTCCCCCTCCTCGGCTCTGGTCACATCTGTGTCAGTCAGCTCCGGTGCGGCTGTTGCAGTGGAAGCCTCACCACTGGTGTCCGTCCCCTCTCCCTCTGCACATACGGGAGATGCTGCATAGGAGAGAGAAGTACTGTGAGATGAGTGGCATCAACAGAACTAACAGGTGCCAATACATCTGCATCCTAGGAAGAGGTGTGCAGCACATTGCATGCCACCCTGTGCACACATATATCTTGACACCCAAAATTTCTACACAACGGTGCATGTCCGCCACACGTCCTGCCATAAGTGCCCCAGGTGATTCACACAGCACACCATCCTGCAGTTGGCTCACATCAGACACAGCCCCAAAATGGCCTGTGCACACACACTGTCCCGATGTTGGCAAGGATGAACACCACGACATGGTGCACATCACCTACATGTGTGGAGCAGTAGGGGACCACACAGACTACAACATACCAGCCCACAATGACCCTGCACACATGCCATCCACCATATCGAGTCCATGGGCACATCTACTGTTGCACATTGGCCTCAGATGTCTGACTGGCAGACATCTGAGGTCTGGAATTGCACGCATTCATTGAAACGCATTCACAGTTGGCACACTGGCATTCCCATCCATCAGAATTCACACACTACCCCACAGCAGAAGGTACCTGAAGGCCACAACTCCAAATGTAAGAGAGATGCACAGTGCTAAAACTCACTTCATGAAGCGCCGTTTGGGCAAAAGCATGGCACATACACCCAGCACAGAGGCCACTCACAAAACATTGCACCACACAACCAACGTCACACAGCTGACAATTTGCACACTCTGTAGACACATGCACCCACTCCCAGCCAAAGGCAGCCTGCAACACATACTCACCCCTGGCTCGCTGCTGATGCTCCCTCAGTCGTCTGTCCAGCTCAGGTTGTGTGACAGCCAGGATGTGGGCCATTAGTGGTGTCATGCTGCACCTAGCCAACCTGCCAGTCCGAGGGAGCAGCCCCAGCATCATCTCGGCCACGTTCTTGCTCAGCCGGCAGATGTCATCCCACTTTTTATGACAGTGGGTGCGCCTTTGGTTTGACACACCCAGATCCCGGACTCTGGAGGCAATGGCCCTCCACACGGCTTTACTCTGGTGGACCTTCAGCTGCAGACATGGGAGACAAGAGGGGTGATGTTCCAGTGACACAGTGCACAATAACAACACAACGAAAATGCAGTAGCACGACACTGACTCATCCAAAACTCCAGCTACAACTGTCACATAGCCAACAATTGCTCTGAACATGGTGCAATGTCATTGGTCAATCAGACGTACAGGCATGCATGTTCGATGGTGGACACAGTACCTCCACATCCCATTCACATGCAGGATACCAACACAGCAAGCAACGTGTAGTCTGCCTGCAGCTACTGTCTGCAGTTACCTACAACTACACATAGAGAAGACAGCAAAACATGTGTCATGTTGTTGGACTCACTGTGTCCAACACTGCGCAGACCTAAGTGTCCTAGCCCTGTGAAAGCCTCACTGTGTCTTGGAACTCACATAGAGTGACAACAACTGTCATACACACACCCTTCTCCCGCGCCTGCTCCTGTGCAATCTACATGGCAGAGATGGGACTTAGATGAAGAGGCGTGAGCCAAACACACATGGTACACACTGTACATGCAGTGATGTGGACATGTGGCATTCGGTGGGGACTGTGCAGGGCAGGTTGACTGACACTGAGTGGGTTAATTGGGAGCAACACAGCCATTCACACAAATGCTAACTGGCCAGACTCCTGCATCACCAAAATGCAGCTGCACTGTATGGCTGACACTACAGGACATGTCCCTCTACTCAGGATAGGCATGCAGGGTAACGTGTGAAAGAGCCCACCAAGCCCTTCCCGCTGTAGTAAACATGATAGGCAGTGCATGTCAGAGCCCCACAACCACTGACACATACCGAAGCACCTCCACCCCACGTGTGCACACCCTGCACTCTCACTCACAGTCTGGGAGACTTACCGCGACATTAGGGCCGCCATAAAGCCTTGGGTACTGTGCAAGCACCCCGTCTACCAGGACCCCAAGCTCCTCACTGGTGAAGGGACTGGCACGGATCTTCTGAGTCCTCGACATCACAATGGACATGTGGCAGCAGCAGCACGTTGAGGGTGGCAGTCAGCAGTCCATTGAGGCAGCAGCAGCAGGTGCAGGGTGGCAGCCAGCAGTCCCTTGAGGCAGCAGGTGGAGGGTGGCAGCCAGCAGTCCCTTGAGGCAGCAGCAGCAGGTGCAGGGTGGCAGCCAGCAGTCCCTTGAGGCAGCAGGTGGAGGGTGGCAGCCAGCAGTCCCTTGAGGCAGCAGCAGCAGGTGCAGGGTGGCAGCCAGCAGTCCCTTGAGGCAGCAGCAGCAGGTGCAGGGTGGCAGCCAGCAGTCCCTTGAGGCAGCAGGTGGAGGGTTGTCAGTCAGCAGTCCCTGGTAGCTGTGGGAATGTGGTGCGCCCTCCCACACATATATAGGCCCCTGGGGCTGTGTCAGTGGTCCCAGGGTGCTGCAATTGGTGTACCAGGTCTGCCTCATTCAAATACATCCAATGTCTGCCTCCGCGGTGGCAGTGCACGCCTACCGCGATTTTCAAACTCGCATCAGGCTACCGCGAGGCTGCCTCCCATTGGCTGCAGGGGCATGGTCCATGCCGGTGACACACCGTAGGATGCATGTGCGCGCTACCGCGGTGGTGCATCTTTTGAATGCCTCCAGTGACCGCCTCCGCGGGGGTGGTGCACGCCTACCGCGATTTTCAAACTCGCATCAGGCTACCGCGAGGCTGCTTCCCATTGGCTGCAGGGGCATGGTCCATGCCGGTGACACACCTCAGTGGCCTAGCGGTAGTCACCGCCATATGTCTGCCAGACAGTGCCTGGAGTGACCGTGATTTGGGGAGCGGTGCATGGTGACCGCTATTGTCACATACATATCTGGCGGTGTCTCCCGCGATCGTGCATGGGTTATGTGCGGTGACACACCTCAGTGGCCAGGCGGTAGGCACCGCCATATGTCTGCCAGACAGTGCCTGGAGTGACCGTGATTTGGGGAGCGGTGCATGGTGACCGCTATTGTCACATACATATCTGGCGGTGTCTCCCGCGATCGTGCATGGGTTATGTGCGGTGACACACCTCAGTGGCCAGGCGTTAGGCACCGCCATATGTCTGCCAGACAGTGCCTGGAGTGACCGTGATTTGGGGAGCAGTGCATGGTGACCGCTATTGTCACATACATATCTGGCGGTGTCTCCCGCGATCGTGCATGGGTTATGTGTGGTGACACACCTCAGTGGCCAGGCGGTAGGCACCACCATATGTCTGCCAGACAGTGCCTGGAGTGACCGTGATTTGGGGAGCGGTGCATGGTGACCGCTATTGTCACATACATATCTGGCGGTGTCTCCCGCGATCGTGCATGGGTTATGTGCGGTGACACACCTCAGTGGCCAGGCGGTAGGCACCGCCATATGTCTGCCAGACAGTGCCTGGAGTGACCGTGATTTGGGGAGCGGTGCATGGTGACCGCTATTGTCACATACATATCTGGCGGTGTCTCCCGCGATCGTGCATGGGTTATGTGCGGTGACACACCTCAGTGGCCAGGTGGTAGGCACCGCCATATGTCTGCCAGACAGTGCCTGGAGTGACCTTGATTTGGGGAGCGGTGCATGGTGACCGCTATTGTCACATACATATCTGGCGGTGTCTCCCGCGATCGTGCATGGGTTATGTGCGGTGACACACCTCAGTGGCCAGGCGGTAGGCACTGCCATTTGTCTGCCAGACAGTGCCTGGAGTGACCGTGATTTGGGGAGCGGTGCATGGTGACCGCTATTGTCACATACATATCTGGCGGTGTCTCCCGCGATCGTGCATGGGTTATGGGCGGTGACACACCTCAGTGGCCAGGCGGTAGGCACCGCCATATGTCTGCCAGACAGTGCCTGGAGTGAGCGTTAATGGAGTTGTGGAGTAGCTGTGCTGCACCTAACGTGTGCTCCAGCTCTCTGCATAGGCCAACATGTACAGTGCCCAGTGTCTCAACAATTGAAGGGTCCTCATGAGGGCAAATGCACAAAAGGGACATGTCACTCCACGTCACCAACACATACCAAATATGGGTCGCCAATACATTGCTTGGGCACATACACTCGCACATGTCACATGTGCTGTGTAAGAAATGTAGACTGTCCAGTTAATGTGTTGCATAGCATATGGAGATAATGGTCAATGTCTGTGTGTGCAATGTAACGCACAATGTCGTCTCATTGACTGGACTAGGGGCATCAGCAACTGGCACATTGTCCAATGCACATGCACACACGCGTCCCCCACGCTCAGCCGGTGGTCAGTGTGTAGTTGATGTGTGCCATGTGCAACCTGTGTTGGGAGGTGTATCAGGGCCAGCAACATGGTGTGTTCGGGTAGTATTGCAATTATTAACATATGCTGGGGGTCATACTCACAGGTATGCAAACATATCTGTTAGTATATCACACTGTGCATGCGAATGAGCCGGAGGGGTGCACAGATAATTGCTGCTGGTAAGGGGACAGGTGTACGAGTAGTGTGCCTGATGTGAACCTACTTGTGAAGTGCCCTGTCGGTTAATGGTGCATGTTGTAAGACTTGGGAATGTGTCTGTAGAAGAAATTGATGTGATGCACATATCATGGTCTTCTGCATTGACATCTGTGCACTGTGATCTGTCCTAGGAGGAGGAGGCACAATATCCATCGTCCGTTCACAGTCCTGGCAGACATGGAGAATGAGGAAATAATCTGCAAATTCAGGCTGGACCGACAAACCCTGCAGAACCTATGTGCCATGTTGGAGCCCCACCTGCAGCCACGTCGGACATATCCAACAGCTTTCACCACAACATCTAAGGTGATGGCATGCCAGCATTTCTTTGCAACGGGCTCATTCCAGCACACGGTCGCAAGTGCAGGCGGGATGTCACAGCCGATGTTCAGCATGGTGCTGAGGGATGTCCTGTCGGCCATGATGCTGTACAAAGACAGATATATCCATTTTCCCAGGGGGCCTGAGTTGGTGGCTGTGAAGGGCGATTTCTATGCCCTTGGACATATCCCCCATGTCATTGGTGCAATTGATTGCACACAAGTTGGGCTTGTGCCACCACAGGCACGTGAACAGGTTTACCGCAATAGGAAGCATTCACACTCGGTAAATGTTCAAGTGGTGTGCCTGGCGGACATGATCATCTCACACGTGTGTGCCAAGTTTCTCGGCTCAGCCCATGATGCCCACATCTTGCGCAGCAGCATCGTTCCTCAGTTGATGGCCAATCTGCTTCCTGAGCGTGCATGGCTTGTGGGTGAGTATGTATAGTGGATTAGAGTGGTGTGTGTGTGTGACATGCTGTTGTGTTGCATTTTGGGACTGCAAGGTTAATCTGTGTCTCTCACACCCAGGTGACTCGGCATATCCAAACCGCCCGTGGTTGCTGAGCCCATTGCGGAACCCCATCACGCCAGCTGATGTGCGATACAATGATGCCCATGGGAGGACACAGCGTGTGATAGAACGGACATTTGGTCTCCTAAAATCAAGATTTCGGTGCCTGGACCGTACTGGGGGGGCCCTTATGTACTCGGTGTGTCAGATAGTGGTGGCATGCTGCATGCTCCACAACCTGGCCATTCGCAAGGCAATACCCCTGATCCTGGATGACGATGATGAGCAGCCAAGGCCGCCGCCTGCAAATCAAGCCGGATCCAGTGACGAGGGCAGTGGAGAGGAGGAAGGGGTCGACATGCGTCGACAGCTCATCACCCGCTACTTCACTTGAAGGTGAGTGACGATGTAGAAGGGACTAAATGGTCTGATGGTGTTGCTGTTGCTGTGTGGGTGTATGTGAGCTTGCTGACTGCAGCTTGGTGTTGACTCATTGCTGCCTGCCAATGTATGTGTGATTGGTTAGTGTGATGCAGATTGTCTCTATGGTGACTGTTGCTCTGTGTAAAGTTTGTAGATCTGAGTACCTTGTTGACAAGTGTTGTGTGATGTGTGCAATGCCACACCCATACAAGTGACTCTTGTTCTGCGGTTTTCCCTAGGTCCCTTCAGCATCTCACTTGTTACCTACATTCCATTCCCCTGGACCATGTCCTACACGGTGAAGGTTGCACATCCTGTATTAAAGACGAAGCAGACACAACAACATGTGTGTAAGGTGTATTTATTTACAACTGTGACATGCAAGGGTGGAGAAAATGTGAAGGGGGGAATTGAAGAAGTGAGTTGACAGTCATGGTCAATGAGATACTTGAGTAGTCCCCACAATGATGTGGAGACCCAGTCCAACAGATGGATGCCATTCACATGGAAGTGTGGTGAAGGATAGTCCAAAAGGTCAATGCAGTGGTGCAGTGGTCTGCCATCATGGCTGGTTCGGGGACTGGCGTTTGGCAGGTGCTTGGGCACGTGAGTCCCCCTGGCCTTTTCTTGGATGGCCCCTCTTGCGCTTCACTGGAGGGGCCACTGCTGCAGGGGCAGTGGTGTCTGAGGACTCACCCCCTCTGTGGACGCAGGGGAGGATGATGAAGTGTCATCCTGCTGCCCAACGGGGGAGGCAGAGGGGTAGAATGTTGCGCTTGCCTGTCCCTCAGAACCGCCACTAGCTGCCCCAAGAGGTCCACAATCTGTCCCATGCGTGTGTCCATGGACCTCAGCAGCAGGAGGTGCTCCCGAGATTCTTCCTCTAACCGGCCCATTCGTCCCTGGGCCTGTTGGTATGCCCCAAGGACTCTGTCGATGTGGCCCAGGGCTTCCGTCCCAGGATCAGTCCCCCTCTGCATGAGCCTGTCCCGACCAGCTGCACTGCTGCCACGGTCCTGTCCGGTCCTCACATTGGCCCGCTGCATCCTCTCCCTGGCCTCCGCAGTCGATGTGGTGGGCTGCTCAACCCCTGGGGCAGGGAGGGTGTTGCGGAGAGCTGTGGTGGTGGTAGTAGTGGTTGACACACAGGCCGTGACAGCAGCTGTCAGAGGATGGTCAGGGGCTGCAGCTGACGTAGTTGGGGGGGCAATGGGTGCCTGGGACTGGTTGCGGCCTGTCACACCAGATGGGCCAGCGTGGAGCTCCTCATCCAATGACTCCAGGGAGTCCTCATCCAGTTGTCTCTGTTCCGGGGGTGGACTGGCTCTGCAGGGTGGTGTCATCCTCTGCAGTGAGTTCTTGGTCACCTGTGGGTCAGATGAGAAATGGTCATTGTGTTGCACCCATCAAAGTTTGTGTTAGCAGTGTTACATCAACTGTTTGTACATCCAGCAGTTGTTCACTGTACAAATTAGCATTGACCGACATCCAGTGATGCATTGCAAGCTGTTGTGGTACATACATTACTTGTCCATATTGGGAGTTGTCAAGACATGACATGCACAATATAATTTTTTGACATTGACAGTCTCATGTTGGCATCCTGTTATTGATCTATCATATGTCATCCATTTACGCGTATGTGTCACTTGTAGAGCCCTTGTAGCGGTTCTCTCTGCACAGTGAGTGAGCATTGTAGTTTCATGCATACCTTTTCAATGTGGTGTAGATATCTGTATTTGCAATTCCAGACATGCTTAAGTTTGCTTTAATTAGATCCTAGGTGGTCTGGACCACTGCTACTGTCAGATGGCATGTAGTGGTGTGCATGGTTGTGCTCGGAGTTCCATCGACATGTGTTTCAGTCATTCACACTTTGGTTGCTGTCACAGTTTCATTTTCTTAGGTGTGTGCACACTATAGTTGCCAATGCTATCTGGGTGTGCAGTTGTGCATTGAGAGGCCTGGTGTCCTATGCCAACATGTTTTTTTAAATGCATATCTGGCTGCATGTTGTGGCTGTTGATATGTTGTGTTTGCTGTGTTTTCCTTGTATTTGTGAGACTTCTCCGTGTGTGCAGGATGAGGGCTTCCATCTTGGTCCAGTGTGGGACAAGTCAGCATGATATGTCCACATGCCAGTTCTTTTGAAGTGTACATTGCAATGACTGACACATGCATGTTGGTGCCAGGAAGTAATGGGTCTTGTGTGCTGGCGGTCAGGTGGGCCTGTGTGAGTTGTTGTGCAAGCTTCCCAGCCCCACACACCCCGACCTGTGAGATGCGGTTACCTACCTGTGAGTTGGGTGGGTAGCATACATTGCCTGCCACATGCTTCTTATTGGGGGTGTAGTGTCCCATCCTCCATAGTGGTGGAACAGCATGCATGTTGCATTTTGTGGGACGGATAGCCGAACACACTGCACCGTCTCACTGTGAAGATGGCTAACTACCGTTTGGGGTGAAGGTGAGCAATGACATGGCTATGTGACTTGGTATAAATCTTTGGATGGAATGTGCGTGCGGTGAGCATGATGTGTGTGTGGCTTTTTGTACCCATTGATTTCAGATTACATTTGGTCATGGGGTATAGCCCCCCATCACTGTTGTCCCAGCTATCTGGCTGTGGGGTTCACTCACCCGACATTTGAAGGCACAATAGGGCAAGGGGTATGGTCTCGTAGCACAGTGGTGACATACAGCAGGGTGAAGATCTCACCCAGCATACATTTCCACACTGTCATGGTTTCATGGTATTTGTGGACCTGAGAACATGAGCCCAGTACTGGTGTAGCAGTTGTTCCAGGGCATCCATACACTGACATGTTGTGGTCAACAGTGGTGTGTGTGTGAGATGTACTCAGCCCTATGTGCAGACAATGTATGGTTTTGGGGCCAGACTATACCAGCACTGTTCAGACAGACAGTGTGAGATGTGAACATTGTCAATGCATACACACATTGGTGGTCCAAACAAGACACCTTTGACAATTTAATTCAGACAAGGTGCTGTTCTGCAATTCAGTGCAGCACTGTGGTAGCTGGGTGTGTTGCAGGACATTTGGGATCTGCTTAGTCTAGCATTGTGAGTCCCAGCTGCAGTGTAGTTTTTGGGTGCACTGCACTTCCACTGTTTACATTGCAACACTGTGGTATGACATGGGTGATTTGCACTTTGCCATACAAACGGGCAGACACTGCTGCAGGGCAGCATGATCGTTGTTAGTGTTGCAGTGTGTGATGCCTGGCACGGTGTACACAATGTGGGTCACTTTTGAACAGAGACTTGTGCATGGTGACTACAACACAACTGTTTTGCATTATTTGTGTTGGTGACTGTGGACTAAGTGGCATGGTGTCATGTGCGGCTGCACAGACGTCACATGCCTATGAGTGGGACTAGTGCTCCATCCTGCTCAGCTGTGGGCCAAGGGGGCCTGGTGGGAGTTGTAGTGCAGGCCTCCCACACACCCACCCACCTCCCGGTAAAGATGGCTACCTACCTGTTAGGTGAGGGTGTAGCACACAATGGCTGAGGCATGCTTCTGGGTGGGGGCAGTGCTCTATCCTGCTCAGCTGTGGGCCAAGGGGGCCTGGTGGGAGTTGTAGTGCAGGCCTCCCAAACACCCACCCACCTCCCAGTAAAGATGGCTACCTACCTGTTAGGTGAGGGTGTAGCACACAATGGCTGAGGCATGCTTCTGGGTGGGGGCAGTGCTCCATCCTGCTCAGCTGTGGGACAAGGGGGCCTGGTGGGAGTTGTAGTGCAGGCCTCCCAAACACCCACCCACCTCCCGGTGAAGACTGCTACCTACCTGTTAGGTGAGGGTGTAGCACACAATGGCTGAGGCATGCTTCTGGGTGGGGGCAGTGCTCCATCCTGCTCAGCTGTGGGACAAGGGGGCCTGGTGGGAGTTGTAGTGCAGGCCTCCCAAACACCCACCCACCTCCCGGTAAAGATGGCTACCTACCTGTTAGGTGAGGGTGTAGCACACAATGGCTGAGGCATGCTTCTGGGTGGTGGCAGTGCTCCATCCTGCTCAGCTGTGGGACAAGGGGGCCTGGTGGGAGTTGTAGTGCAGGCCTCCCAAACGCCCACCCACCTCCCTGTGAAGATGGCTACCTACCTGTTAGGTGAGGGTGTAGCACACAATGGCTGAGGCTTGCTTCTGGGTGGGGGAGGGCTACATCCTGCTCAGCTGTGGGACAAGGGGGCCTGGTGGGAGTTGTAGTGCTGGCAGCATGTACACATGTACCCATGGTGATGTTGCTAACTACCTTTGGGGGCTTCAGGGGGAGTGTCTGTTGTATCTGTGAGAGATGTGTTGGGGGAGTGTTGTGTACATGAATGAATTTGTACCTAGGAGGTATTATTTTGTATTAGTGCAAGACAGTACATTTGTGTGATGTTAGGCATTTGTTTGTACTTACCAGCCTCCACTCCCCCGGGTATTCCTGAGAGACTCTCTGGATGTAGAATGCCAAGCACCTTCTCCTCCCATTCAGTGAATGTTTTGAGTGGAACGGGAGGGCCGCTGCCTGTCCTGCGAGCCAGCTCATGGTTCGTGGCTCTCTTCTTTTTGACCACTGCCTTCAGATCGTGCCACCTCTTCACGATTTCATCTCTATTGCGTGGCACGGTCCCTACTGCATTGACCTTCTCTACTATCCTTCTCCACATTTGCGTCCTTGTTGCTAGTGGTGTCTGTTGGACCTGGTTACCAAACAATTGTGGTTCTACCCTGATTATCTCATCGACCATGACCCTCAACTCACTCTCACTGAATTTGGGCATTCTCTGTGGTGACATGGTGTGTGATGTGTCAAGGTGTTTAGGGTGCAGGTTTGGGAGTGGTAGTGGTGGTTGTGATGTGTATGGTGTGTGCTGTGCAAAGGTGTTAGAGGTGCAGGTGTGGAAGTGGTGGTGGTGGTGGTGATGTGTGTGTGTTGTGCAGATTTGCCTCTCCTGTCATCTGTGGTGGATGTCCCCTCAGTTGTGGAGTTTTGCAAAGGATTGTGGTCTGTTGGGGGCTGGATTTATACTGGTGTCTGTGGGTGTGTTAGCATGGGGTATTGGTTGCAGGTGTGGTGTGTATGTGTACCTGGGATTTGTAGTTTTGGAGTTTCCCATGGAGGTGTGTCTTTGGGCTGTGTTAGCTATTTTTAGGTGCATGCCTTGTATGGTTGGTGCACTTTGTGGCCATGTTGTGTGTTTTCTAGCGACCGCAATTTTTTTAACGGAGCGTCCGCAGTGGTGGCTCGGCTATGGCGCTTCCGCCGTCTCACTGATTCTTCAATGTTGTCAACCGCGGCGGTCGGAAACAGCGCACTGCACCGCGGGGATGTCGGGAATATCATAATTTTGATGGCGGTGTCTCCGCTGTGGTTGCGGGCGTTTGGCCTGTTTCCGCTGCGAAACCGACCGCCGCGGTCGGGTTTGGGCCCTTTCCGCAGGCGTACGGCGGATTCTCGGGTCTCCTTTCCGCCGCGGTTGGAGTTTTACCACCGAGGATCCTAATCTAGCCGTCGGTTTTCCCGCGGTAGCGGCGGGCGGTGTTTTCCCGCTACCATGGCGGTCGGTTTTTTTTCCGTCCGCCATCGTAATGACCTCCTAAGTCAGGGAACTGAGTGGCACAGCGCTCTCCTAAGGCATGAGGAGGGATATGAGGGGTTGTTGTCATCTCAGGCATGAAGAGAGGTGTGAGTGCGAGATCATTTGGAATTGGCCGGGTTAAGCGGGGATGAGGAGACTTGGAAATCACTGCCATCTTGAAGGTGGGGAAGATATTATCCATCTTAATTAGATTGTCATTCGAGGCTTGAATTAAGATAATACTGTTGTTATAAAGGGAGATGGTGGCATTAGCATTGTAGAAGGACGAAGGTCATGCTGAAAGTTTGAGGCCATACGGAGTTTTCATGGTACCCGATATGTGAAGCAAGGAATGGAAGACATTCCTCCATCGTGCCTGTTTCCGGGAGTAGAAGATGAGGTCATTAGTTAGTATACCCTTGTTGGCACGGAAGTAAGGATCAGAGGTAAGTGTTTCGGGTTGGGTTTTGAGTAGACGATGTTTGAACTTTTTTGACGCATTTTTGGAGAGGTTTGGACGATAGTTGATTGTGAAGGCATGACGACCGGTGGGGACAAGCCTTGTATCCATTCTTGTGGGGGGTCAGGTTGAAGAGCTTTAGTAAGGAGCAAAGTTAAGAGCTCTTGAGCTGTTATTCAGAGATGAGCTGATGTTACCTGGACCTATATCAGGGTACCTATATAAAATATAACTCCATGGATTTTGGCGCATTCCCAAATTTACCATTACAGGTAGACCTGGGAATGCGTCAAAATGCTTTGCCTCCCCAGATGAGACGTAACAAGGAGAAATATCTTTATTTCTCCTCGTTTTTTCCTTTCTATGGGCCCAATTCTGATGCGGGTTGGAAAAGCTTCCCGACCGAGGGCCTGATTCTGATGCGGTTAGGAAGGCCTCCTAACGGCATTTGCTCCTTCCAAATCGGATCGGGAACGTGTCTTCCCGACCGAGGGCCCAATTCTGATGCGGTTAGGAACAAATGTTCCCATTGAAGTCAATGGGAGTTCAACCAAATCATATCTGGAAGCATCCGGATGCATCCTACTCCGCCGGTCGGACTTTCCCGATCCGAGTGGGTCGGACACCATTTCCCAACCGATTCGGTCGGGAAGCTTTTCCAACCCGCATCAGTATCGGCCCCTATGTGTGCTGCATTCTGCAGAGGAAAATGCCTCTAAGGATTGTTTTTGTTCAGGAAGGTGTCCCTTCCTGCACAAAACAATCCTGTCTGCAATGCAGGCATCCTTGCACCACAGCGCAAGGGTGCCTGCATTGGTGCTAGGAAGCACATTTTGCGCCAGCGCAAAGAAAGATCGAAATACGACACAATCCTGCCCTTTCCCTTTCACACAGCACAGCAAGGTGGCTTGCTGGGTTCACTGATAGAATATCGATGTAACAAACATCGATGTTCTAAATATCGAAAAAAAATATTGACTGCAAAAATATCGACTCCAATACCTTAACAGGTAAGTACAAAATATTGAATCAAAAATATCTAGGTAAAAAATATAGATGTAAAAAATATTGATTTAAAAATGTATATAAAATAAAATAATATATAGTAAATATATTAAATATTAATATTATTTTTAATAAAATTAATTACATTTAATATACATTTTAACTAAATATAACAAATGAACTTAATTTTGAAAAATATAAACACACAAACATACAAATTTATACATATACATATATTTACTTAAAAATAATTTATTAACTATTATCTTTATATAATTTTTAAACTTTCAAATGATATAAAAATAAAATATATATATATATATATATATATATATATATATATATATATATATATATCAAACATTTAAAATAAAAATAAGACATTCTATAATAAATTAAAACATTAAACTATAAAAAAAAAAAACTTACATTTCCCAATACAATAAGTGCAATCGTAGGGAAAGTGTTGGATAGCGGAATAATTAAATTTACTATTCCAACTCCAGTGAGTGCAACAGTAGGAGAAGTGTTAGATAGCGGAGGGTAAAAATTACTATTCCCACTCCAGTGACAGCGTCAGTAGGGAAAGTGTTGGATAGTGGAGAGGAAAAAATTACTATTCCTACTTCAAAGAGTGCAACAGTAGGGAAAGTGTTGGATAGCGGAGGGGTAAAATTACTATTCCCACTCCAGTGAGTGCAAAAGTAGGGTAAGTGTTGGATAGCAGAGGACTTAAATTTACTATTCCAACTCCTGTGAGTACAACAGTAGGAAAAATGTTGGATAGCGGAGGGGTAAAAATTACTATTCCCACTCCAATGAGTGCAACAGTAGGGACAGTGTTGGATAGTGGAGGGGCAAAAATTACTATACCCACTCCAAAGACTGAATCTGTAGGGAAAGTGTTGGATAGCGGAGGGGTAAAAATTACTATTCCCACTCCAGTGAGTGAAAAAGTAGGGTAAGTGTTGGATAGCAGAGGAATTAAATTTACCATTCCAACTCCTGTGAGTGCAACAGTAGGGAAAATGTTGGATAGCGGAGGGGTAAAAATTACAATTCCCACTCCAATGAGTGCAACAGTAGGGAAAGTGTTGGATAGCGGAGGGGCAAAAATTACTATTCCCACTCCAAAGATTGCAACAGTAGGGAAAGTGTTGGAAAGCGGATGGGTACAAATTACTATTCCCACTCCAGTGAGTGCAAATGTATGGCAAGTGTTGGATAGCGGAGGAATTAAATTTGCTATTCCAACTCCTGTGAGTGCAACAGTAAGGGGAAATGTTGGATAGCGGAGGGGTAAAAATTACTATTCCTACTCCAATGAGTGCAACATTAGGGAAAGTATTAGATAGCAGACAGGCAAAAATTACTATTCCCACTCCAAAGAGTGCAACACTAGGGAAAGTGTTAGATAGCGAAGGGGTAAAAATTACTATTCCCACTGAAGTGAGTGCAAAAGTAGAGTAAGTATTGGATAGCGGAGAAATTTAATTTACTATTCCAACTCCAGTGAGTGCCACAGTAGGGAAAATGTTGGATAGCGTAGGGGTAAAAACTACTATTCCCACTCCAGTGAGTGCAACAGTAGGGAAAGTGTTGGATAGTGGAGGGGCAAAAATTACTATTCCCACTCCAAAGAGTGCAACAGTAGGGTAAGTGTTGGATAGCGGATGGGTACAAATTACTATTACCACTCCAGTGAGTGCAAAAGTAGGAGAAGTGTTGGAAAGCGGAGGAATTAAATTTACTATTCCAACTCCTGTGAGTGCAACAGTAGGGAAAATGTTGGATAGCGGAGGGGTAAAAATTACTATTCCCACTCCAATGAGTGCAACAGTAGGGAAAGTGTTGGATAGCGGAGGGGCAAAAATGACTATTCTTACTCCAAAGAGTGCAACAGTAGGGAAAGTGTTAGATAGCGGAGGGGTAAAATTACTATTCCACTGCAGTGAGTGCAAAAGTAGAGTAAGTGTTGGATAGCGGAGTAATTAAATTTACTATTCCAACTCCACTGAGTGCAACAGTAGGGAAAATGTTGGATAGTGTAGGGGTAAAAATTACTATTCCCACTCCAGTTAGTGCAACAGTAGGGAAAGTGTTGGATAGCGGAGGGGCAACATTACTATTCCCACTCCTAAGAGTGCAACAGTAGGGTAAGTGTTGGATAGCAGAGGGGTAAAAATTACTATTCCCACTCCAGTGAGTGCAAAAGTAGGGTAAGTGTTGAATAGCGGAGTAATTAAATTTACTATTCCAACTCCTGTGAGTGCAACAGTAGGGAAAATGTTAGATAGCGGAGGGGTAAAAATTACTATTCCCACTCCAAAGAAAGCAACAGTAGGGAAAGTGTTAGATAGCGGACGGGTAAAAATTACTATTCCCACTACAGTGAGTGCAACAGTAGGGAAAGTGCTGGATAGCGGAGGGTAAAAATTACTATTTCCACTCCATTGAATGCAACAGTAGGGAAAGTGCTGGATAGCAGAGAGGTAAAAATTACTATTCCCACCCCAGTGATTGCAACATTAGGGAAAGTGTTGGATAGCAGAGAAACAAAAATTACTAATAACACTTAAACAATTGAAAACAAACAAAAAATATTACAACATTTTAAAAATCATAAAAATAAATAAATATTTTAAAAATATAAAATTAAATATATTAAACATAGAAAAAGAACACATATTATAATATTAATTACCTATAACAAAAACCTACAAATAATTTATAAAATAAATTAATAAATACATTTATAAAGAATAATTATTTAAAAGTAGCAAATAATAAGAAACAAAAAAATGTATTAAAGCATACATTTTTTCCTACCCTATAACGTCAAACCAATAAAAAAACACTTCAACATTTTTAATTAAATTTATTTCCATAATTAACATAATTTATAATCAATTAAAAAAATCTTATTAATAAAAAAATATTAAACATTCATTGAGCACACATGCTTTAACACTATAATATCCACAACACACACCTAAATTAAACTATAAAATAATAAAACACAATTAAATATTATTTTTAAAAGAAAAACTATTGCTATTAACAACTAATAATTAAATATTTAAAGATGTATTTAAAAACCACCTTTAAAAACAACACACACAAAATAAACAATGACACAAAATTAATATCAAATAATTAACATTAATCAACAACTATATAATAATTAATTAAACACAAAAGACTTACGACTCTTTACTCCTATGAACACCACAACACACACCTAAAATTAATTACACAATTACCATTATTAATTACTAATTAATTAATTAAAATTAATTAACTAATTATTAATTCATCAATTAAATAAATTACTTCCCACCCTTTACACCTATAAACACCACAACACACACCTAAAATCATTTACACAATTACCATAAGTAAGTACCAATTAACTAATTAAAATTAATTAACAACCAATTAATAATTAATTAATAATAAATTACTTTACCCATTTAACACAATAACATCTCAATTAAACAAATAATAATAAATAAAAATATTCAATAAATTTAATATAATTAAATTACTTCCCACCCTATTCCCCCATAAACCCACAACCCGCTAGGGAACTAAAAAAAAAATTTGAATGAAAAAATATTAATAACTACTAAAAATAATCAATTAATTTTATATAATTAAATTTCTTCCCACCCCATTCCCCTATAAACCCACAACCCGCTACGGAACTAAAAACGCAAAAATCAAACAAATGTAACATATATTATAAATACAAACAAATCTTCTACAAAAAAACATACATCACATACATATAAAATATATACTAAAATACATAACATTAATAAAAAATCGATATTTTTAACAACTATATTTTTGCAAACGATATTTTACACTTTGATATTTTTAACATCGATATTACTTACCTAAATTCGATATTCTTGACCACGAGAATTAGTCTGTAGATATTTCTGACCCATGATATTTTTAACTCAATATTTGTGTAAATCGATATTTTTGATTCGATATTCTGTCCCTGCACTGGCTTGCTGTGCTGCATAAAATAATGAAAAATCTGCTCCATGTTTCGTAACTACAGAAATAATTCAACTGTATTGGTTTTCTTAAGCCAAGCATGAATGTGAGGGTAGTAAAATATAACTGAATTGCCCAGTCCACACGCTTCTTCAATATTGCATTGCAGAAATTATTTTGTGAACAATAGATAGGGCTAGACAATCGCTAATTACCCTAATCATTCCACCCATCTTTCCTATGTACCAAAATTATCTTAAATGCTGGCCAAGTGTGAGCGATGAGAGGAATATGAGAGACAGTGCTAGTAAAAAAGAACATTAGGACCCCCAAACTTTAGTTCAGATTTGTGCAAATCTACAGGGATCTTGTTGAGCCTATAAGCCCTGCAAGGTTTTGGACTCTTGATGACATTTGGGGCTTCTTTAAGGGAAAACAACATTGGATCCATAAGGGCAATAGCTTCTAGAGGATTCTGTATCTTCTATATATTATATTGTTACATTATAATCAATGTGGTTGCAAAGGGAACAAAATGTTGTGGCCGATTCCTTGCAGAGTTGTGGACCTGAGGTTACAAGGCCATGGATTTAATTTCCTAGACAACAATATGACAAAACAATGCTTTGTTATTCTCGATTGCACTCAAGAACCCTTGTTGGGCAATTTTGCATGTATGGTCGAAACAAGGATGTAGATTTAAAGTATAACTGCTCTTTGTGTGACTGTTTTTGGAAAAAGCTGCACAATATGGATTAGGCACGGCATCAGACAGTAATAAAGAATCCTATTTTAACCATTTCAGCTTTACAGAAAAGATATCATTTGATGTGATTTTTGGATTTTGGTCTCCCAGTGCAAAAAGTAAACAAGCATTGCACAGCCAATAGGTCCCGCCTATGCAACAGCTATTGGCTTTGCCAATATGTTTTAGCCATGTTGTACACCAGTCTGGCTGCTGTTCAGCATGGCTAATAGTTAGTGGAGTATAGGAGAGTGGAGTGGAGTGCTGTAAAGTGGAATAGAGTGGAGTGTTATGGAGTGGCGTAGAGTGGAATAGAGTAGATTTGAGTGGCGTGGAGTGAAGTAAAGTGTCATGGAGTGGCATGGAGTAGTGTAGAATGTAGTGAAGTGTCATGAAAAAAGTAGAGTGTTGTAGAGGTGAAGGACAGAGATTGGAGGAGAGTTGACTGGAGTAGAGTGTCAAAGTGGAGTAGAGTGCCGTTGAGTGGAGTGACATAGAGTGTCATGTAGTGGTGTAGAGCAGAGTGGAGTGGTGTAGAGGGTGTTGCATAGAGTGGAGAAGAGTGTTGTAGAGTAGAGAGGTTTAGAGTGGAGTGGCATAGAGTGGAGAGTTGTAGGAGACTGGAATGGCATAGAGTAGAGTGTTGTAGAGTGGAGCGGCATACAGTGGAGTGGCATGGTGTCATAGAGTGGAGTGGCCTAGAGTTGAGTGGCATACATTGGAGGAGTGGAGTGGAGTAGAGTGGAATTGTGTGTTGTAGAATAGAGTGGAGTAAAGTGGCATGGAGTGGCATAGAGGGGGTTGCATTGAGCATCGTAGAGTGGAGTAGTGTTGAAGAGTGACAGAGTGGAGAAGAGTGTTGTAGATTGGAGTGGCATAGAGTGGAGTAGAGTGTCATAGAGTGCAGTAGAGTTTAATGGAGTAGAGCATCATAGAGTGGAGTATTGTAGAGTGTAGTGTCTTAGAATGGAGTCCAGTGGCCTAGAGTGAAGTGGTGCAGAGTAGATTTGCATAGAGTGCAGTGATTCTTAGTGCATTGGCATAGAGTGTAGTGGCGTAGAGTGTAGTGGCGTAGAGTGCAGTGGCATAGAGTAGAGTGGTGCAGAATAGATTGCAGTGGTATAAAGTGCACTGGCATAGAGTGCAGTGGTGTAGAGTAGAGTGGTGCAGAGTAGAGTTCAGTGGCGTAGAGTAGATTGTTTCAGAGTACAGTTAAGTGGCATAGAGTGAAGTGGTGCAGGGTAGAGTGGAGCGATGCAGGGTAGAGTGCAGAGGTGTACAGTAGGGTGCAGTGGCATAGAGTAGAGTGGTGTAGAGTAAAGTAGCATAGAGTTGAATGTAGAGTGCAGTGGCATGGGGTGCAATGGTGCAGAATAGATTAGAGTGGTGTGGAGTGATGTAGAGTGTAGAAGCACCAAGTGTAGTGGCACAGAGTGCATTGGTGTAGAGTGCAGTAGAGTGGTATAGAGTTCAGTGGTGCAGAGTAGAGTGCAGTGGCGCAGAGTGCGGTGGCATAGAGTGTATTGACAGAGTGCATTGGATTAGAGTAGAGGTGTGCAGAGTAGACTGGAGAGTGGTGCAGAGTAGAGTGGTGCAGAGAATAGTGGTGTAGAGTACAGCGGTGCACAGTAGATTAGAGTGGCATAGATGCAGTGATGTAGAGCACAACCGTGTACAGTGGCATAGCGTGCAGTGGCTTAGAATGCATGTGAAGTAGAGTATAGTGGCATAGAGTAAGCCTGGACGTAGTTCGCGAAGTAGCGCTACGCGAAGCTATGCAAAGTGCAGTTCGCACTACGCGAGCTACGCATTGCACTACGCGAACTGCGTAGTGCACTGTTCGCAATGATTGCACAGTGCCGGATGCTTGTCCGCACTGTGCAATCATTGAAAACGGCATCTTGCACAGTGCGAGCTGTCTTTTACTGCCGCTCGAGTAGATTTTTACTCGAGCGGCAGCTTTCTCAACGCGGACTGGTAGTTTCTCATCGCGAGCGGTCGCGAGCATACGTGACCACTCGCAATGAGAAACCTGACCTCCCCGCATTGAGAATCTCGCCGGGAGGTTTATTTTCCACGCTCGCGATCGGCAACTTGATGTTGCTGATCGCGAACGAGGAAAAAGTCTCGCCGGGATGTCATTTTGCTTGCTCGCGGTCGCCAACTTGACGTTGAGGACCGCGAGCAAGCAAAAAATGACCGCTGCACTACGCTACGCTGCGCTACGTGTGTTTGCACTGTGCTACGTGCAATTCGCGTTGTGCAAAGTAGCGCAAACTTCGCAAACTACGCGAGCGTAGCGTAGTGCTTTGCCCAGGGTTAGCATAGAGTTCAGTGTGTAGATTTGTTGGGGTAGAATGCAGTGGCATAGAATGCATTGGTTTTGAGTAAAGTGGTATAGAGTGCATTGGCGTAGAGTGGCGTAGAGAGCAGTGGAGTAGAGTACAGTCGTGCACAGTAGAATAGAGTGGCGTATAGCGCAGTGAAATGAAGCTCAATGGTGTAGTGTGGCATAGAGTGCAGTGGCATAGAGTGAAGTGGCGTGAAGTGGAGTGATGCAGGGTAGAGTGGAGTGGTGCAGGGTAGAGTGCAGTGGCATAGAGTAGTGTCGTAGAGTGAAATGGCATAGTGTAGAGTGGTGCAGAGTAGAATGTAGTGTCATAGAGTGGTGTGGCGCAGAGTGGAGTAGAGTGTTGTAGAGTACAGTGGCATACAGTAGATTGTTTCAGAATAGAGTCAAGAAGCATGGAGTGGAGTTGTGCAGGGTAGAATGGAGTGGTGCAGGGTAGAGTGAAGTGGCATAGAGTAGGGTGTAGAGTGCATAGCCATAAAATGTAGTGACACAGAGTGCAGTGTTGCAGAGTAGAGTGGAATAGGGTGGAGTGGTGCAGAGTAGAGTGGGTGGCCTAGACTGGAGTGGTGTAGAGTGCAGTGGCGAAGAGTGCAATGGTGCATAGTAGAGTGGGGTAGAGTGCACTGGCATAGAGTAGAATGGTGTACAATAGAGTAGAGAGGCATGGAATGCAGTGGCATAGAATATAGTGTTGTAGAGTGCAGTGGTGCACAGTAGATTAGAGTGGCCTATAGTGCAGTGGTATAGAGCTTAGTGGCGTAGAGTGCAATGGTATAGAATGCAGTAGAGTGGTGTAGAGTAGAGTGGTGCAGAGTAGAGTGCAGTGGCAAAGAGTGCCGTGGCGCAGAGTACAGTGGTGCAAAGTAGAGGAGGCATAGAGTTCAGTGTTGTAGAGTGAAGTGGTGTACAGCAGAGTGGCGTTAAGTGCATTGGTGTAGAGTGCAGTGGTGTTGAGTGGTTTAGGGTAAAGTAACATAGTATGCAATGGTGTAGAGCAGCATAGATTGCAGTGGCATAAAGTTGAGTCTTGCAGAGTAGAGTATAGTCGCAGACAGTGCAGTGGTGCAGAGTACATTGTTGTAGAGTGCAGTGGCGTCCAGTGTATTGGTTTTGAGTAAAGTGGTGTAGAGTGTATAGGCATTGAGTGCAGTGGCATAGAGGCCAGTGGCATAGAATAGAGTGGTGTGTAATGGAGAGGAGTAGGGTAGATTTCAGTGGCATAGAGTGGAGTGACATAGAGTGGACTAGCTCAGAGTGGAATAGAGTGGCGTAGAGTAGATTGTTTCAGGGTAGAGTGCAGTGGTATAGAGTGCAGTGTTGTAGATTGCAGTGTCATATAGTGCAGTGGTGCAGAGTAGATTAGAGTGGATTGGCGTTCAGTGGAGCGATGCAGAGTAGAGTGTCATACTGTGCATTGGCATAGACTGTAGTGGTGCAGAGAAGAGAGCTGTAGAGTTCAGTGGTGGAGAGTGCAGTGTTGCAAAGTAGAGTGGTGTAGACTGACATGGCTAAGAGTGGAGTGGTGCAGAGTAGAGGTGCAGGGAAGAGTGTAGTGGTGTACAGTGGAGTGAATCAGAGTGTAATAAGTAAAGCGTGGTGGCGTAGAGTGTATTGGTGTAGAGTGGTGTAGAGTAGAGTGGTACAGAGTAGAATGGTGCAGAGTAGAGTGCAGTGGTGTAAAGTGCAGTGGTGTATTTCTGTAAACAGGCCTTTAAATCTTGCTCTTATCTTATCACATTTGCTGTACATTCAAAGACAGAGGTCAAGTATCAGGCTCTGTCTTCCAGGGAGTTTGGTGTTTACTTTACTGTCTCTGATTTTAAAGTGAGAGGATTTATGTGACAATCATGCTGGCTACTGGGGGTGAGCTTGAGGAAGGCTGCATTATATTGTTATTTTTTCTAGCACACAACAACATTTAAATATCATTTAATGAACTGTGCAGATATTTCAGAATATATCAGCATTAGAAAACCACAAATGAAGCACATTTTTGGGTAATTCTGAAGTGTGGTGGAAACAAATATTTTAATATGATCAAAACAAATCAATACAATAGGTGATGACATTTCCATACATTATCGTTTGTGTGCAGTATACTTTTATCAGTAAAACTATATGTCTGTGCAAATGTAATGCTCATTTCAATTGAAGATCAGTTGTTTGTAATGACAGTATGCTACCACACCATGCATACTTCTCTTTACTCCGCTCCACTCTATTCTGCACTACTCCACATCACTGCAGTCTATTCTGCACTACTACACACTACGCCACTCCCCTCCATGCCACTCCACACTGTATCACTGAACTTTACTCTGCACCACTCCACTCTATGCGACTTCACGGTACACCTCTCTACTGTACACCACGCTACTCTATGCCAATCCACTCTTTCCCACAATGCTCTACTATACACCACTGCACTCTAAACCATTCCACTCTGCATCACTCTACTCTAGGCCACTCTACACTGTAACACTGCACTCTATAACACAGCACTCTATGCCAATGCACTCTACTCTGTACCACTCCACTCTATGCCAGTGCACTGTGTGTTAATCCACTCTACACTGGCGTAGAATAGAATGGAGTAGAGTTCAGAGGCAGAGAGAGCAGTATTGCAAGATAGACTGTCATAGAGTGCAGTGGGTCTAGTAAAGTGGTGTAGAGTGCATTGGCGCAGAGTAGAGTGGAGTGTCACTGAGTAGAGTGGAGTGACGCAGAGTGGAGTGGGGTTGAGTCGAGTGGCACTGAGTGCAGTGGCACTGAGTGCAGTAACAGAGTAGATTGTTTCAGAGTGGAGTGGAGTTGTGCATAGTAGAGTACCGTGGCGTAGATTAGAGTCACATAGAGTGGATTGGCATAGAGTGCACTGGCATAGAGTGGAGTGGTACACAGTAGAGTGCATTGATGTAGAGTGCAGTGGCATAGAGTCAAAACTATCTCCTTTCTGCTTATCACTGTTCATCTAGAACAAAAGAGCAGACAAAGGAAAAGTCAAGTTTTTTTTTTTTTAAACTGCAGTTTTTATTTATGTTAATTTTAATTTTAATTATGCTACATTCCCTGCTTTTCACATTAGCTTTTTGGCTCTGACAATAGGCATTGTGATGTCAGAATTTAACTATGATACGGTATTACAGTTTAGCTGTTATATAATTTCTTTATTGGAGATGACTAGTTGCATCACAAGTTGCCTGTAGTAAGGAAATTAGAGATAGGTTTTTGTACAAGGATTACAGAATCTCATGTATTAATTAAAGCTTACTACTAGCTGGCAATAGACAAAACAACTTGTCAAAACAACAATTTCAATTTTGTATAACATAATGTCAAAAATCCCCAAATTTCATTTCTTTTATCAAATTTCAAAGCCATAATCGCAAAGACTTTAAAGCTGTTAACCACCACAGCAAGCAGAAGAATTCAACAAGAAGTAACATCTTTGTGTTGAAACATACCAGCAACGTTTCTTGATAACATTTCTCAGCCTTGGGCATACACTGCCTTTTGTATGCAATATCAAAGTATATTTTTTCTTATTATGTTTTATCTACGGCTCGTTTTTAACTAATAAAGATACCTTGTGATTTATCACCATGTTGTCCTTCTCTTTACATTTATTTGTATTGAAGAATTGCCTATTGGGCCTCCATGTAATGATCTGTGACGCTCACTAACCTTTTTAGGTCGAGCCCTGAGCCAGCGCGCAAGCGCTGCTCTGGGGTTGATCTGTGGTAGTTTACTACGTGAGGAAAGCCCCGCCCACTCCCTCGCCCATCTTTTTCATTGGCTTGTCTCTTTGTCCTTCCTAAATGCTGCCTTCTGATTGGTTTATAGGCTTGTTAATCCCTCCTTATGACGGCCATGTCATCATATGTATCCTTTCATGGCTACTGGCCCCTTTACTTCGAGTGTTGCAGGGTATGTGTTATTTAGATTGTGAGCACTATTTTCTTTAATGAGGTTCTCTTACTGCCTGTGCCTTCTCCCCCCTCCCGCAGTCCGTGCCTTCTCCCCCCGCCCCCCACCCGCACTCCCGTTGTTCGTGCCTTCTCGCCCCCTGCCCCCGCACTCCCGTTTGCAATGCAATAGGTCTCGCGTAAATGCGAGTCCTATTGCATTGCTAATGCTTGTTGTCTTTCTCTCCGACTTTGGTGGGGGCAGCGCAGGCGTGTCCTGGGAAACTTTAGGATTGTCAGCGAGCACTGCGCCGCTATGATGTCTGAGATATGGGTCTGGTGGTCTTTTGTGTGCATTTCTGAGTGAAAGGGGTGAAGCGTTGCTGTGATACTTTACGCAGGCTTCTGCCCCAGTACAGGGCAGGCGGTAGGGGGTGTCGCTGCGCTGCCTTAGATTTACCAGCCCTGGGACTGAATCAGACTCTGCCTGTTTGTAGATTACATATCACTCGACCTCGTCTGTACTTTCCTGTGAAATATATTGCATCCCTGCTGAGAGTTTCAGGCACTGCCTCTTTAAAAGTACAGACGCCCTGCTGAGAAGTGCTGGCACTCTGTGGCTGCCCGGCCTGGTGCAGGAGCGTCCTTATTGGAAGCACTGCAGCTTGCTGTGTGGTGGTGTTGGTACGTGTTTCCTTAAAAGTACAGCGCCGCAGCTGAGAAGGGCTGCTGAAGTCTCATTGAAAAAAATGAATTGTCAGAGATGGAGGCCTGGTGTTTCTTGGCTGCAAAAGGCGCTGTGAGGGGTTTAACTTGTTCCCAGGAACTCTAGGCATGTGAGGTTCCTCTTTCCATCGACGTTCCACGGACCCCACACTTCCAAACCCACCGCCAGAATTCAGCTCTGAAAAAAGACTTTAATAACATCAGTTATGCATTATGGAAGTCCTTTCTAAGAATGAAAATTGGTCTTCAGGGGAATTACGTACGTTTCCAGGTTCTTCAGAGCCAGGTGACCTCTCAAACCTGGTGTTGCATCTTGTTTGAAAGGAGACTTTCCCCGGTACAGTAATTTCAGCTAAACCAGCGCTTTAAATGGGCCGGTACTGTCCGGTATGGAGTACCGGCACTATTTTATTTTGAGAGGGAGACTACCAGCACTTCTCAAGAGAAATGTGATACTTTTAATTGGAGAGCACCAGCACTTCTCAGAACCAAGCAGGGACTCTGGTACAGAGTACCTGCACTTCTATTTTCCCATTTCAAGCGCTGAGCTAAACTGATTGAAACTCTTACAATTGGCAGTCCCCAGCTCGGGATTTTCCTGTGAATGAGCCGCTTAAAATGTTTCAAATTTGTACTGTGTGTTTTTACTGCAGCTTGATAACGTATCTGCTTAAAAACAGAAAGGAGAAACATTCACATTTCAAAGCGACACAAACGCGTGGATAATGTCCTTGGGTGCTCAATTTGGGTGGAGGGAGAGATGTGGTGCAGAATTTGCATACAGTGACAGTGTTGCAGTATTCAAATGCGGTACTTTCCCACCCCAAATTGTGAAAACAAGTAGAGGGGCCCTTTGTGCTCTATCTGGAGAGCCCCCGCCTGTGAAACTTATCAGCGGAAACTGACAAGTAAGAAAACACTTTCCCGAGACAGCCATGTGCATCCTGAAATTGGGGGTATCGGTGTAGTGTGACTGGAAGCCCTCTGCCGCATTCTGTGACCCTGATCCCGTTCCATGCAAAAGGCGCTGCACCCTCCAGCCAGGGACTCCTCCTCAGAGGGGCGAGGTTACTGACAGCATAGGAAAAACGAATGTCTCCCTTTTACTTATGAGACCCCCCCCAAACCGCTTTCCCTAGTTTGTGAGACTCCCTCTTTCATCTTGTGGCATTCTATTAGACAACTCGTGGCCCCACGTTACTTTTTTGACCCGGGCCCTGCAAAAACCGCATGCCTGAAGACCACCTGAAACAATTTCTCTTCTGAAATCCTTTTCCCTCAGGTTTAGGGACGTCTGTTGCCCTTCAGTAAGTGTGGTCTGCTTTTCCAAAACCTAGGGGCATATTTACAACGAAAAGTCGCAACGCAGAGCTCTGCCAAATTTGACAGCTCTGCGTTCGACATTTTTAAAATGCAGGGATGTGCCATATTCACAAGAATACAGTGCACCCCTGTGTTTTCCCTAGGGCCGGCACAAAAATAAGTTGCCTAGCACCAGCGCAGACACCCTGCCGCCATGTTGCAAGGGCACATGCGCTGCACCATCCTGCACATAATCAATAATGGAGATTTGCACCTTCCAAGTGTGCTGCAGAATGTAGCATAGATGGAAAGAGCAAAAAACGAGCAGAAATTAATAATTTCTCCTCGTATCACCAACGCTTGTTATACCATGGCGTTAGATTCTGGAGCTGCCTCAGCCTTGTAAATCAGGGGCAGCGTCAAAAAGCAATGGGTGTTGCAATGGAATGCCCACAGCAACACCCATTGCACGCCACTCCACCATAGAGGACTGAGGCGGAAAGGGGCATATTTACAAGGTGGTATTAAGCCACTCAAAGTGGCTTAGCGCCACCTTGTAAATATGGAAAATGGTGCTGCGCCACCGGAGCATCAACAAAATTGATGCTCCAGTGGCAGTGAGGGCTTGTAAATATGCACCCAAGTGCGGGCCTTCTTACCATTAATACACTGAACCCCCCCTCCACACACACACACACCTTAGTGGAAGCCTCCATTCAATGCTTGCAGCCTCCCTACACCCCCTTCCCCCAACTTGTAAGAGCCCTAGCCCAGACATCCTTATTTTTTTTATTTAGTTATTTTTTTTATTTTTCTACCGAGCGCCAACCAGGCCCAAATAGGCATTGAGTTGCTGAACAGTAGATGCAAATAGTAGGATATATATATATATATATATATATATATATATATATATATATATATATATATATATTATCTACTGGCGGTCGCCAGTAGATAGTTATAGTTAGGACCTATTTTCATAGGAAATCTGCAACATTCTATTTTAAATAACTTTGGCGCCGGTTGACGAATCTTTACGAAATTTTCAAACTTTGTGGCCCGCTCCGGTCCGCTCCTACCCTGAAAGTCTCGGGGTGATTCGTCAAGTGGGGGCTGAGCAATAAGGGGGGTCCCAAAACATGTTTTCCCCATGCAATTTTCCATAGGAACCTTTCATCGCAGCTACAGCCCGAACTGCTGAACGGAATTACACCAAATTTGGCAAAGAGGTAGCCCTTGGTTCAGACTCGTGCCTTTTGCTTAAATGGTGTAAATCCGTTCAGTAGTTCCTGAGAAAATCACAATTAAACTCACATTTATATCTATGGCCACGCAGGATCCGCGCACCCTGTCGAGCACGAGCTACATGCTAATTGGCTGTCAACACTCCAAATCAGGAAGTGTTGGCAGCCATCTTGTGCCTCGGTAGAACCGAGGCACAAGAAAGCAGTGAGAAAAATGCGAAAAACTCGAAAAGGGGGCAGTGTAGAAACACCCTGACCCACTAGGCCTGCTCAGGGGATCCCACAAGGACCCCCAAGGCCCCCCCAAATTTTTTTTGAAAAAATCGGCAAAAACGCGCTGGGTGCGCGGATCCAGCTGATAAAAAAAATCGAAGCGCGGTCTCCGCGCTTTGATGCTATTTGGCCCCCGGGTGGCCCAAGTCCCGGGGGCATGTGTGCTTTTTTATTTTTATGTGTGGGGGCCTCTAAGGCCCCCAAGCCCCAGGGACCGCCACCCCCGGGGCTTTAAAAAATAATGGTGCGGGAGGGCTATCGGCCCTCCCGCAGCCCCGGGACCGCCACCCCCGGGGCTTCTTTTTTAAAAATAAAATAACCTGTGTGGGGGCTCCAGCCCCCACACGCCCTGGGACTGCCACCTCCCCGGGGCACTAAATATTTCAATATGGGGGTCCGTTACGGACCCCGAGCCTCGGGGACCACCACCTCCCGGGGCTTTGCCAATGGAGGGAGGGGGCTGCGCGGCCCCCTCCTGGAGCCCTTGATGGCCCTGGGGACCACCACCCCCCAGGGCCGGCTCCTGCAGTGTCCCGGGGTGCCTACCCCGGAACACTGTAGTTTGCTCCCGTCCTGTCATAGCAAACTGCTTTGGTTTTTGGAAGAGAGAGCAGGAAACCTGCTCTCTCTTCCAAAAACCAAAGCCGATTGCTTTTCCACACAGGGAGCTGCATCTTAGCAGCTCCCCATGTGGAAAAGCAATGCCGGCTCCCGCAGGACGCGGGGAGCCGGCGGGACCGTGGGGGCATTGGAGACCCCCCCACGGTCCCCAACGGAGAGGGCCAGCCCCGGGGGATGGGGACCCCGGGGCTAGTAGTGGCCCAGGAGGGGGCCACGCGGCCCCCTCCCCTACAAATTAAAATTATTATTATTATTTTTTTTAAACGTAAAGGCCGGCCCCGGGGGATGGGGTCCCAGGGGCCTTAAATGGCCTGAGGAGGGGGGCCACGCAGCCCCCCTCCAAATATTTTAATAAAAAAAAAAAGAGGGCATGCCCCGGGGGATGAGGTCCCCGGGGCCAAGAGAGGCCCAGGGAAGGGGGGCCACGCGGCACCCTTCCCGTTTTTTTTATTTAAAAAAAAAATGAAAATCCTCAGGCCCCGGGGGATGGGGTCACCGGGGCCAAAAGTGGCCAAGGGAAGGGGACCACGCAGCCCCCCTCCCATACAAAAAAAAAACAAACAAAAAAAAAAGACCAGCATCTGCCGGAGGCCCCGCCCCCTCCCTGCAGCAGTCTGCAAACGCGCCCCCTGGCACGTTTTAAGAAGGGAGTAATTCTCCTTGAATACTGGGGGTCCCTGGGGCCAACTAGCCCACCAGGAACCTCCAGTATGCGCCAGGGGCTGCGTTGCAGAGAGGTGTACAGAGGCCACACCCCTTTTACACCTCTCTGCAACGCAGCTCTGTGGCGCTTTTTGGAGGTACATGGTGGGATAGTTGGACTCCAGGGACCCTCAGGATTCAAGGGGACTTAATCCCCCAACTTAAAACGCGCCACGAGGCGTGTTTGCACAGTGGTGAAGGGAGGGACGGGGCTTCAGGTGACATGTGTGCAAACAGGCCCCGTGGCGCGTTTTAAGATGGGGAATTAAATCCCTTCAATCTGAGGGTCCCTGGGGGCCAACTAGCCCACCAGGTACGTCCAGAAACGCCACAGAGCTGCGTTGCAGAGAGGTGCAAAAGGGGCGTGGCCTCTGAACATCTCTCTGCAACGCAGCTCCTGGCGCATACTGGAGGTACAGGGTGGGCTAGTTGGACCCCAGGGACCCTCATGATTCAAGGGGACTTAATCCCCCAACTTAAAACGCGCCACGGGCGCGTTTGCACAGTGGTGAAGGGAGGGCGGGGCTTGAGGTGACATGTGTGCAAACAGGCCCCGTGGCGTGTTTTAAGTTGGGGGATTAAGTCCCCTTCAATCCTGAGGGTCCCTGGAGTCCAACTAGCCCACCAGGTACCTTCAGTAAGCACAACAGAGTTGCGTTGCACAGAGGTGAAAAAAGGTGCGTAGCGTTGGAACGCCTCTCTGCAACTCAGCTCTGTGGTCCTAACTGTAGGTACCTGGGGGGCTAGTTGGGCCCCAGGGACACTCAGAATTCAAGGGGACTTAATCCTGCAACTTAAAACGTGCCACGGGCGCGTTTGCACACATGTCACCTCAGGCCCCCACTCCCTTCACCACTGTGCAAATGTGCCCTGTAGCGCGTTTTAAGAGGTAGTTTTAATCCCCTACCCTATTATGTACTAGGGACTTACAGAGGAGGTCATGCTAATCACAGGGGTACCCCAACGCATAGTGTTCCCTAGTGTATGTAGGTGTTTTCACTGTATTCTAAGTGTGTTTTAGCATAGCACTGGCTCTGGTTAGTCAGAGTCAGTTACCACTAGTACACGTCGGAAAAAGTTGTGGGCACAGGATGATTTTGGAACAAGGCCTCTTTCTGCTCCTCTGTTGGTTCTTTCTGCACATCTTTTGCTTCTTCCTGCACTTTTCTTCGTCTTTGTGGACTTCTGTTGCTTCTTTCTGCATTTCTTTTGCTTCTTTCTGTGCGTTTTTTCTTCTTTCTTCACATGTCCTACCTCTGTAGGCATAGTTAGAAACTAGCATTTAAAAAACCTTTGAAATTCACTGAAAAAACCATAGGTTTCAGACACGTTATAGTTAGAAATTAGCATTTAAAAAACCTTTGAAATTCACTGAAAAAACCATAGGTTTCAGGCACGTTATAGTTAGAAATTAGCATTTAAAAAACCTTAGAAATTCACAGAAAAAACCATAGGTTTTAGGGACAGTTATAGTTAGTTGTACATTTCACTCGTACAAAACCCGTGAAATTCCCCCATTATAGTTAGTTCAGCTAACTATAACTCGCGCCCGCAATGCACTGCTGATGACGTCACATATTACATCACTCATGACATGGTCAGTGACATCACTGATGACATCACTGATGACATCTCAAATGACATCACTGATGACGTCATCCATGTGATAATTTCATGCATCTTCTCACTCCCTAATATAACTTTTGATACACCCACTCTAAATTACAGACTGCCATTGTCAAAACCATAGACACTCCAACACCAATAACTACATACCCACTCACTGATTCTTAGGTCTACACACACATCCACTCACTCACCTGTACAGTCACTCATACTTACGGTCACTCAGTACAGGACTATCATATGCACTCATACACCTACATAGACACTCACACACCGCCACTCATCCATAGAGGTACTCACACACCTAGTCAGTCATGCAAATAATTAATCACACTGCCATTTACTAACCTATACAGTTATACACACACCAGCTCACTTACTCATACAAATACTAGCACATTCTTACGCTCTTATACAATCACTGATACAAGTACACACTCATCCATACAGCCACTCTCACAATCACACACTCTCACTTATAGCCATTTATATACTCCAACACACATATATACTGCCTTTAACATATGTAGTTACTCACACATGTACCACTGAGATATACATTCACTCACTAACACACCCATACACACACTCACCCACCCATACAGTCCATCACAGATGCACTCTTGAAACCATGCACCCAGTGAATCACCCACTCACACATCTATGCACAGAGTCACACACACCCCACCCACACAAACACTCAGGCACCCATACAGATACTCAGACAACCAATCAATAACCCATGTAGACACTCATGTAGCTATTCGCAAACCCTATGCAGCCGCTTACACACCAACAGACAGACGGATACAGACATTCACACAGTTTAGTCACTAACCCATGCATTCAGTAAGATACGTTTAATCACTCACTTATAGAGTCAGTCACGCACCTACTAAATCATCCATCCAGACACTTATACACCCACTCATTCTTCAATACACCTTGGCATATATATTAAACATATTTAAACTTTATAGAAACACACAGTCACTGGATGATGTCATCAGTGATGTCATTTGAGATGTCATCAGTGATGTCATCAGTGATGTCACTGACCATGTCATGAGTGATGTAATATGTGACGTCATCAGCAGTGCATTGCGGGGCACGAGTTATAGTTAGCTGAACTAACTATAACGGGGAATTTCACGGGTTTTGTACGAGTGAAATGTCCAACTAACTATAACTGTCCCTAAAACCTATGGTTTTTTCAGTGAATATATATATATATATATATATATGTATCAAAGCTCCAAGGTTCCCACTCATTTGAGTCGCCCATTGGAGGGCTCATATTATTAAGTGGGAGGTGTGGCCTTTATGCCAAAATGACTGTCGCGCCTCTGAAGAGTGCAATGAGCACGAAACGCGTCAGGCGTGAATCGACAGGCATGCTGTAAACTAGATCCGCCCGCCAATCCGGCTTTTACCTCATGAAGGTTGTTGCAGTGGATGTCAGAGTGCGTCTCCAACAGGTGGGAACCTTGGAGCTTTGATATATATATGTATATATATATTATCTACTGGCGGTCGCCAGTAGATAGTTATAGTTAGGACCTATTTTCCATAGGAAATCCGCGACATTCTATTTGAAATAACTCTTGCGTCGGTTGACGAATCTTTGCGAAATTTTCAAACTTTATGGCCCGCTCCGGTCCGCTCCTACCCTGAAAGTCTCAGGGTGATTCGTCAAGCGGGGCCGAGAAAAAGGGGGTCCCAAAACGTGTTTTCCCCATTCATTTTCCCATAGGAAACTTTAGACACGGCTACAGCCCGAACTGCTGAACGGAATTACACCAAATTTGGCAAAGAGGTAGTTCTTGGTTCAGAAAGAACCCTTTTGTTAAATGGTGTAAATCCGTTCAGTAGTTGCGGAGAAATTAAAAAATAAGAGTCAAAAAATCAATTTCCCATAGGAAACTTTATGCAAGGCTACAGCCCGAACTGCTGAACGGAATTACACCAAATTTGGCAAAGAGGTAGTTCTTGGTTCAAAAAGAACCCTTTTGTTAAATGGTGTAAATCCGTTCAGTAGTTGCTGAGAAAATCAAAAGTAAAAACACATATATATCTGGGCGGAGCCTAACCACACATGTCATCGTGAGATCTGATTGGCTGTCAGCACTTCATCCTGGAATTGCTGGCAGCCATCTTGGGACCAATATAAATGATAGTACCCCATTGAAATGCATTGTAGTGAATCGAAGATTTTGAGGGTTACCAAAAGGAGAACTATAAAGGGTGATAACAGACTTTAGTTACATTAGAATTCATTTGTTGATGGTACCATACTAATTTCAGGAATTGTGGTGATAAGGTGATTTTACCCTGTGAAAAACCTTCTGCTGGGATATCATGAATCATGTTTGAGAGAAAACTATTTTCACATGCTTGTCCCATACAGTTTTGGAAGGTGCCCCAGAAGCTAAAATGAGAGCATATTTTCTGTAAATTCACATTATCTTTCTCAGTCATGTGAGAATGAAGTCTGACATTCTCAGTAAAACATGTACATCCAACAAGGGCAGAGACTGTCAGTTGATTCCTTTGTGTTCTACTGCAGCTTCCCAGAGTGTTCTAAAGAACAACTAGAGTGCTAACAGCCTTACTTATGACAAAAGTATGGCACACCTGAAGCCATCTTGATTGGAATAAACTGGTAACACTTAAAACATTTAATTTAAAAAGGAACAAAATGATGGGGTTCATCTTGTCATAGAAATTATGGTTAGTGCTCTGGAAAGAAAAATTAGGACATGTTTCAAGTGTGATCTCAAATATCTTCCTGTTATATTTCAACAGGAGCAGCCTGTCAGTTGATGCCTTTGTGTTCTACTGCAGCTTCCCAGAGTGTTCTAAAGAACAACTAGAGCGCTAACAGTCTTACTTATGACAAAAGTATGGCACACCTGAAGCCATCTTGATTGGAATAAACTGGTAACACTTAAAACATTTAATTTAAAAAGGAACAAAATGATCGGGTTCATTTTGTCATAGAAATTATGGTTAGTGCTGTAGAAAGAAAAATTAGGACATGTTTCAAATGTGATCTCAAATATCTTCCTGTTATATTTCAACAGGAGCAGCCTGTCAGTTGAAGCCTTTGTGTTCTACTGCAGCTTCCCAGAGTGTTCTAAAGAACAACTAGAGCGCTAACAGTCTTACTTATGACAAACGTATGGCACACCTGAAGCCATCTTGATTGGAATAAACTGGTAACACTTAAAACATTTAATTTAAAAAGGAACAAAATGATGGGGTTCATTTTGTCATAGAAATTATGGTTAGTGCTGTAGAAAGAAAAATTAGGCCATGTTTCAAATGTGATCTCAAATATCTTCCTGTTATATTTCAACAGGAGCAGCCTGTCAGTTGAAGCCTTTGTGTTCTACTGCAGCTTCCCAGAGTGTTCTAAAGAACAACTAGAGCGCTAACAGTCTTACTTATGACAAAAGTATGGCACACCTGAAGCCATCTTGATTGGAATAAACTGGTAACACTTAAAACATTTAATTTAAAAAGGAACAAAATGAGGGGGTTCATTTTGCCATAGAAATTATGGTTAGTGCTGTAGAAAGAAAAATTAGGACATGTTTTAAGTTAGATCTCAAATATCTTCCTGTTATATTTCAACAGGAGCAGCCTGTCAGTTGATGCCTTTGTGTTCTACTGCAGCTTCCCAGAGTGTTCTAAAGAACAACTAGAGTGCTAACAGCCTTACTTATGACAAAAGTATGGCACACCTGAAGCCATCTTGATTGGAATAAATTGGTAACACTTAAAACATTTAATTTAAAAAGGAACAAAATGAGGGGGTTCATTTTGCCATAGAAATTATGGTTTGTGCTGCAAAAAGAAAAATTAGTGCATGTTTTAAGTGAGATCTCAAATCCTCTTCTATTTCATTAGAAAATTCGGACATGCAGACTGAAACAATCACTTTCAATACCAGCAGTAGACTTCCAGTTAACTCCTTGGTGAGCAGTAGCTTTACTACAGTGATCTAATGAACAACTAGAGTAATAACATTCTGAATTTATGGCAAATGTGTGACACATCTGAATGCCTTCTTGATGGAATCAAAGTAAAAAACTGAAAGCATTTCCTACTGAGGAGACTGCAGTAAATGAGGAAATTAGGAAACTTCATAACAAAGAAGTCTTCCAAGATGGCCACCAGTGAAAAAAGAGCCCAAATGTAGCACAAATATTACCCAGATGTAGCCCACATATAGCCCAATGACAAAAGTGTGCAAAACACTTTTTATTTTTAGTTTTTTTGCAGTTTTATGTAGTGCAGACTGGTCAGGTATTGGAGCGTTGCATCTTAAAACATGACCCCCTACACTACAAAAACACCACTGCACTACCCTAAACCCTAAAACACTACCCCAGCATGACCCCCTACACTACACAAGCACCACTGCACTATCCTAAACCCTAAAACACTACCCCCAGCATGACCCCTACACTACACAAACACCACTGCACTACCCTAAACCCTAAAACACTACCCCAACACCACTGCACTAACCTAAATCCTAAAACACTACCCCCAGCACGACCCCCTACACTACCCAAACACCACTGCACTACCCTAAAATATGACCCCTACACTACACAAACACCACTGCACTACCCTAAACCCTAAAACACTACCTCCAGCACGACCCCCTACACTACACAAGCACCACTGCACTACCCTAAACCCTAAAACACTGCCCCCAGCACGACCCCCTACACTACACAAACACCACTGCACTACCTTAAACCCTAAAACACTACCCCCAGCACGACCCCCTACACTACCCAAACACCACTGCACTAACCTAAATCCTAAAACACTACCCCCAGCACGACCCCTACACTACCCAAACACCACTGCACTACCCTAAAACATGACCCCTATACTACACAAACACCACTGCACTACCCTAAACCCTAAAACACTACCCCCAGCACGACCACCTATACTACACAAGCACCACTGCACTACCCTAAACCCTAAAACACTACCCCCAGCACGACCCCCTACACTGCCCGAACACCACTGCACTGCCCTAAACCCTGAAACACCAGCCCCTGCACGACCCCCTACACTGCCCGAACACCACTGCACTGCCCTAAACCCTGAAACACATACCCTAGCACGACCCCCTACACTGCCCGAACACCACTGCACTGCCCTAAACCCTGAAACACCACCACCTTCACGACCCCTACACTGCCCGAACGCCACTGCACTGCCCTAAACCCTGAAACACCACCCCCAGCATGACCCCTACACTGCCCGAACACCACTGCACTGCCCTAAACCCTGAAACACTACCCCCAGCAAGACCTCCTACACTGCCCGAACACCACTGCACTGCCCTAAACCCTGAAACACCACCCCCAGCATGACCCCCTACACTGCCCGAACACCACTGCACTGCCCTAAACCCTGAAACACCACCCCTGCACGATCCCCTACACTGCCCGAACACTACTGCACTGCCCTAAACCCTGAAACACCACCCCCAGCACGACCCCCTACACTGCACGAACACCACTGCACTGCCCTAAACCCCGAAACACTACCCCCAGCAAGACCCCTACACTGCCCGAACACCACTGCCCTAAACCCTGAAACACCACCCCCAGCAAGACCCCCTACACTGCCCGTACACCACTGCACTGCCCTAAACCCTGAAACACCACCCCCAGCATGACCCCTACACTGCCCGAACACCACTGCACTGCCCTAAACCCTGAAACACCACCCCCAGCACGACCCCCTACACTGCCCGAACACCACTGCACTGCCATAAACCATGAAACACCAGCCCCAGCACAACCCCCTACACTGCCCGAACACCACTGCACTGCCCTAAACCCTGAAACACCACCCCCAGCACGACCCCCTACACTGCCCGAACACCACTGCACTGCTCTAAACCCACAAACACCAGCCCCAGCACAACCCCGTACACTGCCCGAACACCACTGCACTGCCCTAACCCTGAAACACCAGCCCCAGCACGACCGCCTACACTGCCCGAACACCACTGCACTGCCCTAAACCCTGAAACACCACCCCCAGCAAGACCCCCTACACTGCCCGAACACCACTGCACTAAAGCCTGAAACACCACCCCCAGCAAGACCACCTACACTGGCCGAACACCACTGCACTGCCCTAAACCCTGAAACACCACCCCCTGCACGACCCCTACACTGCCCGAACACCACTGCACTGCCCTAAACCCTGAAACACCACCCCTCAGCACGACACCCTACACTGCCCGAACACCACTGCACTGCCCTAAACCCTGAAACACCACCCCCAGCACGACCCCCTACACTGCCCAAACACCACTGCACTGCCCTAAACCCTGAAACACCACCCCCTGCACGACCTCCTACACTGCCGGAACACCACTGCACTGCCCTAAACCCTGAAACACCACCCCCAGCACGACCCCCTACACTGCCCGAACACCACTGCACTGCCCTAAACCCTGAAACATCAACCCCAGCAAGACCCCCTACACTGCCTGAACACCACTGCCCTAAACCCTGAAACACCACCCCTACACTGCACGAACACCACTGCACTGCCCTAAACCCTGAAACACCACCTCCAGCAAAACCCCCTACACTGCCTGAACACCATTGCTCTGCCCTAAATCCTGAAACACTAGCCCCAGCATGACCCCTACACTGGCCAAACACCACTGCACTGCCCTAAACCCTGAAACACCACCCCCAGCACGACCCCCTACACTGCCCGAACACCACTGCACTGCCCTAAACCCTGAAACACCAGCCCCAGCAAGACCCCCTACACTGCCCGAACACCACTGCACTGCCCTAGACTCTGAAACACCAGCCCCAGCAAGACCCCCTACACTGCCCGAACACCACTGCACTGCCCTAAACCCTGAAACACCAGCCCCAGCATGACCCCCTACACTGCCCGAACACCACTGCACTGCCCTAAACCCTGAAACACCAGCCCCAGCACGACCACCTACACTGCCCGAACACCACTGCACTGCCCTAAACCCTGAAACACCAGCCCCAGCACAACCCCTACACTGCCCGAACACCACTGCACTGCCCTAAACCCTGAAACACCAGCCCCAGCACGACCCCCTATACTGCCCGAACACCACTGTACTGCCCTAAACCCTGAAACACCAGCCCCAGCACGACCCCCTACACTGCCCGAACACCACTGCATTGCCCTAAACCCTGAAACACCACCCCCTGCACGACCCCCTACACTGCCCGAACACCACTGCACTGCCCTAAACCCTGAAACACCACCCCCTGCAGCACCCCCTACACTGCCCGAACACCACTGCACTGCCCTAAACCCTGAAACACCACCCCCTGCACCGCCCCCTACACTGCCCGAACACCACTGCACTGCCCTAAACCCTGAAACACCACCCCCAGCACGACCCCCTTTACTGCTCGAACACCACTGCACTGCCCCAAACCCTGAAACACCACCCCCAGCATGACCCCCTACACTGCCCGAACACCACTGCCCTAAACCCTGAAACACCACCCCCTGCACGACCCCCTACACTGCCCGAACACCACTGCACTGCCCTAAACCCTGAAACACCACCCCTACACTGCCCGAACACCACTGCACTGCCCTAAACCCTGAAACACCACCCGCAGCATGACCCCCTACACTGCCCGAACACCACTGCACTGCCCTAAACCCTAAAACACCACCCCCAGCATTACCCCCTACACTGCCCAAACACCACTGTACTGCCCTAAACCCTAGAACACTTCCCCAGCACGACCCCTACACTACCCGAACACCACTGCACTACCCTAAACCCTAAAATACTACCCCCAGCACAACCCCTACACTACCCGAACACGACTGCACTGCCCTAAACCCTCAAACACTCCCCCAGCACGACCCCCTACACTACCCGAACACCACTGCACTGCCCTAAACCCTAAAACACTCCCCCAGCACGACTCCCTACACTACCCGAACACCACTGCACTGCCCTAAACCCTAAAACACTCCCCAGCACGACCCCCTACACTACCCAAACACCACTGCACTGCCCTAAACCCTAAAACACTACCCCCGCATGACCCCTACACTGCTCGAACACCACTGCACTGCCCTAAACCCTAAAACACTCCCCCCAGCAAGACCCCCTACACTACCCAAACACCACTGCACTGCCCTAAACCCTAAAACACTACCCCCTGCATGACCCCCTACACTACACAAACACCACTGCACTACCCTAAACCCTAAAACACTACCCCCAGCACGACCCTCTTCACTACCTAAACACAACTGCACAATTTGTTACAGGCGTTGAAACGCAGGCCTGTGGTGCTTACTGGAAGTACCTAGTGGGCTAGTTGGGCCCCAGGGACCCTCAGGATTCAAGGTGACCTAATCCCCCAACTTAAAATGCACCACGGGGCGCGTTTGCACAGTGGTGAAGGGAGGGGCGGGGCCTCAGGTGACATGTGCGCAAACACGCCCTGTGGTGCGTTTTAAGTTGGGGAATTAATTCCCTTTGAATCCTGAGGGACCCTGGGGCCAACTAGCCCACCAGGTACCTTCAGTAAGCACAACAGAGTTGCGTTGCAGAGAGGTGAAAAAGGTGCGTGGCCTCGGAACGCCTCTCTGCAACTCAGCTCTGTGGTCCTAACTGTAGGTACCTGGGGGCTAGTTGGGCCCCAGGGACCCTCAGAATTCAAGGGGACTTAATCCCACAACTTAAAACGCGCCACGGGGTGCGTTTGCACACATGTCACCTCAGGCCCCCTCCCTTCACCACTGTGCAAACGCACCCTGTAGCGCGTTTTAAGAGGTAGTTTTAATCCCCCTGCCCTATTATGTACTAGGGACTTGCAGAGGAGGTCATGCTAATCACAGGGGTACCCCAACGCATAGTGTTCCCTAGTGTATGTAGGTGTTTTCACTGTATTCTAAGTGTCTTTTAGCATAGCACTGGCTCTGGTTAGTCAGAGTCAGTTACCACCAGTACCCGTCTGAAAAAGTTGTGGGCACAGGATGATTTTGCAACAAGGCCTCTTTCTGCTCCTCTGTTGGTTCTTTCTGCACATCTTTTGCTTCTTTCTGTGCGTTTTTCTTCTTTCTTCACATGTCCTACCTCTGTAGGCATAGTTAGAAACTAGCATTTAAAAAAACTTTGAAATTCACTTAAAAATCATAGGTTTCAGACACGTTATAGTTAGAAATTAGCATTTAAAAAACCTTTGAAATTCACTGAATAAACCATAGGTTTCAGACACGTTATAGTTAGAAATTAGCATTTAAAAAACCTTTGAAATTCACTGAAAAAACCATAGGTTTTAGGGACAGTTCTAGTTAGTTGGACATTTCACTCGTACAAAACCATAGAAATTCCCCGTTATAGTTAGTTCAGCTAACTATAACTCGCGCCCCGCAATGCACTGCTGATGACGTCACATATTACATCACTCATGACATGGTCAGTAACATCACTGATGACATCTCAAATGACATCACTGATGACATCATCCATGTGATAATTTCATGCATCTTCTCACACCCTAATATAACTTTTGATACACCCACTCTAAATTACAGACTGCCATTCTCAAAACCATAGACACTCCAACACCAAAAACTACATACCCACTCACTGATTCTTAGGTCTACACACACATCCACTCACTCACCCGTACAGTCACTCATACTTAGTCACTCAGTACAGGACTATCATATGCACTCATACACCTATATAAACACTCACACACCGCCACTCATCCATAGAGGTACTCACACACCTAGTCAGTCATGCAAAAAACTTAATCACACACCCATTTACTCACCTATACAGTTATACACACACCAGCTCACTTACTCATACAAATACTAGCACATTCTTACGCTCTTATACAATCACTGATACAAGTACACACTCATCCATACAGCCACTCTCACAATCACACACTCTCACTTATAGCCATTTATATACTCCAACACACATATATACTGCCTTTCACATATGTAGTTACTCACACATGTACCACTGAGATATACATTCACTCACTAACACACCCATACACACACTCACCCACCCATACAGTCCATCACAGATGCACTCTTGAAACCATGCACCCAGTGAATCACAAACTCACACATCTATGCACAGAGTCACACACCCCACCCACACAAACACTCAGGCACCCATACAGATACTCAGACAATCAATCAATAACCCATGTAGACACTCATGTAGCTATTCAGAAAGCCATGCAGCCGCTTACAAACCAACAGACAGACGGATACAGACATTCACACAGTTTAGTCACTAACCCATGCATTCAGTAAGATACATTTAATCACTCACTTGTAGAGTCAGTCACTCACGTACTAAATCATCCATTCAGACACTTATACACCCACTCATTCTTCAATACACCTTTCCCTATATATATTAAACATATTTAAACTTTACAGAAACACACAGTCACTGGATGATGTCATCAGTGATGTCATCAGTGATGTCATTTGAGATGTCATCAGTGATGTCATCAGTGATGTCACTGACCATGTCATGAGTGATGTAATATGTGACGTCATCAGCAGTGCATTGTGGGGCGCGAGTTATAGTTAGCTGAACTAACTATAACGGGGAATTTCTATGGTTTTGTACGAGTGAAATGTCCAACTAACTAGAACTGTCTCTAAAACCTATGGTTTTTTCAGTGAATATATATATGTATATATATATTCACTGAAAAAACCATAGGTTTCAGGGACGTTATAGTTAGAAATTAGCCTTTAAAAAACCGTAGAAATTCACTGAAAAAACCATAGGTTTCAGGGACGTTATAGGTAGTTGGACATTTCACTAGTACAAAACCAGAGAAATTCGCCCGTTATAGTTAGTTGAGCTAACTATAACTCGCGCCCCCACAATGCACTGCTGATGATGTCACATATTACATCATTCATGACATGGTCAGTGACATCACTGATGACATCATCCACGTGATAATCTGATGCACCTCCTCACACCCTAATATATCCTTTGATACACCCACTCTAAAATGCAGACTACCATTTTCGAAACCAAAGACACACCAATACCAGTTACTACATACCCACTCACTGATTCCTAGGTCTACACACATGTCCACTCATTCATCCATACAGTTACTCATACATGCAGTCACTCATCAATACAGCACTATCATATGCACTCATACACCTATACAGACACTCACACACCACCAGTCACCCATAGAGTTACTCACACACCTAGTCAGTCATGCAAAGAATCAATCACACTCCCATTTACTCACCTATACAGTTATACAGTTATACAGTTATACACACACCACTTCACTTATTCATACAGATACTAACACATACTTACTCTCTTCTACAATCACTGACACAAGCACACATTCTTCCACACAGCCACTCTCACAATCACTCACTCTCACATATAGTCATTTATATACTCCAACACTCACATATACTGCCTTTCACATATGTAGTTACTCACACATGTACCACTGAGACATCCATTCACTTACCAACACACCCACACACACTCACCCACCCATACAGCCCTTTACAGTTGCACTCTTGAACCCATACACCCAGTGAATCACCTACTCACACATCTATGCACAGAGTCACACATGCCCCACCCACCCACAGAGACACTCAGGCACCCATACAGATACTCAGACAACCAATCAATATCCCATATAGACACTCATGTAGCTACTCACCAACCCATGCAGCCGCTTATACACCAACTGACAGACTAATACAGACATGCACACAGTTTAGTCACTAACCCATGCATTCAGTAAAACACGATTAATCACTCACTTATACAGTCAGTCACGCACCTACTAAATCATCTATTCAGACACTTATACACCCACTCATTCTTCAATACACCTTGGCATACATATATATATATATAAAACATATATTTAAACTTTACAGAAACACATAATCACTGGATGATGTCATCAGTGATGTCATTTGAGATGTCATCAGTGATGTCACTGACCATGTCATGAATGATGTAATATGTGACGTCATCAGCAGTGCATTGCAGGGGCGCGAGTTATAGTTAGCTCAACTAACTATAACGGGCAAATTTCTCTGGTTTTGTACTAGTGAAATGTCCAACTAACTATAACATCCCTGAAACCTATGGTTTTTTCAGTGAATTTCTACGGTTTGTTAAAGGCTAATTTCTAGCTATAACGTCCCTGAAACCTATGGTTTTTTCACTGATTATATATATATATATATATATATATATATATATATATATATATATAGCAACAAAACAGAGTTTACTGTGTGAACCTCGAGTAAGGCTAGGTAATTACCAGGGACAATAAAATCAAGTGGCATTATACAATTTTATAAGCATTGGTGCTGGACTATCACAGAGAGTACAGCCTCACAAGAGGAGGTGTCACAGGCGAGCACAAACTTGATTGTGGCAATGGAAGCAGTGAGACTGTATGTGTTTGAAGGTGTTGTGTCTATTTGCTGGTGTGTGTGGTAGCACAGTGTCGTTTAGTGCTGCCATCAAATAAAGTAACAGGTGAATAGTGGGGACTAGGCTGAGCGGATGCAAGCAGTCAAGAGGACCATACCACGAATGGAGCACTTCGGAGTAATGAAGACGTCCATGGTTGCAGGAAAGGGGTCAAGGAAAAGGAGGAAAGATGTAGGTAGTCACTGGAAGAAGTAGCCAAGAGTGAGAGATGACAGCGGCAGAATAAAGAGGGTAGGCCAGGCCTGGTACAGAAAGAATGCAGTGATGCCGCCTGTGGGTTGGGGCTGAACGGCAGCTAAGCCAGCAGTAAGCGAGGGGCATAGCAGGCCCAGGCCTTCAGCGGAAGAGGTGTATGTGGTGAGTGCAAGGGTAAAGGGAAGTGGGGCAAAGCTGGCAGTCAACCCATAAACATTGGAAACAGTATCCAAAGTAGAGTGTGGTGAGAAGAAAGTAAACTAAGGAGGTGTGGGATGCCAGCAGTTAAACTGTTCTCCATGAGTTGCAGCGTGCAGAGATGCACACCATGGAGTCACTAGTGAAGAGATAAGCGATAGTCATAGCTGAAAGAGTGAGGCAGAGGGGAGACTATGTTGATGTTATAAGAAAGGACCCTTAATTGTTCTCAGAAGATGGTGTAAAGATGTATCGGAAGAGGCAGCTGAGAGACAGGGGATTCTAAGCAGAGGTTCATAGTGGACCATTCCATAGTAGTCCTTCTTGAGGTTTCCAGATTGCGGGTGCAATGGTTTAAGATTAAAGCCCTCATTTCAAGTCGGCCTGTAACCCTGTTTCGGAATTATAAATTGTGTACAAATTGTGCGGTTTGAGTTTTTGTTTGCAGGACTTTCGGCACGTAAAATCTAACTAAGCTGAAACACGCAAAGAGCGGAAATTTGGATTATGTTCAGCCTTGGAGCGGAAGAAAACCTGCACTATTAGCGCATTATCCTACATTGCGAGGTCCGAAAGTCATAAAGGTTCAGTAATTGTACATCTACTAATTACCACATGACCACATAGCATATTGTGGTTTTGCAATTACTGGACCAAATTTACAGCAGTGTTCAGCAGTAATGAGCATCTAAGTCTTCTGAGTTAGATGTTTTTTGACGAGCACAATCTTAAGCGCTCTACAAAATGCGGCAAGGAAAGGGGTGTATCGCGGGGGAGCAAGTTCCATAGGTTTATGAAAGTGCCAAAACAGGATTGGGTCAAGGTTTGTTGCTTCTTGAGTTTAGGGATCGCTTGGTGCAGGTTACTTTTTGCTGCAGTGAGTCCTGGGGCTTTACAAAGCAGTGAGTCAGTCAGCCAGGCGTTGGGCGAGCTTAAGTGGAGAGCAGTGGTGATTAGTCACTCAGACCAGCTAGAAAATGTAGCATCCTTCAGGACCCAAAGCACTGAGATGAGGACTATAATGATGTTATCAAAATGAGGGGTGCTTGAAAATGGGAGTGTTGCTCAGGGGTGCCAAACGCGTCTTTGTATGACCGATATGGGCTTTGCCTAATTCAACCTACAAATTAGGAGGTTCTAAACAACTGAGTGCAGGTCAGAGACTGTGATTCATTTATTTTATATTCTTCAATGGAGCTAGATTTGAGTGCTCTTTTGTGTGATTTTGATACCGGGCACAAGACCTAATGATTTTGGGAAAGTGACTAGGTTTAGAACGAGTAGTAGGTCATTAAGAGAAGGCATCCACTTCTAAATGGGTAGGTTAGATGGTGATGAGGAAAGAGTAGGAATTCTGTCTTTGCAGCCTCTTCCAGGTAATGGTCCAAATCTGTAGCTTACCTAGGGGATGAGTAAGCTGTCCCCTTGAGGCAAAGTTGCTTATCCTCAGCTTAGTGGTAGATGTCAATGTGTGTATCTCTTATTTGCTCACATTGGCGCTCAATGGATATGTTGAAAAATTGTGGTTATAGTATTATGTTTACATTTTGCGCACAATCATGGAGGAATCATGGCGACCATTTGAGATGGGTTCCATCTATGCTAATACATGATTTCATGATGTGTAGAAGAGCATTGGAGCCCTGTTCATCGTATGTCACAGATTGGTGCAGATGGTCAGTTAGCCCGCCTCCACTTCATGAAGAATTATGAAAGCATCACCAACAGTCCAGTGCTGCAGCCCAATTTGAGCCCCAATTGGTGATCTCATAGCAAGTTGTTTACTATGCAGCCTTCAATGTTTTTTGCGAGAAATAAATCGCCACTCATGTGAGCTATTGAGGTCCTTTGATTGCTCCTCGTTTTTTTTTTGGGGGGGGGGTAATTTGTACTACCTTCAAATTATGAGGCAATCCCCCTAGCGAAAGTTAAATGACTTGCAGCCAAAATTCTCTATTCCGCTTTCTTCAATCTTGTAACCGCCTCGTTCCCCTGTAGAGACTTTGTACCCAAACATAGGAGAGGTCTCGGTGTGCACAGAACTTGTACAGATCATCTACCCCTGCCTTTGTTGACCACTTTTGACCCCTGCTTCTAGATAACACCTTCCCTTTCTCTTTGTAGAGTACTCTCCCATCCACATGCATGTATATGCCCCCATGCACAGCTTGGAGAGACCGCCTTCTCCCACAGGTTGATGCCTCCTTCCATCAGAGCTTATGATAACCCCGCTTCTCCTCTGTCAGATACCTTAACATGTGGATCTCTGCAGGCGAAACGTGGCACAGAAAGAAATCCCTCTGTGGACTTTGCTATCTGGCTAAGAGGGCACATTATTGAGGTACTGTATATTTTATCAAATGACACATGGACTGCATTATAAGTCGATTACGTCATCTGAACAGAGGGGCAAAAAGTAAAGTTAAGAAAAAAAATCACCTGATAATAACTTGCATCTGACTGTGCAGATCAGAGTTCCCAGAGGATTCTTGCTGTTTCTTGCTCTGTTATCTTTTCTAAACTGTATGTAAAGCAGTTTTGGTTTGAGGGAGGCGATTATGCCTCCTATCAGGTAAATACTGGCTAGTATTCTGCGCTCAAGGTTGGGATAGTGGCCTCAGGAGAAGCCTGTGGGACATTGGCCAGCTGTTGCATGCAGGCTCCTGGTAAAGGGTATATACCACTTAACAGGTCTCTGTGCATTGAATGGCCCACAAAACCGAATCATCCATGTAACTTTATTTTTACCAATCTAACCTATGTCACTTCTTTTTCCAACATTAAGAATTGAACGTTTTTTTAATTTAAGCAATTTTCGTTCTTTTCTTTTTTCTGCATCTGAGTGGGTTAGTTATATGTGTGTGTGTGTGTGTTTGGGGTCTTCATGATTTCAAGACAAGTGCTAGATTGCAAAGAAAAAACAAATGGGGGGCCCGATTCACAGAACTAACTTAAGACAGAATCCTAAACTTACTACCATTTTGGTATTCACAGAAGGCACTTACTCATTTTGGTATTCACAGAAGGCACTTACTTACTCATTTTGAGTAACTTACTCATTTTGAGTAACTTACTCATATTGTGTAACTTACTCATTTTGGTATTCACAGAAGGCACTTACTCATCAATGAGTAAGTGCCTTCTGTGAATACCAAAATGAGTAAGTTACACAAAATGAGTAAGTTACTCAAAATGAGTAAGTTACTCATTTTGGTATTCACAGAAGGCACTTACTCATCAATGAGTAAGTGCCTTCTGTGAATACCAAAATGAGTAAGTTACACAAAATGAGTAAGTTACTCAAAATGAGTAAGTTACTCAAAATGAGTAAGTAAGTGCCTTCTGTGAATACCAAAATGAGTAAGTGCCTTCTGTGAATACCAAAATGGTAGTAAGTTTAGGATTTTGTCTTAAGTTAGTTCTGTGAATCGGGCCCGTAGCCAGGAAACTAGGCCAGAAGCGATATCTATGGTGGTTGGCGGATAGTATGAGAAGATGTAGGTTGGAGGAAGTTCGTCACAGAAAGGTTGGCAAATAATGAAGCAACCTTTGGAGTAGGAGCATCCAATAATGTACATCAGAGCTTAGAGCTCTGTGACAGGAAAAGGAGGGGAAGTCTGCAAAGACAGAGCTGGAGGCTGGGCAGGACCCATCCTGCTGCAGCTGGCAGGGCTGTGGGCGCTGGGTAAGCTGTAGCAAGCCAACAGGCCTCTTCTGCTAACAGTGTCTGTGCATCAGCGTAAAATAAGGTTACCCGATGACTCCATGTCATCATGGTCACCATGTTCCAGTCCTGGGATTCACCATAACAATGTGTTCGGTTTGTTTAGTCACACTGGTGTCTTTAAGAATAATCAGAATTACAACACTGACCAACAGCTGCTGGAATTCATGAAGTTATAGAAAGGCAAGGACTAGAGCTACGCGTCCTTCATGTCTGGTAACTTTACCGTAAAATGGATTCACCAAGTTTTATTTCTCAGCCACAAGCCAACACTGATCATGGTGCATCTTGTGGAAGGAGTTTGTAGTATGTGTGTTAATATATTCAAGCGAAAATAATCTTAAGTCGAACTTGGATATAGTGTATCGCAACACCATGCAAATGTTACAAATAGTATCTTATTAATAACATTAAATTTGTGGCACAGAAGGTGTCTCGCTTCAGTGTGCAGTTGTTCTCGCCCGCAGTCAGTCCTTGTTTTTTTTTTGACCGAAACACAAAGAATGATGGGAACTTTATATGTTAATGTGTAATTTAAAATGCAAATACTACAAGTCAGAGCATGCTTGGTACTGTTGACTGAAAATCCAGAATGCTAAAGGTCACCAGGGTGATATAGGGCCACTTGATATATATGCTGTAAAATCAATCCTGGGTCATGTTTGATAGTATTTATTTTGGGGACTTAAATGTTACACACGGTTAGCTCTGTTGTTTCCTAGCTGCTTACACAATTGAGATTTCCTTCTGCTGTGAGCATTAATTGTTGATAACGGCCTCTTTCAAGGCCACCAGCATGACGTAAGACCACTTGATACATTTGCTGTAGAAAAGCTCTTCCTGGTTCGCAGTGTGTAGGCAATAAGAGTGTTGGCAACCAACCCTCCTATCTCACACCCCACATACGCACATACTGTCCCCACTTCCCGGCACTCCACTCAGGAAGGTTTGGAATGCAGGTGAGCATCAGTAGGTAATGCCCACATCCTAGGCCTATTGCTAATAGTTAATCCTACCCAACATTAAGTATTTGCATCCACCTTAGAAGAATGAAAGGCCAAATGCGAAACTGTGAGTAGGAAATGAACAGGTAGGTCTCGGCTGCAGCCACTGAGCCTGTTTTACCAACTTCCTGCTTGCTGAACACCACCGCACTACTAGCTAAAATCACTCACATTTCACTGTGTGAAAAAATTCTCATGCATTGGCGGCCTACTGCGCACGGACGATCGCACCAGTTTTAAAAAAAAATTTACATTTATTTAAGAGTTTTAAACAGTGCTCGCTAGCCTCCATACACTTTTTTTGTCAACAGTGCTTAAAATTCTGAAGACTGTGGCTTCTCTTTGTTTGTTTACAAACAAGCATGGGCTTTCAAGCTTCCTCGTTCAAGTGCTATTTTCTTAAAGGGGCCATCCGGAGATGATATCACCATAGATCTCAAAACCCCGGCTGACTTCCTCAAACCAACAGCATTCCAGAATGCCCTTTGTTAGAGATACAGGACTGGGCAAAGAGAACTGTTTTTTATTTCTCTAAAAAGGGTGGCCCATTTCAGGCATTGTGGGCTGAAGCCATGAGGCATGACATGGAGTCGCTTAGCAGCTCTGCCCGTCTCTGTACCGCCTAGACAGGTTCAAATAGAAATCCAAGGTCAACCCGCGTTATGGATCCTCCTGTGAACACAGACTTGAAATTGAATTGTTGTTTTAAGGGTTGTGTGTGTGCAAAGGCACCCGCTTCTTAGTCTCCATCTTTCCAAGTGGGGGGCCTCAGATTACCAACTACCCTCTACAGTTCTGGTATTGACACAAAAAAAATATGAAGCCCCCTAGGAGACACAAAAGCATTCCCTTTGCCCTGGAATTGGCTCATAAAAAAGGTGCACAAGCCCTTCACCTTGTTTTTCAACCCCAGCACAGCCCTGCCCCTCACCTCCCGAGCTGTTGATCGGTCACCTCTCCCTCCCTCAAAAGCCACCACGCCCATGAAAGTGTGATTTGCATGGCCCATAAACATCTTGTTTTCAGAAAGCGAATGGATGGGAGAGGGAGCACAAGAGGAGCAAGCTGTGAGATACAACCCGAGGACCCTGTGGGCACTGCAGCGAGGGGGGCTCTGTTGGTAAGGTGAGCAGATACCCTCACTGCCCACGCCTAGGGCTGGCCCTGCTCCTGACTATTTAATTGTCCCGCCTGCCTGAGTTGAAAATGTGCCTGAGGCAGGGGGTTGTCTTTTTCCTCCTCTGGGAGAAAGCCTGATTGCATATCAGATGTGGTGGGAGCTTTGAAGCGCACCGCCTTGATGTGCCACTTCACTAGCCATGCTGTTAGGGATGCTGTTAGGCACCTCCTGCCTAGGCTGGCCTTTGTTTCTGCCTCCTGAGAGAGTTCACACCTCTTGGCAGGGGTTCAGACTCCTGTCTTGGCGGCAGCAGCTGCAGGCTGTCAGCCAGGGCACAGGAAAGGTTGGGGCAACCAGGTGGGCCACCTCTAAGTTAGTCACCTTGGTGAATGTCACATTAAATCCGGCTTTGGAAAAAGGTTGGGTTGGATGAGACAAGTAGTTTGATACGAAACATGACATATTTCATTAGGACCATAATGGAACTGGCAGGCTTGGGGTGCCGGGGTTTCTGCCCACGTTAGCCTAGTGACCCCTGAACACTTACAGTAGCCCCTAATGGAAGGAGGATACTCTATGGACATATAAGCTTGCAACTATATCTCCAAACTTTTAATATAGTGCACCCTGCCTCCTGGGCTTAGTAGGCCTACCTTAGAGGTGACTGACATATATTAAAAATATTGTTGTGACCTTGCCACCCATGGTGAGGACAAAGTCAACTTTGAGCTGCTCCTGCAGTCTGCAATGACAGGCCTGCTGTCATCTGGTTACTTGAGTCACGCACAAATCAGTGCTTCATGCCCTGGTGACCCCTTTAACTACTATGCCTTGGGTACCACTGGTGCCACTTACCATGGACTTATAAGGGGTTTAAAATCCTTGCCAAATGGGGTTACCAATTGACATACATAATTTATAGGCTCATGGTTAGCAGGCTCCAGTGCGCTTTCAGAGTCATAATCATCAGCAGCGGAGAAAAAAGTGTGGGGGGCATGCAAAAAGGGCACTTTCCTTCAATAGCCATTATATTTTAAAACGGGGTATTCTGGATGCCCAAAACAAACCAGGACATACCACAACAAATATTAAGGGATTATTTATGTAACTGCAAAACCCAGTGATTTTGTCCCACTTTTACCTCAACTCCTATACTATTTTTCATTAGCAGACTGGTTTATGTGCAGCTTATCTTGTTTTACTTTTATTTCAATAATGGAATCCCTGTGGCCTGACTAAAATCTGAACTGTTTGACAAATTTCGGATGAACTAATTAGCCCTTAGAAACAGACCAGCTGGAATCTGTCGGGTGCTAACTATCTAACTTTGTATCTGTGTAAAAATGTAAGTAAGTCCGTTTTTATATAGCGCAGCTACTCACCCTTATGGGTCTCAAGGAACTGGGGGCCGGAGTGGAAATTAAGTGAGCTATTGCCCAGAGTCACATGGTGCTGAGCTGCCGCCGGAGCCGGGGATCGAACCGTGAACCCTGTGCTCCGAAGTCAGCTGCCCTGGCCGCTGCACCACACCTCTCCATTCTATGCCTACATTTTTAATCTTTAGTTGGGAATAGCGGTCTTTCCAATACTATCTCTATTTCAATATTTCCTCAATTATGTTTTTCAAGACCTATTAGATATTTGCATGTCATTTATCCTGGTGACATGTGAAGTGGCCTCCTAATGAAGAACCACATGCTAATGACGCCAAAGAAGTACTTTGATTTCTCTCTATACATAAATTATATTCCTAGTGTAGAACGTGGCTGTTACATCAAAGAGCTGCTGAATTATTAATATGTTGAGTAAGTCCTTATGGAAATTAGAAGATATGAGCCATCCTTGAAAGGGCTATTGCTAATAATGATAGGAAAGTCATGGGTGTGTGTGATCTGATCATGCCAGGGACAATTTATCTCACACTATTCTGCTTTAATTAGTGCCCTGAGACATATAGCAATACAAAAAGCTCATTTGACCTGGAAAACCCGGTAAGAAGACGTTCTCATCTGCAATTTAATAAAGAATATAGTCTTGCAGTCATTCTTTGTCATTCAGTTCGTAAAGGACCTTTTGTTGTTGACACATAGACGTCTCCAGGTGCTTTTGGTGCCCTGGTGCCAGAGAAATTCAAAGACTTAAATAATATCACATAGTTGTTGTTTTGTTGCAGCTCAGAAATACATTTTACAGCTCATGATCCCAGAAAAAATGATAAATGAAAATGCAGACATATATTGGACATGCTAAGTAAAATACTCAATATTAGAGTTGTTATTAAATTTACAATAGTCTAAAATGGCTGTTTTAGTTCACTGGCTGTTTTCAGATTTCAGTTCGCTCTCCTATATGGACCCCATACTTTTCTTACCAAGGCAGATGCCATCTTTAAAAGTGACCCAGACCCCAAAGTATATTTGCTTCTGAAGCATTTCTTTAGAATCTCTATTTTGTAAAAGTGAAAGTATACACATCCGAGAATCCAATGATATCCTTCGAATTGTCATGAAAAAATGGATGGAACAGAAATGCATGAACAGAATACTATAGATATGCATTAACAATTTATTTTCAAGAGGAACAGCTAGTTCCCCTGATGCCACCCTTGCGATAAAGCTTGATAATAATGTCATTATTTAACTTCTGCTTATCAATTTGCCATTTTTATTAGGGTAGCTGGTGATGGGTCACAAGTGGACTTTGACCAGAAAACTGCTAAGCTCTCAGGAAGCACTGTTTAACCCATTGACATTGCCAAGCTACTTCGAACATTTCAAAGAAGAACCTGGTTTGTGAAATCTTTTTGCCAGGTTATTCATAGGAGGGGAGGGGGGGTCCTCAATCCAGAAGCCTGTCAGTTTAAGATGAAAACCACGTTGGGCGTCCGGATAAGGACCAGCTGATCTGAAGCCACAGAAGCCATTTTGTGCATCAGCCGCCTGCTGCTCTTGATCCAGTCAGCAAAGCCACAGTATGAATACAGCTTTCTTCAGTGAGCCTAAAAGCCGTTCTAACGCTGGACTCATCCACTTGCAGCCAGGCCTGGCTTTTAGTTGAAAAGGCACTAACTTAGGGGCATATTAGCAACGCTTTGCGATAACTATCGCAAAGCGTGCTTAGCGCTCATTTACCTAACGCCGGCTATCGCAGGTTTTTATCGCGAAGATATCACGTTATTAGCAACGCATATCTCCAAGGCGATAAAGATTCCTGCGATAGCGGGGAAATCGCTGTTTTGCATAGAACATCGCTGGTTTTTCAGCGATGTTCCCTGCAAAACGGCGATAACCTTGCTGATACGACCCTGTGGTCATATCAGCACAATCCACCCCCTATGTTAGGGATGGCTAAGTCAGGATTTTAGCAGACGTTAGATTTTGGCTAAAACGTCCGTTTTCGCCAAAATCTAACCTCTGCTAAAATCATGTGGGCTGCCTTGTAAATATCGCGATGTGAACATCAGCGATATTTGCAACGTAGTCCATCCGGGGTTCGCCCAGTAACGCCCACTTTGCATCTCATTGGAGATGCAAAGGGAGGCGTTGGGAAAAAGGGTGCTAACATGTTATTGTGCATGTTAGCACCCTCTTGTTGATAGGGCGATAGTTTTATCTCCGTTTTTCTGGCTTTTTAAAGCCAGAAAAACGGAGATGAAGCCCATGCTGATATGCCCCTTAGTGATCATAAATTTTAATGGACGGATATTTCCTTTATTCTAGAATTGTATCTGTTAACAGTGCCGGATTAAACGCACCCAGGCAGTCAACATTTCGCCCCCCCCCCCCTCGCAAATTAAAACCTAATACGTTTTTAATTTTACCAACCAACAATTTTAGTAGACCAATTTTATATCACATAACTAAACAGTCCTTTTAGGGGCCCGCGAGACAACGGATCAAAATAATATTGATTTGATCCTGAAAGAAAATTATAATCAAGCTTTCCTAAATTATTTAAGAAAGCTTGATTGTAATTTTCTTTCAAGAACAAATCAATATTATTTTGATCCGTTGTTGCAGGGCCCCTAAAAGGAGTGGGGCCCATAGGCTGGTGCCTACTTTGCCTGTTTGGTAATCCGGAACTGTCTGTTGACTCAATCTAAGTCCAAAGTGTTTTTTCTCTAAAGGGATTCAAGGGCACGGACTTGTTAACCTCCAAAAAGACGTCATTTTATAGCTTATTTTACAATGGAAGTCAATAGAAATCACAGAGTCAGCATAGGGTGAGCAAATATAGCAATACAGAATTATACAACGACAACAAATGACAACATTCTAGTACAAGATCCTTACTGAATATTACTATGCCCTTTTCTAACAGAATGTCATCGAAGAAAGGAGGAAGGGCCTTGGATTTTGCCAAAGGCCTTCCTCCGTTTCTCTTTGAGAGCCGCATGACAATACAGAGCATCAGCGCACATTTCCGTTACGTCAGAGAGGCAAAACAAAAAAACAAACATCGTGGTTGCATTAAAATGCAACATGGAATTCAAGCCCATTTTGGGCCTAGTTTAGCCAAACACGAAAAAAAAATAGTTCTGTCAAGTCAAGCATTTTCGTTTTTGTGCAGAATTGTACGTGGTGTTTAGTACACATTTTTACTAAAACAAAATCAGCTCTTACACAGCTAGCACTAAAACAGGTGTATACTTAGGTTGTTTTTTCATCGCACTTGCTCCTTTGCATGTGTATATTTAGTGTTATCACTATAATTCCCTTTTCATTGCTTTGTATCTTTGTCAAGATTTGAGTTTCTTTATCTGATGCCTGCTTGACATCACTGCGATTGTATCCTTTATGGCACAAACTATCTCTCGAAAGCTCAGTTAAACTACCTAAAGGAAATGGCAACGGTAACTTACTGAGCCTTTGTTTCACCTCTGTTAATCATCAGCTTAATTTGTGTGATACGAAGGTGTATGCATAGCACTTTCGGCTTCCCCTTCCTCTCCCCTTAACCACTAAGGTAGGTCACCACAGGTGTCTGTCGACACAAGCTCTTCTCTAACTATACAAAGATGACATCAGTGTTATATAACAAAACTGTGTAATGCAAGTCCTTCAGTCACATTCTGCAACTTTGACTATTTCCCAGTTCAACACGAACTTGCACTCTAGAAATTATTTTCTCACATTCCGAGAACAATGGCACACCTATTCCAGTATGTTATTTTCATCTCAGTTGCCTTTCTTTCCTTGTGTACAGGCCTTTATTTCAGTTTTTGCATTTTGTCCTTAATTTCATAATTTTCACCTTCTATTTTTCCCAACGGATCTTACTCTCTGCTTCTCCTATCCGCATAGAAGCATCTTCTAAATACACAAATGACCCCTTATTCTTCAAACAATAATTCCTTGGCATTGCACCAGTGTAATACCTCCAAGGAAATCTCGTCCATCCATACTTTGCTGGTCAGGAGAGCTACACTTGTGTAGTACTCACTCTTTCGCTTAGGGGGCATAGCTTCCTTTGCTGCAGCAGGTGCAATAGCACTGGTCCCAAAGGTCTGAGGGGCCACTAAACGCTGACTATTGCTGTATTTCAGAGTTCAAACAGCAGCCCCGGGGCCCATCTCCTTCCTTGCCCAAGGCCTCATGAAGCACTGGCTATGTCACTGTTTTATCTGCGAGGAAGATTAAGCCCATCCACCCTAACATGTCTTTTTTTTTTAATGTCACCGCGGATCCCCTGTAACTATGCAGCTATTTTTTTTTATGGGTTTTTGTTCCCTGGCAGGGTCCCTGTGGGACCCCATCTCCAGGCCTAGACTGTCAGGGTATTCCTACCATGTCCCCTTATTTATGTTTTACCTTTTTTCCCAAGATAGTTGCCTCTACTTCCTGGCTGAAGTGGTGGCAGCCAATCAGATCTTATTTTGAGATCGCTGGGATCAACGGACCCTCCACTCTCTATGTATACAAATATATTATTTCTTAAATAACTCCACAACTACTGAACGGATTTACACCAAATCACAAAAAGAGATCTGTCTGGACCAAGATCTAGACTTCTGACAAATTTGGTGTAATTCCATTAAGCGGTTCGGGCTGTAGTTGTGTTCAAAATCCCTATGGGAAATTGCATTGGGAAAACACGTTTTGGGACCCTCCTTGTTCTCCACTCCCGCTTGACGAATCAACCCAAAATTTTTCAGACAGCAGCTGAAGCGATTGGCATATGAGTTTTGAAAATTCCGTGAAGATTTGTCAAATGGTGCCGAAGTTATAAGCAAAAAAATAAAACGCTTCATCTATGGGAACTAGGTCCTAAATTTAACTACCTATTGGTAACTGCAAGTAGGTAATATATATATCAGCAAGGCGTAATGCCAAAACGCGTCAAAAGTCATTAAGTTGAAGGATTGAGCATACAGGGGCGTCTGAGTGTTCTTGTTCTATGTGAATGGAGAATTGCTGTGAATATTGTTGGGCTACCGATAACCCGTCTCAGACTGCCACCGGGCAGCCTCACGTAACTGGACCTTGGATTTGTTATATATATATACATATATATATATTACCTACTGGCGGTCACCAGGAATTAGTTATAGTTAAGACCAAAGTTTCTATAGGAAAAGCGTTTTTTGTTTTGGCAATAATTTTTGGCGCCACTTGACGAATCTTCGCAAAATTTTCACAAAACTTCCCCTTTTTGGTTCGGCTGCTGTGATGAAAGTTTCAGGATGATCCGTTAAGAGGGGGTTGAGAAAAAAGTGGGATCCTAAAACACATATTTCCCATGTTATGTCTAAGGGCATTTTACAATTTTTGAACATGACTTCAGCCCAATGTTCGTCCGGAAAAGCATGCTTTTTGTGATTTGGTGTAAATCCATTCAGTAGTCTCAGAGATATTTAAGTTTGAAAAATATAGATATCTGGGAGCCCAACAGCCTACTGAAACCCTACTGAAATTTGATTGGCTGCCAACACTTCAACCAGGAATTGTTGGCAGCCATCTTAGGACTTGGTTGAACCGCGTCCTACAAAAACGTTTTTAAAAAAAGAAAACGGGGCAAGGGAGAAACACTCTGACCCCCCCCTAGGCCTCTTAGGGCCTCCCACTGGGAAAAACTTTCAGGGGGATCCGAGAATCCGGCCGAAAATGTAAAGAAAAATAAAACGTGGGCTTACGCGCTTTGTTCCTTATCCACCCCTGGGTGGGCCAGGTCCCAGGGGCATTGTTTTAGTAATGTAGGGGGGCACGCCCCCCCCTCCTCGGGCTCATTATGCTCCAGGGACCACCACCTCCCTGGGGCTTCTTAAAATAATAATGCAGGGGAGGCCTGTATGGCCTCCCCCCACTGCCACGGGGACTGCCACCTCCCCAGGGCTTATTTCATTTTAAATGGGGGGCCTCTCGGACCTCCCCCAGCCCCAGGGACCACCACTTCCCTGGGGCTTGATTGTAAATTATTCATGGGGGACTCCCACAGCCCGGTCAGGCCGCCACCTCCCCAGGGATTTAATTTAATAAAATGCAGGGGGACCACTACCTCCCCAGGGCAAATATAAACAAAGGAGGGAGGGCCGCGAGGCACCCCTCCTGGAGCCCTAGATGGCCCTGGGGACCGTGCTCCCACACACAATCAGCCACTCACCCATACATTCACTGAGACACCTAATCACTCACTTATACAGTCAGTCATTAACCCACTGAATCATCCATACAGGCACTCACACACCCACTGATTCACCAATACACCTTGGTATATATATTTAACACTCATAAACTTTTTAAAACACTCACAGTCATCAGTGATGTCATTGGAGATGTCATGAGTGATGTCACAAGTGATGTCACTGACCATGTCATGATTGATGTAATTTGTGAGGTCATAAGCAGTGCATTATAGGGGGCGCAAGTCATAGTTGGCTCAGGTAACTGAAATTGATGAATTTCACTGGTTTTGTTACGAGTGAAACCTGACCTATAACGTCCCTGTAACCTTTGCTTTTTCAATGAATATATATATGTACTTATGCACCAATTTATTCACCCATACAGTCACTCACACACCCATACAGCCACTCAGGCACCCACTCCCACACTGATACAGACAGTCACAGTGCCCCTGAGATGACATATATTAGAAAAAGTATCATTAGTAGTACAAAAATAATAGTATTTTAACTTATGCAATAGCTTAGTATATATCTTTACCTCTCAGAAACGTTTGCAAAACACTTACCTTCACTGGACGATGTCATCAGTGATGTCATCAGTGATATCATTTGAGATGTCATCAATGATGCCAGCAGTGATGTCACTGACCATGTCATGAGTGATGTGATATGTGAGATCAAAAGCAGTGCATTCTGGGGGCGAAAATTAAAGTGGCGGCTGGTGACATTTGAAAGTGGTAGGGCGTAAACTTTGGGCAGGATTTTTATATAGCTAGCGATGTGAACAAGTTCAATGGACAAGCCTGGGGTCCAGGGGGAATCCCTCTCTTTGAGAAAGAAATGAGAAAAAGATTGGCAAATTGTGCATTTTAAAGCAAATGAATGTAGCGATAAAGCAAGGCTCATTAAGCAGTGGGAACGTATAGTCTTGAAATATTAAACACATTAAAAACGGCCCCATATCTTCTTGCATTAATTTGTTCAACAGTTACTGTAATGTGTAAATTGTTCTGCATGACAACTTTAGCCCTTTAAAATATATGCTTGCCCAGTGTCTTGCACTGCACACAGCATTAACTTTGGAAAAATATGCTCTAACCAGACTTCGAGACGCACCCACAGATGCTAGCTGTAACCAGTCATATAGAAATATGTGCAGACAGGTCTTTAAGTGAGATGAAAAAAGTGGGTGCTCTCTATAAAGGAACATGTCAAATACATTTCTGTGATTCCCATAGTGTGCCACCAGACCGGTATTTTAGTTTCTCTCTGAGATGTCATTTTATCCAGATAAATGGCACAGCAACTGACATACAACTAAAGCCTGTCAGTATGATTGGCTTTGTCACAGGGTGTTAGCTGTTTAAGATAAATGAGTAACAACAATGATTTCTTATAAATAATTAACATTGGAAATGTTTAAATTCTGAAATAGTGAGTCTGTGAATTAAATAGCATTGAGGCCTGTGAAAGGAGTTTTGGCCTTCAATTATGTGTGCTTTACGTTGGATAGGTATCCTCTGCATGTCTTGCCCATCTGCACATCTTCAACCCCCCCTCTTTCCTCTTCAGCATCCTCTTTTCACTCTTTCCCGAATGCACTTCCTCGCATCTCTGTCACTTCACTGCCCCCAACATGCACTGCACTCCCTCAAATTTATGCACTTTAATTTCTCTTACTTTTGCCTTGCCAATATTTTGACACCTGTGTACCCCCTCCACACAGATATCCACAGAATTTCAGTCGTAAATGGAATACACAAACATTGTTCTGTGTGCTCTGCAGAGAGACCAACCAACTGACAGGCACTTTGTTTGGCTTTAGCCTTAGCATCTGAGTGCTCAATCATAGCCCCTCATAAACACATGGCATGACTCAAGCCTCAAAGTATGCACAGAAAAAAATACAGATAAACAACAAAATTATAAAATAGATAACTTTTGGGGAATGCAAGATTAAGTAAAGCATGTAAATTAAGAGAGGAACTAAATCGCTGAAATGCATTCCCTTGACGTCTTTAACATTCATTGTTTGCAAGTCAATCCATGTTTTTGGCATCAGTGTTAACTATGGGGCATGTACACAGGGCCAGTTTTAATGTCAAACATCAGAGAACTGGCCACTGTAGGCACATGTTCCACAGTAAGCACATATCTCTCGCTTTGGGCCTGACTCGGATATTTGGATCAATTTCGCAAGGGAGCAAATGCCGTAGCTCCACTTCTAAAGGAGCCAGCAATGTGCAGCGAGGGCCTGGGGTGTCACAGTGGGGGAGGTTAGCATGTTGAGGGGTCTCGGCACAATATACAAAACACAGCATTAGCTTGCAAACACTTACCATTACAGAGAACAAGGCACCGGATCAGACGTGCTTGCATTCACTCTCACGTATGACGATTGACGAAAGGGTGGGATCTATGCCTTTGAATGATGGACGTCTGAAATCACGCAGGGATGAAGTCCCCGACGCCCGAAACCATGACGCTTATTGCGTCATTGGCCTACAGTGTGCATACAACGCTAGACCACAATGACAAAGAAGGGCTTTAAAACAGAAAGCCCTGCGTCCTGCATCAAGTTAAGAAAGTTGATCTACTGACTGTCTTCCGTCTCCTACTTCAGAGCGAGGCGGGGCAGGCAGCCTGAAACAGACAGCCCAGACTAAAATACATCAATTTATTTAGAGATACGATCGTATCTCTAAATAAATCGATCTATTTAATATTTTTTTATGTAAATGTGTAGGAATTTTCAGAGGGGCGCAGCCCCACAGCCCTAATGAGAAACCTCCCCTGGAAAGTTATAGTTAGCTCAGGGAACTGTATCTGCTATATTTCACTGGTTTTGTACGATTGAAATCTGAGCCTAACAACAATGCACTGTAACCTTTGTTTTTTTCAGTGAATTTCTAAGATTTGCTTAATTGTGTTTCCTAATTATAATGTCACTGTAAAAAAAAATTCTCAGTAAATACATGTATATTCACTGAAAAAAACAAAGGTTACAGTGAATTTTTAGGGGACACAAACTCAGCTGCCATAATCAAGACCGTAATGGTTGAAACACGTTGGTGGTGTTTGGTGTATGTTAGAAATGGGGGTCTCTAGTTGGCAGAGGTAGGTACCTTTGTCCAAATAGGGACCCTTGCTTCTAGTCAGGGAAAGGGGAATGCACACTTTAGATAACCCCTGCTCACCCTCTTGGTAGCTTGGCACGAGCAGACAGGCTTATCCCAAAGGCAATGTGTAAAGTACTTGTACCAACACTCACAGTAACCCAGTGAAAACACCACAAATGGACACCACACCAGTTTAGAAAAATAAAGTATCTTTATCTAAACTTAACAAGACCAAAACGACAAAAATCCAACATACAAGTATTAAGAAAAATGACTTTCAAAAGGTTTTAGCAACTGAGACCATAGAAAACTATGGATGCGTGATTTCTTGCAAAGTACCTGTTGTTGCGACAAAATTCACCAAGCCAAACAGCCGCAGCTATGGGAAGCATTGAAAAACAAAGAGATGCGTCATTTCCTGAGACCTTCGTGGATGCGATGCGACAGTTCCGCTGGGCACAGAGGAGCGGTGTGTCGGGTCCGGTCTGTAGGGGGAAGCGATGCGTTGATTCTGAGATGACTCCGATCCACGGGGATGCTTCGGGAAAAACTTGCCGCACAGGGACGATGCATGGAAATCCGGGATGCGTTGGCGAGCGATGCGGCGGCGGCGAGCGGCGCTGCGTCGATTTCTTCAGCCGCAATCCCTTGATGCGTCGATTCTTGCAGCGGCGACCGGCGCTGCCTCGGATTCAGCAGCAGCGCAGCGATACGTGGAGATTCTTCTCGCACCACAGCGTTGCGTTGGAAAACTGTTGCAAGAAGAGCAATGCGTCGATTTTCTTGTTGTTGTGTTGCTTTCCAGCTCCCAGCAGCAGAAACAATCTCCAGAGGCCCCACACAGTCACAGGCACTTCTTGGCAGGTCAGAACTCCCAGCAAGGAAGTTCAGGGGAGCTGGGAGTGTAGTCTTTCTGTTCCTGAGACTTCAAAACAGGAGGCAAGCTCTACTCAAGCCCTTGGAGACTTTCCTCAAGCAAGGGACCCAGCACACAGCAAAGTCCTTCACCTTTCCTTGGCAGAAACAGCAACTGCAGGCCAACCCCAGACACACAGCAAGGGCAGTACTTCTCCTCAGTTTCTCCAGCTCTTTACCTTGGCAAAGGTTCCTCTTGATTCCAGAAGTAGTCTAAAAGTCTGGGGTCTGGGCCCCTCTTTTTATACAGTAAACCTTCTTGTTCTCTCCTTGCCCAGGGCTCTGAGCCCAGTCCAAACCAGTTCTGGGGAGCACTTTGCAAGTGCACAACAACCTCCATTGTCAGTGTGAGCCCTGGCTCCAGATACACCACAGGGGGGCGGAGCCATCATTGTGGAAGGCAGACACAGCCCTATTCAGGTGCAGGTGCCACTCCTCCCACCACTCCAAATGCAGATCAGGCCTATTCAGCCTAGCGCTGACTCATACAGACTCTCTGGAGCCACTGAACATCCCCAGCCCCTGTCACTCCAAAGCCAGACAGTCCATACACATCCTAGCAGAGGCACACAGGATGGCTAAACAAGAAATTACCTACTTTCTAAAAGTGGTATTTTCAAACACAGAATGTAAAAATCACCTTTCCTAAAAGATACATCTTTAGATTCTGAGTTCAGGCATACTAAACTTTATTTTCCTATCTGGTCCCAATGGTAAGTTGTATTTATAAGATGTTATAAATTAACTTCTATGCTTTCCTATTGGGACAGATAGCCTTACAATAGTGAAAAACGAAATTGGCAGTATTTCACTATCAGGACATGCCACACACATCAGAGCATGTCCTACCTTTCACACACTCTGCACCCTGCCCACAGGCGTACCTTGGGCCTACCTTAGGGGTGACTAACATGTAAGAAAAGTGAAGGTTAGGGCCTGGCAAGTGGGTGCACTTGCAAGGTTGACATGGCAGTTTACAAACGGCGCACAGGCACTGCGGTGGCAGGCCTGAGTTTTCTTTTCAGAGGTACCCATGTGGGTGGCACAATCAGTGCACCCAACTAGGGGCTTATCAGTAAATCAAATATGCCAATCATGGATAACCAATCATAATACCAATTTACACAGAGAGCATATGCACTTTAGCACTGATTAGCAGTGGTAAAGTGCCCAGAATCCTATAGCCAACAACCACAGGGCAGGAAAAAATAGGAGGAAGAAGCAAAATGTTTGGGGATAACCCTGCAAAAAGGGTCAAGTCCAACAGTATATTGCTGATTTTATTAAATCAGTTTGGAAAATGGAGCCCATGGGAGTGCAGCGCCATTTGTTGTTTGAATTATCTTGAGGATACTGGTCATATCCTAACGATTGCACCAACAGCCAGAGCACGCCGCTTTTGACCGCGTTGTGTTTGATAACTATATATATATATGTGGAGAGATAGATAGATAGATAGTTAGATAGATAGATAGATAGACAGACAGACAGACAGACAGACAGACAGATAGATAGATAGATAGATAGATAGATAGATAGATAGATAGATAGATAGATAGATAGATAGATATGTGGAATATGTGGAGGTTAGCACTGTTGTTATCATTTACTGCATTTTACTCGGATTGTAATTGTAAATGATTAATATTTTACGCTCTTTTATCGTATATTGCATGTGTGCGTTGTGTTTTTCTTTTCCAATGCAACCAATTTATTTTTCACGTTTTTCATATAAAGACTTGAACACGAAAATAAAAAGTGTTTTTAAGAATTTCGAGCACATTTCAATAGATATGTGATATACACTGCGCCTGTGCCTAAAATCAAGTGTTTTATACAAATGATTAGATACGGGAATGCACCAGTGTTAATGGACATGGAAATAAAGAGAAGATAAAGTGAGGGGCTGAAGGGAGCAAGGAAGAATGTTAGCTGAAATAACGACTTCAATTTACGAATTTCACCACCCAGTTCAAAAAGCAGGAATAATCCTGGTGAAATGTGTAATTGCTACTCGTTTTTATATATTTATTTAGCTAAAGGCAAGCACATGGAATGAAATGCATCTAATCTCTGAATTGCCTGGAGGGCAATCCTGTCAAAAAATCGCAAGGTCACTCGAATGAGAAATCCAATTGTGTACTGAAGGCTTATCTCTGGATTTCGAACAGTGAAGTGTATAATCCTTTGGCATTTAGTAAAGCCCAGCTAACCTGTATAATGTTTCGTACCGCTGAGGGTTTTACTCTGCGGATGTAATTTAATTTGAAGCCAGGGAAAGAGTAAAGTATTGCCTGTGATCTCTGACCAAAATAACGTCGTTCAACCACAATCCCCTGACATATGCTGATAATCGCCAATAGCAATACTGAAATTAGTGCCGCATTGAAGGGCACGCATGAAGGATTAAGCAGCTTGGTAGTAGCATGGTACTTTCTGCACCTCGTATTGTATTAATTCAAAATCCCTCTGACAGAACCTCATGTTTATGTTCAAATTAAACTATGTCAGAAAAGGGTTCATTAAATTCCAAAGTGTATTGTATTGGGGTCTTGCCACAAAATATATAAAAAGTTCCAATTAAATTAATGCAACTGAAGTACTATGTGCCTACTTTATTATTTACATATTTGGATTCAGAAAACGTTGGATACATTTATTTTGAGATTGGATTTCTATCATAAAACATCCTAGCTGTTCCCCATTTTTTAATCAAATCTTGAAAAGAAAGCATGGATGGTCTGCTGAGCTTTGCGACAAGTATGGCAAATCAAGATATTTCGGCCGAGTTCATAAAATCTTTTTTCCCGTCCTATGGTAGTGTGGGTCGAGCAAAAAGGCACCTTTTGATTGCGTGCAAATTCAGAAAGGAATTTGAGGCATATATACTACGAGGTGGCACTGCGCTGCAAGCAATTTAGCTGGGCTGCGCCACGTCATTGAAAAAATGAAGGGATGTACCATATTTACAAGAATACGATGCACCCCTGTGTTTTCCCTTGTGCTGGCACTAAAAAAGCTGCCTAGCTATTGTGTTTCTGCAGGAAGGGACACCTTCCTGCACAAAAACAATATTAATAGCATTTTGCTCCTTCTATCTGTGCTGTGAAATGCAAAAATGAGGAGAAATAAAAGTATTTCTCCTTGCTGCGCCCTTCTAACGCCTCCTTTCGAATGACGTTAGTTTTTGGAGCTGCCTTAGATTTACAGATCCTTGTATATCTGGAGCAGTTTCACAAAGCAATGGGTGTTGCGTGGGATTGCCCACAGCAACACCTACTGCACGCCTCTTTGCCGCAGAAAACTGCAGCGCCAAGGCTGCGTTAAGCCATGCAAATTGGCTTAGAGCCACCTTGTAAATATGGAGCAGGGCATTGTACCACCGGAGCGTCAGAAAAAGTGAAGCTCCAGTGGCGCAATGCCCTTGTAAATATGCCTCTTAGTTTCTTGCGTAATGAGATTTGTTTGCTGAAGTTAGCTTGCATTAATAATCCGAGTCCTTCATTGATCATGAACAGTCAAAGTGCAAATTTTCTTTCCCACCCCTAATTTAGGGATGGAAATTAACATATGGACTCTTTAAGGTGACATGAGTTTGAAATTATAAGGTACCCCTCTCTAAGCCCATGAGACACATCAAATACACGCTATGATGGAAGAGTAGTAGTTACATGCCTGCGACTTTGATATGCATAGAGGGATGGGCTGGAAGTATTATAGCAGCACTGAGAAATGGAAGTATGGTTTCGAGACTTAGTCAACGTTTGTTACCTTGGAAATTAGGTAAGCAGCTAATGGCCATATGTACGAAACAAAGCCTTTGCAATTTCCAAATAGCAAATTCGTAGAATTCGCTATTAGGGAAACGCAAAATGAGATGTATGTACGAGTGTATTCCACTAGTTCACTGACACAATATCGAAACCAATACATCATGATACAGAAATATCATGTCAAAAATATAGATCACAAAAATATTGTTTTTCTATAAATATAAATAAAAAATATCGTTTTACACTAATATCGAAAAAATATATGCAATATTATCATTTTTCAATATATATATAGTTAAAACTGTAAATCTTAAATATTTTAACATATAACATTAATATAATATACATTAAATATGTTTAAGTAATATTTAAACATGTATATAAGTACAAACTTATTTAAACACACACATATATGAATGTGTGTATATTTATATACACATATATAATATAAAACTATTTTTTTAAATATTAGTTATAATCTATATTTAATTTTTTTTTATTATATCAGTATATCAACTCTCTATCTATCTATCCATATATCTATACATATAAATATATATGATCAAGACAGCTCTGCGGTTGAAACGCGTGACGACTGGATAGTAAACCTGCACCTTGCATCTAGTTCTGAGTGTTCGTTTCATTTGAATCTGCTATTTGGTATTACGGCTGGCTTTTGTTCTGCCGGCTTTTCGAGCCACCTGACAACGGGCCAGGGATCCCGGTAGGAACTGTTTGTGGTTGTGCATATAAATAAATATATAAATATATATATAAATATATATATATATATATATATATATATTCACTGAAAAAACCGTAGGTTTCAGGCACGTTATAGTTACAAACTAGCATTTAAAAAACCTTTGAAATTCACTGAAAAAACCATAGGTTTCAGATATGTTATAGTTACAAATTAGCATTTAAAAAACCTTTGAAATTCACTGAAAAAACCATAGGTTTTAGGGACAGTTATAGTTAGTTGGACATTTCACTCGTACAAAACCCGTGAAATTCCCCCGTTATAGTTAGTTCAGCTAACTATAACTCGCGCCCGCAATGCACTGCTGATGACGTCACATATTACATCACTCATGACATGGTCAGTGACATCACTGATGACATCACTGATGACATCTCAAATGACATCACTGATGACATCATCCAGTGACTGTGTGTTTCTGTAAAGTTTAAATATGTTTAATATATATAGGGAAAGGCGTATTGAAGAATGAGTGGGTGTATAAGTATCTGAATGGATGATTTAGTACGTGCGTGACTGACTCTACAAGTGAGTGATTAAACGTATCTTACTGAATGCATGGGTTAGTGACTAAACTGTGTGAATGTCTGTATCCGTCTTTTGGTGTGTAAGTGGATGCATGGATTTGCGAATAGCTACATGAGTGTCTATATGGGTTATTGATTGGTTCTATGAGTATCTGTATGGGTGCCTGAGTGTTTGTGTGGATGGGGTGTGTGCGACTGTGCATAGATGTGTGAGTGGGTGATTCACTGGGTGGATGGTTTCAAGAGTGCATCTGTGATAGACTGTATGGGTGGGTAAGTGTGTGTAAGAGTGTGTTAGTGAGTGAATGTATGTCCCAGTGGTACATGTGTGAGTAACTACATATGTGAAAGGCAGTATATATGTGTGTTGGAGTATATAAATAGCTATAAGCGAGAGTGAGTGATTGTGATAGTGGCTGTATGGATGAGTGTGTGCTTGTATCAGTGATTGTATAAGAGCGTAACAGTGTGCTAGTATTTTGTATGATTAAGTGAGCTGGTGTGTGTATAACTGTATAGGTGAGTAAATGGCAGTGTGTTTAATTATTTGCATGACTGACTAGGTGTGTGAGTACCTCTATGGATGAGTGGCGGTGTTTGAGTGTCTATATAGGAGTAAGAGTGCATATGATAGTCCTGTACTGAGTGACCATAAGTATGAGTGACTGTACGGGTGAGTGAGTGGATGTGTGTGTGTAGACCTAAGAATCAGTGAGTGGGTATGTAGTTATTGGTGTTGGAGTGTCTATAGTTTTGCGAATGGCAGTCTGTAATTTAGATTGGGTGTATCAAAGGTTATATTAGGGTGTGAGGAGCTGCATCAGATTATCACGTGGATGATGTCATCAGTGATGTCATTTGAGATGTCATCAGTGATGTCATCAGTGATGTCACTGACCATGTCATGAGTGATGTAATATGTGACGTCATCAGCAGTGCATTGCGGGGCGCGAGTTATAGTTAGCTGAACTAACTATAACGGGGGAATTTCACGGGTTTTGTACGAGTGAAATGTCCAACTAACTATAACTGTCCCTAAAACCTATGGTTTTTTCAGTGAATTTCAAAGGTTTTTTAAATGCTAATTTGTAACTATAACATATCTGAAACCTATGGTTTTTTCAGTGAATTTCAAAGGTTTTTTAAATGCTAATTTGTAACTATAACGTGCCTGAAACCTACGGTTTTTTCAGTGAATTTCAAAGGTTTTTTAAATGACATTTTTTAAATGTATTAATTTTTATATTAATTTTTTTCATACTGATTTACTACATTTTTAGAAACAATTTCTTTTACATATTTTATTTTTTAAATTACATTGTAATTACATTATACATTACATTACAAAAAATACTTTCTCAGAATGAATTACTTTAGTTTAAATACTTAGCACATAGGCAATAGACTTTTAAGTACAGTAGTTACAGTTGTTGCAATGGGCAACACATTTTCAAACACAATGCAACATTCAGCTCAATGTGAATTTCTAGTTAAATGCAATTAGTTACTTTATGGATTACTTTTCTAACCACAGGACTGGATCCTAGATTCAGTCCTGGGACATCTCCTGTAAACAGTTGAGTAAAAGCGTTTTGGTTACAGTCGTGATTTTTAAGGAATATTATTGTATTTTAAAAGTTGACACTTAGAAACTTTTCCTCATAGAATCACCAATGTTATCCTATGGAAGGAAATTCACTTAGCAGGTAAAAACTGTTATCGTTACTTTTTCTTACTCAGTGTTGGATCCTGGATCCAGCACTGGTGCATCTCCTGTAAACAGTTGAAAAAATGCGTTTAAGTCATACAGGCAATTGTTAAGGAATATTTGTAGTTTGTGAAAATCGACACTTTGAAACTTTTCTGCTGAAAACCAGACAATGGATTCCTATGGAAGAAAAGATAAGTTACTGGTAAGTACGGTTAAAATTACTTTTCAGGGTCAGTGCTGGGCTAAAAGATGCAGCACTGGGTTCTCTCCTGATAACAGGTGAATAAATCGGAATTCGTATTTCGGCTGATTTTAGAAGAATAATTTAAAGTTCCAAAACTCCACACTTAGAAGAATTTCCAAGTGAAACCAGTCAATGTTAGCCTATGGAAGGAAATTCAAGTTACTGGTAAGTACGGTTAAAATTACTTTCCAGGACCAGTACTGGGCTGAAAGATGCAGCACTGAGGTCTCTCCTGATAACAGGTGAGTAAATCAGAATTCAGATTTCGGCTGATTTTAGAGGAATATTTGTATGTTTCAAAAATCAACACTTAGAAACTTTTTCAGCAAAAAGCAGGCAATGATATCCTATGGAAGGAAATTCAAGTTACTGGTAAGTACGGTTAAAATTACTTTTCAGGATTAGTACTGGGCTGAAAGATGCAGCACTGAGGTCTCTCCTGATAACAGGTGAGTAAATCGGAATTCGTATTTCGGATGATTTTAGAAGAATATTTGCACAATGGTGAAGGGAGGGGCGGGGCCTGAGGTGACATCTGTGCAAACGCGCCCCGTGGCGCGGTTTAAGTTGGGGGATTAAGTCCCCTTGAATCATGTGGGTCCCTATGGGCCAACTAGCCCACCAGGAACCTCCAGTATGCGCCAGGGGCTGCGTTGCAGAGACGTGTAGAGAGGCCACACCCCTTTTACACCTCTCTGCAACAAAGCTCTGTGGCGCTTTCTGGATGTACCTGTTGGGCTAGTTGGCCCCAGAGACCCTCAGGATTGAAGGGGATTTAATTCCCCATCTTAAAACGCGCCACGGGGCCTGTTTGCACACATGTCACCTGAAGCCCTGCCCCTCCCTTCACCACTGTGCAAACGCGCCCGTGGCGCGTTTTAAGTCGGGGATTAAGTCCCCTTAAATCCTGCGGGTCCCTGGGGTGCAACTAGCCCACCAGCTACCTCCATTAAGCGCCACAGAGCTGCGTTGCAGAGAGGTGTAAAAGGGGCGTGGCCTCTGTACACCTCTATGCAAGGCAGCTCCCTAGCGCATACTGGAGGTTCCTGGTGGGCTAGTTGGCCCCAGGGACCCCCAGTATTGAACGGGAATTACTTCCCCATCTGCAAACGCGCCAGGGGCGCGTTTGCAGAGTGGTGAAGGAAGGGGGAGGGGCCTGCGGGCCCGATCGTTTAAAAAAAAATAAAAAAAAAATTGTCCCCTGAAGGGGGGCACTGTGGCCCCCCTTCCTTTTTCCAGTTTTTATGCCCTGGGGACCCCATCCCCCAGGGCCTTACCCCTTTTTTTTTATTAAATATTTAAAAAAAAAACAGGAAGGGGGCCGCGTGGCCCCCTTCCCTGGGCCTGTATTGGCCCCGGGGACCCCATCCCCGGGGCATGGCCTCGTTTTTTTTTTTTCTTTGGAGGGGGCTGCGTGGCCCCCTCCTCAGGCCACTTATGGCCCCGGGGACCCCATCCCCGGGGCCGGCCTTTCCGTTTTTTTTTGTTTTTTTTGGGGAGGGGGCCGCGTGGCCCCCCTCCCGGGCCACTACTTGCCCCGGGGACCCCATCCCCCGGGGCTGGCCTCTCGTTGGGGACTGTGGGGGGGTCCCCAAACCCCCACAGTCCCGCCGGCTCCCGTGTCCTACGGGAGCCGGCATTGCTTTACACATGGGGAGCAGCTAACATGCTGCTCCCCATGTGGAAAGCAATGTGCTTTGGATATTGGAAGAGAGAGCAGGTTTCCCTGCTCTCTCTTCCAATATCCAAAGCAGTTTGCTATGGCAGGACGGGAGCCGCGAGGCTCCTGTCCTGCCATAGCAAACTACAGTGTCCCGGGGTAGGCACCCGGGACACTGCAGGAGCCGGCCCTGGGGGTGGCGGTCCCCAGGGCCATCAAGGGCTCCAGGAGGGGGCCGCGCGGCCCCCTCCCTTAAATTGCACAGCCCCGGGGAGGTGGTGGTCCCCGGGCTCTGGGGGTCCGTAATGGACCCCCACATTTATTTTATAAGTGCCCCGGGGAGGTGGTGGTACCCGGGGCGTGTGGGGGCTGGAGCCCCCCACACCTTATTCAAATTTAAAAAGAAGCCCCGGGGGTGGCGGTCCCCGGGGCTGCGGGAGGGCAGAAGAGCCCTCCCGCACTATTTTTGCAATAAAGCCCCGGGGGTGGCGGTCCCCGGGGCTTGGGGGCCCTTTGAGGCCCCCCACACATAAAATTAACCCCCCACCATGCCCCCGGGACTTGGGCCACCCGGGGGCAAAATACTATCGAAGCGCGGGAGACCGCGCTTCGATTTTTTTTTTTTTCGGCAGGATTCGCGCACCCTGAGCGCATCCTGCCGATTTTTAAAAAAAAATATTTTTTTTTGCCCAGGGGGTCCTTGTGGGACCCCTGAGCAAACCTAGGGGGTCAGGGTGTTTCTACCCTGCCCCCTTTGTGCGCTTTGCGCACTTGTTTCTGTCCCTCGGTTCTACCGAGGGACAAAATGGCTGCCAACATTTCCTGAATCGGAATGTTGACAGACAGCTGACAGCCAATTAACATGCAGCTCGTGATCGGGAGGGTACGCGGACCCTACTCGGCCATAGATATCACTATCTTTTTACTTTTGATTTTCTCAGCAACTACTAAACGGATTTACACCATTTAACAAAAAGGGTTCTTTCTGAACCAAGAACTACCTCTTTGCCAAATTTGGTGTAATTCCGTTCAGCAGTTCGGGCTGTAGCTGTGTCTAAAGTTTCCTATGGAAAAATGCATGGGGAAAACGTGTTTTGGGACCCCCCTTTTTTCTCGGCCCCCGCTTGACGAATCTCCCCGAGACTTTCAGGGAAGGAGCGAACCGGAGCGGGCCACAAAATATGAAAATTTCGCGAAGATACGTCAACCGGCAAGAGAGTTATCTCAAATAGAATGTCGCGGATTTCCTATGGATAATAGGTTGTAACTATAACTATCTACTGGCGACCGCCAGTAGATAATATATATATATATATTATCTACTGGCGGTCGCCAGTAGATAGTTATAGTTAGGACCTATTTTCCATAGGAAATCTGCAACATTCTATTTGAAATAACTTTTGCGCCGGTTGACGAATCTTCGCGAAAATTTGAAAACTCGTGGGGCGCTCCGGTCCGCTCCTATCCTGAAAGTCTCGGGGTGATTTGTCAAGTGGGGGCCGAGAAAAAAGGGGGGTCCCAAAACGTGTTTTCCCCATGCAATTTTCCATAGGAACCTTTCATCGCAGCTACAGCCTGAACTGCTGAACGGAATTACACCAACTTTGGCAAAAAGGTAGCCCTTGGTTCAGAGTCGTGCCTTTTGGTTAAATGGTGTAAATCCATTCAGTAGTTGCTGAGAAAATCAAAAGTAAAACCACATATATATCTATGGCCGCGGAGGGTCCGCGCACCCTGAGCGCACCTTCCCGATCACGAGCTGTATGCTAATTGGCTGTCAACACTCCAAACCAGGAAGTGTTGGCAGCCATCTTGTTCCTCGGTAGAACCGAGGCACAAGAAACAAGTGCGCAAAACGCAAAAAGGGGGCAGGGTAGAAACACCCTGACCCCCTAGGCCTAGGATTTTAAAAATCAGCGGGATGCGTGCAGGGTGCACGGATCCCGCCATGCACCCTGTAAGGCCCTCTAAGGCCCCCCCAAGCCCCGGGGACCGCCACCCCCCGGGGCTTTCGAATAAAAATGGTGCGGGAGGGCACTCTGCCCTCCCACAGCCCCGGGGACCGCCACCCCCGGGGCTTTTTTGTTTTTATTAATTTAATGACCTGTGTTGGGGGGTCGAGCCCCCCCACATGCCCCGGGGACCGCCACCTCCCCGGGGCACTAAGAATTTTAAAATGGGGGTCCGTTTGGGACCTCCGAAGCCCCGGGGACCACCACCTCCCCGGGGCTTTGCAGATGTGGGGAGGGGGCCATGCGGCCCCCTCCTGGAGCCTGTGGTGGCCCTGGGGACCGCCACCCCCCTGGGCCAGCTCCTGCAGTGTCCCGGGCTGCCTACCCCCGGGACACTGCTGTTTGCAATGGCAGGACGGGAGCCGCGCAGCTCCTGTCCTGTCATTGCAAACTTGCTTTGAAACCTGCTCTCGCTTCAATGAAGCAAAGCAGATTGCTTTTCCATAAGGGGAGCTGCATGTCAGCAGCTCCCCTTATGGAAAAGCAATGCCGGCTCCCGCAGGGTGCGGGGAGCCGGCGGGACCGTGCGGGGATTGGGGACCCCCCCACAGTCCCCAACGAGTGGCCAGGCCCCGGGGGATGGGGTCCACGGGGCCATTAGTGGCCCGGGAGGGGGGCCACGCAGCCCCCCTCCCCAATAAGAAATAAAAATTAAAAAAAACATAAAGGCCGGCCCCGGGGGATGGGGTCCCCGGGGCCTTAAATGGCCTGAGGTGGGGGGCCACGCAGCCCCCCTCCAAATATTTTTTTTTTTTAAAAAGAGGGCATGCCCCGGGGGATGGGGTCCCCGGGGCAAATAGAGGCCCAGGGAAGGGGGGGCCACGCGGCCCCCTTCCCGTTTTATTTTTAATTTAAAAAAAAAAAATCCTCAGGCCCCGGGGGATGGGGTCCCCGGGGCCAAAAGTGGCAGAGGGAAGGGGGGCCACACAGCCCCCTCCCATAAAAAAAAGGAAAGAACAAAAAAAAAACGGCATCGTGCCGGAGGCCCCGCCCCTCCCTGCAGCAGTCTGCAAACGCGCCCCTGGCGCGTTGTAAGAAGGGGAGTAATTCCCCTTGAATACTGGGGGTCCCTGGGGGCCAACTAGCCCACCAGGAACCTCCAGTATGCGCCAGGGAGCTGCGTTGCAGAGAGGTGTTCAGAGGCCACACCCCTTTTACACCTCTCTGCAATGCAGCTCTGTGGCGCTTTTTGGAGGTACATGGTGGGCTAGTTGGACTCCAGGGACCCTCAGGATTCAAGGGAACTTAATCCCCCAACTTTAAACGCGCAACGGGGCGCGTTTGCACAGTGGTGAAGGGAGGGGGCGGGGCTTCAGGTGACATGTGTGCAAACAGGCCCCGTGGCGTGTTTTAAGATGGGGAATTAAATCCCCTTCAATCCTGAGGGTCCCTGGGGGCCAACTAGCCAACCAGGTACATCCAGAAAGCGCCACAGAGCTGCGTTGCAGAGAGGTGTAAAAAGGGGCGTGGCCTCTGAACACCTCTCTGCAACGAAGCTCCCTGGCGCATACTGGAGGTACAGGGTGGGCTAGTTGGACCCCAGGGACCCTCATGATTCAAGGGGACTTAATCCCCCAACTTAAAACACGCCACGGGGCGCGTTTGCACAGTGGTGAAGGGAGGGGGCGGGGCACGTTATAGTTAGAAATTAGCATTTAAAAAACCTTTGAAATTCACTTAAAAAACCATAGGTTTCATGCACATTATAGTTAGTAATTAGCATTTAAAAAACCTTTGAAATTCACTGAAAAAACCATAGGTTTCAGACACGTTATAGTTAGAAATTAGCATTTAAAAAACCTTTGAAATTCACTGAAAAAACCATAGGTTTTAGGGACAGTTATAGTTCGTTGGACATTGCACTCGTACAAAACCCGTGAAATTCCCCCGTTATAGTTAGTTCAGCTAACTATAACTCGCGCCCCCGCAATGCACTGCTGATGACGTCACATATTACATCACTCATGACATGGTCAGTGACATCACTGATGACATCACTGATGACATCACTGATGACATCTCAAATGACATCACTGATGAAATCACTGATGACATCATCCATGTGATAATTTGATGCATCTTCTCACACCCTAATATAACTTTTTATACACCCACTCTAAATTACAGACTGCCATTGTCAAAACCATAGACACTCCAACACCAATAACTACATACCCACTCACAGATTCTTAGGTCTACACAAACGCCCACTCACTCACCCGTACAGTCACTCATACTTACAGTCACTCAGTACAGGACTATCATATGCACTCATACACCTATATAAACACTCACACACCGCCACTCATCCATAGAGGTACTCACACACCTAGTCAGTCATGCAAATAATTAATCACACTGCCATTTACTCACCTATACAGTTATACACACACCAGCTCACTAACTCATACAAATACTAGCACATTCTTACGCTCTTATACAATCACTGATACAAGCACACACTCATCCACACAGCCACTCTCACAATCACACACTCTCACTTATAGCCATTTAAATACTCCAACACACATATATACTGCCTTTCACATATGTAGTTACTCACACATGTACCACTGAGATATACATTCACTCACTAACACACCCATACACACACTCACCCACCCAAGCAGTCCATCACAGATGCACTCTTGAAATCATGCACCCAGTGATTCACCCACTCACACATCTATGTACACAGTCACACACACCCCACCCACACAAACACTCAGGCACACATACAGATACTTAGACAACCAATCAATAACCCATATAGACACTCATGTAGCTATTCACAAATCCATGCTTCCACTTACACACCAACAGACAGACGGATACAGATATTCACACAGTTTTGTCACTTACCCATGCATTCAGTAAGATACGTTTAATCACTCAATTATAGACTCAGTCACGCACCTACTAAATCATCCATTCAGACACTTATACACCCACTTTTTCTTCAATACGCCTTTTCCTATATATATTAAACATATTTAAGCTTTACAGAAACACACAGTCACTGGATGATGTCATCAGTGATGTCACTGACCATGTCATGAGTGATGTAATATGTGACGTCATCAGCAGTGCATTGCGGGGCGCGAGTTATAGTTAGCTGAACTAACTATAACGGGGGAATTTCACGGGTTTTGCACGAGTGCAATGTCCAACTAACTATAACTGTCCCTAAAACCTATGGTTTTTTTCAGTGAATATATATATATATCAGTCAGTCAAAATTACTTTATTCGGTTATTATTAAAAACCATGAAAGTATTTTAAAAATACTCGTCAACATTACAAGATTAAAAAGAATTATTACATAAAATCATCCATAAATATAACATCACCGCAATTCCTAATATGCAAATATCACTATAAAATACAGACAATATAAAAACATTTCATATATATATATATGTATGTGTGTGTGCATGTTTTTGCTCACACAAATATAAAGATAATTAATAAATATAACACATAAATAGCATTTTTTTTAAAATATTTCTAATTTAATATCCATAAAACAGTAACCAATATATAAAAATACATATTACTAAAATAATTGTTACAAATTACAAACATTTACATATAGAAATATATCAAAATAAATGCATAGGCACATAATATTAATAAATATGTAAATAATACTAAAAAACTATTAAACTCCAAGAACAATAAATATACTATTCTCACTCCAACGTGCAACAGTAGGGAAAGCATTGTACATCGAAGGGGAAAAATGTACTATTCCCACTCCAGTGTGTGCACCAGTAGGGAAAGCGTAAGACTCAGGTGGGGTCAAATTTACTATTCTCACTCCAATAGGTGTAACATTAAGGAAAATGTTGGACTCAGCTAGGGTTAAATTAACTATTCCCACACCAGTCGGTGCAACAGTAGGGAAAGCATTGGACTTAGGATGGGTTAAATTTACTATTCCCACTCCATTCTGTGCAACATTAGGGAAAATGTTGGACTCAGGAAGGGCAAAATTTACTATTCCCACTCCAGTCATTGCAACAGTAGGGAAAGTGTTGGACTCAGAAGGGGTTAAATTTACTATTCCCACTCCAGTACGTACAACAGTAGGGAATGTGTTGGACTCAGGAGGGGTAAACATTACTATCCCCACTCCAGTCAGTGCAACAGGTGGGAAAGTGTTGGACTCAGGAGGGGTTAAATTTACTATTCGCACACCAGGCAATGCAACAGTAGGATAAGCGTTGCACTCAGGAGGGGTAACATTGTGCGCAACAGTAGAGAAAGTATTGGACTTAGGAAGGGTAAAATTTACTATTCCCACTCCAGTGTGTGCAACAGTAGAGAAAACTTGGGACTCAGGTGGGGTTAAATTGACTATTCCCACTCCATTAGGTGCAACAACAGGGAAAAAGCTGGATTCAGGAGAGGTTAAATTTACTATTCCCAAATCAGGAGGGGTAAAAAGTACTATTCCCACTCCAGTTGATGCAACAGTAGGGAAAACGATGTACTCAGAAAAGGTTAAATTTACTATTCCCACTCTAGTGTGTGCAACAGTAGGGAAAGTGTTAGACTCAGGAGGGGTTAAAGTTACTATTCCCACTTCAGTCTGTGCAACAGTAAGGAAAGCGTTGGACTCAGGAAGGGTAGAATTTAGCATTCCAACTCCAGTGTGTGCAACAGTAGGTAAAGTGTTGGACTCAGGAAAGGTTAAACTAACTATTCCCACACCAGTCGGTGCAACAGTAGGGAAAGCATGGGGCTCAACGTAGGTTAAATTTACTATTCCCATTCCAGTCTGTGCAATATTAGGGAACGTGTTAAACTCAGGAAGGGTAACATTTACTATCCCCACAACAGTTGATGCAACAATAGGGAAAGTGTTGGACTCAGAAGTGGTTAAATTTACTATTCCCACTCCAGTACGTGCAACAGTAGAGAAAGCATTGGACTCGGGATGGGTAAAATTTGCTATTCCCACTCCAGTGTGTGCAGCAGTAGGAAAAGCGTTGGACTCAGTAGGGGTTACATTTACTATTCCAACTCCAGTAGGTGCAACAGTAGAGAAGGTGTTGGACTCTGGAGAGGTTACATTTACTTTTCCCACACCAGTCAGTGCAACCGTAGGAAAATCATTGGACTCAGAAGGGGTAAAATGTACTATTCCCACTCCAGTCAGTGCAACAGTAGGGAAAGCGTTAGACTGAGAAGGGGTAACATGTACTATTCCCACTCCATTCACTGGTATAATACAGAGAGAGTACTTCACTTCAAACAAATAAAAAAATTTAACAACTGTATTAACTCTTTCTCTGCTAGGCCTCCCCCCCATTCCCCTGTGCTAAGCCTTTTTTTTTAGCTTTTTTGGGATAGTTGGAGCTTAGGCCCATGTAACTTTTTGTCCACATAAGGCATCTACGCCAAAGTTGCGCCCTTGTCTTCCAACATCCTGAGGATTTTAAAGGTACCCAGAGTTTGTGGATGCCCCTGGAAGGGACCCAGAAATTAGCCAAAATACAGCAAGATTTTGTTTTTTTTGGAAATATGGGGAAAAAGTGCTGCAGAAGAAAGCATCTGTTTTTTTCTCTGCAAATGGTATCAACAAAGGGTTTGTGGTGCTGACATCACCCTCTTCCCAGCTTTCAGGGACAGGCAAACTTTTGTCAGAAAACCAAATACTATTTTTGGTGCTTTCAACCTCCTTCCAGTTAGTGGTAGAAATGGGTGTGAAAGCAATAATGGATCCTGAAAAGCTATACATTTCAGAAAAGTAGACAAAATCCTGAATTTAGCAAGGGGTCATTTGTGTAGATCCTTCAAGGTTTTCCTATAGAAACTAACAGTTGAAATAAAAGAATATTGAAATTGAGTTAAGAAAACAGCCATTTGGACCAATGTTTTCACCTGTAACAACTTCTAACTATGGCAGATTGTTTAAAGCAATATACCGTTCTGTCTGTTGGACCCGTCTGGTTGTGGTGATATATAGGACTTGTAGGTTCACCAAGAACCCGAGGTACCCAGAGCCAATAACTGAGCTGCGCCTTGCAATGGGTTTTCATTGTGTACCGGGTATATAGCAATTCATTTGGTAAAATATAAACAGTAAAAATAGGTATCAAGGACACCTATGTATTTCTAAAATGGGAACAAAATATAGAGTTTAGAAGCAGTAGTTATTTGCACATCTCCGAAATTGTGGGTACCCATACTAGCATGTGAATTAGAGAACATTTTTCAAAGTGACTTCTTTTCTACACAGTGTCTTACATTTGGAAGGTACAAATGCATAGAAAGTCAATAGGTAATATCACTTGTTCTGTGTTCCCCTTTGTCTCTCGATAAAAATGGTACCTCACTTGCGTGGGTAGGCCTAGTGCCCGCGACAGGAAACGGCCCTAAACGCAACAAGGACATATCACATTTTTCTAGTGAAAACTGGCCCTTTTTTTGCAATGTGCCTAGCTGTGGATTTTGCACCCTAGCTCTGCCGGCACATGGGGAAACCTAGCAAATCTGTTCACTTTTTAAAACTAGACATCCTGGGGAATCCAGGATGGGGTGACTTCTGTGGCTCTCACCAGGTTCTGTTACCCAGAATCCCTTGCAAACCTCAAACTTTGTCAAAAAAACAAATTTTCCTCACATTTCTGTGATGGAAAGTTCTGGAATCTGGAGGAAGCCACAAAATTCCACCCACCCAGCATTTCCCCAAGTCTCCCAATAAAAATGGTACCTCACTTGTGTGGGAGGCCTAGTGCCCGTGACAGGAATCTGCCCAAAACGCAATGTGGGTACATCACATTTTCCCAGTGGAAACTGACCCTTTTTCGCAATGTGTCTAGCTGTGGATTTTGGACCCTAGCTCAGTCGGCACCTGGGGAAACCTAGCAACCCTGTACATTTTTGAAAACTAGACATCCTGGGGAATCCAGGAGGGGGTGACTTGTGTGGCTCTCACCAGGTTCTGATACCCAGAATCCCTTGCCAACAGGAAACACCTCAAAACGTACTGTGGACACTTCAAAATTATGAGGGAGTCACTTGCGTTTTTGGTCTCGGGCTCAGCGGCCATCTAGGGAAACCTACCAAACCCAAACATTTCTGAATGAAAGTCCAGGGAGGTGCGGCTTGTATGGATCTCCTCACTTTTCTGTGTGGGGAAAGTTGTAGGATCACCAGGCTGCCCCAAATTTCCTACCACCCAGGGTTCCCCACGGTCTCCCAATAAAAATGATACCTCACTTGTGCGGGTGTCCAAAGCAGAACCAGCCTAAAACGTATGTAAAAAAAATATAGAGCTTCGAGCTCGCTGTGCTATCCCCTCAATCTCTATGTTATTGGCTCTTCTCAGTCGCAGGCTCTTGGCCCACCCACACAAGTGAGGTATCATTTTACTTGGGAGACTGAGGGGACAAGGAGACATATAGGTACTCATAGGGTGCTCGTACTTTGACGAAAGTGTGACAATAAGACAGCACCACTCTCCAGGACCGCATGAATTTTGAAAACCCAAAATCCTAAGAACAGAAGACCAAGACAGGTGAGAGCCTTAGGCCTCACTAGTGTGCATGGTGTGCATGCCTAGTCAAGCAAGGATACACACAGCAAACCCTGACGAATGACCCAGACCCGAACGATTGAGTCCGCCCTGGTGGTACCATCCTTCCAGGGTGTGGATAGGCGCCGATGATGAAGCATGTCACGATAAAGTAAGTGAGGCGTCTAATCCAATATCTTTGGACACCCAAGAGGTTCTGACCACCGACAGCCCTTTGGTCCAACCGCTGGGCTACAATTCCGGTGGTCAGGCCCACATGGGTCAGAGGGAAGACTGGCCCCTCGCCAGGATCAGAGATCCTGACGAGGCAGCAGTCAGAGTCATATCCCTGAATGGTGGCGGTGCGGAGGCAGGCACCGCCATCGGGATTATGATATCCCTTTCCGACAGCCTTTTCATGGCAGGGGGACCACTATGCAAAGGCTGTCAGAAAGGGATATGGGGGCCCCCAAGCAGGGCCCCCATCCATCATGGTCTACTGTAAAATGACCCTGGGGCCACATGTAGTGCCCCCACTCACCTCCATGTACCCTGTGCCAAGCACGACATGGTGCATGGCATACCGTCCATGGACATGAAGGAGGTGCTCTGTACCACAGCCGCTTGTGCTGCTGCCCTTTTCCTTGGCCACAGAACAAGCTGCCGGGATACAGAGCACTTTCTGACTGCCAGCCTTGCAGTCTTATCGAAATGCGGTGGTTGGGCCGCTGCCTGTTTGACAGGCGGTCTCCTGACCGCTGCAATAGCGGGTGGCGGTCCCACAGATCGCTATCAAAATCAGCCCCTAAAAGATCCATTTGAACCTGACATTTTCTTTTGTTCTTCCTTTGTGAAACTATTTTCCTTCATGTTACCCTACTACTCTTCCCCATTATCCCCTTCACATTCTTACCCTCAAAGTACATTTACTGCTGACCCTGACAGGAGTACATAGCTAAGCATATATTGCTGGTGACATATCTGCTCGTTTAGCGAATACCCAGAAATCTGCATGTGTGTGGGGTATTCACTTTCTTTTGACGTGGGCCCATTGAAGAACCAAATTCGCCTGCACACAGAACTATCTTCTCATATTCATAATTCCGTTGTGGGAAAATCCCATTTACAAATGTATAATCCCACCATTCCTAGTTCTATGCATTAGCAATTTTTACCTTGCAAATGGATATATTTACGCACCAGTTGAATACCTAAACTAGTTTTGTGATTATGGCCTAGCTCTATTAATTGACTTTCTGATTCACAATCTTTTCAGTCCCATTTGTGTAGGATCTGCTAATTTCCTCTAGCTTTTATTGTTTTATTTCCGAAATATCTACGTGAAGTTAATTAAAAATATTAACGACACCCCGTATGCAATTTATTTTTACTGTCGCAATTTGCGGATCCTCACCACGATTGCAGGTCGGTTTGGTTTACAGTAACAGAGGAGCATATTCTCAAGGCAACATCGCCGCGTTAGCGGCACTTTTCTGCCGCTAAAGCGGCGATATTTTTATCGCCGTATTCACAAGCTGTCACTAACAGCCGTTAGCGACAGATTACTGGTGATAGCGGCCGCTAATACCATCGCCAACGATGTCAGCGACAACTAACTCTAATCATATGCAATGTAGGCGTTCCCGTGTTAAAACGCACTCTAACCCCACTTCGCGATATTCTCAACGATCGCCCGGACTGGCGATACGTTAAAAAAACAGCCGCTAAGGCCCGTTAGCTGCTGGGACTTAAGACCAGAAAATAGCTGGTCTTAAAAATGGGGAGAACACTTGGGGCCACATCCCAGCAGGTTTTGGTGCTGGACAGCGCTGCAAGCAATGTTGCAGCGCTGCCCTGCGACTTTACTACAGTGCAGGAATGCGCACCATCAATAAGATAGTGCGCATTCCTGGGCCCCAGTCATGAAAAGTGTTGCAGCACTGCGACAAGACAGCGTTGCAACACTTCTCACTACGCCCTTCTTGCGACATCATGGATGCGCTGTATTCACTGGACAGCGCTCCATGACGCAAGTAATGACAGATACGTCAGGAATCCTGACGTATCTGTCTGCAATAAAGACACGCATTGCTGCAGTCGTGTCACAACCATGACGCAACTTCAGCAATGCATGGGGCCAGCCTATCTCTGTGACACTGCGTAACCCTCACGCCTGCCATCAGGCAGGCGGAAGGTACTGACGCAGTGCCGTTCATGAGGGGTTCCCGAATGTTGGCGCTGTTGGAGATCCATCGGTGGTGGTTGCGCGCTGCGGTGTCATCGTTTGGAAGCATTGGTGGAGTGTTGGTGCGGAGGGAGTTGACGAGACGTTCTTCGGTGGCCTTGATCCAGCTGCGAGGGGGTGCGATGATGGCGGTGGCGTCCGGATGGCAAGGTGAAGACGTGATGTTACCAATGATGGTCACTCCAGGAGAGTCCGGTGTTGTGGCTGTAGTTGAAGTTCCCGCTGGCGGAGGTGCCGTGGTCAACCGTGCGTCCTGCCATGTGGCATGTTGAGGTGACTTGCTGCTTGCGTCTGATGTAGGGGACCTTCCCCAGGAGGGGGTGGTGTCCTGGTCACTGGGGTTGTCCAGGTGGAACTTGAGTCCACCGAGTAGAATGTCGTTGGTGGATGGGAGACCCTGGGGTGCAATGAGGTCTACAATGGTATTGGAGAATGGGGGGCCATGGCCCGGGAGGCCTGCACATGAGGGTGCTGCAAAGGATGTGCTTGGGCTTGGTCCGGATCTGGGAGTTGAGCTGGTCCATGGTCACCCTTGGGTCATTAGAGTATGTGGTCAGTCGGAGTCTGCTTCTGTAGGTGATGACAATGCCTCCTCCTTGATGGTCGGGGTGCTCCCTGCGCGTGATACTGCAGCCGTCAGTGATGGCGATGTCCGGTCCGGAGCAGAAGTTGGTCCTGGCAGGCGAGGTGGCATCCAGGGTTGATGGCGAGGAGGGTGCTGGCGTTGTAGCGGTGGAGTGTCCAAGAGGAAGGCTCCTTGGTGCTGAGCGCGGTCCAGAGGCAGACGGACGCAAACGGCATAGCCTATGGGTTGCCTTTGGCACGGGAGATGACCATTACAACGCAGGCAGTACATTGTTAACAACGCAACTCCGACAACGCAGGTGCCTTTACATCGCATTTGATTACAACGCATTGTGAGGTCAGTAATAGGGTAATTTAAAGTATTTCGGGTGGGTATGGGTTTCGGATGTAAAATAAGAAGATTGGGGTAAAACATGAAATTTGGGGTGTGTTTTGGAGTAAAACATGAAATTTGGGGGATGTTTTGGGGTAAAATATGAAATTTGGGGTGTGCTTTGGGGTAAAATATGAAATTTGGGTTGTGTTTTGGGGGCTCAATAAGGAATTCCAGGGTTCACGGTTGGGTTTGGGGTGCAAAGGTTAGTTTTGGGTTGCACTCACTGACGTGGAAATAGTGATATTTATGTCTCCGCTATACAACACCTACCCTACTGTTGCAATGTGCCTAGTATTAGTATTGGAATGGAATGCGATGTTATGTCATGCGTCGTAACTATGTATGTGCTTTTGGCACACGAGTGGTGCGCCCGCTGTCCATGTGCGCACAACGACCGCCATTGAGAAGTGCTGAGGGGGGGGCGGGACAGCTGTGAGGTGGTAAATGCCGGAAAGAATACTGGATGGGACGTGTACGCGGGGATGTGTGTGTGAGCTGCTGTTGTAACTATTTCAATGAGGGAAGTCTTACCTCGAAGCCAGGTCCCGTGTCTTCGTAGCTCCTGCTCTCCTGCGTCTGCTTGAGGCAGTGGGGAAACGCTCTTCCGCCATTGCGGTAGTGCCGCCACTGGGGGTGCGTCATCTACGTGTGATAGGCCTGAGCGACTCGCCCCCGGCCCTCCTGCGCTGCGCGTCCCACCTTCTCCTTACCTGGACATTAACACTGTGGCGCACTCCACTGCACTCTCTCCAAATCTGTGACTCAGCCAGCAGGAGCCTCAGCCCGGTATGATTTCACTAGGCTGGGTACAGCAGTCACTGCATAGTCCGCTGGTGGACCTCCCGATGCAGTTGACGCAGCAGGGCCCCCTTAGGCGTGAAGTTGCAACGCTCACGCCACACAAGTTCGGCGTAGCACAGGGGCCTCACCCTCCACAGCATATGGCCAGTCCAATATCATGGGGCCTGTGATGCAGGGAGACGGCACACAGCGTTAGTAATCCCCTTCGTGCACCCCGGTGTAGTGGTGGATCGTAGTATGCGATGCGGAACTCACCACGTTGGTGCACAGGAGCGCCTCTACCATTGACAGCTCCAAGGGTTGCAAGGCGGTCTTCTCACACAGGTCAGCAACGTGTCTCCATGCGACCTGCCAGACTTCACCAGCAGGTACGGGCAATCGTCACGCCTCAATGTCTACCGCCACGGCTCATCGACTCCACAGCTCCTCCACATCCCACTCCAGGCTCCGGGCGCAGGTCCAGTGAGGCATCCAGGCTCCAGACGCAGGTCCAGCGAGGCATCCAGGCTCCAGACGCAGGTCCAGCAAGGCATCCAGGCTCCAGACGCAGGTCCAGCAAGGCATCCAGGCTCCAGACGCAGGTCCAACAAGGCATCCAGGCTCCAGACGCAGGTCCAGCGAGGCATCCAGGCTCCAGACGCAGGTCCAGCGAGGCATCCAGGCTCCAGACGCAGGTCCAGCGAGGCATCAGGGCTCACATCCTGGTCATCCTGGATGTTGGCTGGCTTTCAAGGGTTGTTGATGTGTGCTGCACATGGCCCTGGCTGCTCCATTCTGCATGTTATTGTTTTTTATGCCTATTTTCTATTGGGGGTTGACTGATGGGCTATTTTTTGCTTTTGAGGCAAGAAAGCTCACGTTTGGCTGACTAACGTGAGTTTTCTTGCCGCTAATGGGCCTATTGCTGGATTTCGCCCGCTAACGCCGGAATTCCTATCGCCATCGCGATAATGTTAGCGGCAGTTTTCACCGCCTAACCCTGATACTATCGCCATGTAGCGGCGGCTTGGTAATACGCCGCTAACATGGCGATAGTTTTCAGGGTTAGGCGCCGATAAGGAAACTGCCGCTAACTAGCATTAGCGATAGTTATCGCCATTTCTTGTGAATATGCCCCAGAGTCTTTTAGTAGAAATATTTTTTTTACAAAGTTTCTCCTAAGTATATTCAGATTATGCCGTGCTGCGCACCCATAATTCACGGAGGCCTTTCCTATTACTTTCCAAAAGCACAAACGATTATAAAATCAGAGCAAAATTGCAACTTATTTTTAAACCGAAAACATTGACAGCAATGTGTGTTGTGCTTTTGTTTGAAAAGCAGCGAACTTCGCACAAAGGAGTCTTCGAAGACATCACAGCATAAGAGCAAAGAGTCAGTTTTATTTTCTAAATGCATCGTCTAGCTTGATGTGGCATTCACTGATTTATGCAAAATTGCACACTTAATTATCTATAATTGTATTTCCCACTCTTACAAGTAGAGCATTGTAATAACCACTTACATCCAAATGAGTTTCTTCATTGAAAACAGAGATATTGAAGCACCTGTGCGCCTGAAATAATAACATGAGATATGAAATTGGAATATTATGCGCATCAAAGCCTTTCACGCACTCAACATATTAAATAATTCATTGCATGATGCATTTTGCATTCAGGGCTTAATGCAGATTTAAATTATTGAATGTTTCTCTTCAATGGCTGGCACAAAGATAATTAGAGCACTTTTTCAGTTTTTTTGCGCTGCGTAAACATTAACTATAATTTAAATCTCCATGTGTTACTTTTATGAAATATAGAATTGCAAGTGAAAATGAAACATGTAAAATGTTCATTTACCTTAACACAGCTCATTGAAGAGCTGTTCATGGGAAATGTTATGCTCTCTTGGCAATGCACAATACAAAAAAAAAAAAGCATTTAGTTATATTCACACAAATGCTTCATAAAAACGCGCCGCACTTTGGAACACCTACTGTTTCTTGTTATTATCTTGCCACTTTTTCTCAAAGTAACAGGAATGTATTTGTATGTATATAACCAATTTTTCTTTTTCTGCTTTTTGTATCGTGTATTGGCAAGATAGCATATGCTAATAGCTCTCTCCAAAGGATTCACTATAGTTTCTTAGTTTAGATTACATACCCAGGTTTTCAGGAATACAGGGTTGTCCCATATCTCAGCCACGGCCCATGCAGGTAAGAGCGGTGGGGCTAGGTGGGGTGGGGGGAATTTTGACGGAGAATGACGAGGGAAAATTAAATAAATAATTATCGTCCGTCGAAATCCCCCCCATCCGGCCCCACCACTCTTACATGCACGGACCGCGTTTGCCTTAACTGTTTCAGCCATACATTATCGCGGGCACACTGTGACGAGATGGCCAGTGATGCCATTTCACCAAATACAATATGCCATATCCATGGAATTATTTAGGGGTCGCAGCTGTGACCCATAGCTTGCCTCCTTGAGATCCCTGGCATTGCCTTTGCGACTAGTCTCAAAGAGATGGCAAAATTAGTGCCTGGAACACAGCGGCAGCTCTTCCTAATAGATGTTAGTTGGGGCTCCAATTCCCTGGTCTTCTGCCAATTTTGTATTACACAAATAGTGAATAGTGAATATTTTTTACTATTGGTGTAATAAAAAATGGAGTACAATTAGCTGGAATATGACACTATCTGGCAGCTATCGAGGCGAGTAGGCTAGCCCGATGTCCTGCTGGTGCTGAGGCACGTCGCCCCTCCCCTTCCTCTTCCTTCGTGTTTCCGGATGTGCTCTGGGGCTGCCCCTGGCCACGGTTGTGAGCACGCGCTGTTCCCCTTGCTACAAGGAAAGCTGTGTGTTGAGATCCTGGGGGAGCGGAGTCGCCGGAAGACGCAAGCGACTTACCCCCTGCAGTGGTTGCTGTAAGCGTGTTAAAACTTTGGACCCCCAGGCGTGGGTGCCGCCGTTTGGCGACAGAAGGCCGCAGCTGCTACCACAGGACGCTCGGGGAGCTGGAGGTAGAGATCGACGATGGACCGTAGTGGTCTCCGTTTGATGTGGAGCCGGTGAGGCGCAAGGGTGTCATAAGGTTTCTGCACATACACAGAGCTATGCACAGGAAAATGGGACCCCGGAATACAGTGGTTTGCCACCATATACCGTAGCACCCAAAAACCCCAACCCAACTAGCTTAGCATCCCATTAGCACCCAAGTACCAATGATTGGACAACCCAGAACACGGTATCTTTATCTCAGGACTCGCAGAAGCAAGAACACTCTTTCGTCACTCACTCGTACTTGTCCACAAGGTGCGTAGGAAGAGACACTGGATAGGTTAAAATGTTTATTCCAACTTACGTGCTCTATTGTACAGTACACGTGTCAGTACTAATAGCATAATGCATATGACTAATATAAGCAGCATGGTTACAATTCCATAGAATACAAACGGGGAAAGCATCTCAGAGCTCAGTGGATAAACGTATAAATAACATTACCACCCTCCCCTTGCAGTAAGATAGTTTATTATAATAATAGAAGACCTCTGGGCTTTGACTAGCGAACCCCCATACCTCAGTCTCTAGATGCAGAATTACATCAGCAGGACATCATAGCTCTTCTCACTGAAAGGGATTTCTCCAAGTGTCTTAAGCGCTAGTAAACCACAGTATTAAAAGCATACCAAATTCTTCATGGCAATTGCACCTAATGTTATGTCTGGGTGCGCGAGACTGGCCATATCAGGAAGAACCAAAATACATTGTTATGCGACCTTGTACATGTTTGTGCAGACTGAGCCCAAAAAGGTGAACAACAGAAAATGCAGACAGTGCAAAAGAACTTGGCACGAGCAAAGGGCGAGGGAGACCCGGCTCAGTGTAACGTGCGCAAAGAAAAGCAGCATGGCAGCCAGGCCTAGGCCAACATAACAAGGCAGGTAACAATCCACAAGACACCCTCCCCTGGACAGTCCGGCGGCCAGGACAGAGGCCCATCAGAGGAAAAACACAGCCGTTGGAGCACAGGGAGCGCCCAAACGGCGAAGGGCAGGTCAATCCATGAAAGTGTAAGTGCAGAAATAAGCCATACCCTCCAAGAGTTCATCATTGGAATCGTCAAAAAACATAGATGCCATCCAATCCATGAGATCAAAAGAGCAGGAATGCTCCTCAGCAAAGGGAGCATCCAGAAGCAATGCGGGACAGCTTGCGTGATAATTGAAACAGCTTCGTTGTAGGAGATCCTGGGCAGCCGCCCAGATATCCCATTGCGCCAAAATCCCCAGTGCAGCCGCACGCGCCATACAGCCAGCAACGGAACAGTCCTGCTCATGGGCCTCTAAGGGACCCATCAACTGAACAAAATCCGGAACAGACAATGACGAATTGGAGAGGCAATAATCCAGAGTCCAGGTGAAAGGACAGCGGACACAAGTCATCACAGGTTGCACGCAAGTGAAATACGCAAAGCGAAATGAAAGAGTATATGACACACTCAGTGTCGCCAATGGCAAGACACCAAAACCGGCCAAAAGGCGCTCACGGAGCAGCTGGAGGCGTTCTGGATCGAGCAGGTCCCATCGGGGAGCAGCCATTGCGCAGAAAGCAAATTAAGAGCAAGACACCAGCCGCTAAAGCGAGGATCAATGGGAAACCGCCAAAGACACTGGAAAAAATAGAATGTATGAAAGCCGGGATGACACCAAAAATAGTTTGGAAGGAGGACACCAAGCCCGACCCCACGACCTTAAAAAAGTGTACTAGGCCTTCAGTGTTAGATGCGTTAAAAATACGATGTATTAACTCCCCAAAATGTTGGGGGAGATTAGTGTTTAAAAGGGCCTGTATTTCACTGTGGGTACTCGCCACCTGGAGAATGAATGTCTCCCGGGCGGACGTGAGCATAACTTCCTCGTTTAATAATAGTGCCTTTATTCTGCTCAGTCTATTGAAATCTGCTTCCATGGTAGGGATGGAAGGCCAAATAGAGATATCAACCTTGCCATGAGGGGGAGGAAAAAGCACATTTTTGCAGCAGACAACCCTGTGCGAAACTGTTACAATGTAAGGAATGCCAGCCTGCAGGCCACAACAGTTTTCGTTATTTAAAAGTAAATAACTACCATTGGAAAGGAGAGTGAAAGTAGGTGAAATAACAGGAGCAGGAATACCTTTCAGCACACAAGCAAGATTAGGAGAGGAAACGCTACATGAGCCATGCAATTTAATGTGTTTACAAATAAGCGAATGACCCATAGTCGAGTCGCAGTACTCCCCCGTGAGAAAGACTTCCTTGCCGTCCCGAAGGCATTTATACATGAAAGGCAAGGACCAGAGTTCATGCAGGAAAGCACTGCCCAATGGCCGGTAACGGCCCACAGGATAATGTTTCATGCACGAGTTAAATTCAAACAAGGAAAAAGGTAAAGCGATAACCCCATGAACTAGCCACACAGCAGAATCAAGTTCTGCAACAGAGAACGGCAAAGGATCCATCTTTTCGATATGTAATAGAGTGTAAGTTGCATCTTTCATGGACATAAATTGCTGTTTGTCAGTTAAGTTAAAAGGTAGAAACAAGGCAGAGGTGTTCAAAAAATGCCAAGGAACTTTACCTAACTTGAGTGTTTGTAAAGTCCATGCAAACTGCATAACTGAACGCAATTGATTCTGACCATGATATAACACAGAAACATCATCTTGTACAATATCAACAACAGAGGACACAATATTCTCTAAAGTATAAATGCGAGAAGACAGGGTATTAATACTATTGTCAACAACAGCAAGCACCTTTTCCAAATTTGCTTGATCTATTTCCCGAAGACGGGAAGCAGCTTCCATTTGTGATAGCTTCCAGAGTTCATTATATGTCTCATAAATGAATCTTTTAGGTCGGGGACCACGAGGTCCCAAAACAAAGTCGGACAGATCAATATTGCCTGAAAGGAGGGACAAATGTTGTTTAACAGAATCAAGGGACGAATGTTGCAGCCATTGTTTGCATAATTTACCAACAGAATATGTAGTGACAGTACGGGAAGCAGTAAATCTCGGATCAGGCCTATCCTGTGTGTATCTAGTTCCTGAGTCGTGAAAACGCATTTGACATGCATTAGATGATATAGGCCATACCAACCAGGGTGACTGATCCAGTTTGGAAACATTAAATGAATTATTCTGTAACAGAGCCTGCAGGGACACGAGGGACATATTGAATCGTGAGCTTTCATTGGGAAAACTCGACAGGGATGGTATTGATGGAGTATTCAATTGTTTAGTGGTTGCTAAGCCCCAACATGTAGTCTGATAAATGGAGACATTGAGGAACATAATTTGTGTAGGGATGAGGCAAGCACAGTGTAATGCCTCGGTTCCCTGTACCTGCCATGGCTTGGAGCCCCAAATAGATTTTAAATCCACTGTATTATCCCAGTACTCATAACCACCCACAGCTAGGGAACTTAGAAAGGAACCTGAATAAAGCAATTTGGTGTGTGTTATCATAATTTTCTGAGTTGATGTGTTATTAAGTCTAAAATAATAGGATGCAGGGTTCGACCGATTAAAATCAGTAAAATAATTAAACTTATTTCGTAAAGTTTGAGAGCTACCTGGCAAGGGGTTTGGACAATGTTCCCATTGGGTATAGTTAACAGAACTACGCAGGGCACTTGGCTTATGGAGAAAATGATTACCCCAATGTTGGTAACAATACAAATCGGCATAATTCGCAGAATTCATATATAAATCTTCAGCATTAAAGGATGCATAATATTTTAAATCGGCAAACAATGCTTCAACGGCATGCACATCCCAATCATCAGAATGAATATTATTTTGTACTACATCACCCATTGAAACACGAAGGACATTAGGTACATTAATAATTTCCGTCGGACCATGGATTTGATAGTTCACTGCATCCCATACGATGCCATCAGCAACTGGGAAGGCTGAAATGTTCACAAATGTGTGGTCACGCTTCATGATGTGAGACGAGGAATGAGGAGCCAAAGTTCCAGAAACATAGTCTACAGCAGAGCGTTCAGGTAAATAGTGACCATTGATTAGTAGAAAAAACACTGTGACAAAGCCAATGGACATGAACAAAAAAATCAAGAAAAGTACCAACCAGATGTATGTCCAGGGTGGAATCAAAAAATTGTCTCTAAACCAGGATACAAAAATACTGAACTTGGATGGGACTTTTGAAGAGGTGGAATCCGAATCAAAGGAATAACGAGTCGGGCCAAGTGGCGTTGTTGGTTGATGTGCCACCGATTCAGATGCAGGATAAGTATACTCGTCCTCTTCAATATTGGTGGAGAGTTGGGGATCAATTGTAGTTTCAGGCAAATCAACCATCTCAATTACAGCATCAGCGACCGTTCGTGTAGATGGGCCACGAACATATGTCCGATAAATGGCAGGACAAGAGACCGCTGGTGTGACACTATTCAGGATCGGCCAGGCGCTGTAGCTTGACATTTTCCACTGAGATGTATCTGTTCTCCTTGCGACCAGGAAGCGGTGGTAAAATGACTGTACGTGTTCCCTTCAGGCCAAGAACTGGAACCGGTGCACGAAAAGAGGGGCCGAATTCTTTTTTGTTTTCAACCTTTTCTCGAACCAGTTCTCCAACCTTTGGAAGCCAGCCGGCTACCGGAATCTGCAACGCAGGATCTGTGGCTGAAGGCAAATGTGTAGTTGCAAGTTTGTCTCGGGCTTCTTGTAAGTCCTGTAACATAGCAGAATGGTTATCTACATCAAACTTGGCGGATTGCGCCGCGATGTCTGGACCCTCAAGGTCAGGCACAAACATTCTTATGCCAAAGAGCATTTCGTATGGGGTCCGCCCACCCAGAGGTCTTCTAGGGAGATTATTAAGTGCACGCTGAACGGTATACAAATGGGCCAGCCAGTTCCTGCCAGTACCTATAACCCTAGCTGTTAAGGATTGCTTTAAGTCACGGTTCATTCGTTCAACGATAGAGTTGCCCTCAGGCCTATACGGAGACGAAAATTTCACCCGCACCCCAAGCGAAGCCATTGCATCCTTGTAAGCCCTAGAGGCAAACGCTGGACCTTGGTCCGAATGGAAGGTGCCGCATGCGAAAATTCCCACAAAGACACGCAAATCCCTGATTACATTTCGGGCGTCAGCACTCCGTTGTGGCCAGACCCAGAGAAACCGTGTGCACGAGTCCACTGCCACTAAGATGTATTTATAGGCAGTGTCTGATGAGAATGGACCGCAGTGATCCAAGTAAACACACCCAAAGGGTCTGTTAGCAATGCAGAGCGGTGTTTGTGGTGGACGTGTTACCGTGGAAGGCTTAATCTGTTGACAAACGTCGCAAGAAAGCACAAAAGCACGAGTGTCTTTATATAACCCACGCCACCAATAACGCTGCTGCAAGATGGAAACCGTAGCTGACACACCTGCATGAGCAGAAGCCATGCCTTCGTGTGCAGCTGATATCAAGGCACTCCTGCGGTCCGCGTTGGGGATCAGCCGATCTCCAACGTCAGGTATAGTTACATAAGGAACCTGATCGGGACTTAATGTGTAAGAATACTTGGAAGGGAAACCTGTAGGGTAATTATTACCTTCCTTGGTTGCAGCAATAGCTGCTAATATAACAGGGTCTATTTTAGACATGGACCTGGTAACCGCTGCTACTGAACACGTGACTACTGCTGAACGGGCAGCTTCATCTGCCAGATCGTTACCAATAGCGTGTGCGCCCACCCGCTGATGGCCTAAGGTGTGAACCACCTGTGTGAGGGGCAGACGTTGTTGCAATTCTGCCACTCGAACCCAAAGCATTTTATGCTTAATTGTGCTCCCTTTTGCGTCCTTGTAGTCGTTTTTCGACCAGAAAAACAGATTGTCATTATAAGATTGTACACAGTAAAAAGAATCACATACAATAAGAGTGGTCTCATCCTGAGAAGCGAACTCAAGTGCAGGTAGCAATGCATGCAGCTCGGCCAATTGTGCGGTACTATCTCCAAGTGTGCGAGTATGCACTGCAGAGGATTTGAACTTTCCATCTACAAAGGAACCCGCAACAATAGCACATGCAGCTGAATAAGCGTGCTTGGACCCAGTGGCCGGTTGCGCCGAACCATCGGTGTAGATCACACATTTGTAATCCTCAAGTGGTAGTAAAAACAAAGGAGGAGGATGAACGAATTCATACTGCAAAAACTCCTGAGTCTGAAGAGAAGAATCAAAAACAAAAGTGACGTCCGAAGACGTCAAGGATGTAGCCCATTGTATCCAACGGGGATGCATTGCTTTTGAGTTCGGTACACTTGCCTTTGTTACTGCCTCTAGGGCAGGACAGGGTGTTACCACCAGAATTCGCTTACCCTGTGCCAGTGCGCGTTCTTTTAGAATCGCCATTTGCACTGCAGTTAGAACTTTTTCGACAGATGTAAAGCGCAATTCAGCGGAAGTGTACAGATGTGACTTGTATGCGATGGGTACTGTATCACCTTCATTAAAGGTTAAGTATGTGAATCCCACCGCCCCGGAATTATTCTAATCACCAGGTTTGTGTGGTTATCACGAGTCAAAAGATATTTAGACTCCAATAGGTCTGTCTGCAAAGACTGCAGAATCGAGGTATGCTCAGGCAGCCAGCAAGACCTTGAATAAGTAGGTTGTATCAAAGCATACAAAGGCTTGATACGCTGGGCATATTCGGGAATGTAAGTACGCCCGAAATTCAAGAAACCCAGCAAAGACTGAAGTTTCTTCAGAGTATTTGGGGGGCACAAATGTGCACATTTTTCCAAGAAATGGGGGCTAAGCCCTTACCTTCGTTATTGAGCTCATAGCCCAAGAACAGAACGGTAAATTCAGCAATGTGTGACTTAGCAAAGTTAAATTTGTAACCCTGCTCCGCAAATTCAAGAATAATGCGGTCCACACGGGACAAATGCTGAAATAATTCGTCGTCCGTCAGATAGATGTCATCTACGTACGAACATGCGTCTTGATCAATGTCATTTAACAAAGAAACAACACGGGCGGCGAATATACCCGGACTATTTTTGTAGCCCATGGGTAAACGCCGGAACTGGAATAATTTACCACCGGAAGTGAATGCGGTCCATTGACCACTCTCCGGGGCTAGGTTGTGCGTGTAGAAACCGTTTGAAAGGTCTAGTGTCGTTTTGTATTTTTTACGAACAAGACTGTCTACAAGCGCAGAACTGTGTGTATTTTGCACCGCAAAGTTCCGACAATGAGTATTTAAATGCCGGTAATCCAAAACTAAGCGGTACGATCCATCGGGTTTAGAAACCACGAAAAGGGGATTGTTCATAGGTGATACGCATGGTTCAATTACTCCCTGATATTCCAACTGTGTCAGAATTTCGGAGACGGGGCCTTTTGCCTGCCGTTTGATGGGATATTGGGGTTGTGGCTGCGGTAGTGACCGCAAAGGTATTGCATGAGGAGGTGATTCTTCATCCCATCCCACATGGTTGCGGTATAACGCTGGTGCCAGGTACACAGCCCACTCAGCTGCAAGTGCTTCAGCTTTGTCTTTTGGGACATGCCGTGAGAAGCTTGGAAGGATTACCTCCTCTCCTTTATGTGCAGCTAAAACGAATGGGGGTGGCCAATCCACCTCTGCTAACAAAATGTCATATGAAGAGGTTAGATTTTCCCAAAAAATCCCTTTTATTTCACGCGGTATGTCACCTTCAATTTGTATGACTATGTTGTAAAGTCTGTCAGGGGGTGCCACTCTCGTGTCAGCTGTCTCTACAGTAACGAATGTTTCAGTTGCTGTCGCCTCCATATGAGGACGTAGCGCCTCCCGCACTATGGTAACTTCCGCGGCGCTGTCTAGGAGGGTCACTGCCCACGTCCAATTCTGGAGTCTCGTTCTCACGGTCTGAGGCATATTTCGCTGTGACAGCGGCAACTTTTTTCTTCTGAAATTGCGGTCGAGGAAGGTGAAAGTCTTCTGCTTTCCCTCTGACTTGTTGTCGAGGTTGGTCTCGCTCCTGGGGAGCCTCTCGGCCCCTTCCTCTATCTTGCCGTCCTCCTCCACCAGCCTGTGACGACGTCTGGGCCTGTGAAGAACGAGGAGAACGCGTATCAGAGCTCTGAAACCTTTCTGGTGATTTAATCCTTGACCTATCACGTAAATCATAAGTACGTTCAGAAGAAACCGAAACTGGGGAAGCGCCTCTCGACCCCGGCTTCTTTTGTTGCTTACCCTGTTTTTTCTGTCTCCAACTCTTTTTAGTGAAGACTGGTCTATCATCTTTCTCAGATGTACTTTTTGTTTGTGTAACTTGTGTTTGCGATTGAGTTTGCAATTTTACAAAAGGCTTGTTGCCTAGGCTGTTTCTTCCAATTGTTTTATAAGCCCGGGCAATAATTTTCGGTAATTCGCGGGGCCTGTCCAACTCTGGGACCAAAGCCAAAGCATTCGCTACTTGAAAGTTCATAGCATCGCCCTTGACATTTCCAAGGATCAGCTCAGCTACTACATCAAACACTCCCACTAGTCTCATCCCTAATTCCACAGCCGCTTCAGGGCCATGTTCATCCTGTACTTTTTTAATTACAGAGGGTAGAACCGTCATGGAAGGAGTTCCAAAACATTTTGAATAAACTGCTGCGAATACCTTACCCCAGTTTTCACATGATGTCAAATCGGGGATTATGTCTTTTGGCAAACTTATCGTGAGGATGCGGTGTTTATCTACTGGGGATGTATGGGGAAACACTGCTTCTATCTGATCGAACTTTTCTGCAAGCCAGTAAGGATAGTCGTCCTTATTTTGTGGACGTTTGCCCATCACAGAATTTACCATGACAGGACTTATGGTCACTCCAGCGGCTATAGCTGGTTGGCCTGCGACTACAGGAGCAGCTCCATGTAGGCTACCTGTAACGTATGTCACTAGGGCTCGATGCACTCGTACCAATTCGGTATGCATAGTGCGCAGTTCCGCAAGCGGTAATGCCAGATAATTTGGATGCGGGGTATACCCGGCCAATACAGGCCAAGTGGCCCCCTGAATTGATAAGGGGCCTAAACGAACTGCGGTAGTTGGTTGTGGTAGGGCGCCATTAAACCAAACACGGTGCTGCCAAGCCGTGAGAGGTACTTCAAGAGTGGTATAGGGTCGATAGGCAGCAGGAATAACGGTGGGTTTATATTCATGAAACAGATTATCATCTGCCTCCACCGCTTCAAAAGTGATCCAAGTGTAAAACACCTCAAAGTGGTAAGCCGGATCGGCTTGAACCACAAAGACCAAATCGATCCCTGTATCAGGCACTCCATACACCCGTAAGTGATCTCGGAGTGCTCCTCGACTATGTGCAGCAATCGCCACACCAGCCATGACTAAACAGTTATATTCGACAACCTAACAGGGAGCACTAAAATGGGTCTATTAACTAACCTTTTTTAATAACATCAAGCTTGAAAGAACCTATAAAACATTCAATATAGGAGGTATCACCGTCACATACGCCTCCGGAAGCGTACGCGAGGGGATTGTGAACAAGTACAAGTACTACTCAAGCGTCTCGCAGTTAAGCTGCCCCACGTTGGGCGCCATGTCATAAGGTTTCTGCACATACACAGAGCTATGCACAGGAAAATGGGACCCCGGAATACAGTGGTTTGCCACCATATACCGTAGCACCCAAAAACCCCAACCCAACTAGCTTAGCATCCCATTAGCACCCAAGTACCAATGATTGGACAACCCAGAACACGGTATCTTTATCTCAGGACTCGCAGAAGCAAGAACACTCTTTCGTCACTCACTCGTACTTGTCCACAAGGTGCGTAGGAAGAGACACTGGATAGGTTAAAATGTTTATTCCAACTTACGTGCTCTATTGTACAGTACACGTGTCAGTACTAATAGCATAATGCATATGACTAATATAAGCAGCATGGTTACAATTCCATAGAATACAAACGGGGAAAGCATCTCAGAGCTCAGTGGATAAACGTATAAATAACATTACCACCCTCCCCTTGCAGTAAGATAGTTTATTATAATAATAGAAGACCTCTGGGCTTTGACTAGCGAACCCCCATACCTCAGTCTCTAGATGCAGAATTACATCAGCAGGACATCATAGCTCTTCTCACTGAAAGGGATTTCTCCAAGTGTCTTAAGCGCTAGTAAACCACAGTATTAAAAGCATACCAAATTCTTCATGGCAATTGCACCTAATGTTATGTCTGGGTGCGCGAGACTGGCCATATCAGGAAGAACCAAAATACATTGTTATGCGACCTTGTACATGTTTGTGCAGACTGAGCCCAAAAAGGTGAACAACAGAAAATGCAGACAGTGCAAAAGAACTTGGCACGAGCAAAGGGCGAGGGAGACCCGGCTCAGTGTAACGTGCGCAAAGAAAAGCAGCATGGCAGCCAGGCCTAGGCCAACATAACAAGGCAGGTAACAATCCACAAGACAAGGGCTGCAAGTAGCAGGCAGCAGGCAGTGGTGATATTCAGGTATCCGTGGCGCCTGGTTACGGAGCTACAGAGCAGAGTGGAGAGTCACGGTAGGGGCCACTACGAGGCAAGGCAAGGCAGAACAAGCTGTGGACGGGTATAATGCAGTGAGGGGCTTAACAACTAGCCAGCTGCTCCTATTGCAATCTTTTAAGTGATGCCAGTACACTTCTTTGATTACACTATGCACCTGCTGATACTTTCTGGATATTGCCTGTCATAGTTGCTCCATAGCTGCCCTTTAACTGTCTCTCGTGTGGGGGCTTGCTATAAGGGATTTCTTGACTGGTAGCAATCTTGTAGCGGCCGGATGCTCATTCTGTGCTCAATCTGTGCTGGATGGGATAAAAAAACAACCACTTTCCCCAACGACGACGAAGTGCCCTAAGTAGAATTACGAGCTTTTTGCCCAGGTGAAGGGAAGATAACTAAGGGCTTGGACTGTGAGCTATGCGGCAGATGGTCCTGAGGGGTTCAACGACACGAGCAGGAGCAGGAGCTCCAGCCACAGCCTCCACTCCTCCATCGCTGACTCAGAAGGCTAGGCGACAAGCAGCTCAGTCCCGTATTTTGGCAGCCAGGAGAGGAAGAGTTAACCAGAAAACAAGGGGAGAAATGAGTACTATAAGCTCACAAGTGGCTCAGAAGTCTCCTCTCACGCTATCGGACTCCCCTGGGATTTCTCCAGGTTTACTATGGTCCTCTCCAGAGGTAGGGACTGGGGCAGAGATAGAGGTGAAGTGGCAGGGGAAGATGTCAGGTCTCAAATGGGAACAGAGGGAGGCCTGGTTAAAGCGCTAGAGGAGCTGACATCCCGGTACTCAAGTACTATGCAGGCTGGGAGTTTTGACATTAATATTAAGGAGTCGGAAGCACCATCATCAGCTGCGGCAGATAATAGGAGCCTAGAGTCGGATAATCCTCTCAAGGAGTACCCTGTATTTTCTAAAAATCGTAAGCCTAGCCAGATGGCTAACATGGCGGCCATAGCGGAAGGGGTGCTTCCTGAAGATGCTGCCCCTGTTAATCAGGAAAAGGTTGCTGCCATTACGGTGGTTACTATGGCTTCTTCAGGCAAGAAAGGGGAGACTCCCCCTGAAGAAGGTGTTGTGGATCAAGTGCAATTTATGCAATTGATGGGATCTGTTCAAGGAGTAGCGCTGGAGATAGTGAGACGTAAGTCCAAGATGCTGGCGGATCTACATCACAGCCCTTTGCTGGGATCTAGGCCAGAAGTGACGATCGTGGCCCCCCAGCAGGGGGCTGACAATAGAGATGTTAGCGATGAAAGGGCTACAAGTACTGCTATTATGGCTCAATCTTCATCTGTCCTGATGGACCAAATGCAGCAGCTCTTTGAGACCATTCTGTGAGAAATCCGGGACTGTAAGGCCTCGCAGGCCCAGAAACTCTCTCTATTCCACCAACGTTTAGACAAAATTGAAACCAAAATTGAAACCATGGTGCAGCAAGTACCTGAGAGATTTAAAGAATTGGAGCAACGGGTATCGGATATCGAGGACTGCTCTGCGCTATGCAACTCTGATATTCTCTCTCTCCAGAAGAAGCTACAGGCCTCCCAGATCAAGATAGATGAGATGGAAAACTATGCCAGACATTCGAATTTACGTTTTACAGGGATTCCAGAAGACAGTGAATGCATTAACGGTCAGTCCAATCCGGTGGCCTACATCGAATCACTAATCAGAGATCATGTGCTTGAGAAGGCCCCCGAAGATCTCGCTGTAATGCGGGCCCATAGAGTTCCTTTTCAGAAAATTCCAGGGGCTAAGTATCCTAGGACAATGATTGTAAACTTTTCGGACTATTGTATTAGAGAGGCAGTGCTTACTAAGGCAATCCAAAAAAGAGAGATCGTTTTACCTAATGGGGGCCGAGTACGAGTGTTCTCTAATATGTCGGCAGTAGCAGCAGGAAGACAGAAAGACTTTGTTGGAATGTTGAGTCAATTTAAGAGTACAGGAGCACAGGCTTCTATTGCCCAACAGTCCAAAATGAGAGTTCTATGGAAAGGAAGGTTCCGTCTGTGTTCTACCCTTGAAGAGGCTCAAGATCTACTTCAAGAGATTGCGCAGGCAACGGCAAAATAAGGAGTTTAAGTGGAGAACTTTCTGATTCCTGTGTATAACAACTGGCTCATCGCCAGAACTGTGGGCTTTCTTATTTACCATTTTTGCACTTTTCACTCCTTCGGGGGGGGGGGCTGGAATGCTGGATTGAGTCACTGCCTTCCTGTTTGGTGCTAAAGGATTTCCGTAGATGGCCTTCTCCTTTTTTTTTTTTTGCCAACAATGTAATGCACTTGATACGTTGTGTTTATTTTTCGGAAGGTGTTTCCAAAGGCCGAGAGATTGTATTTTTTGTACTAATGAATTCTGCACGCTGCACTTTCTGCAGTAGGTTTACAGTTGAAAACTTTATTATTGCACTAAGGCACTACTGCACTTTACCTTTCCTCTGTTCTTTTTTCTGAGGGGGGAGGGATGGTATTTTTGCCAAAATATCCACAGGAAGGAAAAAAAAATAAAAAAACTGTGTGGCACAAATTGCACTTTCTCTTATTTGCTCTCCCTCAATGGCGTATCTCTTTTTCTTCTTCTTCAGTCTTGGATTATTGAAATATTGGAGTGCTTTTATACTGTTGTATTATGTGTATGGTTAGAAAACTCGCACTTTTGCACTATTGCACTTTTGCGCTATTGCACTCTTGCATTTTTGCACTTTACCCCATCTCCCTGTTTAGGTGGGAGGAAAGATACAACTTTTATTTTATAGGGGAATCAATGGGGTAAAAGTCCTCCCCTTTGAGTTTAGGGTAGGAGGGTTATGTATAGCAATAGGAGTTAAAATTTAAGCCTTGATGTAGTTTAAAGTTTATTGATAGGAGTATCTAGCAGTGGAGGAAGAGACTTCACCAGGACCTTTCCAAGGCGCCACGGGCATTGGCTACTCCATAAATACTGTTTGTTTGAAGCACTTTATATTAGAAATACCACAGGGCTTAAGTACCATAATCATTTTGCCCATAGGGGAGAGGGGGGGGAGGACGTGTCCCCGGGTGCCAAGTCAAGGCACCTTGAGGTTGGAGGGAGGCTGTGGATGTGAGGAAAGGGCTACCTCACTCCGCAGACAGTTTCTGGTGGGTAGGGGTGGGGGGGAAGGGGGGTGTTGCATTAAAAAAATGAGCGTATAGGTGGCGGACAAATTGAGGATAAAGAGTGGATTGGCAATATGGCTGAATTTGAAGGCCAACTTGAAATTGGCAGGGTCTCTGCCATCAAGGGGTTATATCTGGTTTTATTTAAAGAACTGATACAGTTGGAAAATAGACAGAGGAGAGAATATAGTAGACTCTTTCTAGAATGGCATAATTTGATTGAGGAATGGTACAACTGCTGAAGGCAGTTTCATGTAACGTGAACGGTCTCTTGAACGTACAAAAAAGAGGAGCAATGTTAAAATGGCTAGACTCTTTCTCTCCTCAGATGATTTTTTTACAGGAGACACATCTTAAAACTAACTTCCCCAACTTTACTCTCCCCAAGAAATATGCCCAAGCATATTTTGCTTCGGCACATGCAGCAGTGCGTGGAGTGGGTGTTCTTCTATCCACAGAGTTAGATTGGGAGGTGGGTAAGGTGATTCGGGATGAGGGAGCTAGATGGATCTGGCTAGAAGTCTTAGTTAATGGGGTAGCTGTCGACCTGCTTAACTATTATGGATCAATTGGGGATGACTGTATGGCCCTGGAACAGGTACACAATCTATTGGCGAATGCGCAAGGGTCTATAATTATGGGAGGAGATTTTAATTTAATACAAGATCTGGGCCTAGACACCTCTAGCAAAGGAAAAAAGCAATTAAAATCTAAAACAGATAGACTTTTAAAAATTATAAAAGAGGATTTTGCCTTATTAGACCCATGGAGGGTAGATCATCCAGGTGGTACCGAGTTCACGTGCTACTCAGCAAGATTTAAAACAGCATCTCGTCTAGATTTTTTTTTGATAAGCAACCATCTTGCAAGAGGAAAATCTTCGATTCTTTCTAATCCGTTCTCAGATCACTCTCTGGTCTCTTTGATACTACACTTGCCCCCCCTCAAGAGAAGAAATAACAGGTGGCATTTCGACAAAACACTGCTATCAGACCAAAAATAGATTGATGAAACTCATGATTTTATAATGTGGTTTTTTAAAGAGAATGTGACTACGGCACCAGGTTTTATGGTGTGGGAAGCTTTTAAGGCCACGTTTAGGGGACGGGTGGTGGCATATAGGGCCAATCTTCACAGATTAAGAAAACTTAAAATTTCTGGACTCCAGGAGGCAGTAGAGAAGGCTAGGAGTGGACTCTCGGGTAGGACATCAGGGGGACTAGAGGAAGAGACATTCCAGCAGGAATTTCTAAGGGCAAAAGAGGAGCTAAAAAGTTTTTTTATACTTGAGGAAATAGCGGGAACTAAGGCTTCTCGACAAAAAGTATACGAAGAGAGCCAGCACATCGGTAAATTCTTAGCCTGGTCCACAAAAACGCAACAGAGTAAGCAATCTATTCCACAAATTAGGGATCCCAGTACTAGGTGCCTGGTGAATGATTGAGAGGGAATTGCTGAAATTTTTCTGTCCCACTTCCGCAAGATCTATGCGGAAGTCCAGACAGTAAATCATCGGGCCCTTGTGGATTCTTTTAAGACAGTCCAGCTACCTACGGTCTGCGAAGAGGAATGTATCCTTTTGAGTGAATCAATCACAATCGTAGAACTAAGTGAAATTATAAAAAAAATGCCAAATGAGAAGGCTAGTGGGAACGACGGGATCCCTATCGAAGTGTACAAAGTGTTTCTAGACAAACTTGCCCCGTTCTTGATATCATATAATTATATAATCAAATTATGGCCGGAACGGCGGTCTCAGATAGATTTAAGGAGTCAGTCGTGGTCTCAATTTTAAAGAAGGATAAGAACCCTGAAGACCCAAGTTCTTATCGCCCAATACGTCTACTAAACGTAGACTATAAGCTTTTTATGAAAATCTGGGCAAATAGAATTGTGGGCTGTGCACAACATCTGGTATACGCAGACCAAACAGGGTTTCTGCCTGGGAGATCTATGTCTGCAAATACTTTTTATCTGATTCAGGCCATTGACTACTTCTCTGCTAGTAAGGATGCTGCGGCCATCTTAATGATGGACGCGGAAAAGGCATTCGACCTGGTGGATTGGCAGGCCCTCTTTTTTATTTTGGGCAAGTTTGGCTTTCCACGTCACCTGATCGAGATGCTAGAGAGAATGTATAAGAGAGCCACCGCAAAAATAATTATAAATTCTGAGGAAGCGGGAGAAGTGGTGATAAGGTGGGGGACTAGGCAGGGATGCCCCCTTTCCCCCCTTTTATTTTCACTCTTTATTGAGCCACTAGCGATAAAAATCTGTTCAAACGTATTAATTCAAGCTCCCTTAGTAGGAATGGCAAAAATCAAGTTGTTTGCTGATGATCTGATCCTGTACCTGAACCCGGAAAAATCAAATATTCAGAGAGCGCTGGGAGAAATCCAGGCGTTTACAGAACTGGGGGGCTACAGGGTTAATCAGTCTAAAACGGAGCTTCTCCTATTTAATGCATCAGGAATAGAGATGCTGGAAGGATTACAATTTCTGCCTCATAAACCTATTAGATATCTGGGATTGTACGTGACAGTGGACTTCCTTCAACTTTTTCATCTGAATTATGGTAGGACACTTGCGAAGATAAAAAGTCTGCTAGAAAGATGGATACTTCTACCCCTGTCGATAATAGGACGAGTTTCTTTGATAAAGATGTCGATCCTCCCCTTGTTGATATTTTTATTTCTAAATCTTCCCTTAAAGATTCCAATCTCATATTTTAACGAAGTAGACAAGGTGATTCGGGAGTTTATCTGGGCTAAGAGAAAACCTAGAATCAAGTTATCTATTTTACATTTGGACGTAGAATAGGGGGGCCTTGCACTACCTCATTTAGCTACTTATTATCAAGCTGCGTTACTTAGTTTAACAACTCAGCTATTGGCTCCCGTCTCAAACTTTGATCATTTTCTATTTGACCTTATGTTAAGGGAGAGTGCAATTAAGCTACCTTCATTCCTCCGCACTGTAAAATTACCCAAAAAGACAAGATACAAGTTTGTTAGTACATTTTTAAGCCGCATGCAGCGGTTCAATCAAAATTATAATATTCCACTATGCCACGCATATTCCTCTTTATACGACTGTGAGCTATGGGGCCTCGAGCTCTTGCAAAAGGGGGTCCAGCCCTACATTATGATGTTTTTTTTTAAGCTAGGCGACTTTTATAACGCTGCAAATTTGATAACGTGGGATGCGTTCGTAAGACAATTTCAACCTCAGAGACGGGATCTTTGGCTAAGCTTCAGGCAGATTACATGTTTTTTACGGACTAATTATAGAGAAATCAGTAAGAGAGCCAGATTGATTTTAAAAGCAGCCTTTGAGATTAATTTAACTGGTATTAGTAACTGGTATAGGTTATTACGTCCGGAGACGAATAAGAACCTCGTCGAAATAATGCTACCAAAAATTGCACAAGAAACCAATTGCTGGTTCAGTATCCAGGAATGGCTACGAGTCTGTGAGATTAGCCACAGTGCTTTGAGGGCGGCCAATTTTCAAAGAATGTCCTTCCTTTCTAGATGGGTGGCCTATTACACTCCCTCCAGACTTCATAAATGGTTTCCTACGACACCGAATGTCTGTTTTAGATGTAATCTGCCAGAGGCGGGAGACTGGACACATATATTTTTCACTTGCCCGAAACTACATTACTTTTGGAAGGAGGTGTTCAAGTTTATTAGTAAATGTCTGCCAATAGATATCCTTCCAGACGCATCATTGGTATTATTTGGCTTCTCCTATGCAGTGGGTCAGCTTTCATTATATAGGCAATCTTTTGTTTTTCTAGCCATAGCAGTAGCCAGATCCTTAATATTACAGAATTGGAGATCTCAAAAAACCCCTACATTGGCCCAGTGGCTACTTAAGCTGGAAAGGACTTACAAACTCGAAGAGGCCTACGCGAAGAGGATAGGGGCAGTGCGGAGGTTTGGGATGATATGGGAGAGCTATGCTATAATTACGTATCCAAATGATAAGGTGTAACTTATGTATTTTTGGTATAAACTTTTTTGACATCAGCGTTTTTTTTAGCCTTTGTATGGTACTGTAATAGTTAAAAGGAGGGTAGTCCCCACAAGTAAAAGGGGGCATATGAGCTGCTACTTAGAATGCTGCTATTCCATGGAAAACGAGATATAAAGTCGCATTCTTTATTAGTGTACAGCTCAAAAATGAGACCTAATATTATATAGGTCTTTTCCTTTTTTGTATGTCTTTTGTGTCTTTTTTATCGTGTACAAATGGATTATGTAACTTGTTCTATTTATTGTTTATTTATAATATGAGATTGGAGAGTCGGCAAATTTGTCTGCTTATGTATTCAGGCTAATATGTTTGCCATGTTTTTTACGCTCAATAAAAAGGAGAAAAAAAAAATGTATCTGGTAGCTATGGTAAGTAAAACATTTTTTAGATGTATGTTGTATACATGCTTGCAGGTGAAAGTGTGTTTATGTGAGAGAGAGTGTGTGAATGTGTGTGTGGTGTAAGCATGTGTGTGTGAGTCAAAGTAAAGGTCAAAAGGCGTGCAATGGCACTTCCACTGCCCCTGGCATTTTGGTGAATTTACGCCCATGCATATGACTCTATGTTTGAGCTTTCCAAGATTTGTGACTTAAGTTGTCTTAAATCTCAGGGGTTGCAAAGTAATTCAGAGGTGTTTCAAGGAGCAGCAAATGTAAAGCAGTTTTCACCACTAATTACCAATAAAAGCGACCCTTAGAACAAGAGGTGACAGAATTTTCTGTGTGGTAAGCAAAACTCTTTTTGCCTATTTGTTCCAGCGGCAGGATGGAATTGGGGCTGATTCGCTGATCTGTGTGTGTAAAGAACCAAAGAGAACAATTGGCTTTAGGAGCATTGAGGGGCTTTGCTATGTAATTACTTTAATGCTAACTGCATTAAGGTAAATGTATTGCCTGGTCTGTATGTCTATGTGTAGGGCCTGCCTGTGGGATCCTCCTGGCTGGCAGGCAGGCGCTACACAAAAGGTCCGCTGCTGAGAAAGTTGCTTTGAAGAGCATTGTCAAGGAATGGTGATTACAATTAACTTAATATAATTACCATTAAGTGAATTACAATGACTGGCCCCTGACAGCGCTGGGTGGAACGATAATTTCTAATTCCTTACATTCCTTAATATTCCGAATCTGGAGTTCTCATTTTATAGGCATTTTGCCTACATTCCCTCCATTTCCAATTCGTGGTAGATGGATATGGAAACATTTGAATTGCCGTGTGTTGCACATCTGCTAAGCTGGGACTGGAAAAAAGGAATTTCACCCATTCCCTACTTAATGACAGCCTGTGGTAGAATTTCATAAGATCAAATTCTGTACAGGTCAAGTGGCAATATTAATTAACACAATACATGGGCATCTGAAGTGGGTTCAATGTTCAGTATATAAATGCAATGTTAGTGTCCTTTCAATAAATCTAACTGGAAGTAATGAGGACAATCTCTCAGGAATCCGGCTCTCCTGGACCAATATTGGGCACCCATGATTTAATATATTCTCTGAAACTTGCCATTACATTTCATTCCAAATGTGACATAATTGTTATAAGAGTTGTTTTTGGTATTCTTTGTTATATATCTATCATTTATGTCATGTATTTGCAACAGTCTAGTAGTGTTACAGGAAAACCAGTTTTATAATTCAATTTTTCAACATGGGTTGAGAAATGCATCCTCATGAAAGTAGCTTAGTGGTTAATGCTCGCTGCAGAGGCCTGTTTGCTTTGATAAACACCCTGACTCAGGATGGGAAGTTGTATCAAAAGTGTCCAAAAAGTAATTTCTACTTATTTCATTCAGGCATAATAACAAGTTCAAATCAAATAAAATGACCACGCGGGATTGTCAGCTCTTGTAGGAGAATTCAGATCGAAGGTCTACTTGCAAGAAATGAGGAGAAAAGCTGAACGTGAATCTGTAATTTAACAGGACAGAGGACGATGAAAAGTATGCCATTCACTTTCGTTTGTGATAGAAAACATTTTATTTGATAACTTTAAATTCTAGTTGAGTTGATAAGTAATAACGTACAGCACAATTCGTCAAACATCCGTGTTCTTGCAGCCATGGACTATTCTAAAATTTGCTGAACTGAAATTGAGGAAATTCAGTGCTCACATGCTTTGGTCTGAGAAAGATGGAGTAAGAACTTTCTCGAGGCTGAAACTAAAATATTATATAATATATCGGTGTATTTTATTTTAAATAGGTAAAAAAAAAGTGAGTGAGGTTCCATGTTAAAAATATTATATGTGAAATACAGCTAAACAAAATGAAAGATCCCACAACCCTTTGTGTTGAGAAAGGTGACTGGTCAGAAATCATGAGAAAGTGAGGCTAAGACCACTTCCAAAAAAGGCGGGCTGAGAATAATAGTATTTTTTATTTTATACCTCATGCATACCACCATCACTGAAAATGAACATTGTTTGTAAAAGTACACTTCACACACCATTAGAAATCGTAGAAAAGACCTGTGTACCTTAGTAATTTATTGAAAGATTCATTAGGCCTTCTTTGTGTGTTACACCAACCATAGTCGAAGATAGGTTACAGGAATTGCTCCCTTAGCATACATAATAAACATTGACTCCACAAGTGGCATTTAACCAGTCTTTAGTTCAAACTCCTGAAGCATTAAGGGCATTATTTCGAGTATGGGAAGTCGGCCCACAGTATTCTGAGTGAATCAAGGATCCTGCTGGGCCGGCGGTCTGCAACCGGCCGAAATATGCTGGTGGTGCCTCTGCTGGTACCGCCAAGCATATTACAAGTTGCCTTTTCACCGCCCTTTTCATGTGTGGGAATCAATACATAAAACTAAATAGTCAAATCATGACATATATGTTACATCTTTGTGATGCCAGATAAAACCTGGCCTGTATGACAGTTCAACATAGCAATAAAAAGTACGCCCAAAAAATTGTCATCACACGGGAGCTTGGCTTCTGTAATGGAGGCTTAAACACAAGGGAGTCCCATTCCAATTTGAGAAGAGTGCCATTTTGAGGCTGTTGAGTATTATTGCTAGAACTTGGGCGTCATGGGAGGGAAAGAAGCTGAAATAGTGTCCTTGGGTGTAGGAAGGTTCAATGCGGTCTTGAGATAACATTGTTGCATAACATAATTGATCATACTGGAAAAGACGTGACATTTGCGGAATGAGCATTAGAGTGACCAGGTACTCGGTGTGTATCAAAGATGATGTACTGTCATATGTATTTGATTATACACACTTATTTAATGTGCACTGTTATTCGATTCCATTAAAATGAAGAAAAAAAGGGAACATTTTGTTTTGTCAGATTCTTCAAAGTATATACTGTGGTTGTAGGATGTTTCCAGCGAATCCTTTATCTTGCTGAAAAACAAAAGTGACTGGAATCATTGTTGCCTACATTTCATATAGGAATTTAATCCTGATATATTATGAAGAGTCACACTTCATATTTCTCTTCCTCTCAGTGAAAAACACATCCTGCTACTTGGGTCCATTGCTAGAAATTACCGAATGAGACCTGTAACAAGATTCACTGAAATGGATATTACTGCTAGCCTCTAATCCGCTCAAGGCCTCTTCTATTCGCAAGACTTGTGTGTAACAAGTAGCTGCAATATTTGTTTCTAAATAGACCACTACTCTCCACTCAAAAATTGAAAAAGCAGGTGCTACAGAATTTGATACCAATCAAACTCAATATTAAAGGAAAATGAGGTAACTATTTTAGGTGTGCTCTCAGTAAATTGTGAAGAGAGTTAAAAAACTGAACTCTTTGCCTTTTGCAAAAGCTCATCCACAATTACAATATTGTGGATAAAGTGGAAATTCAAATATTTTTACGACAGAGGTGATGACCACTTGCATTGGACATAGGAGCATTTGATGGTGATAAAGCAATGTGTAAGTCTTCACAGTCAATCAAACAATTGTACTGGGGACAGGCATTTTTTATTGCATTGATATTGTGGAACCTCTGTGGTAGCTGTGAAACATTGGTTACCCACCCTTGCGCAGGGGATGGTTGCAATGCCCTGTCCCCATGGCTGGGGAGAGGATGTGGCCTAACTGCTAGGGTGGTCAATCTCAAATCTGGAAAACCGGGTTTGAGTCTCGGCAACATCCTGTGATTCTGGGCAAATCACTTAATCTCCCCGTGCCTAACAAAAATTAATGTGTCCTTGTGTAACGCAACTGGTGCTCATGTAAAGCACTCTGATACCTTCAGGTCAAGTTTGCGCTATATAAAAAACTCTGAATAAACCTAAATTCCAACCGGGTCCACCTTAAGGGCATCCTTCATGTGGAAACCTTTCTCATTTATAGCCTCAAGAACTATAACCTCATGAACCCGATCCTGACGAAACTCCATTCACTCTCCTTTCCAGTATGCGCTATCTTCAAAACCAGCTGCATTATTTATAGAGCTATCATGACCAGCACTTCTACAGTCAGGACACCAGCAGACTGGAGGCAATGAAGGGTATGAGAGAAAAACACAAGCCAACAGGCTTACTCTATCTAGGCACCTAAGATCTGGAACAATATCCCTGTATAAATTAGGACCACTACAACTCCCAGCATATCACCAATTTAGAAAAGAGCTGAGGGTGCATCTCTTTAAAAACACTACATTGTGAGGAGGTAACAATCCACTTATGCTCCAAGAACCCAGATTCCACAGCAACCATTAGTTGACTAACTTTGCCTTTGACACTATACAGCAACCCATACCGTCTAGGTTTGGGCTATGAAAATACCACATACATACATACGATATAGACATTGCAGTGTTGGATGATGGCAGCAGCACTTGCAGTAGCGGTGACATAGTGTGAAGATATGGCTATTAGCACAATAGCCATTTGCAATTGGTCTAGCACAGGTGGGTTTACAAATGGTGCCAGCCAAAACGGAGGCTAAACAAGGTCTGCAACTATGTACAGCTAAGTACATCCCATTTACTGCAAACAACCACTTGGTTGCGAGTAAGATGTCTTTCAACTGTGACCTTAAGGAATGGAGTTTGCTGGAGGCAGACCTTTGTATATGGAAAGTGTACGAAATTGGGTTACTGGTCCAGTGGGGGAAACCCTATTTAGGCAACAGTGACAATCCTTGACAATGTGAGACACAAGCATACCCCAAACTAACCTGTGCTCAACCCTCTGGTAGCTTGGCACAGAGCAGTAAGGCTTAACTTAGAGGAAATGTGTAAAGTATTAGTGCTACCACAAAAAGAGAGGACCAGGAAGGCTTGTAGGTCCAGGATACGTGCTCCAAGATAAACCACCACCTTTTTAATTGGACGGGCATACTAACTTATTAAAATCCAATCCAGAGAATTGCTTAGTCCATTTTAAATCATGGTTTTTCATTCACACAATACAATTCACCAATCTACACTCTGGGCCTTATACTTGCACTTTCCATACAGCATTTTGACAAAAGATCTCTGATAAAGAGCCACATTGAGGGTGCCTGTCAGGCATTGTAGTACTGGCCTGACAAAGAGAAAACCCCTGTGATGAAGCATGATACCCATTTGGGTGTGTGAGGGCTCTAGTTCCTAAAGGGACTGCCCCCCACCTTCAGGTCCTCCTTCTCCCACCTGACTATTTCCCTCTTAGCTCCCCCCAGGAACTGCATACCCTTTGTTGTTAGGATAAAGTATTTGTGCAACACTTCAAACAGTAATAAAGTGAAAACGCCACCCAAAAAGGATTGCCCCTCAGTTTAGAGAAATTTAGTAATTTTTCATTAATAAAACAAGACTAAAACAACAACAATCAAATCAGTAGAACTGGAGATATGCAATTGTAAAGATTTTCATGAAAATGGCACCAAAAATCTCAAAGCACCAACTGTGGGTATCTGGTTGTGCCAGACCGGGGCAAAGTCACATATTTAGGCTGACCGCAATGAAGTGTGAGCCAGCTACAGGGACCCAGTTAGGCCTACTGAACAAAGTACCTTCAATCCGGGTTTGCGGAGTGTTGCGAGGGTCCATGTCGAAGTTCCGTTGCGCAGCCGTAGCAATGCATCAGTTCCAAGGTACTGCGAGGCTGCAATGCGAGGTCCTGCATCTCTGTCGAGTATCCCATCGATGAGGGCTGGCGATGCAAAGTCCAGCGTTGAGGATGTGTTGTGCAGTTGGGAGATACGTCAGTTCTGAGGAGCTGCAAGGCTGCGATGTGGAGTCCGGTCTCATTGTTGAGGGCTGTCGTCGACGAGGGATGCAGGGATGTGCGCCAAGGATGCATTGCGCTGTTCTGATGAGGTTGTGGGCTGTTAAGGCAATGTGGCTCTTTGTGACGGGGTAGATGCATGTACCAACTGTCATGTTTTGGTACTGCTAGGAGTTTCACCCCACAGCAGAAGAGATGCGTAAATGCCGCTGGGTCCACAGAAGCTGCAGAGCACCTTAAGCCCACTTCCAAGGGTCTAGGACTTGGGTTACAGAACTTGACAAGGTAGACTCACAGATGGCAGAGTCCAGGTGCAGGGGTTGAGGTCATTGGAGCCATATGTCCCTGAGGCTCAAGTCAGTATGTCAGCCAACTAGCCCTTGGAGTCACTTTGGTGTCCTAGGTTCAACAGATGCATGTCCAGTCATTCTCACCCAAGCAGAAGGGCAACAGGCAGCTGGTCAGCACAGCAGGGCAGCAATCCTCAGAGCAGCAGTCCAGCAGAGGGGCGGTTCTTTCAGCAGCAAAACAGTCCTTCTTCCTGACAGAGTATTCACAGGTCCAGAAGTGTACTCAAGAGTTGGTGTCTGGGATGCAATATTTGTACCTAGGCTTTCATTTGAAGTGGGAGAAGCCTCTGGGTGTTTACCTTTGAAGTCCCCAGGGACCCTGACTTATCTGTCCTGGCACCATTCTAACTACAGGGGCTATGCAGCCCTGTGTGTAGAGGCAGGACACAGCCTACACAAGTGTAAGTAGGGCTGCACCCAGCTCTGCCCTCCCATCCTGCCAGTGATGGCCCATTCAGGCACATTTAATCTTTCTATTGTGTGTTGCTGTCTAGGAGGAATACACAAAGCCTAACTCTCACCTACTCCCAGTCATGTGACCCAGAGACTGGCTGCAGGCACTAAATGGCTAACGCAGGAAAGTGCCAACTTTCTAAAAGTGCCATTTTCAAAATGACAATTTAAAATCCGACTTTACCATGATAGATTATTGGTCATTAAAATTTCAAATACACCAAACATGAACTGGTTACCAGTTACCATTTGGAAATTATCATGTAATAGCTCCCTTGTTAGCCTATAGGAGAGGTGGGCCCTGCAGATGTGAAAAACAGATTTTTCCACTAACAGGGCATGTAAAACTAAAAAGTACATGTCCAAATTTTGAAATGCACTGCACCTTTAACTCTGAGCTGTCCAAGACCTAAATGTGGGGTGACTTGCATGTACTAAAAAGGAAGGTTTGGGTCTCTGTGTCCAACCTGCGACAATTGCAGTCAGTGTGAACTTGTGACTTTCCCCCAGTCTATCACGACCAGATGATCGCACGTGGCATTTTGTGCTTTTAGGTGCTATTGACATTAAAAACTTTTAAACTGCATTTCTCCGGTTCTACTGGTTGGATTTTTGCCATTCTGTTATCATTGTACTTATTAAAATGTACTCTATTTTTTATTGGTTTGTGATTTTTCTTGTATTATGTTTTCACTTTATGACTGTGTGCTGGATGAATATTTTACACATTGCCTCTAAGTTAAGACTGACTGCTTTTGTGTCAAGCTACCAGAGGGTTAATCACAGGTTAATTTAGTGATTTTTGAGGTTCACCCTTACAAGGATTGTGGATTGTGGTTGATGCCTGAGTGGGGCTTCCACTGCCTCAACCAATATCTTAATTTCTTACAGGAGTGCTATGCATATTCTTTAGGTGCATTTGCATCAGGTGCATCTGCTTTGTTTGGTGGCATGAACACATATGGTGTATGTCAGCAAGTTTGGCGAAAGAGCTGATGTAACTGTCCATAATGCACCAGAATGTCTATATGTGTAAATTTTAGCCGCACTCTTTCTTAGTTTGCAGTGCCATACTTTCCTTGTTAGCAGAAACTTTGTGATGCATCCCATACCCCAGTGTGTAAGGGACCATGTGCCCTTGGAAAGCATGGTCATGTATTTCACTGATGTGCAAAATAGTTATGTCCCAAAATTCTAATACAAGGAATCGAATGTGTTGGTTATCTGCAACATAAGCCCTGTTTCATGCTACCTCTATTATATACCTTTCTGTTAGACCTGGCATCCTTGGCATGGCTATCCCCTAACTTTTTACGTTCAGGCCTACTGTTTTGCTGACTTCGTTTTTGCTGGCTTTAGGACTTTGCACACTTTACCACTGCTGACCAATGCTAAAGTGATTGTGCTCTCTCATTAAAACATGATAGAATTGGATTATACCCAATTGGCATATTTTATTTAATTGCAAGTCCCTAGTAAAGTGGCACTACCTGTGCCCAAGGGTTGTAAATTAAACACTATTAGTAAACTTGTATCCCTGATTGTGCAAACCACTCAAGTAGCACTTTAAACACTTCTCAGGTTTACCATTGCAGACTGTGGGCCCTATTATGATGTCAGTTGGAAAGCCTCCGACCTGTGGTCGGTGGCTTTCTGACCAACATCTCCGGTTTCACTTTTGACCGCCATATTACAATGACGGCGGTCGGAAGTGAAACCGGCCGGTCATTCTGGCTGGCTTTCGATGGACTCAAGGAGCCCATCGGCCAGTTGGAACCGGCACATCATCCCTTAAGGATGGCGTTTCCGCCGTTGGGATTACAATGTCGGTTTCCCACAGGCTTTCCATGTTGGTCTTTCTGACATGGAAAGCCTGTTAGAAAGTGACTTTGGGGGCCCCGAACAGGGCCCCCATCTCCCTGCGGCCTCTGGTTGGGGATCAAGGGGGCACCTATGGTGCCCCCGTGTTAATCCCAGCACCGTGCCCCCGTGTTAATCCCTGCACCGTGTGCCTACCAAGCAGGGCAGGGATTAACAGAAACTCCCATTTCTCTGTGGGAGCTTGCGACCACACCATGTGCAGTCGCATTATATTTGCAGTGTCGGGTCCGCCGACAAGAGGTCGGTCGGTCCCGAGACTGCAGCAAAGTCGGTCGGAGGCAACTCCGACCAACATCGTAATGATGCCCTGTGTGTGCACCTGGAAAATGTCATTTCAACCTCGCAAAATAAACATTTTATCTGTGCTGTAAGCAACTCTTGTCACTTTGCAACCTGAACGCACAGCTCTGAGAATTTATCAAAGAAATGTATATATGTTCCTACACTTTAATCATCTGAATTCAACTTTTAATGAAACGATTCATGTACTATATACCACTGTTGCTGTACATTCTTTTACAATTCTCATGCTGATATGTTTCATTGATTCAGAGACCAGATTAGTCCTGCTGAAGAGTTACCTTCAAAGTCCTGCACAAGGGGTTCCATTCCCGTTGGAGGAGGCTGCAAGGAGGAGGCTGAGCATCGCAGACTGCCGCTGCTGTAGAGCGCAGAGCAGGACGGGCGTCATGGATAGTTATCACAGTTGCCTGAAGAGCAGGTCAAATGTCGTGGATGGTCATTGCTGTAGCTTCACGTTGGCATGCTTTGCAGGCTGTTGTTGCTGTAGCATGAAGTGAGGATCTCGTTTTCCATGTCATACCTGCCGTCGCTGTTGGGACAAATAGCAAGTCTCACCGAAAATCACGTTGGCTGTCGTCAGGCAACAGAGTCTCGACATGAACTGGCCTGTTCGCTGTTACAAGGATCCCAAACTTCAAGATTTTCGCATTTTCTTGATGAGGAGTGCACTCTAATGCTAGCCAAGGCTCCCAGTCATCCTGTCAAGACTGCCAATCCTGCCCACACATAAGCCCGCTTTGTGTTACTGTCTGGAAGCAATATACCAACAGTAGAGTCATTCACAATGATGTGACCCAGGATACTGGCAGAAGGCACAAATGTTTGGGACAAGAAAATGGCAACTTTCTAAAAGTAAAGTATACAAAAAGGTGATGGATAGAAGGCTTGAGTTCATCTCAGCCACAGTTCAAACTTGCCGGAATTTAACAGGGGAAAGATATACTCAAATTACCATAGCATGCGGATTTTGGTGCTGTGGGCACCAAAATCTCCATATTATTCCCCAAAATCTAGTGATAGGTGCTATTTATAAATAATGAACCTGCAGTATTGTTATTTATTGGGTGTGATAAATAGCACCTTGGTTCCGCCAAACTTAGAATCAGGGCCTTAGTCTAAACTTCAGATTTCTTGTTTGTATTGTTTTAGCCCTCGTGTGATGGTGTGTGCTTTCCTCACTGTTAATGCTACTTTCATTGTGTGTGGCTATAGTGCTTGTAAAGTGCCACAGGCTGTACTCATTTAAGGTGTGCTAGTGGTGTTTCTTGTGATTGATTATGGGGCTGCATCCTCCAAAACATGTCTTATTGTGTAATGGATGAACATACGTTCCCCAACTGTTAAAAGTACAGCAGTGAAGGAATTGAATATGTCCAATGTTAACAGGTTTTGCAGGAAGCGAAGTATTAGATTTGCAAAAGAGCTTGTGTTAAGGTGTGGAACAAATGAGCAATTATGACCATCATGAAGGAGGGCTGGGAATTATTACATGTTCTGCCTTCCAGTGGTGCAGTTTGTCTTCCCTCTCACAGTTGGGCCTTAGCTTTGAGTCTTTTGACACATTGTAGAGAGTCCATACAAACTGATCGTTCGACATTCAGTCATGTATTTCAAAAAATAACTAGAAACTCGCCTTCTGAAGGAACATCTCACCATCCACTGCTAAAAGTAAGATCTTCCTTCCTTAATCGCCCTACCTGCATCTTCTTAATTGCCGTATTAGGTCCCAAAGTCTCTCATGTAAAGAATACAACGGTGTTACCTTACCCTGTGCAGTACGTCATTGCTTCCAATCTCGGTGTGCTTTCTCTATATACCAATTTATATGTAAATGTATTTGATTTATTTGTAAAGTTATTTTCAGCGTTGACCAGATTCAAAGGAAACTGAGTTTAAAACAATTATAATGATTAGGATATATGATGTTGAGTGTGTGTGTGAGAGAGAGAGAGCAAAAGTGCTGAGAAAAATAAAGATCTAATACCTAACTTAAAGTTGGGTGGTAATGGAAATATTAATATAATATGTTTATTGATTGTATATTTTCCACAAATTAGTAGGGGGTGTCTAAGAACAGATTTTTTGTAAGCAACATTTTGTGAAAATTAACAAAATGATATGAAGTTTCATAAAATGCACTTGCTAGTATCTTTTATGAAAGTTCAATGCTAGGGCATACATCTTGTCAAGAAATCACATGAGACACTGGCAGGGGACTGGTTTGAAGAGAGCATCTTCCCAGCAAGAAATTTACTGCTTGAACCATTCTCCCTGGGGCAATACAATTGCACTAGCAAGCATAAAAAATATTAGTTCGGCTCTACATTTAAATGTAAGTTTATCAGTGCCAAATTTGCTAAAAAGCATAAGAGCCAGAACCCAAGTTCTTTCTCAGGATGCCACGGCACCTTGCAACACCCATGGTGCTGCCTGCACAGCCAAATATCAGTGGCAACATCACCTACTAACCATTGCATTTCTAGAAATGTGAGAATTTGAGTTGTGGCAAGTGGCTTAAACCGATAGGAGCAGCTTGGGCGCGCTGGTATTAATTTTAATTTTGAATTGAATTGTTAAACGCTATTCTCATGAGCTGTTTTGAAAATAGACTGACAGTGCCACCGTGTGGTAGACTGTCATAAATATGTGTCCGTGTTAAGAAATGAGTGCTGGAGTGAACACCGACAAACACCGGTCCAAATTAAGCAATACAAGTTATGTTCAAATAAGAAGTTTTGGGGCACATGCATCAAGCTCGCATTTTGCGATTTCTAAATAGCGAATTTTACCAATTCGCTATTTAGAAATCGCAAAATGCAATGCATGAAGGATTTGCAAAAAAAAATGCGATTCCTTAATTGCGACTCGCATATTACGAGTCGCAATTAAGGAATTGATTCCCATTCATTCCTATGGGCCTGGAGGCCCATAGGAATGAATGGGAATTGCATGCGCAATTTGCGAGTACTCCATTGGTACTTGCAAATTGCGCATGCAATTTCAAGGGTGCCAAAAGGACACCCTGTTGCACCCCTGAAATTGTTATGTACACCCATGTTGCGCACACACATGCCCCAAGGGAATGTGTGTGTGTAACATGTAACCTTGAAAAATGCACTTTGTGCATTTTTCAAAGTTATCGCAAATTACCATCAACTTAAAGTTGATGGTAATTTGCATTTCTTAATAGCAAATTGGCAATTTTTTTTTTTTGTTGCATTGCATTTAGGGAATCGCAAATTGCGATTCCTTAAATGCAATCGCATTTAAGAAATCGCAATAAATTGCGATTTCTTAAATTGCGAGTGCCTAACACTTTAATGCATCGCAAAAGGCCGTTTTGCGGGCGCAAACGGACAATTTTTGCGAATCGCACCGTTTGCGCTCGCAAAAACCTTTGATGCATGTGCCCCTATGTTACTTATCTGAATCCTTCTAATTATTTAAAAGGATCACTTAGACTGTGATCATCTGCAAATGTGTAAGACGATCATTCTGCAACCTTAATTCTTCCTGTCTGGTATAAACGATCTGGATGCCTGGGCTTTTTCTGCTGTGCGTCGCAGCTAGGTTGGCACACTTACATACATAGATACACAAAATATATAATAAATAAGTCAATAAAATACATAATAGCTGCAAAATACATAAAATATACTTTGCTGGCTAACAGTAAACCTATCATCAGGTTTCTGTGAAGCAGAGACATAAAATCCGGCCCTTTGAATGAAGAGTCCCAGGAGATTCAAGATTTAGGATATGAGAAAATAGTCTTGAATTACATTTGAGGAAAGCAATGACTGTCTGAAGAGGTTTCAAAGAAAACATAAGGTGATAGCTGGTTCAGACGGCACACTTGCTCAGATGTCCAGAGGACAAGTTGCATAAAGTAGTTATTTAATGTTGCTACTTCTGAAGGCTATTAACAATGCTGATTTAATTGGGGTAATGTTATAAAAGTCAAATACTTGTGATTGAAGTACTAGGTAAATTGGGCCCACAAACCGATTCCTGATGTTCAAATTTCAATTCGTTCAGCTGCAATGACAGCCCACAATATCTTTTTTTCCTCTCGGTAATCCTTTCCATCTATGCACAAAGATGGGAGGAGATTGCATTCCAGCCCAGCATACCCTCTACCATTCGCAGTAAGCTGAGTTTTGTACCTGCATGGGTCGCCATCTTAAACTAATGTCCATCACTGACTGTTATGTATAGTGCTCTGGAAATGTAAGCTGGTTTGCTGTGAGAAGATTTGCAAGAACTTCATCAGTGTGCACAATTATTAAAGCTGTGTTCTGTGTCTCAGAATAATGATGATATATTATTTTCAGACATTTATGATAATATTCCCCCTCAATCACCTTTTGACGATATCACTGGCATGAAAAACATTTAGGGGCATATTACCAGCCACTTTTTGTGACGTTGTGGTGGCGATAGGGTCAGCGCCCTATTACCAAGGCAGCGTTAAACCACATAACGTGGCTAAAAGCCACTTTAAGTGGCTTAACGCTGCCTTGGTAATAGTGCCCCTTTCACGCTAAACTTAGCGTGAAAGGGGCATGCAGTGGGTGTTGCGGTGGGCATTCCACCGTAACACCCATTCACTTCGACGCTGCCACCTATTATCAAGAGAGGCGATAATAGGTGGCAGCGCCGAACTTAAGACCAGGAAAATCCTGGTCTTAAGGTGGTGATACGAGGAGAAATGCTTCATTTCTCCTTGTTTTTGATTTTTCTATGTGTGCTGCCTTGTGCAGCACACATGGAAAAAGCAAAATGCCAAGGTATGTTTATGTACAGGAAGGTGTCCCTTCCTGTACATAAACAAACCTTTTTTTAAAATGCCATTTTGTAACTTACATGTGTGCTGCATGAAGCAGCACACATGTAAGTTACAAAATGGCATTTTAGGTTTGTTTATGTACAGGAAGGGACACCTTCCTGTACATAAACAAACCTCCCTGCTCGCAGACACCCTTGTACTCTGGTGCAAGGGTGCCTGCGTTGGCGTTAAGTCATGAGACTTAGCGCCATCGCAGGGGGAAACACCAGGCTGCACAATATCCTTGGTAATGTGGTGCAGCCTTCCGTTTCCGAAGTGGCGATGAGAGGCGTTAAGCCAAGGAGGCTAACGCCTCTCACCGCCACTTCCTAGATAATATGCCCCAAAAGGTCTTATTTGTTACATTTGCTTCCCTGAAATTAAGCACATTTTTACCTATATGTCTGAAACTTTAACTATAGGGCCCTAACAATTTCCTTTACCAGAAGATTTCAATATAAAGTAGAACAATCTCATTTATTTCAAAACCTGGCTGCAAAATATTGCAATGAGTTTGTTCTCCAATGCTATCATTTGCCAAATTAGCTATGTAGGATTACTTCAGTCACTTCTAGTGAGGAAGTCTTCTATCAGCACGTGAAAAACACATAATTCTGATATTATGGCCTGAGTACTAGGTGGGAAACTTTGCGAGGGCTCATACTGCGCATGTGATTGCCCGTTGTTGGACTTGGCCCTTTTTGGCAGGTTCACCCCTGAACTTTTTGCCTTAAGCTCTGACATAGTGGTAGTGATTTTTGGCCTCTGCGCACTTTCGCACTGTGGTCCAGTGGAAAGTGCGTGCGCTCTCTGTGCACGTGTGGTGAGACTGGCCTGCCCTCCCATAGGAATGCATGGGGGATATGTGTGTCCATGGTAATTCCTGGTATGAGAGGAGTGCAGGGGCGAGTTTAGTATGTATGAACTCGTGAGAATAAATGCTGCGCAATGGTGTGCGCAGATTTATGGTGACTGATGGAGAAATGCCACTTCTAGAAGTTGGCATTTCTGTGTGCTCTGTGTCTGCCTGCCTGATGTGAATTGCATGTCTGGCTTGTGAGTGACAGGGGCTGGGAGGTGTGTGTGGCTCCAGGAGGGGCAGGGTGAGTCAGCGCAGGGCTGAATGGAGAGATCTCCATCTAGATGGGAGGGAGGAGTTGCACCTGGGACCTGAATAGGACTGTGCCTTCCCTCCACAATGCTGGCTCCGCCCCCTGTGGTGCGTCTAATCCCTGAGCCCCCACCTGACAAAGGAGAGAGGAGCTGAGCAAAACAAAGTGCTCCAAAGCTCCCCTAAACCAGTTGTATCTGGTTCCCCCAAACCCTGCACCTTTAGACAAAGGAAAAGGGTGTATAAAAGAAGGGGCTGTGACCCCATGTTTTTGTCCAGTTCCTGAAACCTGACGGAGGGGGCTTGCTGCTGCTGGGGCCCAGGAGGGACCGCCATGGGGGCTGCCTCCCTGCTGGAGGGCCCTGTGTGCTGGCCCCTGGGCCCAGCTATGCCCCTTCCTCTCTAAGGACTTATCCTTTTACTGCAGGACCTTTTGCCTGCTTTCAGCGCCTCGTGGGTGCTCCACTTTATTTTACGTTCCCCTTGGAAGGAGAGCGTGGGTTTCGCAGCGCGGCGCTGCAGCCCTTGGAGAGGGAATCCCGGTGTGAGGGATTCCCCCGTGATGCTGCTGGAGGCGGGAGCCCACCCCGCAGTGATGCTGGATTAAGGAGCGGGTGCCCACCCCGCTTCTTGTTTTATTTATGAGCGGGTGCCCACCCCGCCATCGCCGCCGAGGAAATGTGCCGCTGGCTGCCGCAGCGCGACCAGGAAGTCAGGCACGTCTGCCTGGCCTGGGTGGAGCGGCGACCGGAAACAGGAAGTGCCGTCCGGAGCCTCGCGGGCTCCATGGAGAAGTCCCGGGTCCCATGAGGGGGCCCGGGTGAAGAGTAGCAGCCGTCAAGTCTTTGCGGTGCTCTCCTAAGCGGAGAGAGCCCCGCCCACCGACAAGAGCCAGCAGAGTCCGCCTGACTCCGGGCGGGCCCTAACCCGGAAGCAGCTGGCCGGCCAATGGCAGCGCGGCCCGCCGGAGAAGCCGCCCGGAGCCTCGCAGGCTCCCCGTTGAAGTCCTGGTCCCAGGAGGGGGCCGGGTGAAGGAAGGAGTGCGGCCGGAGCAAGCAGCGACCCCGCAGGCCACCGCAAGAGGAGTCTGGTGAGTGGAGCTGGTGCGGAGGGGGGCACGAGGCACATTGTCGGTGCCTGCCCCTCCGCGCTGGGGAGAAGAAGCAGAAGGCGCCCTGGAGCCTCGCGAGCTCCAGCTTGAAGTCCCGGTTCCAGAAGAGGGACCGGGCGAAGCCAGCTGATCGGCGGGGCTCCCGTGAGTGAGGGAAGCCCCGTGCCAGGAGAAGAGGAGACCGGCGGAGTCCGAGCCCCCGGGGAGCCGGTGAGTAGGGCGTCGTAGTGGTTCTCTGTGTGTGCCTATTCGAGGCACAGTGCTATCCCTGCATTATTTCTTGAGCGGACCCGCCATTGCGGGCCGCCCCACAAAGGGGGCATCTTTGTTCTTAGAACCGGGGGAGTCCCGAGGGCACAGAGGTGCCGGGCCCCCCCCTTTACAAATTAATGTCACAGCTGCGCCGCCGTAGCGGGCAGCTGCCACATGGGCGCATTTGTTCTTAGGGCCCAGGAAGGGGTCCAGAGGGCCCTGAGGGGCCCGTGCCCATTTGGCCACATTTTGTGATAGAGTCCCTGGGGGGGACAGAAGAGGCACAGTGGTGCCAGGCCTTAGCATTCACAGCCGCGCAGCACTTAGTGCCAGCTGCTACGTTTAGGCCACAGTTCTTTGGGGGCATTGTTGCTAGGAGATAGGAGTGAGATGAACTCCTCTGCCCCAGTACTTTCACAGCTGCACAGCAAGTAGCGTCAGCTGCCACGTTTAGGTATGCGCAGATGCGCGCCTGGATTCTGCTGCATTGGCAGCGCGCCCTGACTCTTGGGACATAGGGCATTTGAGCCCCCCTTTTTGAGATGGCCAGTTGGCCAGGGGGACAGTTAGGTTTATAGGGCGCCAGGCCCTAATGTGATTTATGTGCTGATGTGATTTTGGGTGCTAGGAAATGTAATTCATGTAGTATGATTTACGCACCCTGTATTATACCTCTAAATGTGGTTTTTACAATTATGAGGTTGGTTTGCATATTATGGTTTATGCTGGTGAGGTTGGCGCAGAATGTAATTCGCGCCTAATGTGATACTGTGCATAATGTGGTTTATGTTACAGGATGATGCTGAGTACAGTGGTTACCAGTAGTTACTGGTTGTACGTTTATGATCTGTTTTACTTTTACTAAGTTCGCTTTGTGCTGGTTCTGACAGTGGTCCAGTTGGCCCTGTCAGGTGTAAATAATCCCTTGTAAATATGACCCCGTGCCAGGTGGCACGATGTATATTATGTGAGTACTATTCTAATGTGTTATGAGAATACAAAGGCTATTTTTCATATAACCTTGTGTGGAGTTCCTTTTTGTAGTGTGCCTGGTATGTTGTTGCTGTGTGCGTGCGCAAACGCTTTACACATTGCCTCCGGGATAAGCCTGACTGCTCGTGCCAAGCTACCAAGGGGGTGAGCAGGGGTTATCTTTGGCGTGTAACTCCCTCGCCCTGACTAGAGTGGTGGTCTCTGCCTGGCTTTGGCGCAAGCCTTAGCCAACCAGAGATCCCATTTCTAACACCTGTCTATGTGTCACCTGGAAAACTAGGAATATATACTTCTACATCGCATGCATTTACAACGCATGCGATTACAACGCGGTCGTTACAACGATTGCGTTGTTACATCACAGTACCATTACTACGCAAGTCGTTCCAACGACTTGCTGTAGGGGGCGCTGGATGTTAGAATAGTGTAATTTACTATTCCAACTCCAGTGTGTGCAACAGTAGGGAAGGTGTTGGAATAGTGAATTATACTATTCCTTATCTTAGAGCGCCCCCTACAGCAAGTCATTGTAACAACTTGAGTTGTAATGGTACTGTGATGTAATGGCTGTTTCCCGAAAACTAGGCTAGAAGTCCTGACTTCATCTACCCCTGACAGACAGCATTGTGCAAGGCACTGTTTGTGAAACTCTTTTAGAGAATGAAGTCAATGTAAAAGAAACGTCATAAGCTACTCAGAATGGGATACTATATAAACCCGCCATATTGAGTCACCCAGTGCATGATGGCATGTAGTTATAATGATTCGTTTTTTTTTTTCTTTCATAGTTTTATATAGCGCGAACTTGACCCGAAGGTATCAAAGGGCTTTACATGAGCATGAAGCAGCACACACGTAAGTTACAAACTGGCATTTTAGGTTTGTTTATGTGCAGGAAGGGACACCTTCATGTACATAAACAAACCTCCCTGCTCGCAGACACCCTTGCACTCTGGTGCAAGGGTGCCTGCATTGGCGCTAAGTTGTAAAACTTAGCGCCATCGCAGGGGGAAACGCCAGGTTGCACCATATCCTTGATAATATGGTGCAGCCTTGCTTTTCCGAAGTGGCGGAGAGAGGCGTTAAGCCAAGAAGGCTAACGCCTCTCTCCGCCACTTCCTTGCTAATATGCCCCTTGGTATTTTAAATGCCAAGAAGGTGGAATGTGCACTTTAAAAACGATAATAGCAACAACAACAAAAAACGAACGAGACAACTAACATTTACTTTAACACATAAAGAGTAAAACAACACTAAAGAAACATAAGCACCTATTTTTCTCCAAACAAAAGAAACGGGTGGCCTTGTTGCAAGAGCCTTAGAACTTTGGGGGGGGTAATACTACACCAGGAAAATACTAATACCACCAGTGATTCTGCACGTTTTCCCCCATCCAACCTGAAAAACTCAGAATTGTGTGGTGTACCCCTGCACAAAATCAAAAAGGGCTATACATGTCAGAATTGTGCGTTTAAAAAGTGTGGGATTTTGCCCTACTTCTGTTTGCACTTCAGATGAATACTTCTGTTTGAGCTCAGTTGTGGATTATTAGCCATTCAGTTATAAGGCCATGCATATTCAAAAAGGGGAAGGATTTAATCTAGAAAAGTGCATCGTCAGGGTAACAGATACCTGCATAACATGAAGCACTAGGAAGGCAAATACTTGCATTGCGTTGCTTCTCACAGAAAGTAATAGAAAACCTTCCCCCACTGAGCTAGAAGCCGCTCTATATTCCGACCCTTCACTAACACCTGTTGCAAATAACTTGCAGAAGTAACAGGTGTTGATTCAGAAGCAGGGCCGGACAGGCCTTTTACTCCACCAGGCATTTTCACTGTGGGCTGGAAGCCTTGGAGGCCGGTTTGAAAGCCCAGGTCCACTGCTTGTGCCCCTGTCTCTTACCCAGCTCCACGACGAGGTTATTGCAGCAAGCACAGGGAGGCTTCAAGAGAGCGGGAGAGGGAGGGAGGGGGATGTAGAGAGAAAGGGACGAAGAGTGAGAGAGAAGAGAACGGTTGAGAGAGAATAATGGATGAAAAAAGCGTTTTTGCCAGGCCTGCTTTTGGTTCCCCAGTTCAGCCTTGCTCAGGAGGTTTTTAGAATAAACCAGGCAGAGTACGTCATCATCCTGGGGCAGATTTACAAGCCCCTTGCGCCACTTTTTCGTCATTTTTAACATGGGAAAAATGACTCAAAAGTGGCGCAAGGGGCTTGTAAATCTGCCCCCCTGTTTTTAGTGCTGCGCAGACGCAGCTCGTGGTTATGCCCTTGTTCTTCTTCTGAAATGGCGCTCTCTGCAGCGCATACATTAACTCAATATAAACTGCAGGCAGCACTGTGCAGAAACAGCACGAGGTAATTCCGTCTCTGTGTTCCCGACCTTCGGTGTCTGCAGCTCATGCCCTCACTCGGAGATTTTCCAAACTGATAGAGCACTGATAGCACTCTATTTGTATGAGTGCACTATACTCATGGTTAAACGCACTCTCATGTATTTGTATTGTTTGCAGTGTTTTTGATTATTAAGAAACATTTATTTGAATTATTTGATGTTGAAACTAGTGAACGCAATTAAGTAGAACTTTGTATGTATTATGATTTCTTCATGCATAATGTGCAGGACGATATTATTCCTATATATCGTAATTGTGATTAGTTTAAGTTGCCTGAAATAGGCCCAAAGTTAGTGTTTCAATTCTCCTTGCTCTCGAGAATAAATAATTAAATGATTGTTGTGTTCGAAGTTAGAATGTTCTCACCCTGTTGCAGGTGCAAAAATATACATCGTTATTTTCAGAGTTAAGGAGAGATCCGGAATGCCTTTGAAGATAGCTGGAAGCGAGAAGGGAGGATGCCTTGCGTACCGGGTCTGTCTGGAAGCCAAGGCCACTGGAAGAAGATATCATTAATTAAATTCGTTTCTTGAAAGAGAACCAGCTACTGCATAGAGGTCTAATGGAAAATCTTAAGAAAAAGTGACGCAATGTTGGTTGAATCCCATTTTTTTTTGTATGATGCGCAGGGACACCGAGACCAGACTTCTGCTAGCTTTCGGAGATGAAGGAGCATCTTAGAGCGAGCTCCATAGCCTTAAGCTAAACGACCCATTTGACGTGAGTACTTCTTAGGAAGTCACACGTGCTGACACCATTGGGGAACGATAGAAGAGAGACAGGAAGGGCCCTCATATAGAGTAGTGTAGGGGAAGATTTTGATTTCTTTCAATGAGTCGAGAGCTGAATATTGCATCTATTTTGTGTTGCATTGTAATTTTGGAATTTATAATCATTTGTCTTTTGGGCCGAATTACTTATAACCGCAAAATCGGCTCTGTATTAATTTTTCTGTACCTCTATACTTTGCTATTGAGATGTACTTACATCCAATTGTTTTTGGCCTTATAATAAATATTCAAACTGCACTTTGGAGTCAGTGATCTTTTCAGGCATGACGACTTTGTTAATATCTGTCTGAGTTGTTTTCTTCCCCTCAACCACTTTAGGTAAATAAAAGATCGATCGCTTACGCTATACTTAGTAGGGAACGTAGGTGTGCAAGTTAGCATAATCAAATGGTAGCAGAGGATGGTTTACCTTTAAAGTGGTTTACCTCTAAGGTGAGGGGAGTACTTAGGAGTAGGGTCGAAGGTCGGAAGGTCGGTGAGCCCTGAAGTGGAGGGGAGGAGATCGGAGACTGGCGGACATTGATGGTGCGGCGGAAACAGTGGTGGCGTGAGTATGAAAGGCATTGTGGTGTTAGATTGCGGTAATGAGTAAGTGGGTGATGTCTTGCGGAGTTGGGATGTATGTTGAGTGAATGTGGTTTTTGGTTTAAGTTTTGGTGAGCGGACTCAAGAGAAGTCCAAGATCCCGGGATAGTTTTGTATTGTAATTGTCTGATCAAATGTGGGTGTTGTGAAGCGCTATCAACGATCCACTTGTGTTAGGGACCTTTGTGTGAATGAGGAAGAGGTCGCGGTAGAAAGCCCCAGGTACCGGGGTGGACTATGGCGATTGAGTGACCAACGCAGGTCGGGGGTCACTACGGCTGAATGTTCTTGTGAGAGTGTTCTATCGATCTTCAGTGACAGACAATTACTTGTTTATGTGACTGTAAGTTATTGTAATTGTGTAGGAACAGTTACTTGGTTGAATAACTTTTGGTTATACAGTTACTTGTGGTACGAATGTGTGTATGAGAGTTTGCGGTGAAATTGTAAAGGCGGGTGAGCCGCTGCAAGGAGTGAGAAGTGACGTCAGGGTGCGCCGCGCTGTGATAGGTTGGTTGGTGTAACACCGCGCTGGGATTGGTGGAAGTTTGTTAGCAGTGGAACAGCGTAATTTGGAGCTTGCAATTGATTGATTTAACAATGAGATGTTTTAGGGTATTGCGAGATTTGTGTAGAGGTGCCACAGGGGTAGTGACTCGTGTAGGGGAAGAAGCCCCGCCAGAGGACCCACCAGCACATTACATGGCAACGAATGTAGGACTTCATACTATCGTGTGGCTTCAGAATTGGCATAAAATTACAGAGAAAGAGGGTGAATTGGCTTTCCCTCGTTATGGGTCTTTTCGTATGGAGGTGCTGACCCAGCTGAGGGGGGTGATGAATGCATTGAAACCTCCACCTAGACCCACACAATTTGAGGCATTAGATGCATGGATGAGAGCAGCTCTAGCAAAAAGGAGAGAGGCTTCACACGGGAGGATGAGAAAAGCAATGAAGGCATATCATGATGCGAGATGGGATGCTCAGTTGAAGAGATGGAGAGTAGATACCATAGAGGGAGAACGCTTGTACCCACTTCTTACATTAGGAGAGGGGGCTGAAGGGAAAAAGAAGACAGAGGAGGACAGTGATACAGATGACAGTTTTCTTGACAGATTGCTAGCGGACCGTCCTCCACCTTGCGATTCTAGATTAGAGACAGAGAGGGTGCGCCCATCAGAAGAGCAGTTAGGTGCGGAACAACTGAGTTCAGGGGAACAATCTGCAGGAGTAAGAGGCAAGATTACAATGGTATGCATTCCGGGAGGGTCAGGAGGAAGAAGGTATTCAAACACTGATCCAGAACCACCTGTAGGAAACATGCAGTTGCCAGATGCTTTGTCGGTACCAGTCACAGTAGGGCCAGTGGTTCCGATATATACTCCTAGAGAAAGAACTGAGGACAGTCCTCAGCACATAAGTGAAGGGGAAGAGACAATGTCTGGAGGGAGCCTTGCAATGAGTGGGACAGGTTTCTGTCGAATACCAGTAGAATCTAGTACTCCACTGCCAGCTACAGCTGATCCCTCAAGAATGGATAGTGGGGTAGAACGAGGACGATCAGGTGCTCTAGTGAATTCTAGGCCTGACCTTCGAATGTGGGTTCAACCAGTGAGAGAATCAATGATGCCGAGGGAAGAGATAAGCAAGAGACAAGAAGCGCCTAAAGTACTGTTTGGGCCACAGGTGATTTGTGCAGGTGACCATTGGAGAAGTCGAAGTTGTGAAAGAGAGAGACGTCCTGTTTCAAAGACAGAAGAGGGTGCAGTTCCTAGGAGAACACAAAGTTGTGACAGGGAAGATACACGAAACGAGGAGATTCAAAAAGTGTTAAAAAGCGCAATAAAGGTGCCAATGTTAGATGTGGTACGATTAAAGGCAGAGCTAGATGAGGTGATTGAAGGTAATCTACCCCTGATCAAAACTGATACGTATGACTCAAGCAAACTACTGTTCGTAGCAAAGGACATGACAAGAAAGGCCAAACGAGCTTATGATGCATTGTTGCTTTTGGCACAAAGGTATGAGGTTGATTTGTCAAAGACCAAGCTGACACAGGGTTCTTGCAGATTAAATTACACAGATAAGGATTTGGAAGAGAAGCGAACGAGTGGATTGAAAGCACAAATTAGAGAACTAGTGATGGGGATGCGGACATGGAAAGATTTAGACAGATGGAAAGAAAAATGGGCCAAAAAGAAAAGCTTCCAGACTGGAATAGGGAATACTCCGCCTCCGGGTGGAGGGACGGGAGCTGCAGGAAATTTCCCCTCAGGGAGGTACAGAATGGAGGGTATGTACATGTGCCATGGAGCAGGGGTGATTTAGCAGCATTTACGAATGATTTTCCTCGGCTGAGGGAAAAACCTGCTGAGTGGTACAAGCAAATAGACAGGTTTGTAAAGATTTCGAAGGTATTGTGGATTGATTTGAACACCTTGTTTGATATCGTAGTGCCGGCGGATTTGTGGACAGCATGTAAGATTGCCATTGAGTGGCCTACTGTAGAGCCGCCTAGAGATTCATTGACTCATGGTCCTTCACCTGATGTAATGAGAAAATACGAGCAAGTGATTACATGGTTGCAATCGAAGGTAGCTCCTCAGACTGTTGATTGGTTGAAGATTGATCGCACCACCCAAGACTCTAAAGAATCAGTACATGATTATTATGAACGATTGTTGTTGGCCTTTAAGCAGCATAGTGGATTAGATACAATTGAACAAAAAGAGATGGGACAGTTTGTCTCGAAATTTGTGTTGGGACTGAAATCTGACATTAGCCTGATGATACAACAGCACTTGATATGTTGGCAGAATAAGTCGGTGGACGAGATTCTGCGTTATGCTAAGTATTGCAGTGATCAAGTGGAATCGACACAGAAGAAATTGAAGGATAAGTTGATGTTGGTGCAGTTGAGAAACGCTGATACGACGCAAGGGTTTGGAGGAGGTCAAGGTAGAGGCAGAGGAGGTGGAAGAGGAATGGGACAACAGATGGTGACCCAACCTGGTCAAGGTAGAGGAAGAGGAATGGATTCAGGTACAAGTGACTGGGTGGCTCAACAGAAAAGAGTCACTGCCTGCCATTATTGTCACAAAATCGGGCATTGGAAGCGCGAGTGTAGATCGAATCCAGCAAATCAGATACAGATGGAAGGAGAGGGACAGTTGACCGAGGCTGTCAATACTGTGACAAGACCAAGGTCTATGTATGGAGGAGGATATGAGCCACAAGTGCAAGTACCTCAACCTCCTAGGATACCCATGCATAATCATTTATACCATCAGATGCCTTTTTTTTTTAAATACAAGACCGATTTGATAAACATCAAGATTCACAGGAGTGCCAGAGGGGGTGCACGAGGAATGCACCTTAGATGCGATTCTAGAAGTAGATCAGAGTGGGCCGTTTGTAGATGCAGACGTGAATGGATATCCTGTTACTTTCTTATTAGACACTGGAGCTGCTCGCTCCACAGTGAGAACTGAAGTAGTCCCAAATGTAACCCTTTCGGGACGATCGATTCAAGTAGTGGGGGTTAGTAATCAGAAAATGACCAATCCATTGACAGACGAATTACCCGTGAGAATAGGACCATTCCGGGATAGACATCAATTTGTAGTGTGCAATTCGAGTCCGGTTTGTCTTTTGGGACGAGACCTTCTGTGCAAGCTTAATTGTACTATATCATGCACTCCGAGAGGTGTAGAATTGCAAACATATGATGACGATGCTGATTTCAAAATGGCTAACATGAGTCTGTGTGCAGAAATGTTTGTGGTGCTCACAACAGCAGAATTGCCACATGACTTGAGAGACTCAGTTGATCCGAAAGTGTGGGATTTTACGGGCGAGGATGTGGGTCTGATGAGAGGGGTTGAGCCAGTTAAGATACAGGTCAAACCCAATGCTGAATTCCCACGAACGCCACAATATAAGTTGACTCCAGAAACTGTGGCCGGCATAAGACCTGTGATTGAGACTATGATTGCCCAAGGTATTCTGAAGGAGATAAGAGGAAGTCCCTGTAACTCACCTATCATGGGACTGCAGAAGCCAAGTGGCAAGTACAGAATAGTGCAAGATTTGCGTCGGGTTAATGAAATTGTGATCCCATGTTGTCCTGTGGTACCGAATCCAGCTGTTATTCTATTCCAGATACCATGCAAAGCAGAATGGTTTACAGTGATAGATTTGTGTCACACATTTTTCTCTATACCATTGCATGAAGAAAGTCAGTTATTATTTGCATTTAGGATGGACGATCGTGTATTAACATGGAAAAGAATCCCTCAGGGATATACAGAAAGCCCCTCCATTTTTAGTCAATGTCTGAAAAAGAATCTTGAAGGACTGGTGATGGCCCACAACTCAGTCTTAGTGCAATATATAGACGACCTTTTGGTCGCTTCAGAGACTGAGGACGCTTGCAGGATTGACACTGTGGCGCTGCTGAATCATTTGGCAGAGAATGGACACAAAGTGTCTCCAAACAAATTGCAGTATTGTTTGTCTGAAGTTCAGTACCTAGGTCACCGGATTGAGAAAGGAAAACGAAGGGTGTCACCAGATCGCATAGAGGCGATTCTGCAAATGGGAACTCCGAAAACACAAAAAGAAGTCTGCATGTTTTTGGGAATGGTCGGCTATTGTCGACAGTGGGTCCCAAATTTTTCCTTGCAAGCAAAGCCTCTGTTGAAACTGACTCGAAAGGATGTTAGTGATCCGGTACCATGGGATGACGAGTGCTTGAAAGCCTTCCGTGAGCTGAAGGAAAGTATCTGTCGTGCTCCAGCTCTCGGAATGCCGGATTATAACAAAGCGTTTTCGCTCTTTTGCTGTGAAAAGGAGGGATGTGCGTTAGCAGTCCTAGTGCAGACACATGGGGGTGCCCGTAGACCAGTAGCCTACTTCTCAGCTACATTAGATCCTGTAGCTTCTGCGTTGCCCGGATGTCTGAAATCCGTTGCTGCAACTGGTGTCAGCATTGAAAGGTGTGAAAGCATAGTGATGGGTTATCCGCTCATTGTTTATGTGCCCCATTCAGTAGAACTATTGATGACGCGAACGAAAACACAGTATCTGACCAACAACAGACTTACCAAGTATGAGCAAGTTATCTTGGCCGCTGATAATGTTACCCTGAGACGTTGTACCACTCTGAACCCTGCTACATTGTTACCTATTCCACAGGAGGAAGGAGATGAGGATTGTGAAGAGCATGACTGCCTAGATGTTACTGACCTATCCACCAAACCCAGACCTGACATTGTCGATGAACCTTTGCCCCAATCTGATTTGATCCTTTTTGTTGATGGTTCATGCTTAAGAGACAATGAAGGGTATTTGAGAGCAGCGTTTGCTGTGTGCACCATCATGGGAGTAGTGGAAGCTGCCTGTTTAAATAGAGTATTCTCTGCTCAGGTGGCCGAAATTGTCGCTTTGACACGTGCCTGTATCGTTGCAGCAGATATCCGAGTGACTGTGTATACAGACAGTCAATACGGATTTGGTGTGGTTCATGATTTTGGGCAGTTATGGTCACAGAGGGGTTTCTAACGTCCTCAGGATCACCTATACGCAATGGCGAGTATGTGCGCCAACTATTGGAAGCTTTGCAGAAACCCAAAGAGATAGCAGTTGTTAAATGTGCAGCTCATGGAAAGGGAGAAGACTTTGTCACTAAGGGCAACAATTACGCAGATGAAGTAGCACGATTTTGCGCTGAACATGTTTGTATTTTCAATGGAGAATATGTAGGCGAGAGCACAGAAGAGACCGAGCTCAGCATGATGTTAGCTATAGCCGATACTTGGGATGAGGTGAAGCGGTTGCAGGATGAAGTCCCAGAAGAGGAAGCTGCTTCATGGATCAGAGCAGGTTGCACAAAAAGAGACAATGGCATTTGGGTGTCCACAGATGAGAGAGCAGTATTACCCAATTGCCTACTGAGCCCAATGGCAAGGCAAATTCATGGAGCAGTTCATCTGGGAAGAGATGCTATGGTACGAGTGTTCAGGCAGACGTGGTTTAATCCACGCTTTCGTGTGTGGGCTGAAACGGTATGTCACAGGTGTGTTACTTGTCAACAGATGAATGTTGGAAAGAGAACTGTGGTCGGAATGAGTCACATTGGAAGATCTGGGGTCCCTTCAATAGGATACAGTTAGACTTCATTGAGATGCCGAGGTGCAATAGGTTGAGATATGTTTTGGTGGTGGTGTGTATCTTTTCACGGTGGGTGGAAGCATATCCAACTAGACGATGTGACAGTCTCACAGTAGCCAAATTGTTATTAAGAGAACTGATTCCGCGGTACGGTTTCCCGACATCAGTGGAGACAGATAGAGGAACTCATTTTCACAGAGAAATCATGAAGTTGTTGTGCTCTGCTTTAAATATGGATCAAAGACTGCATTGTAGCTACAGGCCCGAGGCTTCAGGCCTAGTAGAGCAGGTTAATGGCACCATCAAGTCAAGAGTGGCAAAGGTGTGTTCGTCAACTTCATTGAAATGGCCAGATGCGTTGCCCCTGGTGTTAATGAGTCTGCGTAGCACTCCAGATAGAAGAACAGGGCTTTCTCCCCACGAAATTTTGACCGGAAGAGCTATGCGTTTGCCTATGGTGCCAGCTACAGCATTGATAAACATCACTGATGATTTAGTGTTGGATTATTGTAAAGGACTGGCTGATGTGGTTACTTCTGTATCCCACCAGGTCGAGGCTGCGACTGCATCCACCTCAAGAGACCTGCTGCATGATCTTAATCCTGGTGATTGGGTGCTAGTTCGTAAGCACGTAAGGAAGAGTTGTCTTGATGTTCGCTGGCGAGGACCCTATCAGGTGATATTGGTCACAAGTACCGCTGTGAAGTGTGGAGGATTGCCGAATTGGATCCACGCTTCCCACACTCGCCGAGTTCAAGCGCCTGTGGAGGAAGAGAGTTCCCTGGTTCCGAGGAGCATGTGTGGACCTGATACAGACAACGATGACGGCACAGACTCAGCTGTAAGAGTTTCAGATGAAACGGAACAACCAAGTGAGCATGAGAGACGAGAGCTGAATGCTCCTGAACTGAGTCCAGATCCTGAAATAGAGGATACTGCAGAAGTGAGCTGTGCCCCAGATCAAAGTGAGCTGTCTATTGCAGAAAGATCAGATCAAGAGGAAGAGAGGAGAACAGATGCCAGAGCAGAAAAGTGGCCAGTAAGAAAAGAAAGGCGGAATATACGGCTTGCATCTGAGAAAGATCTCACTCCGATTCCTGAAACATCTGAATCAGATCAAAGTGACGCTGAAGAAAGACCGGATGGTCTGAGACGCTCCAGAAGAGAAAGAATAGCATCTTGAAGATACGCATCTCCTGAGTGGACGTACCTGGCTGCAAATGCAGAGCCCAGCGAAGTCCGGGAGGTTGGGAGCTGGTACGTGAGCTACGGAGGGGACACCCTCACGATTGAAATACAGTTGCTGGTCCCAGGCGTAGAAGCATTTGGAAAGCTAACTCTGCAAGTTCCAAATCCTCCAAAGCTGAGTGGATTGCGTTTCCTGATCCTCAACCAGGTTATTTTCCCTTCATTTGGCCAACAGCTTACTGCGCAAGAACTAGGAGAAATTCGTGCAGAGATTTTGCAATTTGTTCTCGAAATACTTGGATCAAATATCATTAACGATGAAGCCTGAATTGTAATCAGAGAAAGCATTAGGCCTTAGAAAGAAGATAACCTAGACCCCAGTTTAAGAAGATTTAAAGTTAGGGATTTTTCTTGTAGAGGATGGAGTGAGGAGTAGGGCTGACTACATTTCTTCAATAGGTTTAGTATCAATCGAATGAACTTGGACATTAATTGCATGAGAGGAGAGAAGTGAGAAAGACATTGTTCAAACAAAGAAAACAGAAAGAGACTGTGTTTTCCCTTTTGTGCTTCGGAACAATCAGTAGAAACCATGGTGTCCGAAAAATCAACACGCAAACAGAAGTGCATCATTGGCACCCTTATTGTGGTGGTGCTTATTGTTATAACTGTGGTGATTGTTACATCTTTAGTTGGATCTCAGGATGATGGACAGAATGGGGTACAGGCAACACTCACCACACCACTCGCTGAGATAGATGAGGATGCATCCGCAAGGGATCTAGAAATGATTAAGGAAACTAGTCGTATATTACATGTTGATTTGTCCAAGGGTGATTTTACTTTGAATGCGTATGCTCGATTATTTTATGAGTATGTGGATACCATGGAAGCGAAGGATTGCTATGTGTGTATGCAATTACCCACCTCAGTAGAGGAAGGCATTCAATATTATCATTTGCCTGTGACCTATGGCATTACATGTAGTGTGTTATTGAGCATGTTTTATAGCAAGGCACACTTCGAGTACTATTTCTCTAATTATGATGTGGTACTCTCGGAAGTCCCCGTTCTGAAATACATTAATAAATATGATTAATATAAGGAGGTAGAGCGAATGTCAAAGTATTTTGTGCCTACCATTACTTTAGATACATCCTATGCCCATAGACATAATTTGACCTGCACGTTAACTGACATTGAAAAGAAATGTATAGATCAGATAGAAGATCGACATAGACAGACACTATTTAGACCAGATCCAAAGCACAAGGTTACCCCATGAACCAAAGAAGAATTAGACCATAAAGCAAAGGGGAGTTTTGGACCCATAGCATTAGATTTCCAGCAGAAAGGAAAATTGTGCATTAGACACCCGACCACATCTTATGATAAGATATTTGTGGGTGAGAGTGATTGTGAGCATGTCTTCTTGATCGAAGAATCAATCAGAAAAGCATTATTGGATAAAATAACAGTAGTGCCCAATGTGTATTTTGTGTGTGGAAAGAATGCCTATGTGAAGTTGCCCAAGAATTGGTACGGCACCTGCTATTTGGCTGTGGTATTTCCCAAGATTTTCCATGTGAATGATTTATGGCTCCTAGAGAGAAGGAGACCTCAAAGAGGGAAACGTGGTGCGAGTGCAGGAGAAGTGATTGGAGACATATTTGGAGCTATGATACCGAGTATGGGTGTGATTCTGAATGATTTGAAAATCAGAAAGTTGGCAACATTAGTGGATAAGCTCTCCATAAATACAGCTCAGATTCTACTACTTGTAGATGGGGAGATGGTTTCCATAAGGGCTATGGTTTTGCAAAACCGTCTTGCCCTAGATGTGCTGCTAGCAAAAGCCGGAGGAGTCTGCAAATTATTGAAAGTTCAACAGTGCTGCACTTATATTCCTGACAACAGTCGGGATATAAGGAAATACATCAATAATATTTCAGATATACATCAAGAGTTACGTGAGATGGCTGCTGAAGGACTCTGGGAACAAGTGGGGAAAGGATTTGGCAAGATAGGCAGTTGGTTTGGAAGTTTGGGACAAGGAATAATGGGATATATTTTGAAGCCTATTATAATAGCTGTCATTTGTATAATCGTCCTATTAGGAGCCATCAAGGCTTACAAATGGCAAAGGGCACTACATCAGGAAACTGTTTTGAGAAAGCGGGAGCACCAACTTGAGCAACTGCAGGACAGACATTACCAGCACCTTAAAGGGTTAGAACGATTCAGACAGGGACGGCAAGCTACAGCTCCTGTTTAGGTCGGTCTCTTTTACAAGGAGAAATTACAGAAGAATAGAAAGTTGGTGTTATGACACTAGTCATAAGAGGGGGGAACTGATAGAGCGCTGATAGCACTCTATTTTGTATGAGTGCACTATACTCATGGTTACACGCACTCTCATGTATTTGTATTGTTTGCAGTGTTTTTGATTATTAAGAAACATTTATTTGAATTATTTGATGTTGAAACTAGTGAACGCAATTAAGTAGAACTTTGTATGTATTATGATTCCTTCATGCATAATGTGCAGGACGATATTATTCCTATATATTGTAATTGTGATTAGTTTAAGTTGCCTGAAATAGGCCCAAAGTTAGTGTTTCAATTCTCCTTGCTCTCGAGAATAAATAATTAAATGATTGTTGTGTTCGAAGTTAGAATATTCTCACCCTGTTGCAGGTGCAAAAATATACATCGTTATTTTCAGAGTTAAGGAGAGATCCGGAATGCCTTTGAAGATACCTGGAAGCGAGAAGGGAGGATGCCTTGCGTATCGGGTCTGTCTGGAAGCCAAGGCCACTGGAAGAAGATATCATTAATTAAATTTGTTTCATGAAAGAGAACCAGCTACTGCATAGAGGTCTAATGGAAAATTTTAAGAAAAAGTGACGCAATGTTGTTTGAATCCCATTTTTTTTTGTATGATGCGCAGGGACGTCGAGACCAGACTTCTGCTAGCTTTCGGAGAAGAAGGAGCATCTTAGAGCGAGCTCCATAGCCTTAAGCTAAACGACCCATTTGACGTGAGTACTTCTTAGGAAGTCACACGTGCTGACACCATTGGGGAACGATAGAAGAGAGACAGGAAGGGCCCTCATATAGAGTAGTGTAGGGGAAGATTTTGATTTCTTTCAATGAGTCGAGAGCTGAATATTGCATCTATTTTGTGTTGCATTGTAATTTTGGAATTTATAATCATTTGTCTTTTGGGCCGAATTACTTATATCCGCAAAATAGGCTCTGTATTAATTTTTCTGTACCTCTATACTTTGCTATTGAGATGTATTTACATCCAATTGTTTTTGGCCTTATAATAAATATTCAAACTGCACTTTGGAGTCAGTGATCTTTTCAGGCATGATGACTTTGTTAATATCTGTCTGAGTTGTTTTCTTCCCCTCAACCACTTTAGGTAAATAAAAGATCGATCGCTTATGCTATACTTAGTAGGGAACGTAGGTGTGCAAGTTAGTGTAATCAAAAGTAATGTATGAGGTGAGAACGGCACCATTTTGGGAAAGAAACAAAGGCATGGGGCCATTCAGCAGCTGTGAACTTAATAATGAGAATATGATATGGCCCCAGGTGAAACGATCACATATGAGAGTGCATAACTAAAGAATGGCATATGGTAAACATTTTATAATAAATGAGGCCATTTCTGTGCACTGTTTAAAAACGATGAACAGAACCGTAGATATAGGGGGAGGTGTTTTGGGTGTTACACCCCCCCTAATACATTCATTCTATAGTAAATAGTTGGGTACAGGTGTTTTAAGTCGGGTACAGTGAGTTGTTTCTCAGATTTCACTTGGGATTTTTGCATACACATGCAGACAAAAACACACATACACACACACTCGTCTTTGTTTTAAAGGTCTTAAAAATTGTTATTTTGCAAATTATTGAGTTTTAAGTACCCCTCACAATCTGCATTCCTCCTCTGCTTTCCTACTGCTGCTAAAGCCCCCTCCTGCCCCACTTGCCATATAATTTATTTTAACCAGCGTGATTGTTGGGAAATCTGTATCTCCCTGAACCCCCCACCCATCCACACCCCCATCTCACTGACAAAACTACGCCCCTGGCGATGGATTGCTGCAGTCTTCATTCCTTACAATACATGTCTTCACGTTTTAAAAACTAAGGGCAGATTTACAAGCCCCTTGCGACATCTTTACGACACCGTTGCGTCACTTCTGTGACGCAGCGGCGTCGTGAACAATGCGCCACTATGCGACATATTTACAACGTGACGCATCTAGGGAGATGCGTCACGTTGTAAAGCCCTGCGCTACATAATACCTGCGTCAGGTATAATGTAGGAAGGGTGGGCATTCCGTTCTCAAGGAAGCCTCGTAAAAGTGACGCAGTGAAATCTACACGATTTCACTGAGTCACTTTTACGACCCCGCTGCGTCAAAACCTTACGCCTGCAGGCGTAAGGAGTGACGCAGCACAGCAAGTATAGGCCGCCCCTGAGCAGTGCTGGAGTTGTGTTGCGCTTGCGACACGACTCCAGCACTGCGTCACCTTTACGCCAACAGATGCGTCACGCATCTGTCTATCCTTGCGCCACAGTGCGCCGCATTGTAAATGCGACACATCCATGGTGGCTCAAGGGTTGTTTTACATCACGCAAAATAACTGGCGCATCCCTGCTAATATGCAGGGATACGCCAGTTATTGTAAATCTGCCTCTAAGGGGCTTATTTACAAGCCCCTTGCGCCGCCAGTGCGTCACTTTCAACATGGGAAAAAGTGACGCACTGGCAGCGCAAGGGGCTTGTAAATAAGCCCCCAATCGTCCCAGATGCTGCCCCTTAGAACCCCGTGACCTGCTGGGTAAATGGAGAAAGGCTTTTATATTAACACCTGCTCCCGACAGAGTATACCTGTGACTGGACGTGCAGGTACCGCAGATCATAGTGAGAGCAAATGGATCAAATAGTGCAGACATTGACTCCGCATACAATGTGCAAACTGCTGTTTCCAAGCAGAACTAAAGTGGATGCCTATGTATCCTTATTTTTGGTATGGCACCTTTTACTTCTGAGATAGTTATGTGGCCTCTGCACTTAAATCTCATAGCAACAGCAATTCTGTCACAACGTACAGGTATCTGCTTAGTAACACATTTGGTATATCATAAAATCTTGCTCATCATCCAAGTAAAATATATTTTCTAAATGTAGTTGAAGGAAATGAGAAAATGGGCCCTACAGTATGTAGGCCCTTTCCTATTCTTAAATGGCAGAAAATCCCTTCATAAAATTCTTTGCCAGGTTAGCTGGTGAATATTAGATTAAACGTTCTAAATACAGTCTATTCGATGTCTCTCCTTTCCACCAATGGTCCTCTCACACCGTGTGATTTTATGTGAGGTAATTCATTTTTTTCACAAAACTATCAAGCATAAACTACACATCAGATATTGCCCACTTTTGCTTAACACCCCTTTACTACCATGTTCCTAACATAAAACATTTTCGAAAATAAAAGATTATAGCTTGACTTTATTTCAAAAGAAACATGGAAATCAGAATTAGATATTGCACCTTGTAAAAATGGGATTTCAGAATCGCGGGTGATACCTCCTCACACACACATCACAGCACTCACACCCAGAAGTGGTAAAATTGTGAGGCTTACAGTGTCAGCGCTTCTGGTCTACCAAGAGGGGCCGATATGCTGGATCAGTGGGAGGCATGATGCATTCAAAAACTCAGCAATGAAAAACTGCAACCAAAGACGGTCCCTTGGTCTTTTCAAAGTGATATATTTATTTAGTAAATATAATCAACATTGCAATAGGAATGTGACAAGGAAAAATAGCACCAATAATGATTAAAATAGCATGCTCAGGGCAAATACATTGCTTAAAGAAACAACATGCAAGCAAAATCAATAGTTGATAATCAAGCAGCCAAATGCAACAGAGTGTTCTGCATAACAAGACCAAAGTGAGATAAGTAAGCTACTTGCCAATATACGTGAGTCTTCTCATTAGGTTCTGAGCAATACCAACAATTCATGAATGTAGAATTTAAAAATAACTGTGACACATTTAATACATAACATTCTGTCAGCCTCAGGATCCAAAATGTTACATGAAATACAAATATTTTATCCTGCTTTCCGTCCCTCCATCCGGACACTAAGGGACATATTTACAAGGAGCTTGTCCCGCCACTTGAAGCAGTGGCGGCACACTCCTTGCTCTATATTTACAAAGAGCTGCATTAGGTATAATATGACACTTTTCTCTGTCCTGCATCGTTTTTTTCATGCGCTACAACCGGCTGTGTCAGGTTATGCTAATCATAAGATCCAGTGCAGAAATAACAAATCCATATTTGCAAGTTTTTGGGAAAGTGACACATCATTGGCAAATGATGCGCTGAGTCCAAAATGCCTCAAAATCCTTGTGCATCAGCAACACAGGCGTATAAATGGCGCACTGGTACATAAGAACATACCCAGAGCACTTTGGCAAGCTCAACTACAACATGGAGCTACTCATACTGCACCTTGAAGCAGGAAGAAGACAACGACGGGCCCCACCATCTCCACCATCACCACAGAGGCAGGGCAGGAGAAGGGAATGGACATATTCAGAGAGGAGGAGGTCATCACCTATTACAGGCTCAGGAGGGAGTCCATTGCCCAGCTCCTGCACCAGATTGCACCAACACTACAGACAACATTCCAGAGGTGCACCAACATACCTCTGCAGGCCAAGCTGAAGTTAGTAATCCTCGTCCTGGCGTCTGGCTCCTTCCAAACCACCACAGCCAGAGAGGTAGGAATATCTCAGCCATCATTTTCCACATTCCTCCCCTCCATCCTCAATGCCATCATAAGTCTCATACATCAGTAACTCATGTTCCCCAACACACAACAGAAACAATGTGAAAACAAGCAGGGCTTCTATGCCATTGCTGACATTCCACATGTGTCAAGCAATGGACTGCACTCAGGTGCAACAAGGGCCTCCTGCAGCTACATCCCTCATGTACTACAATCGGAAGCACACATATGCAATCAATGTGCAGGGAATAGTAGACCATCTGAGGATGATTATCAATGTGCTGGCAAAGTACCCTGGGAGTGCTCATGATGCATACATCTTCGGACATTCCATCATAACAAGCACTTCCAGAATGGGAGATATTGGAATGGCCTACTGGTTGGTAAGTACATCTGAACACATGACCAACCTCATGACAGTAAAATATGTGCATACATGGCCGATGTGGGCCTCATACTTGCACCATACTACATGGTTTATGTGGTATACAAATCTGCAAGTCACACATGTTAAGACCTGTTAGGCCACAGTGGGCCTCACATACAAGACACCTGCGGTGCTGGAGCTTCAGTTTCCATGACGCTTTCGTCCCATACTGGTTGAAAGTGTATGAGTCATTCAGGACATCTATTCAAATGTACTTGGCTGTGGGCTCATCAAAAATCAGGACCATTGACTGATTGTTCCCCTCCTTTCTTTTCAGCTGATCAAGTATATGGTCTGCAGCCAAGGGTCATGATCCCATATGCACAGCCTTAAAGGGAGGCCCAGCACAGCTGCAACCATGAACTTTGCAGGACCCAGCCCACAGTGGAGCGGAATTTTAGAGTCCTTAAGTCACGCTTTTGCTGTCTCGACATGTCTGGCGGGAGATTGCTATACCCCCCCAGTATGTAAGATCATACTTGCGTGCAGCATTTTGCACAACATATGTTTGTGGACCAATGCCCCATGGGAAGAGGGAAATGAGGGCCATGCAGGCCCGGAGGATGATGATGAGGAAGATGAGCACCAACTCCACAATTTACAAGTAATTACTGGAACAAGGCAGAAAGATCAAATAGTACAGAATTTTTTTGCAGATGCATGAGTCACATCAATGGACACAAATATATGGACTTCATAAAAACAGTGCCCTAAAATTCTAATAAGTTTATGAACCTTACTATTGCGTAAGCAATCTTACTTCATAGTCAGTGTAAACATCAAAACACTCACATCACACATGATAGTAATTGGCCCATAATAAGTTTAAACAGCCCCTCAATATAGCAACATTTTGTGTTGCATGCCAATAGCAAACATACCTCCTTGGAACAAATCAGACTTAATTTGGCTATCCAAGCTGGCCTCATGATCACCAAAATATAGGCAAAGATTTGATGCAAGCACTAATGTGCATCAGCACTGTGCATGTGCCACACATATTCTTCCAGAATCAAGTCCATACAGCAGATGTGTGTGTTCCACAATATGATATTGTGGTTGCTGGTCATTACTCTATGGTAAATGTTGCTTTCCACATATCAACATGTGCCATGTATACCTAGCCCCATCCATTGCACATCTGAACAGTCAATGTGTCCCCGGATGCCACATACACTGTACACTGGCTAAATCAGCCAGCGTATGTCAATCCCTGAGTAGGTAATGGATCCATAACACACCCTAGGATAGCAATTGAGTCAGCTATGGGCGTATGTACCCCAGGCTGGTGTCGCTGGTGGCTCACTAATTTGGGATCTCAGGTGGCACAAGCCTCTCAACCATATCTATGAGGCCAAGAAAAATCACCCTGTGAGGCTCATCATGGCTGTTAGAAATGGGGGTCTCTAGTTGGCAGAGGTAGGTACCTTTGTCCAAATAGGGACCATTGCTTCTAGTCAGGGTAAGGGTAAGGGGGATACACTCCTAAAATAACCCCTGCTCACCCCCTTGGTAGCTTGGCACGAGCAGACAGGCTTATCTCAGAGGCAGTGTGTAAAGCATTTGCGAACACATACAATAACACAGTGAAAACACTACAAATGGACACCATACCAGTTTAGAAAAATAAGTAATCTTTATCTAAACCAAAACAAGACCAAACGACAAAAATCCACAATAAAGTATCAAAAATATCCTTAAATATAGGTTATTCACTCAAATCAAGCTTCTAGCAACAGATAACTCCACCTGGAGTTATTACAACGTTGTGACAGATGAAAATCCCAAAGAACGGCGCCGACCGTGAGGTGCGCGGCGTCGGGCCTGGAGTCAAGCAGGCCCACAAAGAACAGTACCTTAGAATTGATGAAAGCAAAGACGGTGCACGGCGTCGGGGAGGTGATGCTTCGTTGGCGCCTGCGGCGTCAGTTCCTTACGACCCCAGGGGAGGTGATGCCTCTGTTCCGTACTGCAGCGCAGGGGAAGTGAGATGTCAATTCCTTACTGTGTTGGGGAGGTGACGTCACGGACGGGGGCGAGGCGGCGGTTCCTTATGACGGTGCGATTTCGATGGATTCGGGAGTCACCCACGTCGAGGATCGGCTCCGCGTTGATGATGCACCGGCATCGTTGAAGTCGGGGCTCCGGTGCAGGCAGCGGCCTCGATGACAGCTTCGGAGTCGATGCGGCACGGCGTTGGCAGGCGCTGGGCCTACGGGGCAAGTCGGGCGGTGCATCGTGCTCTTCACGAGCAGTGCCCACGGCTTCGGTGCAGGTACGCCGTCACTAGCCAGCGTTGGTGTTGCACTTTCCATCTGTGGCAGCTGAAACAGCAGTTCCAGATGCGGAGAGACAGAAGGGGTGAAGTCTTTGTGTCCCTCAGACTTCAGAACAGGAGGCAAGCTCAGTTTCAAGCCCTTGGAGATCTTTTCTTCAAGCAGGTGACAAAGCAAACAGCAAAGTCCTTTTTCTCCTTTCCTTGGCAGCAAGCAGCCTCTGCCTGCAAACCCCAGACAGCAAACAGCACAGGGGCAGTATTCCTCCTCAGCTTATCCGGCTCTTCTCCTTGGCAAAGGTTCCTCTTGATTTCCTAGAAGTGACCTAAACGTCTGGGGTCTGGGCCCCTCTTTTTATCCACAACAATCCTTTGTTCTCTGAAGGCAGAGAGTGTCTGTACCCAGCCAAAACCAGTTCTGTCCTCACTGGTGCATCTTCCTGACAGCAGGTGGAGACAACATTGTTGAAGGCAGACCAGGCCCATGCATGTGAAAGGAAATCTCCTCCCCCTAGTCTAAATGCAGCCCAGGTCTATTCAGCCCAGCCCTGACTCATCAGACTTCTGGAGCCACTGCCCCTCTCCAGCCCCTGTCATCCAAAAGCCAGACATGCAATACACAAACCTAGGAGAGGTACACCGGATGGTTAGGCAAGAAAATACCTACTTTCTAAAAGTGGTATTTTCAAACACAGAATGTAAAAATCACCCCACTAAAAGATGCACTTTAACATTCTGAGTTCAGGCATACTAAATTTAACTTTTCCATCTTGTTCCCAGGGTCAGTTATGTTTATAAGATGTTAGAAACAAACTCCCCATTCTGTCCTATGGGAACAGATAGCCTTGCAATAGTGAAAAACGAAATTGGCAGTATTTCACTATCAGGACATGCCACACACATCAGGGCATGTCCTACCTTTCACATACAATGCACCCTGTCCACAGGGGTACCTTGGGCCTACCTTAGGGGTGGCTGATATGTAGAAAAGGGAAGGTTTAGGGACTGGCAAGTATGTGCACTTGCCAAGTCGACATGGCAGTCCCAGACTGTCCACAGGCTCTCCAATGGCAGGCCAGAGTTACATTTTACAGGCTGCTTCTGTGGGTGGCACAAATAGTGCTGCAGCCCACTGGCGGCATTTGATTTACAGGCCCTGGGCACACACAGTACACTATACTAGGGTCTGACAAGTAAATCAAATAGCCAATCATGGAAACACTAATCCATAACAACAATTTACATAAGGGAGCACTTGCACTTTGGCACTGAACAGCAGTGGCAAAGTGCCCAAAGCATCTAGACCAGCAACAATGGAGTCCAACACACAGCAAAACACAGGAGGCAAAGGCAAGAAAATGGAAGGGAGACCCACGCTAATGGTGCCAGGTCTAACAATGGCCTAATAGCTTGGCAGTAAATCAAGGCACCTCAATAGACTGGTTTGGTGAACTGTGTGCCATGGGGTAGTTGCATGGGTATTGTGGGGAGTGGAGGTGACTCACTGCACCTGCCTGCATCTATAACCCCCTTTAAAAATGCACAGTGAAACACTGAGCGGCTGTAAAGCAGCTGCTCAGATTTACACATGAATGCACTGCCCCAGGTCAGCGCAAGTTGGCGGATGCCCTGGTGGCAGTTCATTCAACATAATAGGGCTCACTTTCTCTGTTTGCGCACGGTGCACACTCTTGTAAGTTGCACTGTGGCGCAAACAGAGAAACTGCGCACTATGTATAATAGAGCCCCGGTAATGCAACAAGTCACACATAGGTGCACTGTCAACATACACATGCAACACATACCAAGTCTATAACCATGTCAACCAAGAAAATATGAGCATGAAAAGTGACCCCTGGGAATGTTTACCTGCATTGCACCAATCAATACACTGTACCACAAACAAAGAGCTATTTGCAGCAAAGAAAATGTACACAATGGTCCATAGCGTGATGGATTGCACGTAAACCGTTGTTTGTAAGCCAGACATCAACATCAAAGCCTCAGAAACATTGCATTGTGCATTGCTATGTGTTGTGTGTAACTTGAGCCTTGACTATTTCCCTAGTAATGGGTCAGAAATAAATGAAACTTTATGTGGGAAACATGACACTATAGTAGTAAATGTGACACCATTGTAGTACACGTGATGGTTTAGTAGTAAACGTGACACCATAGTAGTAAACGTGACACTTAAGTAGGAAACGTGACACTGTGGTGGTAAATGTGACACTAGAACAGTAAACGTAATGCTTGAGTAGGGAAGGTAAAAGTCTAGCAGGAAAGGTGATGCAGTTGTAGGAAATGTGATGCTTTTGTAGGAAATGTCCTGTATTACCTGAAAACGTGACGCTTGAGTAGGAAAGGTGACACTCTAGTAGGAAAGGTGAAGCTTTTGTAGACAACATGATGCTTTGGTAGGAATGGTACCTCTTTACTTGAAAACATGTCGCTTGAGTAGGAAAGGTAACACTCTAGTAGGAAGGGTGAAGCTTTAGTAGGAAACATGATGCTTTTGTAGGAAACGTGACACTTTTGTAGGAAAAGTACCGCTTGACCTGCAAATGTGATGCTTGAGTAGAAAAGGTGACACTCTAGTAGGAAAGGTGACACTTTGGTAGTAAAGGTGACACATTTGTAGGAAACATGATGCTTTTGTAGGAAAAGTCCTGCTTTACCTGAAAATTTGACACTCGAGTAAGAAAGTTGACACTTCATTAGGAAAGGTGACGCTTCAGAATGAAAGGTGACGCATTTGTAAGAAACGTGACGCTTTTGTTGGAAAAGTCATGCTTTACTTGAAAACATGACGCTTGAGTAGGAAAGGTGACACTCTAGTAGGAAAGGTGATGCTTTAGTAGGAAAGGTGAAGCAGTTGTATGAAATGTGACGCTTTTGTAGTAAAAGTCCCGCTTTACCTGAAAACGTAACGCTTGAGTAGGAAAGGTGACACTTTAGTAGGAAAAGTTACACTTTAGTAAGAAATGTGACACATAGGTTGGAAATGTGCCACATCCACCCAGGAAATCATGCAATGGTTCAGCCATGCTACAAACCAGGAAGTGTGAAGTTCCTTTCACTTTCACTTACAATCTTTTTGTCTGTTCGGGCTGGTGGAGGTGTTTGTTGTTTGCAGGAGAGTTTGGTGCTATTTCTTTATCTTTTTGGTGTTTATGCTGTCCCTGTTGTGTCCCCAAACTGTAATTTTTGTTTTGTCATTGTAATTTGTGTTGTTTTGTTAGTGTATTGTGGAGTGTTTGTCCAAATAGGGGTGTATAGTTATAGGAGTAGGGGGAAGGCATAGTGTTTCTGCTGTTGGATTTAGGGTGGCTTTTGGGGTTAGGGATATGTTGGGCAGGGGCAAAGACAAGAACCTGATAAAGCAGGAGTTTGGGGGCCTGCTTTGGCTGACATACAGGTACCTGCCCAACAGGATTGGCAGTGGAGGCTGGGTAAGCCAGGGATAGCCAACTAGTGAGAGCTGTCCGTTTTGGGAGAAGGTGCACTTTCAGCCTTCCGAAATGTCCTTCAATGTCCAGCGGAGTGTCCACTAACTCAAGCACCGGTGGGATGATGTCGTCAGCCAGGAGCAAGATCTCCTAGACCACCTTGGGATCGAAGTTGGTGGGGCTATCGGTAAGTCCTGATATACCATAAGCATGTAGTTGTGTGGCTTTCGCACAGTACTTTAGGCCTCAGTTACCAAGAATTGGCATAGGTCCGTGCCGCAAGTCATTTTGCTGTGCTACCCTATGCCAATTCAAAAGGGCAGGAATGTACTGTTTTAACAAGATATGGTGCATTCCTGTCCTTTCAGCCAGAGTCTGTGCACAATTTGCAGCTGAGCGCCAATGCAAGCACCCTTGCACCATGGTGCAAGGGTGTCTGAGTTGCTGGCATGATTGTTTTTGAGCACCAAAACAATCATGAGAGGCGTTTTTCTCATTCCATGTGTGCTGCAGAATTCAGTTTATTAGGCCAGACACTGACATTTCAATACATACAAGGTCAAGACCTGAGTACCTTAATATTGTAACTTTAAAAGCAGTACTTACTTCTTGTGACATTTGGTCATGATTTATTCCATAGATGTCTCATATTTGGCTGGACATTTATTTTTTAATGGTGTTTTAAATAAACACAACTGCTTGCACACTGACTGTGTGGCAGTTGTCATATAAGCTTTGTTTGGGTAGGATTTCCTGGCAGTGTTTATATACATGAGTAACTAGGTGAGGCACCTAAGGAGTGGATGCTGACAAGTTTTCAATTGAGTCACTTAAGGGATGTACAAACACTCTTACTGTGACTGGAAAGACAGGCTGAAACAGGTATTCACCTACTGTTGCACTGTGCGTGTAAATCATGCAACATGCATTTGAGGGATGGTGATGTCAAACCATTGTCGGTAATCAAGGATTATTTGGGTCGCACTCTGATGCAGGCCCCTTACACACTCACCCATGCATCATGTGCTTGTCACAGCAGTGTTATTAGCTGGCTAGTATCCATGAATGTGCTCACAACCAGTGCTATGACTTAATTCACCATTTACATTGACTGCATGCTACTTGTTTCACTTTATGCTTGTGATATTGAGTAACTACTTGCTAGTCTTGGTACTCATAGGGTTCACCAAATATATTTCCCTCTGGCTGTGTAGCTTTGTCCATGGCTCAATGACACACATGTCCCTTTGTGGAGCAGTTGGTGTCTTTGGCTACAACATCCACCATGTTGTACGTACTCCTAATATCAACAGACGTACAACACACATGTTGAACTCAGTACATTTATTTACATGTCCAAAACTATTTAGGATCACAGGCACATTTCTTTCAGAAGCAACCCCAACAGTTTTTTTGAGCCATTGGATGTCCAGATGAAGTCCATGGGGATACACTACATGGGACATGTGAAGGAGAGGGATGTTTTAGTGAGGAAGAGGATGATCAAATTGACAATAGGGACAATAGGCCACATTGACAGTCCACAAATGGGTGAGATTAACAGGTGGGACAGCAAACGGAGGACAGTGCCAGCAGGGAAGTACAGTGGCATGGTCATCAGCACTGAGCATAGGAGAAACTGGCATTTTGGCACAGAGAAATGCTTACAGGCAGAGTTACATTGGAAAGATGTGAAGTCCACGTCTTCCTCCTCTAATGTGTGTGGTGCTTCCCATGAGGGGGTGTTGTAGATGCCAGGGGCAACAGAAGCACACATACATCAGGGGTTGAAGATGTGGAGCCCCTGTCCGCAAAGGCATTTCTCTGTGCCAACAAATGAGGCAGAAATGCACTGTGAAGGGCCTGTTGGTTTGCCAGCACAGCAGTCAACGTCTCAGTGGTAGGCACCCATTGTTGCGATGTACGTGTCCTGCTTCTGCTCCATGGCATCCAGGATGTTGCAGATTACCTCCTGCTGTTTGGCAACCTCACTGGTGCCACTTTGGCAGGGCAGTTGTTCATGCCGCGCCTTCATGATACCAGCAATGTTAGCCAGGAACTGTTCGAGTCCGAAGAGCGTAGGGTATGTTCCTCCTATAGCAGCTGGGGTGTCCTTATTGGGACTGAGACATCTAGGGCTTGCCTCCAGGGAGCTGGCCATGGTCTCCATCCCCATCCCCATCCACACCACATCTATCGACTCCCACTGGACTCCTACTGTACGACATTGGATTTCAACTTGGGGGTCCTCAGAGTCCAGGCCTGGGATGGGCTGGCAGGTGGTGATTGTCGGGTCGGGTGGATCCTTTGGTGACCCCGCAACGCTGTAGGCCCTTCCGGCAACTGGAGATGGTGTTATAAAGGAGGCCAGGATTTGTTGGAGGGTCTCTTGGTCAAGGGTTGGCAGCCTGTCCTCCTCAGCCAAATTATCATCATCCTGGACAGGCAGCTGGTCACGAAGTGTAAGTAAATCCTCTGCAATGAGCTAGAGAAATTTTAATGATGTTCTGTATTAGATGTTTACATGAGTAATCTGAAAGACAATCTGACTTGCTAATAATTGACTTTGATTACAACATTGATGAATAGTATGTCTGTTACACGGAGGTATAGTGTCCATGTTGAACTGTAGTTGCCTTTCAGATGGAAGCATCTCTGCATACTTCATACAACCACTGTGTGACAAGGCTGACTTTTTGTCTCATTACACATATTGCAACACAGTTGCACAGGTCACTGGGCCTACCATTTCTGGACATATAGGAAGAGGTCAGGTTCACATTTGCCAAGGTGATTTGCAGTCTTTTTCATCATACCTATGCTGATTGTGTTTTAACATATTGACACCACTACTGGTCACATTACTTCTAATCCCAAGGGTGCCAAGTGGAGAAGTGTGGCTCAATGGTTAGAGCGGCAGACCCTGATGCAGAGATCTGGCCCGGGACCAGGGTTCAATTCCCGCCTCGGCGGTTCTTGGACTCAATTTCCTCGGACCTGAAAATTCTCGCCTCGGTGCCTATTCTAATCATGGGTCCCACTCTGCAACTCTGGGCAATAGCTTGCTTAATCTCCACAACGGCCCCACCAGCGCTGGGATGCCTGGCTTCACCTTGGGGGTGCCCAGGAGTGGACATTTCACAGGGAATAGCCAGGAAGGGTTCCACAGCGGTATGCGTATAGCGCCAGGATGCCCCAGTCGGGGTGACAGTGCGCTTTACAAGTACGAATTTACCTTTACCTTTACCTTTACCTGCATTCCCTATGGCCAGTATTCTGCCCACTGCTTCTGAGCAGGTGATGTTGGTCTGGTCATGAATTAGTTATGATCCTGCCATCTAGCTTTCAAACTGTACTCTATGGCACTCTGCCTTCTAGTGCTGTCTTGCATGCACATTGTGCATTCATGTGCGCAAGGGTTGATTTTGTAACACATATCCCACACAACTCTACACACCGACCAACCTTGCTACACTGCAGGAATGTGTTATGTTATGTTATGTTATGTTAACTGAGCTTGTAAAGCACGCAGCTGCCTCAGCAAAGAGGCGTCCCGGCGCTAGCAGCAGAAAGGCATGGAGACTAAGAAGCTGGGCAAAGCAGAAAAAAAAGGAGTGAACATAAAAGGACAAAATTAGGCCACAGGAAAGAGGTAAGTCTTAATGGCTTTACGGAAAGCCAGCAGGAAATTTAGACTACGAATCTGACAGGGCAGAGAGTTCCATAGCTTGGCTGCCAAACAACGAAAGGATCGCCCCCCGGCACGGAGACGGTTCACTCGTGGGATCACAACCAAGTGCTGCCCCAATGAGCGTAGCTGACGTCCTGGAACATAAGGTACCAACAAGTTGGCCAGAAGCCCAGGAGACGCAAACTTAAGAATTTTAAAGGATAGGCAGAGAGCCTTAAATTTGATTCGCTTGGCCATGGGCAGCCAGTGTAATTGCCGAATAGCACCGGCTGTTGACCTTCTGCGCGGGAGCCCCAGCAGGGCTCTGGCGGCAGCGTTTTGGACTCGCTGCAGGCGCACCACCTCAGCCTGATTAGCCCCAAGGAGGAGCGAGCTGGCATAGTCAAGTCTAGATAGAATCGTTGCCTGGACGATCAGCTGGCGAATAGGTGGATCAAAGAACCCCAGCAGGGGTCTAAGTCCACGAAGAAGGCCGAAACAAGTACCGGCTACCTTCTTGGTGTGATCCTGGAAGCTGAGGGTGGAGTCCATCCAAACCCCTAGATTTTTAACCACTGTCTTGGGGACGGGTGCGCTACCAAGAGAGGTATGCCACCATTGCTCACTCCACAGGCTCCTATCTGAGGGCATGTATTTACCATGCATTTCATATTTGTGGATACTCATTTGCTTTGATTGGATACACGTTTAGCTTCATCTTTGTCGACAGTGGGCACTGTGTACCAAATTTGAGGGGATTTGCCTTGTCACACTAGGTAGGTTGCTAGCACTGACACTCACCATAGTTGATAATTGCCAGAGTTGGGTATCTGCATAGTATGCCGCATCATGTGACTCAGTCATGCTCACTTTTACATGTACATGCCTCCTATGCCACTTCTCATTTTGTGCCAGTGACTCAACTTAGTGCCGCACAGTGATGTAACCCAGATCATACATTGACTCTCATGTGCCTACAACACCATCAATATGTGTGACCATATCCAATGGACTGACATGTCTGGTTGTTATTCATGGCTATGGGTCAAGCTGTACACTACATGGTAGTAGTGCTGGAATTGGTAACATGTATCTACCCAGGTTTGCAACATTACTGGGCACATCCACCTCAGACTCCAACCATTGCTGACTCCTGCCCTTTGTGGTGACAGGCTAGTTTTTCATGTCCCTTGACAGATCCATATTTCACATCCTCCTACTGAGACAAATGTGGCATGGTTAGACAATTTCCCTTCAGAATTCCTCCTGGCACATGCTACATCTTCACCCAGGACCACATTACATGTAGGATGGTGTACCCTAATGGGCTCTTCTCTGTCATTGCTTACCAGCTGCAATACAAGTTTGACACTGTCAGAGACAGCAGAACATGTGTATTAGTTAGGCTACCGTGCAGAACACATATCTATTCTGACCTCCTTGCTAACTCAGCCAGCACTTACAATGCTCTGCAGAATCAGGGGACCACCAGGGCCACACAACATCTTTGGTTTCAACACACGTGATCCTCTGGTGTGCATCATTTGCATTAGCCCTAATCCAGTCAGACTTAATACATGGCATTAGTTCTTGTAGTCCCTACCATGGCAACTGATACCTCAGTGGTCTCACCCCGCACATCAGGACAGCTGTGTACTATATATTATCATGCCAGATAATGTACACATGGCTCTTGGCATGTTCCTATCTGTTTATACTTCACATGCCCCACACCTGACCCCCCTTTTAGGTGAGCTGTCTTTCCTCTGACAAGCCCATGACCAGTGCAGATTTGTGTGCATGGCTCAAGTAACACACAATGGCCTCATGGCACAAGGTGGCCGGCATTGACACCTTCAGGTTGTGTACGGTTCAAGTGTCCATGCATGATGTGTTGTTCCAGTCCATGGGCATACATATTTACATGCAGCTGGCACCACCGGTTTGTCACTTTTTGTGACACACCGGCAGAGCAGGCTGCAGACCCACAATGACAAGGCCACACAAAGCCACTTTGCATGGCTTTTCATGGCCTTGTAGATATGGAGTAAGGCAAGGCAGCGCACATCGCTGCGTTGCATTACTCTGCATCAAGGGGACGTATTGTGGGCTTTGCAGTTGTTTTTCCCATGCAACACCCATGGGTTTTGATGCATTTTCAGATTTACAAGGATATGTACATCAGGGAATGTGTCAAAAGCCTACGCCCCCCCAGGGGTGGGGTAACAGCTGTTTTTGTGGAGGAAGCTGCCCCTTCCTGCACAAATACAACCTGATTTCAATGCAGGCACCCTTGCACCATGGTGCAAGAGTGCTTGCATTGGAGCTAGCCAGCCATTTGTGTGCCAGTGCAGTGGAAGAGGACAGGAATGCACAGCATCTCATAGATATGGCTCATTCCTGCCCTTTTCTTTTGATACAGGGCAGCGCAGCTAAATGACATGCAGCGCTGCCCTGAATTGTAGTGTAGTTCCTATTTCCCTAATAGGCTCTGCGCATTGGAATAATATAACCTATAGGCTTGACATAGGACTAAGGTCGGTATGTCCCTATCGAGTATATTAAACTTAGGGGCATATTATCAAGAACGGCGTTAAAATTATCGCCCTTTAGCGGCAGGAAACTGCAGCTAAAGCGCGATAATGGGCTTGATAATATGGCCTTGTGAATTCAATAGAAGCCCATGTTCTGGTGTGAACCTGGGCTTCTATTGGAATTCACAAGGCCATATTATCAAGCCCATTATCGCCGCTTTAGCGGCAGTTTCCTGCCGCTAAAGCGGCGATAATTTTAACGCCGTTCTTGATAATATGCCCCCAAATTACTTGTGCCAGCTAGCTCAGAGGCCACTAGAAACTCCTTGAGAGCAAGAAGGGAGTAGTTTCTGGCAACCGAAAAACATGACAACTTTGTTTCCCTTTAGAATCGGAACACGTCTCAGAATCGTGGAAACAATAGATAACAGTTTCACTCAGTCAATCGTGCATGCTTAGTTTCTACAGAGTTACACAGAAAGGAAAGACGGGCGTTTCAATAAAAGGGTTTTATTGAACAGTCTTGTTTCTCGTGTAAGAGATATGTGCTGTTATGATCACAAGACAGTATGCAAGATAAATAATGTACAGCGTAAGCAGTAGAAATAAATAATACTGCGCTAGCATTATCTTTTAGCATATATTCACGTACATAAATAACATGAGCTAAAAATGCGAGTACTCATACGATGCGTCTCTAAGCTAGTTCTACCCCAATGTACCTAACCTGGTCTAGGTGCAGGGAAAGGTAGAAGTAGGTGGAGTATTCTCTAGTCTGGTATACTAAGAGTATGTTTAAGTCTAGTATGCCAAGTATGGTATGCCAAGAGTCCCTCTAGGTTCTAGTCAGCTCCATACCTTGAGAATGAGAGAGGTGGCAATCTCTAGCCGGATCTGGAACTCTAACACCCCGCGAAGGGAGTCAGAACACTGGAAGCTGGATTCGTCTGTGTGCAGGAATGACAGAGTCTTCTCAGTGCGTCAGGCCGGGATACGGGCTCCTCTGAAGTCGAGGTCTCCTCTAACTTGCTTTAGCAAGGGAAGGTATATTTATACCTGGTAGGTGTCTTGGAATGTTAGCATTGACGTGAAGTCGGACAGAGGAAGACGTCAGGGATGAACCCTTGAGGTATAACGGTTCATACATAATAGATGAGTTCTTGGAGAAATCAATAGTCCTGTGCTAGGGGAACTCCCGAAGCTTAAGGGTCTGGTTTCTAAGAACTCGTTGTGACGTTAGGGTCGACGGATGTCGGTGACCATGCCTGTATTTGGAGTGCACGGTTAATGCCTAAATAAGGACAGGGATTCTATGCCTATATAAGGGCAATGCGAATTGTGCCTATATAAGGACATGATTCAGGAAAACCTATATATGGACCCCTAAAGCGGAATACAACACCCACTCCATCTTCGATTGAACGATAATACTAAATGATAAACATTTAAATGCTAAACATAAAATTGAGTACCACATGTTACTAAAAACATTTCGAAAAGCATTTTAAAAGAAGCTCAAAATGGTTGAAATGCAATAGGTACTGTACATTTAAAGCATCGTTTCCATTCTAAGCATATAACGGAAGTAAAAATGCAACGTGAATGAAAACAGAAAATTATACATATGACGAAATGGTCGATAAGTTCTCAAAATCAAAGCCATTGCATATCATAGAATTAAATGAAATGTTAGTCAAGTAAGGTGACTATGTGTCCCTGGAAGTATTCAAAGAAGTCCGTTTTATAAGACTAGTTCTACTGTAAGCAGATTGTTCATGTGCCATGTCTTTTCTATCGAGAAAAATTTGTTTTAAAAAAAAGTTCAATTTTTGGGAATAGTTCCAAGTTCTGAAAATATGAAGGCCAAATTTCAATGGTGCCCTGGTACACTGTGAGCTGAATCAAAGTCAGTGTATGGGTCTGGTGTAAACATTAGATCATCTATGTCCGTAGCCAAAATATCGTCCACCGAAGTTGGTGACATTTGAAACACCTCGTTTAGAAGGTTAAATGCACAGAGATGAGAAACATCGCCTTCAGCAGAAGAAGCAATGTTTGCGTCCGTTGTTACCTGTGTGCCCGTTGATCCATCACATACCTCAGCAGCAGCTGGAAGCGTCTGTGAGATCTCAATGAATGCCGTCATCAGGATTGGTAGCCTCTGGGGACAACACACAGCATGGGCCGTTATCGGGTCCAGCAGAGTATCGATATCCGTTGGCATGACTGATGGGAGTGTTAGACAGGTGTCTAGCACGCATTCTTCACTGCAAAACAGGCAGCGTAGGACAGGTAAGATGCAATCTTGCCAGATTGGTCTGAATGACAGGAACCACATTGTATTAAGTTTCCGTAGACGAGGCATGCCCTAAAGCTGTACTATTCGCTCTCGGCATTTCCGTTCAAGGAGGGCTTTCTCCACATCGCTCGGAGTGATGTTGGCGAAGAGGCTTGCCATAGCGAAGTAGGAGGAATAGAAACAGAATTCCTGCAGCAAGTGCTAGAATTAACAGCACACCACCAAACACCGAATGTGCGAAGTTTGGGATGATTCCGAGGACAGCCTGGAAAGGTGCTAATAGTCCGGAACAGATGGTCTTAAATACATGTACAATTCCGCTTGTATCTGACATGTTAAAGATACGTCCTATCATTTCTACGAAATGTATAGGGCAGTTTGTACGAATTAAAGCCTGTATCTCAGCCGAAGTCCTTGCAACTTGTAGATCATAGGTTTCTTTGGCCGAGGTCAAAGGTACTGATTGTTGTATAAGCATGGCTTTCATTCTGCTTAAAGTATCAAATCGTATAAAAGAGACATTCAACGAAGGCCACAAAGGCGACTCCTGACTGTGTCTATTGGGGCAAACAATACTTGCATACAGCAAGTGACCCTGGAGTTGACCGTTACTAGATATGGGATGCCTGGCAACATGCCACAGCAACTCTGATCATTCAACATGAGGTAACTCCCATTAGAAAGTTGGCCAAACGTTGGATTAATCACAGCAGCTGATGTACCTTGCTGGTGGCAGGACAAGTTTGCCACAGAACCATTACAAGCCCCGTGTAAAGATATGTCCTGACAAATCAGTGAACCGCTCAGTGCACTTTCACAGTGTGTACCGCTTAGAAACACTTCACGATCCCCACTCCAACATCTATAGGTGTAAGGTAAATTCCAGGATGTCTTAATGTATTCTTTACCCAACCTTTCATATTTGCCTGCTTGCATCTGTTTAAGGCAATACTGAAACTGGAAAGTAGTCACAGGTAGACTAATTTTGCCATGAATAAGCCATTCTGTAGCTGGTTTTTCTGCCACTGTGAATGGTAATTTTTCAAGTTTTTCAATGCTCAGTACTGTATACTTTGCTCCCCTTTGTGCCAGTTCGATCTGTTTATCAGTTAGATTGTATTCTGCAAACAGAGCCGTTGTGTTGATAAAACGCCAAGGGACATAGCCCGCACGCAAAGATTGCAGCGAACAGCTTAATAACATAATAGAACGTAACTGAGATTGGCCTTGTTGTAACATGGCTAAATCTTGTTCCAGTATGTCGATAGCAGAGGATACAATACTGTCCAATGAATAAATTCTGGAGGACAAAGTTGTTAACCCATTGTCGACCACAGAGAGAGTTTTCTCTAAGTTAATACGATCAAGTTCACATATTCGTTCTGCGGCCTCCATCTGTGACACCTTCCATGCTTCATTATAAGCAGCATAAATGCCAGCATATATGAAACGTTTTTGGCGCGGTTTTCTTGGTCCAAGCAAGAATTCCCTAAGGTCTGCGTCTTCTTTAAGTAAAGATAAGTGTTGTTTCACATCCTTAAGTGTAGTTGTTTGCAGCCAATCGAGGCATAATTTTCCTACACTGTATGTTATTACTACCCCCGGATGCTGTCTTTGGACGTATCGTGGGTCTGGCCTATGAATAGTAAACCCCTGTGTTTTATTCAGGAATCTCTCTTGACAGTTGTTTGTGTCTGTGGGCCAGATCAACCATTTTCTCCAATCAGGATTTGTTCTGTTGAGTTGTAGTATTGTGTCAACTGTAACCGCTGCCTGTGTATTATTATCACTAGCAGGTGTTGGTACAGAAGGTGTTTTCATGTCTTTAATCTTGGCTAACCCAAGGCAAGACGTTTGTTGCACAGTGTCATTCAAAAACATTATTTGTTGAGGGACGATACAGGCTCTTGCACTTGCCAATCTTTAGTACCCCAGACAGATTTTGTGTCCATTGTCTCTTTCCACAAGTTGAAACCATGTCTAGACAGTTGGGCAATAAATGTTGCAGAGTAAATCTGTTTTGTATTAGTTAACATCATTTTCACTCCTGTTTTGTTTACATTTCTATAGTAAAATGTTTCTGGATCAGATGTGTTGTATCCTGAAAAATATGGAAACTTTTTAGCAAATGTTTTTGAACTACCTTTTGGAGGTGTAGGACAATGCTCCCATTGGTTAAACATAAACACATTTCTAGGTGTTGCAGATTTATGCAAAAATGATGACCATAGTGGTTATAGCAATACAGCTGTTCATAGTCTGATGGACTCTCTAAATATTCATTATTAGAAAATGCAGCAGATTTTTCTAGGTCAAACATCATGTTATTTACAGTTTCAAAGTCCCAATCATCAGAATAGGTACTGGATGAAACAAAATCACTTAGTGAGATCTTAAATAAATTGGGAATGTTCAAATGTTCCGTCGGGCCAAAAATATCGAAATCAGTTTTGTCCCACACTATACCATCCTGTATAGGAATGGCTGTGATGTTCACTGCAGACAAGTCTCTTGTTTCACGATGGGATGATTTGTGAGGTTTTAAAAGTAAGTTCACTTCTTTTCTTTCAGTGTCCAAATGGATGTATCTGCCATTTATAAGCACGCTCATAGTCATAACCAAAGCTAGCCAAAGCAGGAAGAAAAATATTCCAGAAATAACCCAAAGTTCAATGCATGGTGAAACCAGATAAGTCTTTTTCAAAAAATGTAAAAAGTCTTGTACTTGCTGTTTAAAAGTTTTTGATGCTGGCGACGTCTCGGGCTCACTCAGATCCTCAGAAAACGTATCAAAGTTAATGAAATAGCCAGAAGCAGTTCTGTCAATTGTTGGAATTGCATCATGATTTGTAGAAATCACTGGAACCAGTTGATCACTTGTTATATTGGTGTAGACAGGTGTATTTGGACAAACTGTTACTTGAGTTTCAAGAGGGATGAGTTCCATAGCATTGTTGCTCAGTCCTTCATCTGTTACTGCTGATTTCTCGATGGTTATCAGTCTTTCAGTCTGAACCTCTTGGATAGTAGCGAGAGGAGTGTGTCTGCTACTAGGTCGGAGTCCACGAGGCCTACTATTTAGTATTGGCCACATACTGTGGTTTGATGAGGTCGATGGACGCAAATCTTTTCTCCTTTTTTCCAGCAAGGGCGGCAGAAGTACTGTTCTTGTTCCGTGTATGGCTAGGACAGGTACTGGTTGTCTGTAAGAAGGTCCAAATTCCTTCTTGTCCGCAATTTTTCTCTGACTAGATCCCCAACTTTTGGAATCCAGACAGGCCTTGCTGGGACTGCCGGTTTTCCCCAGTGGTGGTTGGCTGCAGGAATACGTTGCTTTGTTTCGATCTTAGTTCATTTAGATCCTGTAAAACAGCCAAACGATCTTTGATATCAAAGGGTTTATTTTCCACCACTGTGCCTCTATATTCTAGATCTGGCACCCACATTCTCGTCCCAAATAGGACCTCATATGGAGTGACCCGCCCTAGAGAACTTCTTGGCAAATTATTTAATGAGCGTTGGACCCCATAAAGATGTTTGACCCACCCATCACCCAAACCTAATACCCTAGCTGTTATAGACTGCTTTATGTCCCGGTTTTTCCTTTCCACAACAGAATTTCCCTCAGGATGAAACGGAGAGGAGTACCGCAATGCAACGCCCAGACTGGCCATGGCTTCTTTGTAAGCTCGAGAGCTAAACGCAGGGCCCTGGTCAGAATGTAGCGTGCCTATTGCGTATGTGCCGATAAAGACTCGCAAATCTTTTCTAACAGTTCGAGCGTCAGCCGAGCGCTGAGGCCATATCCATAGGAACCTTGACTTAGTATTTGTGGGATTGCAGTTGTCCACAAGGACGCCTTTGCATAGATAGTCTAATGCTGTCTAACAATGGTGTCTGTCCCGGGCAGGCTACTTCGTAGCATGGTGTCTGGTGGCGTTCTGCATCTCGCTGTAACTTACAGTCTATGCAGTCATTGATGAAGATGTGAATCTGTGTATTCATTCCAGGCCACCAGTACATCTCTTTTAATGTTAATATTGTTTTAGAGATCCCTTGATGTGACAGACCCTCCCCCAGATGTGTTTCATAAATCAAAGCTGCTCTACGTTCCATGTTTGGAATTACCCTATCCCCCACTCCAGGGATTCGAGCAAAAGGAACGTTGTTGCATCAATTACATAAGAGTACTTGAGTGGAAACTTTTTGGTAACGCTGCACCACTGCCTTTGCTCGTAGCATTGACAGCCAACATTATCTCACTGTCTATTCTCGTTTTTGAACGAGTGATCGCAGCTACGGAAGCCGTCTGAACAGCCCCTTTGCGGCTTCGTCAGCCAATGAATTCCCTGCAACGTGAACGCCATCACATTGATGACTCAGTGTATGGATCACATGAGCCTTTGGTAGTTCGCTTTTTATCTGAACTACTTGTTCCCAAAGCGTTTTATGCTTTATTGTGCCACCTTTTGCATCTTTGAACCCATTTTCAAGCCAAGTTTGTATATATTCATTATACGACTGTACACAGTAGAAAGAATCGCACACTATGAGTGTGGGGAATTCTCGATCTGTACTTTCAAGTGCCAGTTTGAATGCTTGTAGTTCAGCTCGCTGAGCTGTGCAATCTCCCAGAGATTGGGTTTTTGTGACCTTATGTCTGAAGTTGCCATCGCGCATGTGACCTTTAATGATTGCGCACGCTGCACTGTAAGCTTGCTTACTCCCTGTTGCGGGTTGTGCGGATCCGTCAGTGTAAATTATGAATTCATACTGATCGAGAGGCAGAATCTCAGTGGGCAGAGGACATTCATGTTCATATTGCAGGAACGCTTGTGTTTTTAAATCAGGATCAAAAACATATTCAACATCTGTTGCAGCAAGAGAATTAACCCATTGTATCCATCTTGGATGTAATGCTTCAGCATTTGGAATGCTCGCCTTAGTGACCGCCACTAAGGCCGGAACTGGGGTTACAACAATAATGTGTTTCCCTTGGGCTAGAGCTCTTTCTTTTGCTACTGCAGTTTGAACTGCTGTCAGTATTTTTCAGTTGAAGTGAAGCGCATTTCTGCTTGTGTATACAAATGTGATTTGTAAGCAATTGGTACTTTTCACCCTCATTAAATGTTAAGTAGGTGAATCCGCATTGACCCGAAATTATTCGGATCACTAAATTGCGTTGACTTACGCGTGTTTGTAAGTGATTTGTTGCTAACATGTTAGCTTGGAGTGAACGCAAGATTTCTGTGTGTTCCTGTGTCCAATTTTTGATTGAAAAATCAGGTTTTATTAGTGCGTAGAGAGGTTTGACCCTTTCTGCGTAATTTAGAATGTAAGTTCTTCCAAAAATTAGGAAACCCAGGATGGATTGTACATTTTTCAGCGTCTTTGAAGGTTGGAGCAGCGCACACCTTTCTAAAAAGTTGGCTGCCAAGCTCTTGCCTTCACTTGAAAGCTCATATCCTAGAAAGAGGTCATTGAGATGGGCAATTCTGGACTTTTTAAAGTTGAACTTATAGCCCTCAGAGGCGAAGCCCAGTATAATGGTACTCACCCTGTTCAAGTGTTTGTCCAGGTCATCGTCTGTCAGATAGATGTCATCGACATATGACAATGCCTCATTATCATAAATTTGTAGTAACTCCGTTACCCTCGCTGAGAATAACCCCGGGCTGTTCTTGAACCCTTGTGGGAGTCGACAAAATTGACGCTGGGTCCCCATTATTGAGAATGCTGTTAAGTACCTGCTTTCAGGTGCTATGTTTTGACAAAAGAAACCATTTGAGATATCCAATGGGGTTTTATATTTTTTACGCACAATGTTATTCATTAATGCTGTACTATGTGCATTTTGCACTGCAAATGTTTTTGAACAAGTGTTTAAGTGTCTGTAATCCAAAACTAGACGATAGGTGTTGTCTGGTTTGGAGACAGGAAACAAAGGATTGTTCATTGAAGATGTGCATGTTTCAATCACCCCTTGGTATTCAAGTTGATCTAAGATCTCCCTGACCTGTTTTTAGCTTCTTGCTTTATTGGATACTGCCTTTGTGCAGTAGGTTCATTTTTTAGATGTATTTTATGGTGAGGTGAGTCCTCATCCCATCCTACATGATTTTTGTATAATGCTGGGGCCTGGGCAACTGCCCATTTCCTGGCATAAGTATATTTTAGGTTAATTGGAATATGGTTGGAGAAGGCAGGCATAATAATGTCCTCGCCATGTGGGCACTCCCTGACAAATTGTGGTGGCCAGTCTTTTTCTGCTAGAAGTATATCATAACCCCTTGAAAGTTTTTCCCAAAAGAGTGCTTTCACCTGTCTAGGAATGTCCCTCCATCCGGAGTGTTATTTCATATAACTTTTGTGGAGTACTAACCCTGGTGTCTACAGTCTCAACTGTAATGTACTCATTCAAGTCCACTATCTCCAGAAGTTCCTTCAGGTTCTGGTGAGCTATTGTGACTTCTGCTGCACTGTCCAGCATTGTCTGAGCCCATTCTCCGTTCTTGAGTTGTGTTCTCAGTATCCTCGGCATGTCTGACCTTCAGACCTGCTACCTTCTTTTTTGAGAATTGAGGTTTTGATTCATTTTTCGGAACGTGTTTGTCGTCTTTCGATTTTACGCGTTCTTCTCTATGTTCTGACCGTCCTCTTCTTTCCGATGTCTGTGACGAGATCTGAAAGGTACGAGAGGAACGTGTATCAGTATCTTGATACCTTTCAGGCTTTTTCAAATTATCCCTATTCCTGAGGTTATACCTCCTTTCAGAGGGCTCCTTTTGAGGAGACGTACCTCGGGATTGAGAACGTTTCTCGTTTGAATTTTGTTTATTAGTTTCCCACTTCTTTTTAGAAGATGTAGGAGTTTGTTTAATAGAGTCCTTCTCAGGACTTTCAGATAGTTTTGGTTTCAATGGTCTTCCACCCAAACTATCTCCGCCTAATTCTGCATAAGATTGTTCTATTATTCTGGGTAGTTCTGTTTGATGTTCTGTAACATCGAATTCCCTTAATCGTTGGCGGATCGCCACTGCTGCTGCCTCCCCTTTAATATTAGATAATATTATTGTTGAGACCTGGTCGAAATTTTTCAGTAATTTCATACCTAAATTCAGAGCAGGCTCTGCCCCGTATTCGTTTTGAATTTGTTTCAGGACATCAGGTATTACTGCAATTGACGGAATACCATGTGTTTTAGTATAGATGGCAGCAAAGACTGAGCCCCAAGTGGTGCAGTCTTCCAGTTGTGGTGTGATCCCATTGGTAAACAGATTGTTAGTATTCTGTGTTTCTCATAAGGGCTAGTATTTGGAAATACTGCTTCAATTTGAGTAATTTTTTGAGCTATCCAGAATGGAATTTGCTCACGTTTTGTGGGCATTTTACCCATGACTGCGTATAGAGGCTGTGGTGTAATTTTTAGTGCATTCCCCTGTTGAGGGGTTTGATTTGGAAGTGTTAATGGTGGTTGGACTGTGAAAGTCCGCATGACATATTGGACCAATTGTCTGTAAATTTTTATTAACTCTGTAAGTTGAGTAAGTAATTCCTCGTCTGACATTATATCGATGTCAGGATGAGGTGTGTAGCCGGCTAGAATCGGCCATGTTGCTCCTGGTCTACCTAGTGGACCGAGCCTGGTAATGTTTTTGTGATGTTTTAGGGCGCCTTTAAACCAGAGCTGATGCTCCTGGTATGTTAGTGGAATTTCAATATCCTCGAAAGGAATATATTCCTCTGGTGGTTCATCTTCTTTGTAGAAGTGAAACAGTCTTGTTACTGAATTTGATTCAGGAAATATTACCCATGAATAGAATACCTCTGTCTGAAAGGATTCGTGTGCCTCTATCACGAAAACTGCTCTACCGCCTCTTGGTGGCAGGCCATGTTTTATAAGTTTTAGAGTGATGGCTCTTCTTAAGTTTGGATTGATGTCTATAACACCCTCCTCAGGTTCATTTAAACCTGTAAAGTTAAAAACTGTTGCTATGGCTGGGTCAGCCGCAGCTCCACCGTTCCCGGTGTTATTGTCCCCGTTGGTGGACATTTTGTTTTTTGAAAAAATGTACAACAAGTTTTAAGGGAACAAAAAAGATAAGGGGCACAATATTTTGGAACACTGTATCCTTCAACGTTGAACAAACCAAACAACTAATATATAGGGTGCTTCCCTATTTAGTTATGGCGGATATTTAACCCTACCCACTCCAGACGTCTTACGGAGTATGTGAGTAGGGGTCTCTGAGAAAAGCACGACTGAGTAACTCAGTATCTAGCGTTAAATTACTGCCTAACCAAACGTTTGGGCGCCATGTAGTGTTGTTCCTATTTCCCTAATAGGCTCTGCGCATTGGAATAATATAACCTATAGGCTTGACATAGGACTAAGGTCGGTATGTCCCTATCGAGTATATTAAACTTAATTACTTGTGCCAGCTAGCTCAGAGGCCACTAGAAACTCCTTGAGAACAAGAAGGGAGTAGTTTCTGGCAACCGCAAAACATGACAACTTTGTTTCCCTTTAGAATCGGAACACATCTCAGAATCGTGGAAACAATAGATAACAGTTTCACTCAGTCAATCGTGCATGCTTAGTTTCTACAGAGTTACACAGAAAGGAAAGACGGGCGTTTCAATAAAAGGGTTTTATTGAACAGTCTTGTTTCTCGTGTAAGAGATATGTGCTGTTATGATCACAAGACAGTATGCAAGATAAATAATGTACAGCGTAAGCAGTAGAAATAAATAATACTGCGCTAGCATTATCTTTTAGCATATATTCACGTACATAAATAACATTGGCTAAAAATGCGAGTACTCATACGATGCATCTCTAAGCTAGTTCTACCTCAATGTACCTAACCTAGTCTAGGTGTAGGGAAAGGTAGAAGTAGGTGGAGTATTCTCTAGTCTGGTATACTAAGAGTATGTTTAAGTCTAGTATGCCAAGTATGGTATGCCAAGAGTCCCTTTAGGTTCTAGTCAGCTCCATACCTTGAGAATGAGAGAGGTGGGAATCTCTAGCCGGATCTGGAACTCTAACACCCCGCGAAGGGAGTCAGAACACTGGAAGCTGGATTCGTCTGCGTGCAGGAATGACAGCATCTTCTCAGTGCGTCAGGCCGGGATACGGGCTCCTCTGAAGTCGAGGTCTCCTCTAACTTGCTACCTACCTGGTAGGTGTCTTGGAATGTTAGCATTGATGTGAAGTCGGACAGAGGAAGACGTCAGGGATGAACCCTTGAGGTATAACGGTTCATACATAATAGATGAGTTCTTGGAGAAATCAATAGTCCTGTGCTAGGGGAACTCCCGAAGCTTAAGGGTCTGGTTTCTAAGAACTCGTTGTGACGTTAGGGTCGACGGATGTCGGTGACCATGCCTGTATTTGGAGTGCACGGTTAATGCCTAAATAAGGACAGGGATTCTATGCCTATATAAGGGCAATGCGAATTGTGCCTATATAAGGACATGATTCAGGAAAACCTATATATGGACCCCTAAAGCGGAATACAACAAAATTGTAGTATATAAGCCCCTCATTTATGAAATCAATTACACGTGCCACTATACAAAGGTGGACCGATACTGGTGCTGCACTTCACACATGGAATGGAAAAACAAGACAGAGCTGGACAGAGCTGTGCAACATGTAACTGGGCAGTGTGAGTGACTTTTCTGAATCATTTAAGGGGACATGCTCCAGATTCCTTCCCTTTGCACTGCACACAGCACAGTGGAGCACTGGGACACAGCTGGGTGCACTGCACAACATGACCTTTTTGCCCACATTGGCCCTTGTTAATATTTAGCCTGCAGCTGTGATTGTTCTGCATTTCTGGCACTGTTGTATCCTGGTACTCCAGCCACCAACTCATCTGGGATTTTCAGCTGCCACTCGCTCCTTCAAGGCATCCAGCTCCTACTGGGGCGCTGGGCTCCCACTTCCAGTCTGCATTACTGCCTTTAGGTTATTGGCCAGTTTCTTCTTCCTCCGGTGCTTATGATCATTCTTGCGCTTCTTAAAGTCAATGACAGTCATCTTTGCTTGCGCCACACTGTTTATCTTCTCTATGATGGACTTCCTCTTCCTCTTCCCCTGGACGTATGCCTGGACATCCTGGATGGTGCTGGGGTTGTTGTCTTTGCTTCTGCTGCATGCTCTCTGCTGCATGGCTGCCTTCTGTAAAGTGTGCTATTTGTTTTCCGCAGTACGTCAGTTTTTGTACTTTTTTTTACGCATTCCACACTCAAAAGTGATGTAGGGCCGATATGCGTACCGTAAGTCAGCCTTGCAACACTTTTGCAACAGAAGCGTCAGATTTTGTTCCAACATGGCGCACATGAATACTTCATTTTTTGATGCACACAGATACTTATGCCATGGTGCGCCATGTTGTAAATACGACGCATCCATGGCGTAGGATTCTGTCATACCGAACCGAAAGTGGTTTTGACCCATCGCTGCTGCAAGGCAGTGATGAGTCATTTCTTGTAAATATGCCCCTTATATCTTTAGCATACAAATACACTATGGGGCATATTCTCAAGGACCCATCACTGATTTATGTGACACTTTAGCGCCGCAAAAGTGGCAATAGATTTATTGCCCCATGCACAAGCTGGTGCAAACTGCCGACAATGCCAGTTTACTTGCGATAGCAACCGCAAAACACATCGCCACGGATGAGTGCGACAACTAACGCTAATGATATGCAGAGTAGGCGTTCCCGTGCAAAAACACACAAAAACACCACTCCGCGAGATTCTCAACGACCAGCCAGATCGGCGATGCGAACCAAGAACAGGCGATAAGGCGCGTTAGCAGCAGGGCTTTAACACCTGCCTTTTGCTGGTGTTAAGCAGGATGACTACCTGCAGTATGAAAGGGAGCCCAGACCAGAGCCACATCTCAAGACCAACAGATGCCATGGAGTCAATGATCATGCAGCCCGGAGACCCTAGAGGCCCACAACACCCACCGCCTCCGCCACCACCCCCAGGACCCCCCCGCACCACCCCCCCCAGACTACCACCGAGGCAGCGCAGAACAAGACAGCGGACCTTCCGAAAACAGCATGGCCCCTCAGCCACACAAGGGCAGAATGTGGGGAGAGGTGGGAACCAAATAAGTGTGAAGGAGGCAACTCACCCATGAAGAAGAATACACACAATGCCAAGTGTGGAGGTGATGTGCTGGACAGACCACAGAATGCAGAGCCCAGACATGGCCATGTGGACATATACTGCTGGCGTTTGCAGTGTTGTGGATAGTGGATGCAACCATGTCACCTCAGGCAGTGGGTAAGACCTTGGACATGTAGCTTCGTCATCAGGCCCTGTATGCGCAAGCGGAGTGGGCTGGGCCGGCGTACGCCAGTCCAGCGTAGGGGTTCACAGATTTTGCCCGGGGCAATGGGCGTGGTTCTGTTCTGGCCGGAACAAGGAAGTACGTAATGCGTGTGTCTCTGTTGCAGTGTGGGCGCCACCCTGCCCACAATTGTCAATGTTGCAATGTATCATGCACCCGGAGGGCGGGCTCGCACGTACGGGGCAATGAAGGAGCGCAAGGCCGCTCGGAGTCTTGGCCCATACAGGTCAAGTGTTGTGTGTATCTGTATTGCCGCAGCATGAGCCAAATGCCTGACCTCAATCGCAGCACGAGTACAGCCAGCCATGAACTGTAAACCTGTGTCCGCCCTGTCCTTACCATAGGCCTACACTCACGTGGCCGCCAACCCTCAATGGCCAACATCACAGTGTCGTTGTCAGGCTTGTGGACATGCGCTGACAGGCATGACAATGGTGTTCCGTAGGAGGGCAAGTGATGCAACCGCGCAGCGCACACAAGTAAAACGGCATGGTGGTAGGGAGGAGCAGCTGTGAGGCAACGTAACACACAGTGAGGCCGCTCATTTGCCACATGCTAGGCATGTCATACATGATTCCCAAAGTCGCACACTTCCCACCCCACCCCCAACAAGCCGCTTCACATTTCCTGACTGCAAGCAGATGAGAAACTAACATTAGGGATGAAAGCTCCTATGTCTGGACTATCAGGCGGAAGCACATCTGTACCTCCGAACTCGGAATTGCATGTGCCCGGCACCCCCCTGACAGATACTAGAGCAGCTGATGACGACTCCCACACTATGCACAGCCCGACGAAAGACCAACGTATACACACCCTACACACAGAAGTCCTTGCTTGAAGTTATCTTGCATGGAATGGCCTTCACACTTACTCCCACACCATCCCAGGCGTACAACCGTTGCACACTAAAACAACTCATTGATCCGAGCTGTGGCATTTCATCCACAGAACTGGTGCAGGTCAGAACAGTGCTGCTTCAACCAGAGCCACTGACGCAATGGCAGAACATCCCGGACACTTGCACAACCCCTGTCAGGTGGAACTCTACCGTGCACGTATGCTGCGTTTACTGGCGGCACTGTCATTGGCAGTGCTGTGGATCAGTTACCGGCTAAGCTTCCACCTTGCCAACGTCACCTGCGTTCAGCCTGTGTTGCATTGTCGATCGTGCATATTTGAGTGGCCCATGGATGTCTGCCTATCCAACAGGACGGTAGCCGAACTGGATTTCGACATGTGTGAGCGCCCCCTGTTGGCCAACGACCAGGAGTGTCACCGTGACACCCGTCTATGGGATGCCTGGATACTTGGCATACATGCTGGCAGCTGGACTTGGGAGATTGCAGAACTCCTCGTGTGCAATGACCACATTGAACCGCTCCCCTATTGGGCTGTAGTGCTAATTGGTGAGAGGGGGTGGACGCAGCACATCTGTCCGGACCTGGTAATGGATTACCTCGCCGTCCTGTTTGATGAAGTCAACAACGACCTCATGTTGGAAATGCTTGCCTACGGAGCTGCACTCGCTTTCATGGACATGTAACTACGTACTTGCAGCCACAACAGTTTGGAACCCATTGCACATGTCCCGACACCTTGTTGCATCTCGGGGATCTGGTCACATCTCCCACGATGACACTGAACATGACTGCATTCACCTGGACTCCGAATACATGAGCGGACAACAACGCGGGTGAACACACACCTGTGAATGGTGCGGCACTCCCCCGGAGTGGACAGCGGTGCTTGGCAACGTTACACGTTCTGACATACTGCTGCATTGGTCTGCATGTTGTGGCACTTATCTTGCCCGTACTGACACGCATATGCTAATAAAGTCTGCGCACCTTCACTTGTATTCAACTGTGTTGAGTGTTGATTTGTTTGACAATGTGTGTCTCACTGCCTATCTGGGTCATGGCCATACATGCATTTCTATGCCATCATGGATGTGGGGTTGTACTGGTACATTACCATCTCACAGTTTCCTGCTTTGCCACATGCGAATGGCCATTTTCCACACACAAGCGGCAGCAGTTGTGTCCTCTGTTCTGTTGTGCTGGTGTTGCTGTTTGTTCAACATTGTTGTAACTGTTGAGGTGCTCTGGAGCTCATGGGCCCGATTCACAGAACTAACTTAAGACAAAATCCTAAACTTACTACCATTTTGGTATTCACAGAAGGCACTTACTTACTCATTTTGAGTAACTTACTCATTTTGTGTAACTTACTCATTTTGGTATTCACAGAAGGCACTTACTGTCAGGACTCACGGGAGGTTTCCTCCTTCTAACTGTATGCTGGCTACCATTTTCCCCCTACAAACTTACCAAAAGTCAGATAATCCCTCAAGCTGGAGTGCTTGTTGGCACCGATGGAACTCCAAGATGGCTGCCAACATGCACATACTGCGACAGCACACCACTGTTAGCAGTCTAGTCTTTTAGGCTTCATGACATCAGGTGAAGTGTGCTTCAACATTCCACTGTGCACTTCACTGAAGAAATAATTTGAAGAGCACCTGTTTTCCCAGCGTCGTGGAAGTCAGTTAGGGTAGTTGCGATAAAATCGGGGTTAGCTTCGTCGGAACTACATTCCCTCACTAATCAGGTTAGTGTTAAACTTGTAGCTAATATAAAACATTCTGTGAGAAAAGGTTATTGTGTCAGAGGTAAATTTCTATTTAAAGAGAAAAAAGGAAACAAGTCAGAATATATTTTCCTTCGTTTGAAAACTGGAAATACTTTTTTCAGTAATTGCTTTCCTTAGCTGAGAAGATTAAATAAAAAGCTTTTTGAATCAGCTGTCTTTTTCAGCTGTTCCAGAATCTGTCAGACGCAGGCGTGACCTTTCAACACGCAGTGTCTTCTTAGACAGAAACTTGTTCACTCTTCTGAGAATTAATTAAAAGGTGAAGTCAGGGTCAAAGGCCCGGCATGTTTCTTTCTCATGCCATGTGTTAAAGAACTCCAGTAATGTTCTCCTCACGTATGGCAGTGCTTCCAGCAAACATTAAAACCAAAGGCCTGAATAAAAGGAACGCTTCCTTTTAACATTTAACCTAAGTTCTGAAGCATTGTTTAAAAAACTAATTAAAGACAGAAAACCAGTCATCCTACTACAGAAACCCCAGTTCAAGGCCCACTCCAGTCTCTTAACAGTGAGTTAATAGAAAGAAAGAGAAACCCAAATAATACATAAATTAGGAATACAGAAATAAATACTTACCTTATCTTTCTTACATTAAGGAATAGCAGGATCAAGTGCAGATTGTACCTGAGAACGAAAAGGAAAGAGATCTGAGTGAAGACTTCTCATACAACCTAGCAAACAATACATGAGAAGTAGAAGAGAAGTAAGCTTCAGTAAACATTCTGGTAAGATAAGTTATTTATACACCATAGAAAAAACAGTAAGTTAAAAGGCACAATAAATAAAGGTTTTTACATGTTAATGTTGCAGTCCAGTAAGAAGAAGAAGACGTAGCTGAACAGGCAGAATATTGGAGCAGTCTCTTCTCTGTCCCCAACCCCTTTTCCCCCTTAGAACTTACCTGCAATGGAATACTAAAAGACCTAGCAGGGTTGGTTCTGAGAAGGGTATTGGGACCTAGCGTCATTCTGCTCCTGTGTGGTTCAGACAGCAAAAGGGATTTAGACCCTGACAGAGTGAAGTGCCCACGTTGGTACAAGCACCTGAGCAGAATGGCAGAAGGACTTGATTTAAAAAATTTGGGCGAGATTTTGAGTAATATACAAAGGGACTTGGAGGCAGTCAGAGAGGAAAATAAAATACTAAGACAGGAGATAATAACCTTTAAAACGGGAACACCAGCTTTGGGATCTAGGCCAAGCACCGCATCCTTTGAAACCCAGAGTCCTAACATCAGCACTTCATCCTTTGCCCCCACACAAGTAATCCACTCATTATCCCCAGTAATTCCTCTTGCCCCTCCAGAGCGATTTAATGGAGACCCGCAGAAAGCGCAAATTTTTTGACCCAATGCTCTCTGCATTTTATGTGCCGATCCAACGATCTTCCCGATGCTCAATCCCGAGTGGCGTTTATCTTGTCCTACCTTAGTGGGGACGCCGCCTCATGGTCCATGCCACTAGTAACCAAGGATGACCCAATTTTGTACAGTTTAGATGACTTCAAGAAGGAATTTCTCCGAATTTTTGATAGAAGAACAGCATCTCAAGCTTCAGACAACGAACTGTTGGAATTAAAGCAAGGAAACCGAGAACTCGTGTCTTACCTAGCCCAATTTAATAAACTAGTGGTCGAGACCAACTGGCCCGAGGATAAAAGAGCAGCAGTATTCTATAGAGGATTGCGAGAGGAATTGAAGGACGCTCTATCTCAAATCCCTAATCGACCCACCGACATCTCTGCCTTAGTGGATTTAACCTTAGAGATCGATTATCGGCAAAGTGAGCGGAAAGGAGAACGGCGGAAGGAGCTTAGACCAAGTGTTCCTCGTTTTGACCGTGTCAAAACAGAATCCACACGGACAGTAGAGAGTTCTTCGGGAATTGAACCCATGCAAATCGGTGTAGTCAGAGGTCCACTCTCTAAAGAAGAAAAAGAAAAGAGAAGGTCAGAGCGGTGGATGGTACGGATTTAACTTCAGGGCCCATAACCAGTCATACTGAATTGGTACACATGACTACTGTCGAAGGACACCAAGAGACCTTGCAATTTAATTTAATAGACGCCCCCCAATTTCAACTGATTCTAGGTCTACCATGGCTAACGGAACACAACCCGTTAATTGATTGGGGAGCCCGAACTATTCAATTAAATTCAGACTACTGCACCAAAAATTGTTTCGACGACCAGACACATTCTTCTGTAATCTGCGCTGCCACCCAATTGTGTGAAGGAGGTTCGGTATGTGCGATCCAAACTACCATGATACCAGATGAATACCAAGACTTTGCAGACGTCTTTGATGAAAAAAGGCAGAGACGTTACCCCCCCACAGGCCCTATGACTGCAAAATTGATCTAGAACCAGGGGCTAATCTACCATGCAGCAGAGTTTACGCATTAACGGAGAAGGAAAACATCCATTTGAAGGAATACCTAGCTAAGAATCTGGAGAACGGATTTATCCGACCGTCGCAGTCCCCTGTCTCTTCCCCACTTTTTTTCGTGCCGAAAAAGGGGAGATCTCAGGACTTGTATTGACTTTAGAGCGATTAACAGGATAACTGTGAAGAATCGTTATCCATTGCCTCTCATTTCAGTACTAATTGATCAAGTGAAGGAAGCAAAGATATACACTCGCCTAGACCTACGAGGAGCGTACCACTTGATTAGACTCCGGGAAGGCGACGAGTGGAAGACTGCGTTCAGGACCAAATTTGGCCTTTATGAGTATCTTGTGATGCCATATGGTCTCTGTAACGCACCAGCGGCCTTCCAGTACTTTATCAATGATGTTTTAAGTGAATTCATTGACCGATGCGCTATAGTATACATAGATGACATCCTGATTTATTCCAACACGGTTGAAGAACATCACAACCAGGTCAGAGCAGTTTTACAACGTCTACGAGAGAACTCTCTATACGTTAAATTGGAGAAATGCCTCTTCAACACAGATACAGTAGAATTCCTAGGTTTTGTGTTATCACCTGCAGGAGTTCGAATGGATGAGCAAAAAGTGAAGGCGATAACAGACTGGAAATCTCCTACCAGTATCAAAGAGGTTCAAAGCTTTATCGGATTCTCTAATTTTTACAGACGATTCATTAATGGATTCTCCAATAAGATACTTCCGCTGACTCGTCTTCTGAAGAAAGGAGTTCCGTTCCAATGGTCAGAAGAAGCAGAAGAAGCTTTTCAGTTGATGAAGGACAGTTTCACCACAGCACCGGTGCTGCTTCATGCAGATCCCTCTGAGCCTTTTTATTTGGAGACAGACGCATCGGACCTAGCCATCGGGGGAATACTTTCTCAGAGGCACAAGGACACGGGACAGTTACACCCGGTGGCATATCGGTCCCGCAAACTCAACCCTGCGGAATGCAACTATACGATTACAGAAAAAGAACTCTTGGCAATCAAAGATGCCTTCAAAGATTGGAGGCATTACTTAATGGGGGCAAAACACACTGTAACGGTGTTTACGGACCACCGCAACCTAAAATTTTTGCGATCTGCTCGAACTCTCACACCACGTCAGCTGCGTTGGTCTCTTTACTTCGCAGACTTTGATTTTGTTATCACTTTTCGTCCCGGATCCAAGAATGGAAAGGCTGATGTCCTCTCTAGACTCGACACAGAAAATCAAACTTCAGTCATTGAAAACCAGCAAATCATACCTGATGGAAAATTCATTGGAACTATCTCCTTAGAACCTTTTGAACATCACGTTCGAAATTTGATGACCGACCTTGAAATGGAGAACTGGGCCACAGAAGATCCACAACGTTTCATTCGCAATGGCCTCCCCTATTTAGGTACCACCCTGTATTTACCCACCAAGGAGCTTCAGCTGAAGGCAATGCAGGAATGTCACGACAACCCTCTGGCTGGCCACAAAGGTGTTGTGAAAACCGAAGAATTACTCAAACGTCGTTTCTGGTGGCCATACATGTGCCGAGACGTCCGTCAATATGTGTTAGGCTGTGAAATTTGTGCACGGGGAAAATCGGACAGACAAGCTCCTAAAGGTCTCCTACAACCCATGCCAACCCCCATATCCTTGGCACACAGTCTCCTTAGATTTGATTGTTGATCTACCTTCTTCCCATGGGTATGATACCATTCTTGTAGTTGTCGACACTTTTAGTAAGATGGCACATTATATACCCTTCAAAGGTACACCCACTGCTAAACAATTGTCCCAACTTTTCAATCAACATGTTATTCGCCTTCATGGGATTCCTAGGGTCCTCGTTTCAGACAGGGGCTCTCAGTTCCTATCACGATTTTGGAAGGCTTACATCAAAGGCCTTAATATTGACCATCGTTATTCCACCAGTTTTCACCCAGAAACTGATGGTCAGACTGAACGCATTAACCAAGACCTAGAACAACACCTCAGACTTTATTTGTTAGATGAGGAGGGTGACTGGCCTGACCACTTATGGACTGCGGAGTATGCTCACAATAATGCTCTAAATGTATCCACTGGCCACTCCCTTTCTTTATAAACTCAGGCAGACATCCCAATTCTCATGCTAATTTTGATGATATTAATGTTCCTGCTGTTCAAGATATTGCCCGACAGTTAACTAAAATTCATCACTCAGTAACCCAGAATTTGTCGATCGCGAAGGATCGTTACAAACACTTCGCTGACCGAAAACGTAAAAAAGAACCTGAGCTTCATGTAGGAGACTTAGTCTGGTTGAGTACAAAAAATCTCAGACTCAAAGGTCCCCGTAAATTTCAGCCTCGTTTTATGGGTCCTTATCCAATTGAGAAGGTCATAAATCCAGTCACTTATCAACTATCTCTTCCTGGTTCTACCAAAATTCATCCAGTATTTCATGTTTCTCTCCTTAAACCAATTCAACCGGGGTTGCGTAGGGTTTCCCCTCCTGATCCTCTGATGGTTAATGGTGAGGCGGAGTACGAAGTTAAACGAATTTTGGATTCAAAACTCATCCGCAATGAAATTTTCTACCTCATTGATTGGCAAGGTTATGGACCTGATGAACGTTCCTGGGAAAAGAGTACTAATGTCCATGCCCCCCGTTTAATTAGAGCCTTTCATGCCAAATTCCCTGCCAAACCACGACCGGAGGAAACCCCGTTGGGAGGGGGTACTGTCAGGACTCACGGGAGGTTTCCTCCTTCTAACTGTATGCTGGCTACCATTTTCCCCTACAAACTTACCAAAAGTCAGATAATCCCTCAAGCTGGAGTGCTTGTTGGCACCGATGGAACTCCAAGATGGCTGCCAACATGCACATACTGCGACAGCACACCACTGTTAGCAGTCTAGTCTTTTAGGCTTCATGACATCAGGTGAAGTGTGCTTCAACATTCCACTGTGCACTTCACTGAAGAAATAATTTGAAGAGCACCTGTTTTCCCAGCGTCGTGGAAGTCAGTTAGGGTAGTTGCGATAAAATCGGGGTTAGCTTCGTCGGAACTACATTCCCTCACTAATCAGGTTAGTGTTAAACTTGTAGCTAATATAAAACATTCTGTGAGAAAAGGTTATTGTGTCAGAGGTAAATTTCTATTTAAAGAGAAAAAAGGAAACAAGTCAGAATATATTTTCCTTCGTTTGAAAACTGGAAATACTTTTTCAGTAATTGCTTTCCTTAGCTGAGAAGATTAAATAAAAAGCTTTTTGAATCAGCTGTCTTTTTCAGCTGTTCCAGAATCTGTCAGACGCAGGCGTGACCTTTCAACACGCAGTGTCTTCTTAGACTGAAACTTGTTCACTCTTCTGAGAATTAATTAAAAGGTGAAGTCAGGGTCAAAGGCCCGGCATGTTTCTTTCTCATGCCATGTGTTAAAGAACTCCAGTAATGTTCTCCTCACGTATGGCAGTGCTTCCAGCAAACATTAAAACCAAAGGCCTGAATAAAAGGAACGCTTCCTTTTAACATTTAACCTAAGTTCTGAAGCATTGTTTAAAAAACTAATTAAAGACAGAAAACCAGTCATCCTACTACAGAAACCCCAGTTCAAGGCCCACTCCAGTCTCTTAACAGTGAGTTAATAGAAAGAAAGAGAAACCCAAATAATACATAAATTAGGAATACAGAAATAAATACTTACCTTATCTTTCTTACATTAAGGAATAGCAGGATCAAGTGCAGATTGTACCTGAGAACGAAAAGGAAAGAGATCTGAGTGAAGACTTCTCATACAACCTAGCAAACAATACATGAGAAGTAGAAGAGAAGTAAGCTTCAGTAAACATTCTGGTAAGATAAGTTATTTATACACCATAGAAAAAACAGTAAGTTAAAAGGCACAATAAATAAAGGTTTTTACATGTTAATGTTGCAGTCCAGTAAGAAGAAGAAGACGTAGCTGAACAGGCAGAATATTGGAGCAGTCTCTTCTCTGTCCCCAACCCCTTTTCCCCCTTAGAACTTACCTGCAATGGAATACTAAAAGACCTAGCAGGGTTGGTTCTGAGAAGGGTATTGGGACCTAGCGTCATTCTGCTCCTGTGTGGTTCAGACAGCAAAAGGGATTTAGACCCTGACACTTACTCATTGATGAGTAAGTGCCTTCTGTGAATACCAAAATGAGTAAGTTACTCAAAATGAGTAAGTTACTCAAAATGAGTAAGTTACTCAAAATGAGTAAGTAAGTGCCTTCTGTGAATACCAAAATGAGTAAGTGCCTTCTGTGAATACCAAAATGGTAGTAAGTTTTGGATTTTGTCTTAAGTTAGTTCTGTGAATCGGGCCCAAAGTGTGTGTGCTGCATTGTAGGTGAGTTGCCCCTTCAGCTCTGATTTGGCTGGCCCTTATCCCTTTCAGGAGGTGTGGCTTTCACTTCTGTGCTTATACAGTGCTGTGATATTGCAGACTTGGGTACATTGTGCTCTTGGTTTGAGTTGTGACTCTTGGCCATGGTTTGCCCGCAGATGTGCTGTGCTTAATTGTGCATGTGTGCCATTGTGCCCATCTCCCCCGTCCCCCCAGTCCCTGGTGGTTGCTCACCCTGTTGCTGTTGTGTCGGGTCATGTTGAGCAGTGTCCGGTCCCCCAACTCCTGCCACCATCTCCCCACTGATGATTGTCGACACCATTTCCTCCATCTCGTCCAGCTCCTCCTGTGGTGCTGGACTCCCACCTCCGGTCTGCATTGCTGCCTTCTGGTTGTTGGTGAGTTTCAGCTTGGTCTTGCACTTCACATCATTCCAGCGCCTCTTGAGCTCTCCCATTGTCCTCCTCGGCACTCCGACTGCATTCACCTTGTCCACGATGGACTGCCATATTGCATTTTTTGTTGCCAATGACACAGTGGAGGTGACGAACTGTTGTTGGTGGTGTTCTATCACCTCCGTTTTCAGGATCCGGTTTTCCTGCGGAGTGAACCGCGTCCTCCTCTTCTTCTTGTCCTTGCCCTTCCCTGCCCGAGGTCCCAGGCTGGTCCTCCGGGGGGCTTGTGGGGTTCTGGTTGTCCACTGTACTTGCTCCGGCTGCCTCCAATATGCTTCGCTGTTGTTTAGTTTTTGTTTGTGTTATTTTTTTTCTGCTTTTGTGGTGATTTTCCCCGCCTGACGTGTGTGAATTGCAGGCCTGGCGCTGCTTCTCGCTGATTGTCTTTTCGCAGTTGGGCCCATCGCAGATTTTTTCGCGTTCAGGTTTGGATTTTTATCGCCGTCCCGGTACTGTTATCGCGGACATTTGCCGCGTTATCGGGATACTATCGCATGTTACCCCCGTGTTGAGAATGCGACGTTGACACAGAGTTATTTTCCCGCGATATGAAAAATTGCGTTAACCTATTTTGGCGGTGTTTATCGCACGTTCTTGTGAATATCCCCCTATGTTTTTCTGGGTGAGAGTTCATTACATTCACGTAACTTTCCACCAGAAGAAAAAAAAACTTCAAAATATGTTTTATGTATTCAGTTTTCTTGCACATAGGTCATGCTGGGAATTAGCGTCATAAAATATAATAATATGAGAACATGTATATGTTACATCTATCAGTGATGGAAAGATACAACAGACTAGGGGGTTTATTTACAAATTCTGTACGCCGCCGGAATGTCACTTTTTGTGACCTTCCTGTGGCTCATAGGGTTTAGCCATATCTACAAGGCCACATAAAGCCACTCTGCGTGGTTTTTCATGGCCTTGTAAATATGGAGTAAGGCAAAGCAGCACAAGTCACTTCCTTGCCTTACTCTGCGTCAAAGATGCATTCCATGGGTGTTGCTGTGGGTGTTCCCACACAACACCCATATACTTTGACTCTGCCCCATATCTTGTAAACCTGACGCAGCGCCAGTTTTTACTCTTTCCATGTGTGCTTCAGAACAAGGAAAATGCCCCTTGTGATTGTTTTTGTGTAGGATGGTGGCCCTTCCTGCACAATAACTGTCCTGCCAACAACACAAACTCCTCTGCACCATGGTGCAAGGGTGCTTGCCATGGTGCTCAGCTGCAAACTGTGTGCCGGCACAGGCAGAAAATTCAGGGATGCACCATATCTTGTAAATACGGTGCATTTCTTCCCTTTCAAATTTGCCTGGGGCGACCCTGCAAAATGACTTGCGGCGCTGCTCTAGGCCAATTCTTTGTAAATATGCCTCCAGGAAGTCAGTCGGTTTAAACTAATTGACAATATTTTTTCTATCCCACAGAGAAAGAAACTGATCCACATTTATTAGTGATGCACGTATTAAAGCCTGTTGTAATATCAACTACAAAATGATGTCATATACATTTCTAATTTGTTATTTAGCTTTCTCAAAATTAGCAGCAGTGTTGCAAAAAGGTAATATGAACCCTAGATGTTTAACTTGACTGTATTCTCCCAAGCAATCAAGTGGCAACATAAAATTCATATGATACATTAGCATACCTATAGATCAGAGGTCTTCAAACTTTAGGGTGCACCCTGTTTGGGGAGAATGTAAGCAGTGTTGTTATTGAAATAAAACAGAGTGGTAGTGAGCCATTCTGTAATGGATCTTCAGCAACAACATTTGTCACTCATGTCCTGGCTGGGGGTAGGTGTCTCATAGGGCTAGGTGTCAAAGCACGAACTAACCCTCAGAGTACCTTCTCTTATTTCTGATAAAAGGTGACACTGTGGTTACTTTAACAGTTTAGGGGGACCTGGCTTCCTTTAGCATATAGCCAATCATGTATTTGCATTTTTAAAAGGGGTAACTGAATATAACTGCAACTTTTGAATTTTTAAATATGTTTAGATTTGCGAAATGTACAGAATAATTTTTAAAAAATATGCTTGTCGTTCTGGGGAAACCCTTGTTGATATTTTTGTTACATGAGAGGAGGAGGGGCATTAAATAGATTAAAGACCACTGCAGTACAACAATCCATCCCACCATGAGCAGATAGGAAACTAAAATCACATTGCTTCAGCACTATGGGGCATATTAACAAGACCCTAGCGCCACCGGAGCACCATTTGTTTGTAATGCTCTGGTGGGCTGTGTGCTGGCCCATATTTACAAGGCCATGCAAAGCCACTTTGCATGGCTTTACACAGCCTTGTAAATATGGCCCTCTTTCACGCAGTACTCTGCGTCAAAGGGGTGTGTCCTGGATATTGCTGTGGCGTTCCTATGCAACACCCATGGCTTTTTGACACTGCCCCAAATTTGCAAGGATTCGTAAATCTGAGGCAGTGCCAAAATCGAACGTCTTTCCAGGGGAGGCGTTAAAGTGGCACAGCGAAGAGATATACTTTTATTTCTCCTCATTGTTTGCTCTTTCTATGTGTGCTGCATTCTACAGCACACATAGAAGGAGCAAAATGCTATAAATTATTGTTTTTGTGCAGGAAGGTGTCCCTTTCTGCACAAACACAATCATCCCTGCCACACAGGCACCCTTGCACTATGGTGCAAGGGTGCCTGCATTGGAGCAAGGCTGCTGTTTGTGAACCGGTGCAGGGGAGAGCACAGGGGTGTGCTGTATTCTTATAAATATGGCACATCCCTGGGTTTTTGAAATGACGCAGCACGGCGCAGCAAAATTGCTTGCGACACCACGCTGCCCAATTTCATTGTAAATATGCCCCTATGTCTTCAGAATATGTTTTGGAAGAAAAACATGCATTGATAAGAAATCAAAAGTTTTATTACAGTTTTAAATTACTGTTTGAAATTGGCTTTCTGGTTAGCAAAGGTATGCACCCTGTCAAAGCAGGAACCACAATCCTCATTAGGGTAAGTCAGATACCCTTCATAATTTAATCCGTGCTCACCCTCTGGTAGCTTGGCACAGAGCAGGCAGGCTTAAGTTAAGCGGCAATGTATAAAGTATTTTCGCAACACATCAAACAGTAACATAGTGAAAACTCCACAAAAAGACTCTAGTTTAGAAAAATAGAATATGATTTTATAAATTAAACAAGACCAAAATGACAAAAATCTGAGAAGTAGAAGTCAAGATATGAATTTTAAAGATTAAATGCAAAAATTGTGCTTAGAAGCAGTGTTAGAAATGGGGTTTCTGGTTGGCTAGGGTATGCACCTAAGCCAGGCAGAACCCACCACTCTAGTCAGGGCAAGGGAGTTGCACACCAAAGATAACCTCTGCTCACCCCCTTGGTAGCTTGGCAGAGCAGTCAGGCCTATCCCAGAGGCACTGTGTAAAGTGTTTGCGCAGCACACTCACACAGCAGCGACACACTAGGCACACCACAAAAGAAATTCCACACAAGTTTATATAAAAAATAGCCTTTGTATGATCCATGAAAACACATTAGATCACAATCACATATATTAAACTGTGCCACCATGCACTCGTCATGACAGGGATTTGTATAAATCCCTAGGCCAATCAGGCCACTGTCATAAACACACCATCAGGCTGACCAGTAACTACTGGTAGGATTACACTGAGCGTAACACATTATGCAAAACATATTTAGCAGTGCACCATAGTAAACCCTTGCAACGTGCACATCTTATAACCACATCATTGTGAATCCACCCTCATAAGAGCGGCCACTGAACCTCTTTCCAAGTACGTGGATCAATTCCTCAAACCCCTAGTCCAAAAATTGGACTCCTATGTCAGAGACACTGGACATTTTATCTCTAAAATTGAAGGACTGCAGTATTCTTGTGATAGAGAACTCCTAGTCACCTTGGACTTGGAGTCTCTATACACCAATATACCACAGGATGGGGCCATGAAAGCCATACAGGAAGCCCTTCTTAATGAATCGGACATTACTAATGCCCCATTTATCCTGGAGTGTCTTCAAGTGGTTCTGGGGGATAACTATTTTGAGTTTAATAACAACTTTTTTCATCAGATCCAAGGAGTAAGTATGGGAGCGTCCTGTGCCCCCAGTGTGGCATGTCTATATATGGGCCAGTTCGAACGAATCCATATTTATAACGAGATCGCCCCCTTTCATGAAAATGTCCGAGCTTGGTCTCGGTTCATTGACGACATCTTTTTCATTTGGGCAGGGATTCTACCACCCTAGATGAATTCATCTCATGGATCAACGCTGCTGACGTGAATTTGAAATTCACGGCTCATTCCAGTAGGCATAAATTGGAATTCCTTGATGTCTGGGTTGAGCATAATGAGAACAAATTATCTGTGTCCCTGTATATTAAACCCACTGCTAGAAATACTCTATTGCAGTATGGGAGCTATCACCCACTTTTCCAAAAAGATAGCATCCCTTTCAGCCAATTTCTTCGCCTTCGAAGAAATTGTACTAACATCACGGATTTTCTCAAGCAAGCTGATATCCTGAGAAATAAACTTGTCAACCGCGGATATCCTTTTAAACTGGTTAAGGATTCCTTTAAGCGGGCCCGATATTTTAATCGGGAAGCCATGTTCCAAGCCCAGGAAAAAAAGAAAATGGACAGAGTGGTTTGTGTTACAAAACATTTCAACATTAATCATAAAATTAGACACACGATTAATTCTCTTTGGTATTTACTTAATCTTGATAACAACGAACCTAAACTTGCCAAGCCTCTTTTTGCATTCAAAAGAAATAAAAACTTGAAAAACCATCTAGTGACGGGTAAGGTAATTCAAACCTCGGGCTTGTGCCAGAAGTCTATTACAGGTCTTAATCCCATTCACGGCAACCATAAATGTGGTTCTTGCCAGGCCTGTGCCAATGCCTTGGTTGGCGATGTCATCAAAACGAGGGAACACTCCATATCACTTCTGGACATGACGAACTGCAGGACATCCAATGTGGTGTATATTATCTCATGCCCGTGTGATTCCATATATATTGGTGAGACGGGACGTGAAATAAGATATAGAATTGGTGAGCATAAATCTAATATACGCACCAAAAAGATCTCAGCACCTCTAGTGGAACATTGGATCAACAAACAACATACTGAATTTGATCTCAGATGGTCCATTCTTGAGAAAATTAAGGTGCCCATGGGACAGGATTCCACGCAGATTAGAAAAAAACGCGAAGTTTTTTGGATTTATTTTCTCAAATCTGTAAAGAACGGCCTCAACGAGCATTGTCCTTGGGAGAATGCCATTATGTAAATATTTTTTATCTGACCTTTTGACCTGTTCTTTCTCGTATTATGTGGGCCCTTAACAGTTCTGCTCTTTCTGCTCTACAGACTCCCCTTTGATAATGAGTCATCATCATGAAATAATTATGTTGGTGTTTTCTTTCTTTTTTATTAATCTCCTTCATTATTGGTTTAATATGGTGTAGGTTCCAATGTTTTGGACTAGTCTCTTATATATATCTTTTTGTTTTAGTATCTGCTATTTTTGGCAATCTTTCCCTCCTATAGATGGCCGCCGTCTTTGTGTCATTTTATCCTTCTTTGACACTTTAAGTCCCTTGTTTGTGTCTGCACGTTTTTTTCTGGCTCCCGCACTATCCGTCTATGTCATTTAGCCGAGCCTCATTCATCTTTAATCTGGACGGCACTAACTAACGGGCGAGTTCTCTACTGTTCTTTTTTTATTCATATTCATTCTTCTTTTTTCTAAATGTGGATCGGTTGTTCAGTCAACGACCTTGGCCATAGGGAATAGTTGGAGATTCACGACTCCCCTTTGGGAATTACACTCTCCCACCACTTCCTGATGGCCGCTGCTTTTTTGCTGCCTATCTCCCGTAAATACATGGGTCCCTTGTTTGTGTTGTTACGCCGGAATTTGGTGGGTTCTCCGCTGAATGGTTGCCTATATCTAGCTGGTTCTCCGTCATTCTTTATGCAGACGGGAGAAGGCAACGGGTGATATCCGTACCCCTAGTTTGAATGTGGGTCGTACATCCAGGTTACGAAACCTGCTCTAGGGGATACCATAGTTAGACATATATCCCTGCATAGGCCCACTAGCTGTTTGAATGTCTCTGGGTTTTTAAGGATCGCTTTTCTTATCGAGTGTTTGTTGCTATAAATTGTATCTACCCCTGAGTTAGGATATGTGGGAGTCTTTATAATATTTAGCCATACGCTGTGATGTGCTTACCATTTTAAAGTTGCCACAGTGGTTTGCCATAGATCTTTCTAGGATTCTTTTAATTTCCATTCTCTGGTATTTCCTTTAAGATCCACATCAATTCTGCGTTTCGCATAAGAATTTTCATCAAGACTAAACTGCCTGAAGCTTTATGTTTGTGATTCTTCGCCTAACATTTATCTGGGCCTACATTATTTGGTAGGTTCGTATTGGGCCCTCCCTATCATCGGGTGTTGATTATATTTGTGTGTTGTCTATTGCTTATTGCTGCTTGTTTGCTCGCCCCATATAGATAAAGGCTGCATCCTTTGAGAACCTATAGACCGATCTGGTTATCTTTCTGCTGTTGGATTATGTTTTGTGTTGAATACCTCAATAGGTATGTTGATATTTTTAATTTTTATGGTGTGGGGTCCCTATTCAATAGAATATTCCCCCTTCAGTAGATTAGTCTCACGTGGTATTTTTATATATTGCGATAATTTGGATGAATAGTTCATGCTTGGTGGTTGGTTCTTATTTCTTCTGAGGTCTTTAGTACCACTGTCACTAAATCTTTTGATGATAAATCCTTCTTTCTGAACTGTTCGTTTCCTCATCAGTCTGTCTGTTTGTCTATTTCTATTTTATATGATGCACATTTCCTTGACTTTGTCTTTCTGACCATTGCTGTCGTACTTTTATCTATGTATCCTCTGATATTATATTCGCTTAAGCTTCTCGTGCATGCATTGATTATGATGTTAAGTTCGCCTTATAGCATTGGAAACTATATATCTATATCCATATTATTATAGGTTGATTGAGTGTCCCACGCCATCTAATTCATGGTTTACGACTTGCCCTGAGGAAGGTGTGGCCCGGGAGTAGGGTCTCCACCGAAACGCGCGTCGGCGTTGGTCTTTCTAAACCCTGAAGAGTTTTTCTATCTTCTATCTGGACCAGTGTATCAGAACATTCATTTACCTTGCTGGCTTCCTTTTAACTTTGGATGATTTGTTATGTATGTTAGTTGGATGAAAAGAGCTCATTTGATATGTATGAGTGTGCATGTATGAATGAAGATTGTGTGTGGGGTACTTTATTCATTGTATATTTTTTTCACTGTTTTTTAGTTATATGTATCTTTTTTGTGTAATATAAAATCAAATTTTATGATACCTTTTGATATCTTGATAATAAAAAGATAAAATTATTCATTGTATTTATTGTGTTTTTCTCAATGCATGCACGGGATTGCTTTGTTTATCTAATCAATATAGGACTCCTCTGTGGGCCTTTATAATCCTTGAATGGGTGGGTTGTTCTTTTCTTCTTGTACTGTTTACCTGATCCCCTATTTTACCCACCCCTATCTCTTGCAGGGGTCCCTCCTTCTTTTGGTTGCCACCCTCATAAGACAACATTACATCAGGGCGCAATACACCCGAATTGCTAGTGTACACACTACCCTCAGCAGTACATTATAGTACTTGCTTGCCCCAAATACATTCCTGTGAGCCAAATTGCCACAAACAGTGCGAGCACCTTCTCACAGACTCGTGGTGCAGCCACCGTGAACTGCGGCAGGAGCCTGTCTTGGGCTCCCCCCGCGATGGCCACAGGAGCAAGAAAAAGCCCCCACTAGTGTGCACAATCGGTAGCTGCCACGAGTTACGCAGTGCAGCTGCTGGCAAGCCAAATTCGTAGGAGACTTCTCCCGGTCTCGTGTGCCCAATGTCAGCAAGTGCACCACGAGGTGCGAGCACGTCAGGCAGCTGTGGCGATCATGCGGAGCTGCCGCCAAAGCCAATATCGTCGGGGAGCTGCGCGAGGAAAAGACACTCACCCGGTCTTCGGCCGAAAATAATGGACTCCTCGAGTCTGGCACCCCTCCAGCTCAGAGCGAGAGGTACGAGGGATTCCTTTACCCAATCTTGTGCAGCGAGGCAGCTCTGAGTCACTGGAGTGCGCCCTCAAGCTCGCGGGCCACCGTCCCACCGGGTGGGGCCATTTTCGTCGCTGACGCTCTTACTGGCATCTCGAGGTTGCTAGGCAGCGCCTAGTGTCCTGCGTAATGCAAAAACAACAGTTGATGGACAGAATGCAGAACAATGTCATACATTCACCCCAGTACAGAGATCTGGGCCTAAATCCATCGTTTTTTTGCTCACCATGCCATTCCAGTTTGAACCCAGCCATATGCAAATCAGTCTTGACCCTGTGCCCCATGGAAACAGTCCAGCCCGAACTGCCAAGCCAGGTCCTCCCTGGACTGGAAACAAGCATCCTAGGACCGGTTTCGGGCTTTCAGCCCTCATCAGCCAGGATAGCTTGATTCCAGTGGCATGGAGAGCACGGGACTCACGTCTGAGCATACCCGTCCCACTCGGGGTGACAAATGCAAAAACAACAGTTGATGGACAGAATGCAGAACAATGTCATACATTCACCCCAGTACAGAGATCTGGGCCTAAATCCATCGTTTTTTGCTCACCATGCCATTCCAGTTTGAACCCAGCCATATGCAAATCAGTCTTGACCCTGTGCCCCATGGGAACAGTCCAGCCCGAACTGCCAAGCCAGGTCCTCCCTGGACTGGAAACAAGCATCCTAGGACCGGTTTCGGGCTTTCAGCCCTCATCAGCCAGGATAGCTTGATTCCAGTGGCATGGAGAGCACGGGACTCACGTCTGAGCATACCCGTCCCACTCGGGGTGACAAATGCAAAAACAACAGTTGATGGACAGAATGCAGAACAATGTCATACATTCACCCCAGTGCAGAGATCTGGGCCTAAATCCATCGTTTTTGCTCACCATGCCATTCCAGTTTGAACCCAGCCATATGCAAATCAGTCTTGACCCTGTGCCCCATGGGAACAGTCCAGCCCGAACTGCCAAGCCAGGTCCTCCCTGGACTGGAAACAAGCATCCTAGGACCGGTTTCGGGCTTTCAGCCCTCATCAGCCAAGATAGCTTGATTCCAGTGGCATGGAGAGCAGGGGACTCACGTCTGAGCATACCCGTCCCACTCGGGGTGACAAATGCAAAAACAACAGTTGATGGACAGAATGCAGAACAATGTCATACATTCACCCCAGTACAGAGATCTGGGCCTAAATCCATCGTTTTTGCTCACCATGCCATTCCAGTTTGAACCCAGCCATATGCAAATCAGTCTTGACCCTGTGCCCCATGGGAACAGTCCAGCCCGAACTGCCAAGCCAGGTCCTCCCTGGACTGGAAACAAGCATCCTAGGACCGGTTTCGGGCTTTCAGCCCTCATCAGCCAGGATAGCTTGATTCCAGTGGCATGGAGAGCACGGGACTCACGTCTGAGCATACCCGTCCCACTCGGGAGTGACAAATGCAAAAACAACAGTTGATGGACAGAATGCAGAACAATGTCATACATTCACCCCAGTGCAGAGATCTGGGCCTAAATCCATCGTTTTTTTGCTCACCATGCCATTCCAGTTTGAACCCAGCCATATGCAAATCAGTCTTGACCCTGTGCCCCATGGGAACAGTCCAGCCCGAACTGCCAAGCCAGGTCCTCCCTGGACTGGAAACAAGCATCCTAGGACCGGTTTCGGGCTTTCAGCCCTCATCAGCCAGGATAACTTGATTCCAGTGGCATGGAGAGCACGGGACTCACGTCTGAGCATACCCGTCCCACTTGGGGTGACAAATGCAAAAACAACAGTTGATGGACAGAATGCAGAACAATGTCATACATTCACCCCAGTACAGAGATCTGGGCCTAAATCCATCGTTTTTTTGCTCACCATGCCATTCCAGTTTGAATCCAGCCATATGCAAATCAGTCTTGACCCTGTGCCCCATGGGAACAGTCCAGCCCGAACTGCCAAGCCAGGTCCTCCCTGGACTGGAAACAAGCATCCTAGGACCGGTTTCGGGCTTTCAGCCCTCATCAGCCAGGATAGCTTGATTCCAGTGGCATGGAAAGCACGGGACTCACGTCTGAGCATACCCGTCCCACTCGGGGTGACAAATGCAAAAACAACAGTTGATGGACAGAATGCAGAACATTGTCATACATTCACCCCAGTACAGATATCTGGGCCTAAATCCATCGTTTTTTTGCTCACCATGCCATTCCAGTTTGAACCCAGCCATATGCAAATCAGTCTTGACCCTGTGCCCCATGGGAACAGTCCAGCCCGAACTGCCAAGCCAGGTCCTCCCTGGACTGGAAACAAGCATCCTACACCGGTTTCGGGCTTTCAGCCCTCATCAGCCAGGATAGCTTGATTCCAGTGGCATGGAGAGCAAGGGACTCACGTCTGAGCATACCCGTCCCACTCGGGGTGACAAATGCAAAAACAACAGTTGATGGACAGAATGCAGAACAATGTCATACATTCACCCCAGTACAGAGATCTGGGCCTAAATCCATCGTTTTTTTGCTCACCATGCCATTCCAGTTTGAATCCAGCCATATGCAAATCAGTCTTGACCCTGTGCCCCATGGGAACAGTCCAGCCCGAACTGCCAAGCCAGGTCCTCCCTGGACTGGAAACAAGCATCCTAGGACCGGTTTCGGGCTTTCAGCCCTCATCAGCCAGGATAGCTTGATTCCAGTGGCATGGAGAGCACGGGACTCACGTCTGAGCATACCCGTCCCACTCGGGGTGACAAATGCAAAAACAACAGTTGATGGACAGAATGCAGAACAATGTCATACATTCACCCCAGTACAGAGATCTGGGCCTAAATCCATCGTTTTTGCTCACCATGCCATTCCAGTTTGAACCCAGCCATATGCAAATCAGTCTTGACCCTGTGCCCCATGGGAACAGTCCAGCCCGAACTGCCAAGCCAGGTCCTCCCTGGACTGGAAACAAGCATCCTAGGACCGGTTTCCGGCTTTCAGCCCTCATCAGCCAGGATAGCTTGATTCCAGTGGCATGGAGAGCACGGGACTCACGTCTGAGCATACCCGTCCCACTCGGGGTGACAAATGCAAAAACAACAGTTGATGGACAGAATGCAGAACAATGTCATACATTCACCCCAGTACAGAGATCTGGGCCTAAATCCATCGTTTTTGCTCACCATGCCATTCCAGTTTGAACCCAGCCATATGCAAATCAGTCTTGACCCTGTGCCCCATGGGAACAGTCCAGCCCGAACTGCCTAGCCAGGTCCTCCCTGGACTGGAAACAAGCATCCTAGGACCGGTTTCGGGCTTTCAGCCCTCATCAGCCAGGATAGCTTGATTCCAGTGGCATGGAGAGCACGGGACTCACGTCTGAGCATACCCGTCCCACTCGGGGTGACAAATGCAAAAACAACAGTTGATGGACAGAATGCAGAACAATGTCATACATTCACCCCAGTACAGAGATCTGGGCCTAAATCCATCGTTTTTGCTCACCATGCCATTCCAGTTTGAACCCAGCCATATGCAAATCAGTCTTGACCCTGTGCCCCATGGGAACAGTCCAGCCCGAACTGCCAAGCCAGGTCCTCCCTGGACTGGAAACAAGCATCCTAGGACCGGTTTCGGGCTTTCAGCCCTCATCAGCCAGGATAGCTTGATTCCAGTGGCATGGAGAGCACGGGACTCACGTCTGAGCATACCCGTCCCACTCGGGGTGACAAATGCAAAAACAACAGTTGATGGACAGAATGCAGAACAATGTCACACATTCACCCCAGTACAGAGATCTGGGCCTAAATCCATCGTTTTTTGCTCACCATGCCATTCCAGTTTGAACCCAGCCATATGCAAATCAGTCTTGACCCTGTGCCCCATGGGAACAGTCCAGCCCGAACTGCCAAGCCAGGTCCTCCCTGGACTGGAAACAAGCATCCTAGGACCGGTTTCGGGCTTTCAGCCCTCATCAGCCAGGATAGCTTGATTCCAGTGGCATGGGGAGCACGGGACTCACGTCTGAGCATACCCGTCCCACTCGGGGTGACAAATGCAAAAACAACAGTTGATGGACAGAATGCAGAACAATGTCATACATTCACCCCAGTACAGAGATCTGGGCCTAAATCCATCGTTTTTTTGCTCACCATGCCATTCCAGTTTGAACCCAGCCATATGCAAATCAGTCTTGACCATGTGCCCCATGGGAACAGTCCAGCCCGAACTGCCAAGCCAGGTCCTCCCTGGACTGGAAACAAGCATCCTAGGACCGGTTTCGGGCTTTCAGCCCTCATCAGCCAGGATAGCTTGATTCCAGTGGCATGGAGAGCACGGGACTCACGTCTGAGCATACCCGTCCCACTCGGGGTGACAAATGCAAAAACAACAGTTGATGGACAGAATGCAGAACAATGTCATACATTCACCCCAGTACAGAGATCTGGGCCTAAATCCATCGTTTTTTGCTCACCATGCCATTCCAGTTTGAACCCAGCCATATGCAAATCAGTCTTGACCCTGTGCCCCATGGGAACAGTCCAGCCCGAACTGCCAAGCCAGGTCCTCCCTGGACTGGAAACAAGCATCCTAGGACCGGTTTCGGGCTTTCAGCCCTCATCAGCCAGGATAGCTTGATTCCAGTGGCATGGAGAGCACGGGACTCATGTCTGAGCATACCCGTCCCACTCGGGGTGACAAATGCAAAAACAACAGTTGATGGACAGAATGCAGAACAATGTCATACATTCACCCCAGTACAGAGATCTGGGCCTAAATCCATCGTTTTTGCTCACCATGCCATTCCAGTTTGAACCCAGCCATATGCAAATCAGTCTTGACCCTGTGCCCCATGGGAACAGTCCAGCCTGAACTGCCAAGCCAGGTCCTCCCTGGACTGGAAACAAGCATCCTAGGACCGGTTTCGGGCTTTCAGCCCTCATCAGCCAGGTTAGCTTGATTCCAGTGGCATGGAGAGCACGGGACTCACGTCTGAGCATACCCGTCCCACTCGGGGTGACAAATGCAAAAACAACAGTGTCCTGCGTAGGCAGAGCAGCCGCCCGGCGATCACGAGGACCTTGTGACAAAGGGGATACCCAGTACGCGGGCCCAAGGCGGAGGGCGGGGCAGTGCCCCCGCCAGGCTGCTCTCCCTTTAGGGCACGCCACGGGAAGCCCCAGCAATGAGGCAGGAGGAAGAGAGGACACGCACCGCCTCCCAAGACCACAAGCTCGCCACCCATATCAGGGTAAGATGTGGGCAAAACACTGGCGCTCCTTTAAGTCACAAAAGGATGCTCTTCATGCTTTTTACGGAGGCACAAACCCACACCTGGGACTCAGGAAAGCTGGTCACAGTACGCCCTACAAACTTCGGTTCAGGGCCACGAGCCCTTATGAATAAAAGCGCACAAGTCTGCATTCCTGGGAGAGCACTGGGGACGTGATAGTAGGGTACAGCCAGGCAGGCCAGCACAAGGGTTCCAGGGCACAGGGGCAATACTTATCTCAGCCCCCCAAGAATAGGTCAGTCCCAAGGTGGTTCCTCCTGGTAGTCCAGCAGTCTGCCGGTCGCACGTCCCATCCAGTGTCTTCTCTTTCCTCAGTTCCACAAGTTCAACAAACCTGGGGTCACAGCTTCAATATTTATAGTCACAAAGTCTTTGTTCTCCCCTGGCACTGGGCTCTGAGCCCAGTTCAAACTAGTTCTGGGGGCACTTTAAAATATCTTTACAAGTGCACAACAACCTCTATTGTTAGTGTAAGCCTTGGCCCCAGACACACCACAGGGTGCAGAGCCATCATTGTGGAAGGCAGGCACAGCCCTATTCAGGTGCAGGTGCTACTCCTCCCACCACTCCAAATGCAGTCCAAGCCTATTCAGGTGCAAGGAATAACTCCTCCTGCTACTCTAAATTCAACCAGGGTCTATTCAGCCTAGCGCTGAGTCACCCAGGCAGGGCAGGACACACCTCAACCTCCCCAGGGACTGGCTGGAGTAACTGCACATCTCCCCTGTCAGTCAGAACCAGATGGTCAATACACATCAGGCAGGCACAAAGACACATAGCACACAGAAATGCCCACTTCTAAAAGTGGCATTTCTAATAATAGTAATAATAAATCTGCTTTCACCAATGAACAGGATTTATCACTACTATTCCAAACATACCAAACATGGTCGCACTACCCCTCTCATGTTAGGAATTACCACTGAAGCACATATCAGGGAATCCCAAATGCAAACCTATGAAAGGGCAGCCTCACAGCAGTGAGAAACCAAATAGGCTGTTTGTCACTACCAGGACATGCCACACAGTTAAGGCACATGTCCTACCTTTTACCTACAAATCCGAAAAGTAACGCAGCTAGGCAACAAACAGGTCAAGCTTATGACAGACCCTACTCCAACACAATCATGATATTACGGATTCAGTGTACACTAAGGGGCCGATTCTGATTCCGGCCGGAAATCTCTCCGACCGAGCCGGACCCGGAGAGAATTCCGACCGAATCGGACCCTAGCAGTCCGACGGACGAGTACGATGCATTCGCATGCTATCGGACTCGATTCGGTCGGACTCCCATTGAAGTCAATGGGAGCCGGTCGTACAACGCGTACGCGGGCTCCCATTGACTCAATGGGTGCGAGGCGAACAAGGGCGCCCCCTACAGCGGGTACGCGTCCATGCGCATCGCGGCATACATGCACAGGTAGGGGGGACCCATGGTTCCCCCCTGTGTGCGACTCACGCGCCTACGCGTACAGGGGCGTCCGACGCGGACCCCCAAAGTCCGGCTCCGACAGCTCTTTCGAGCCGGACGGCGCGAGATCGGTCAGACTGCTCGCGGCGCGCATCGTACTTACCCGGCCGGGAAACGTCTCCATAGCGCGGTGCGAGTCGAGTCCGAGCGAGTCGGTCGGTGCGGTTCGGACCCGTGAACGAGTCGGTCGGCGATTTCACGTGCGCTCGCATCGTACTCGCTCGGCCGGACCCGCGTACGATTCGGTCGGGAAACAGGGCTCCGAATCGGATCCGGTAAATCCGAATCCGATTCGGAGCACTACCGGCCGAGATCGGAATCGGCCCCTTAATGTCATTAAAACTTCATTTTATTGATACAATTTCATATAATAATATCATAGAAAATTAATTCCACAGACATAAAAAGCTGAACAATAACATTGTAACATACTTCCTACAATAAACCAACACAAATATATACAATAGACAAACATGTATAACGTGCAAAAAGGACAATAGTATGAATGTAATTATAACTTGACAATAAACAGGAACACTTAAATACACCAAAATTAACATAAGTGGCTAGGTGATGAATGTTCTTGTTTTCTACGTGCGTTTCTGCGTACTGAACGCCATCTTCATGAAAGCCTCACTGATTCCATAAACAAACAAAGGGTCCAAACTGATGAGGATAAAAATACTTCAATAGGTAATATGTATAAGTTCTACACAAATTTCACTCGCACTTGAGCCCAAGTTGCCAGAGGATGGATTCCGAGGACTGAAATGGACAGGTACTTCTGTAGGCTGTTTAGTCTTGTACTGGAATTATGGATGATGTGTATAAAACTTCTCAAGAAATAACTGGTAAGTGATTCCAGTAAACGATCCCACGTCCCTATATTATCGGTTGAGTGCTCATAAGGTTTCATAAACTATGCGTCGCGCTGAGTGGGTAGCTGCGATTTGGTCAAATAGTCAAAGACCTTTTACCTACACTGCACCCTGCCCATAGGGCTAGCTAGGGCCTACCTTAGAGGTGACTGATGTGTAGTAAAAGGGGAGTTGTAGACGTGGCAACCACTTTTTGTGCCACGTCACAGCGGCAGTAAACTGCGCCTGCAGGCCCTGCAGTGGAAGAAGCCTGAGACTGGTTTGAAAGGCTACTTAGGTAGGTGACGTAAGCAGCGCTGCAAAGCCAACAGTAGCATTTAATTTACTGGCCCTGGGTATATGGGATACCACTGTACATGGGACTGGCAGGTAAATTAAATATGCCAAATAGGTGTAGACCAATCTTACCAAGGTTATAATAGAGAGCATATGCACGTTAGCACTGATCAGCAGTAATAAAGTGCCCAGTCATAAAACCACCAACAACAGGTCAGAAAAAATACAGGAGAAAGGCAACAAGTTCTGGGATGACCCTGCAAAAAGGGCCAAGTCCAACAAGCAGTACGCACCTAAAGAGGTAATTGGTAGCACTGGGTTAGAACAAAGCCAAGAATTCAGGCCCCACAGGCCCCACTGAGCAGAAGTAGCTTAATCCTGGTCGCAAACAACAAGATGCCGTGCAGGTGAGCGATTCATCTGTGTCGATTCTGCAATCGAGAAGATGTGTTGGTTTTCTCCATGCAACAATGGTGATGCACCAATTCCGAAGGTGAAGCGCAATTTCCGAGATGTGTTGCTTTTGAAACCGATGTGTCAATTTCCCTTCTGCAATGGCGACAAAGCAGGGGTTCTTATGAGGCTGTTCTGTTGGCAATGCATTGGTTTCAAGTGTGATGCGCTGGTTCTGTTCCGGCAACAGCGGCGATGCATTGATTCTGCTCTTGCGTTGCATCATTTCCACTGGAAAAAGCACCTGGGTCCACTTCATATGAACTAGACACAGGAGCAGGAGAGAAGGCTTTGATGTCGTGGAGTCTTCTTCAGAACAGGAGACTAGTCAACTAGCCCTTGGAGTCACTCTGAATCAAGTGATGAAGGTCCAGTCAAAGAGAGCAGCAGGCAGCATGGCTGCCAAGCAAGGCAGCAGTCTTCCTAAACAACAGTCTTGCAGTGTGGAAATCCTTAGCACAACAGTTCTTCTTCTTGGTAAAGTTGGATTCAGGTCCAGAAGTGGTCTGAGTTGGTGAGGTCAGAGGTCCAGTACTTACACCCAGTTATGCCTTTAAAGTGGGGAGTGACTTTGAAGAAAGGTCTTTAAAGTGTACAGTGGTCCTTTCTTCTTGCCTTGGCTCCAGACTAACGACATGGGCTATGCAACCCTTTGTGAGTGGGCAGGGCCCACCCTATTCAGGTGTAAGTGTGAGGCTGTGCCCAGCTCCTACTTCCCTTGCTCCCAGGAAGATGCATGAAATCATAATCAGCCTTCCTGTGTGTGTGACTATGTAGAGGGAATACGCAAAGTGAACTGCCGCCCAGCCAGTGATCAGAGACAGGCAGCAAACACCAAATGGCTAACAACAGGAAAATGCCAAACTTGAAAAAGCCCGAAATACTTTGGGTTTATAAGCATGAGGCCACCCAGGACGAATTGTTTATTCCGACGTCCACTAATAAGGCCCGGATGGGCATGTTTATGGCATTTGAAAAAATTGAAAAAATGATTTATTGTAAATTAACGCTACCTATGGAGTGAATGAATAAAAAACTGATGAAGTTTGGTAATAACAAAGAATAAATTCAAACATGGATTAAACAAGGAGTAAATGATGAACTTTGGTTTATGGTGAGAAAAAGTATCTCGCTCAAGGCTGTGCAACTGAGTGACGCGTGAGGTCGTGCCACAAAAAACCTACCATATTATATCCGTGATTTCTGGGACAGACTATGGCATCAGTTTGCACGCCAAATATGACTTGGAAAAGCCTGAAAAATTATTATTATAAGGAGGTGCGCATTCTACCACTATATTCATTGTACTTCATTACTCCCGGAAGTTTGCACCCGGACGTAAAAGATTGGATAAACGGAGAGAAACGAAAAAAAGAAGCATCACTTCAAAGGCAGCAGGAGTACATCGAGTTTCCAGGAGAGAGCCCATGTGGTCATGCACAAACTAAATTTGTGGAACAGTAATATCTTCTATGATGGATATTCAAGATAAATTTACATGTATCCCGGATTTTTTTGGTTTCATTTTTTACGGAATCAGCAACTTGTATTATTATTTTAAAACGTGGTTATGTTCACTGTTCATATTTTGAACATGTTGGGTGGGAGATGACAATGAGGGGGGTATTTATTTCGGTGGGTCAAATTGGTGCTTATTATTATTTTGAATAAGGAGCACACTATCAAGTTGAGAGGCGGGGAATATATTTCTTTAAGGTTCCAGATTGAACCGGAACTGGGTCACGGGGTCAGGGTCACCTTTTGAAATAGATGGTTTTCACGTGTGGAATTTCAGTTTGGAATGTTTAGGTGATGAAGGAAGCAGTAATGGTGAATAGAATTGCATAGGTAAATTGGGGGTTTTGAAGTGACGCTCACCTGACAGTAAGACACAGTATTTGGAATTAGAAATTCTTAGAGTGGTGCACACGAGGAAGGAGTGCTTACCCTACGTTTTCCCTGAGATGGGAGTCCTATACATAATGAAACAAACCTTGGGCACACACTATACACAGATTATACACGGTTGGTTTTTCCGTTCAGTAATAGTCCTGATTAAACATTACCACGAGGAAGAGAATATGTTCCACATGAATAAAACAATCATCCAAATCTTTGGCTTCAGCAGAGATCTTCTCTTCGTAGATCTTTTTCAATGTTCATGTAGCCAACACGTGTTTTGTCGGTTTAGTGACTTCATCAGGGCTACAACAATTAAAGATAAAAATCTGAGATACAAAACTTCCAAAATATGCCAAATACATTAGCCAAATTCATCACCATCACCAGCTAGCGTGAAGTTGTGATTGTCACATGCATATTTTTGACATATACATTTCTAGTGCATGTGAGCATAGGTGCAACATAGGTAATTTCAAGAGACATTTTTCACGAATAAGACACATAGTTCATGTTTGTCTAATTCATAACTAACATCTATGGTTATTTTAGTTTAAAGAGTATATAGCAGTAAATGCAGGCGTGTTCGTTTCTTACTTGTTTTTAATTTGCTTATATTGAGTGTTAATGTATGCACATTATTACAAGGGGATACGTGAATATGTCACGAAAGGAAAGTGCAGAAAAATCGGTAGAGAAGTATCAGAACAATGCACCAAGCGAAGTCACAGATATTTGTCGGTTGTGTAGAACCTTATAGCCCTGTGTAATAGTCATGTGATAGCTGACCACATACCTGATTTAAATCAAGTAAGGTCAGATGGTAGGCACAGCCGTATTCGAAGGTCAGTGTGCCACACAAGATATATTCTTGCCATGCTGATTGGCTAGGTAATGATTGGTAATCATATGTTAAGAATCTGTGGGGAACCAATAAGAGTAACGTCATACAGCATGTATGTGTCGGCAGCCAGCATATAAACAACTGTTTGTAGCGCTAAGCTATATTGATTACTAACGAAAATTATTATCTTGGTGGTAATTCATAGCGGCAGTAATAAAGGACTAAATAACCTATATCTCCTTTAAGCGGCGTTTAGTAACTAGTGCGATCCGATATTAAAGAACTACAAGTATATGGAGTGGTCTGAAGCAATGGTCACAATATAATCTGTACCTTCTTAGTGCAACGTATGCTCCCTAACGTAATGTATTGCCTGTCTGTCTATTTACGCTAGGTAATTTTGGTGGCAAAGTGATGATCAATTGGACTCACCCAAAGCATCATAGTAATCATGTTCACAGTACATAAGATGGTCCAGGAGTATCAATTTGATCTTCGGTAAGAATGTAAGTGGAAATCTTAACATTAAAAAGTCAAAAATCAGTGCTTATAGATTTGAGCGGTAGCCGTAAGTATAGAATTACACTGCTTATAGGCGAAGCAAGACAACATTAACTCACCCAATATTATTATTGGTAAGGGTCCTAGAGTAAGGGGTAAAATCTGTTAGGTCCAAAGTGTTTAAACAACGAAAAGGTCCATGTGCGGTCCCTGAAAAAAGAAGCGCATTTGCTTTACTAGTGCAAGTATACAAGGAGTAAATACTGAAGTTACCTATGCGTTCGCGTGCTCACCTCTAATGCTCCTCTCGTGGCGTGACCATTGGCGTTCTGCATAAGCGCCATGTTGGGTCACAGTGTTTAAGGACGAGGAGAGAAAACGGACTAATACTGTGTATGCTAGAGCCTGGTGCTAAATGTAAAACGCTATGCGCCATATTGGAATGATTAATAGTAGAACGTACTACTTGGAAGCTCAAAAATGATTGGAACTGTGAATGTCAAAAAATAATAGTATAAATTGACAAATTAATGTTTATTCAGTTACAAAATGATGTGGTTATTGTAATATAATAAATATAAATTGCATGTGAAGAGTATCAAAGATATCCAAAAAAGGGGGGGGGGGGCCTATCGGTGTGTCTTTAAGGTTAGACATAAGCCCTAACGTTATTTATTGGCATATTCAGCGTTATATTCACATTGATGTAGGTAATCGTGCTAGAGGCTGGCGCTAACCAATACGAGTCAGGCTCCATATTGGAATGATTAAGATGAATCATAGTGCATGAAACTTCGATGATAAAGCAAAAAACGGAAGATGGATTACATTTAGTAGTTGTATCGATATGTATGTCAATGTATATTTGGTAGTGGACTCGCGTGATAGTTGGTATGTTGTAACACTAATATTAATGCTGAGGTGGAAAGTCGATCCTTGGTTCCCCAGAGAACGAGGTTCATGGAATCAATTAGAACCTCTCATAATAATGAATTGATAAACCTAGGAGGTAGTAATATCTAGGTCTGGGTCAAGAGTAAATGTAGAGTAAGGCAAGGAAACAAAGAGGTCCCTAGGTAAAGAGACAGATTTGGAGGACACAGTAATTGTGAGTGCAATCGCGATGTACGGAAAGAGCATGTACACCGTGCAGGTATAACCTAGTATTAGTAACCCCACATAGGTGGTCCAATCCTAATGCATATAAATACATTGTGATTCTTAACAATATATGCTCTGATTAGCACTTATCAGCAGACATAGTGTATTGCATTCCAAAATACACATACCCAACATGTATAGATGTATCAAATTTCAAGTAGGCATTGTATATTTCTGTTGTTAAAAAGATCACATGCGTAAATTAAACCAATAGCATATCAGTCCACAAGGAAGAATTGGAGTTCAGGGTCGATGTTCAACCCGATTTCTATGGACCTTAGTTTTAATATCCACATTGCCTCTCTACACCGTAAATAGAGTTCCCTAGTTCCCCCAAGGGGATCCCTAGTCACATGATCAATGCCACAAAATTTGAAGCTCCTGTGTCCCTGTTGTGCCGGATATTCCATTACGTGGGTAGCAATAGGGTATCGTGCATCATTGGACTTGACTGCTCTCATATGTTCCCCCACCCTTTCTTTAAGGCATCTAATTGGGCTGCCCACATATGTTCGATCACATTTGCAAAAGATGAGGTACACAACGTATTTGGTGTTACATGTAATGTTGTGTGTGATGTCAACATTTCCCACATCTTTAACCGTAAATTGCTTGGTTTTGTGCATTGCATGTCTGCACATTCCGCAATGTCCACATTTGTAGAAACCAGGCATGTGTGTTGTAAGCCAGTTCTCTTTGGGCTTTTGTTTGGGATAACTCAGACTGAAAAGATTTCTGAGTGTTCTCCCCCTCTGAAATGTGACATTTGGTCTCACAGCGATGTGGTCTTTAAGGAGTCGATCCGTGGTTAGTAAGTGCCAATATTTTTGTAGGTACTTCTTAAATTGGGAAGAGAGTCTGCTGTAGTCCGTTATGAGTCTCACCTCATTCTGTCCTGCAGCTTTTCGTTGTTTGGTGGAAAGTGTCCCTACTCTACTCGTCTTGGCGATACGCTTTCTTGCAGCGTTCACCACCTGGTTACTATATTCTCTACAGAGGAACCTCATTTCAATGTCATTGAGTGCTGTCTCACATTCTTTGTCATCACTACAGTTGCATCTGGCCCAAGTCATCTCCCCAAAGGGTATGGCATCAATTTGGCATCTTGGATGTGCACTCGAAGCATGTAGTATCGAGTTGCAAGATGTTGGTTTGCAAAAAAGTCTGCTCTCTATTTTGTTATTTGCAATGTACAGCTCAACATCCAGGAAAACAATATTATCCCTGCTGTACTGATATGTAAAGCTAATATTGCACGTATTACTGTTAAGGTATGTGCAAAAGTCCTTCAATCGTTCCATACTTCCAGACCAGATCATTAGACAGTTGTCTATATAACAACCCCAATAAAAAATGTTATCATTCCAAGGTGCGCCCTTAGGGCCCCAGATCAGCTCCCTCTCAAGCCACCCCATAAAGAGGCAGGCCTACGAGGGGGCAAATCTAGAACCCATCGCCGTCCTCTTCAGTTGCTGGTACCACACATCTTTAAAAAGGAACACGTTGTTTGTAAGGATGAGCTCTGTCATTTGTAGCAACATGTCCGTATGTTCCCAAAGACTAGCTGATCTTTGGTTAAGGGTCTGTCTTAAGTCTCCTAATCCATAGTCATGTTCAATACTCGTATAGAGTGAGACCACGTGTAAAATCACTAGTGTCATGCCTGGTTCCCAAATGATGTCTGCTAATAGGTTAAGTATGTGCTTGGTGTCCTGTATATAGGAAGGTACATTTTTAAGAAAAGGTTGCAAAAATACATCCAAATATTCTTATAGACGTTCTGTAGGGCCCCCGATGTCCGAAATAATCGGTCTACTCGGAGGAAATGGTAAGTTTTTATGTACCTTCGGAAGTGTGTATATACATGGGTACCTGGGTTGATCCGCATGTAAAAATAGAAATTCATCCTCATTCAGTAAACAATTATCAGGCCATTTCTTTAGGTTCTGGTTAATCAAGGTGACTAGAGTAAAAACCAGATTGCTCCCCAACCTTTCATAGCATGTCGTTGAGTTGTGATATAATCTCCGACTCATAATCTCTAGTGTCCATTAAAACAATGTTGCCGCCCTTATCCGCTTCCTTAAGTGTAATAGTGTCATTGTTCTGGAGTGTTTTAAGAGCCAATCGTTCTCCAGGGCTTAAATGATCCCTTGACACATAGTGCTTTGCGGCATGTTGTCTAAGTTTTAGTTTGTCCGGGTCTGCACATACCTGGTCAAAAAAATATTTTTAACCCCACTAGATTGTGGTGTCCATCCAGATTTATTCCTTAGCCCACAGTCTATGCTCAGGTCAGTTGCTACATTTAGATCATCCAGAACCTTAGAAACAGTCACAGGATCTTCCTCAAGATGTGAGATCGATAATAGCATAACTGTGTCATGGATGTCCTGAATAGATGATTTACAACAGTCAAGACTTTCTGTATATGGCTGTAACCTTTTATTCATTCCTGTATTTAATTCAAAGAACTTTTTCAATTTTAGGCACCTGGTAAATTTGTACAAATCAATGTCTCAGGACAGAAACCCATCCCTTTTTTAAGTAAGGATTCCATATCAGGGGTAATGGATGCAGTGGACAAATTCACAATAGAAACATCCTGAAACTGATGTTCATTAATTTCTTTTTCTCCCAGGATCTTGTGGGCATTCCCTTTCTCTCCCCTATTTGTTCTGACTCTTCTCTTGCCCCTTCTCCTCTTCTTGGGTTCTCTTTTCTTAGAGGTAATTCCCTGTTGCCCATTTTGATTCTTAAAACTTCACTTATAAAAAGAGTTCTCTCCCATGTTTAGGGGTGTAGTGCCAGTGGCCCCCTCTGGTTCACCATCACTGCTGGATGGGATACTGACTGAGGTACTACAGTTACTGGAAGCATCATCTTGTTGTCTTTCTACATCTTTTCTGATCATATGGTCGTATTTCCTAGAGAAAGTAAAAACTCTCCCATTTTTATAGTCTATTTTGTCTCTTTTTAATTTCCTTGCCTTCCTTTGCTTAACATCTTCCTGGTGTTTGCTAATGATGTTATTAAGTATCTCATAGTTTTTCTTGGTTGGTTCAGGAAGTTTCAGGTCTGAAATTTCCTTCTCTAAATCTTAAATATCATGTTGCTATTTGGATACTTTGCCTTCAGCATTTTCTATTAGTATCCCCCTCAATCTCATGGAACCTGATGTGAGTTCTTGTTCCCAGTTAGATAAAAGGTCTTCGTCTAGGTCGTCGTATGTGGGTATTATGTGAGATCTTAGTCCATATATTGTTTCAGGGTTGACCCATCCCACCATTTTGATGTCTCGTTTTTCTTGAGTCTCTCCAAGCCTATACATTTTGCTTTAATACCCTCCTGGTTTTGAGCGTTCCCGCTATTAACTGCTTTCTCAACTGTTGCACCCATACTCAAGTTTCTAAAGAGGTCATCAGTCATTCTGTCACGATCCATACTGGGTCCGATTTGAGAGTCTCTACATTGTCTCAAGGAGCAACCTATATCCCAAATAGGTAATGGTGGTTGGCGACAACACGGAGGAGGTGATTGTTTTGCTGTTCACGTTTTTTGAAAAGGCACTGATTTATGGGTTAGTGTTGAGTGTCACGGAGTGAAGATTTTGTTAAAAGAAGAGAGGATTACGGGGGTGGTTGTCACAGCACTAGATTACTGACATATATCATTTGTTTGTAGAAGGCAAGGATGGTTCAATATTCAGGCACGACTGGTAATGAAAATGATTTTGGTTTGATTTAGTCATGGGAAAATACAGTGAGAATTTTGCTTAAATAGCACGTTTTTGAACAACATAATTTACACTTAGATGAGAAAGTCATTTTTAGGTGTATTGAGTAGAATATTTACGTGTCCTACTTATCTTTTCAGTTACCCCTGATGAAGGGCTAAAAAGCCCGAAATGCATTGGGTTTATAAGCATGAGGCCACCCAGGATGAATTGTTAATTCCGACGTGCCACTGATAAAGCCCAGATGTGCATGTTTATGCCATTTGAAAAAATAAAAAAAATTATTTATTGTGAATTAACGCTACCTTTGGAGTGAATGAATAAAAAACTGATGCAGTTTGGTAATAACAAAGAATACATTTAAACATGGATTAAATAAGGAGTAAATGACGAACTTTGGTTTATGGTGAGAAAAAGTATCTTGCTCAAGGCTGCGCAATTGAGTGACGTGGGAGATCGTGCCACAAAAAACTTACCTAACTTTCTAAAAGTGCCATTTTCAGATTAGTAATGACAAATCCAACTCGACCATTAAAGAGGATTTATCATTACCATTCCATAGGTACAGAACATGACAACTCTACCTTCTCTCAATTAGAAATTACAGCTTATTAAATGTAATAAGAAATCCCCTATGTTAACCTATGAGAGGGTTAGGCCTCTCAGTAGTGAAAAAATAAATTTGGGAATTTTTCACTACCAGGACATGCAAAACTTAAAAGTACAAGTCCTTCCTTTTAATCACATAGCACCCTGCCCAATGGGCTGCCTGGGGCCTACCTTAAAGATGGCTTACATGTAATAAAAGGGGAGTTTAAGGCTTGGGGTTTCAAATGCCAATTCGACATGGCAGTGTAAACTGCAAACACAGGCTCTACAGTTACAGGCCTGAGATATGTTTAAGGGCTGCTTGAGTGGGTGGCACAAGCAGTGCTGTAGAGCCACTCGTAGTATTTAATTTAAATGCACTGGTCACATGTAGTGCACTGTACTAGCAACTTACAGGTAAATTTAATATGCCAATTGTGGACACACCAATCAAATCATGATTTAGGAGAGAAGCATATGCACTTTAGCACTGGTTGACAGTGGTAAAGTGCTCAGAGTACCAAGTCAACAAAAAGAATCAGCAAAAAGATGAAGCAAGCAGGCAAAATGTTTGGGGAAAACCACCCTAAGGCTGGCAGGCCTAACACTTATTTCAAATGACAACTGCAGATATAATTCAATATAAAGAGGAGATATCTCTCAATATGCATATGAAGCAGTCTAAAATCACCAGGGGGTAGTAAGTGCTATATAAATACAATTTAAAATGAGAAGACATTTCAGCAGGTGGGAGGTGAGGAAATATAGCCATCAAATGTTTATGGGGTTCACAGAGAAAGTAGCTGGAGCTCAATTAAAAAAACGTCATAAAGCAAATTGTACTTACTTCCATATACAGTTTTTTGCCACTGGTTTCTGAATTCGGGGGGAACATTTTTAGAGCAAAATATCTTATCATGGAAATAGTTTTCAAAATCAATTCCAAGATAGTCATTTTTAATGATCTGAATCGATTTCGTTTGATGTATGAAAAGTGTCTCACAGCTTCAACATATCTAAAATGAATAGGCAAGATGGATTTGCAAAAAAATTAAATAAAAAATAATTTTGACAAAGGGGATGCACTTTGGGCCTCACTAGGCCGGGTTGGGTATACTAACTTGGTATTACTGTTTTTGAAAAAAAAAAAGCCATACTACAGGGATCAGTAATTCTGGGAAGCTGGAATACCATGGAATTCAGTGGTTGACCCAGAGCATCACATGGGAATGGGGAAAAACTGTGGGGCATATTCTCAAGAACTTATCGCTGAGTTAGCGGCACTTTATCATAGCCAAAGTGGCGATAAATTCATCGCACCATTCACAAGCTGGTGTTAACAGCCCAGAACACCATTTTACCCACGATAGCATCCGCAAAAAACATCGCCACAGATGACCTCCGCAACTAGCGCTAATGAGATGCAGAGTAGGCGTTCCCGTGCAAAAAGTCGCGTCAACACCACTCCGCAACATTCTCAACGAGCAGCCAGATTGGCGATAAGGCCACAAAACATGCGATATGGCGCATTAGCAGCAGGAAACTAACACCTGCTCTGACCTGGTGTAAAGTCGGACGGCAGCCGGCACCAGAAAAGGGAGCCCAGCCCACAGCCACACCTGAAGGACAACAGATGCCATGGAGCCACTAATCATGCAGCTCGGAGCCCCAACAGGGCCACAACACCCACCGCCACCACCCCCAGGACCCCCCCAGGCCCCCCGCCAAGGCCAAAGACATGCCACATCAACTATACGGAACATGTACCAAATAATCCGCCAGATGTTGCACAATCACATTTGGTGGCATGCATGTGTCGTCACAAAAATGAGCATCACACATCCACCTTCGATGTAACAAATGAAAATTTATTCAAAGAAACACAGAACAGAAATGAAGACACATGGCGGCTCCCCTCGGGACAATCCGTAGGTCACAGCCTGCAAAACAAAAATCATGATGAGAGGGTGTGTCTTGCGCACATCAAAGGACAGAGAGAGAGCGAAGGAGAGAGAAAGAGAGGGAGCAAGAGAAAGACGGACAGAGAGGGGGAGCGAGAGAAAGACGGACAGAGAGGGGGAGCGAGAGAAAGACGGACAGAGAGGGGAGTGAGACACAGATAACAGAAGAGATGGACAGGGAGAGAGAGTGCCCACAATGCGCACCCATGCCACACTGCCCACCTGCTGCCACAGGTGTGTCTCCAACCACGTGCCTGTATGTAGTGCAGTTCACCAGGTCACACATCTGAAACAGATCCGTCATCTGAAACAGAGTCCAGAGACATGAAAGGCAAAGTACACACAATTGCACAAGACATCATCGCCTGTCCGCCCCTGCGCACCCAGGCAGATGTACCCCAGCCCCTCCCGCCGCCCAGCGGTGCATGCTCACCCCTGCGCACCCAGGCCTCACTGCTCACCTTCCGCCCTTGGCGTGTAGTAATGAGGGCCCACCACGTGCCGCTGCAAGCCACATGCCTGGGGCCCGCGGACATGGCACCCTCCACATCATGCAGCCCTGCTCCGCAGGCCACCAGGTCTCACATATGATTCTGGGTCTTGATTTTGCCATGGCAGAGGACATACCAGTGCACCGGGCATCATCACAAGCTGCACACCCGCTTAGCCCTTGAGGTGCCACTAACTCTGTGATCCGGGATGCGACGCCACGAGGCGGTAGGCCTGCGCTGCCCGCTGGCTCTGGTCTACACTGCGGTCCAGCAGGGCACACAAATCCTGAGCAGTCCGGACGGCCGGGACAGGGCATCATCGCAGGCTGCACACCCGCTCAGCACTTAAGGTGCCCCTACCTCAGTGCACCCAAAGTCACCGTCCCATGGCGGTGTGCCTGTGCCGGCTGCAATGTATCCAGTGCCACCAAGTCTGTGTCCCAAAGTCATGGTCCCTGTATGATTGGGTATCGTGTTGCGGACGCCATCATGTCACCTCCGGTCCTGGGGAATGTGATGTTGCAGGGCCCGAGGCCCTCATGCCTACATTAACACCACACGGACGCACCCAGATAGAGAGTGGAAATCGCGTCGAGCACGTGTGACCGTCCCTTTTCATTGGCAGGGTCACATGTCCCGTGACGCGTGTGCTGGATGGGTGTGGTGTGGGTGTAAACCAGCCGTGAGGGAGTGGCTGTGGCATGCTGACAACTAGACCTGTGAGCAGCAGATCACCACAGGAAAGACAGGGGACATGTAGCATTGCCGTCCCCCCCTGTGAGCGTAAGCGGAGTGGGCTGGCCTGGCGTATGGCAGTCCAGCATAAGGGACTGTATATGACCCCGGGGCCCTGGGCGTGGTTCCGTACTGGGCTGGACAAGGAAGTAACTCATGCGTGTGCCTCTGTTGTTGTGTCAGCGCCACCCGGACCGCATTGGGCAATGTGTCACCCTGTGACCCCTGTTCTACGACATGAGCCACATGGACGTAAGAGGAGTCCAGTGAGCCCACATTCATCCATATTTCCACACTTAAAAGACCATAGACATGACACATCTGTGTGTATATGAATGTTTAATGCACCTTCAGTGGAGTGTTGCATCTGGAGCAGCACAGGGCCATGCAAACCCCACATGACGATGTTGTCCCGTGGAGGGCCAGCCAGGGTCCTCCAGGGAATGACAAGTCCAAAGGAAGAGGACGAGTACAGTCTGCAGTCTGATTGCTGTGTCAATGGCGATCAAACATCATATGGCAGTCCATGTCGAGGTCCAAGGTGAGTGTCGCAGAGTGCATCGGGGGGACAGTGGAAGATGATGATGCAGAGGGCAGTACCAAGCTGAAGCCGGACCTATGGGTCAGATGCATGCTGCTGCGTCCTCCTTACCACGAGGGCAGTATCATCCGCATCTTCGTTCTCTGCTGTTTCATGTGCCTCACGTGTGGGTGGTGGTGTTCTGTCTCCAGCACTGTGTGGCAGTGACACATCTGTGGCCGGAGGTGGAAGGTCTGCCGCACTGTGTGACACTGACACTTCAGGGGGCGGAGATGTGGATGGAGTGGTGGCAGCAGCATGCATCCGCACCAGGCCTTGTGGCAGCAATGCCATGAGGAGGGTCCTGAGGTCATTGAGGAACCCAGCTACCACTCGCTGGTGGGCAGCCGTGGCAGCCACTCGTTCCGCATTCGCCCGCATTATGGTCTCCATTAACCTCTGCATGTTTCCCAACTCCCGTGTGACATCGCCAGAGCCACTCGGACTGGACAGTTGTACTATTCTCTGAGTCAGGGCTCCAGCAATGTCAGCCATGGTCCGATGGAGAGCATGGAGCGGACTGTGGGTGTCCGTTAGGGACCGTGAGTGGTCCCTGATGGGACTTAGACACCCACGTATGGCATCTAGTTTGTCTGCCATGCGGTCGAAGCCCACCCGCACCTGTTCAGCCAGATTCTCCTGGGGCCCCAAAACACGGCGTTGGAAGGCCATGTGTTCTCCGTGGGGGTCCTGGGAGGCAGCAGTGGTGGTGGGTGCTGCCTGCTGTGTGGTCTGTGCAGGGGGTGGGGTCTCCTCGTAGCAGCTGGGCTGCCCAGCTCCTCGAAGTGGGCTGCGGAGGCTCTCCATGAGCAGTTGGAGGGCGTCAGAGTCAAAGCTGTGGTCGTCCTCTTCGTCTCCAGAGAAGAGAGGGTCGGACTGCTCTGCAGGAGGTGTTGATTCTCCCTCTGCAATGTGAAGGGGAGATGCAGTTTAACAATGTGTCCACATGTATGTTGTTGCATTGTACATGTTTACATACAGACAGCATGACTGGGTACATTGTGGCTGTTTGGGAGGAGCTGTCTATTTGATGGGGGACAGTGGACATTTCAACAACATCACGGATGTGTGTTTGTACTTGTACATTATTAACGCACATATCCCTGCAATGCCAATTGTGATTGGCCAGTGTCTGCACCCAATCGGCACCAGTAGTGTCCTGTGTTCTGTTGTAGGTGTTTTGTGGATTGTGTCACATCGTTGTCAATGTAGATGTGCTCTGTATGTGATGTGTGTGCTGCATTTTTGGGGAGTCGCCCCTGCAGCTCAGATTTTGCTGCCCCTTATCACTTTCATGAGGTGTGCCTCTGACTTCTGTGCTTGTACAGTGTTGACATGTTGCATACTGGGGTACGTTGGTCTCTTGGTGGGAGATGGTGGTCTGGGGCATGGTGTGTCCGCAGATGTGCTCAAATTAATTGTGCATGTGTGCCATTGTGCCCACCTCCCCCCGTCCCCCCAGGCCCTGGTGGTTACTCACCCTGTTGCTGTTGTGTCTGGTCCTGTTGAGCACTGTCCGGGCCCCCAACTCCTGCCACCTTCTCCTCACTGATGACTGTGGACACCATTTCCTCCATGTCGTCCAGCTCCTCCTGTGGCGCTGGGCTCCCACCTCCAGTCTGCATTGCTGCCTTCAGGTTGTTGGCGAGTTTCAGCTTGGTTTTGCGCTTGACATCATTCCAGCGCCTCTTGACCTCGCCCATTGTCCTCTTCAGCACTCCGACTGCATTCACCTTGTCCACGATGGACTGCCATAATGTATTTTTTGTTGCCAATGAAACAGTGAAGGTGACAAACAGTTGTTGATGGTGTTCTGTCACCTCCGTTATCAGGATCCTGTTTTCCTGCGGACTGAACTTCGTCTTCCTCTTCTTCTTGTCCTTGCCCTTCCCTGACCCTGAAGTCCCAGGATGGTCCTCCGGGGGGCTTGTGGGGTTCTGGCTCTCCTCCGTACTTGCTCCGGCAACGTCCATTGTGCTTCACTGTTGTTTGGCATTTGTTTGTCTGTTTTTTTTCTGCTTTTATGGTGATTGTTCCCGCCTGACGCGTGTGGATTGCAGGCCTGTAGCTGGGTTTCGCAGATTTTCGTATCGTGATTGGCCTCATCGCAGCTTTTTTTGCGTTGGTGTTTTGCATTTTGCGGCGTGGCGTTGATTCTAACGCGGTCAGTTGGCGCGTTATCTAGGGAGTATCGCATGGGGCCGCCGTGTTGTGAATATTTGGTTAACAAGGCGTTAATTTCCCGCGATGGATTGCGATATGCAAAGTTGCGTTAAGCTAAACTTGCGGTGGTTATCACACGTTCTTGGGAATATGCGCCTGAGAGTAGTCAATGCTTCTACAGCCTAGTCCTACTTCGATTTCTCATTTATTTCCTGTTCCCAGCCTGATATTTCAACAGCTTCAAGTTGATTAAATTCCAGAGGAGTGAAAAATCAGGAATGCTAATTTACAGCATCCGTTTTCATTTTGGATTTGGCTGGTTACAGGGGTGTCTAGCTGCATCAGAATCAAGGCCACCTGTAGTGACTGCCTTAACTATGTAATAATGCTAACAGGATAACATAGGCACGTAGTTCTAGATTAAGAACATTATTTACCCGCAAATTGTGCAGAAATTCACACTTGTCCCCTCATATCTCGCCTTACAAAATATGCATTCTATGACAGTGGTGAATCTCTTTTAAAGAAATTGATGCAGAGAGGTAGCACGAGCTAATGCTCCAGTGCACGCCCAGGGCACATGGAAATGCCTAAAACGTTCTACCATGAGCATTGTATACACATGTACTCCACTGCTTGTGAGTTGACTGAGCATTGGAATGTTCTTTTGCCTTCCCAACATTGAGTTAGGGGTGGACATGTAATGGAACGCCTTGGTATGTGCAGAGTATTAACGGATCCATGTATGTCTGTACTAAACCCTTGGCTGAAGTCTAATAACATTAACTTTAATCTTGCTTTATTCATGTGGATCATTGCAGTCAGTGCATGTTAGGGCAGTGGGCACACCTGTGCTGCTCTAATATTCATGAGGGCAGGCTTGAACCTGCCTGACATTCCCTCAAATCATAGGTCCCATGTCTCCCTCCCAAGGGGTGCCAGCAGGGGGTGCAATGACTGTGCAACACCTCTATGTGGTGCACTGTCTGTGCACATCCAAACAGCCTTTTTGCCTTTCCATTCAAGTATGTAGTATGGCACAGGCAGAAATGCAAAGTGTGCCTTCTTTTGAATGGTGTCATGTCCAATGAAAATGAGGGAGCACAGGCCTACTTAACAAACCTGGCTCATTTGAAAGTGATATGGGGGGGGTCCGGAAACGGTTCATTACTTCTGAGATCAAAGCGAAAGAATTTCTGGTGGAGTTTGGTGTATAATGGTGCTTTTTTCCTTTCTTTTCTGGTTTAGGTCTGAATAGATAATAAGGGGGTTGGTGATGGGGTAGCTGAAGGCTGAAGGAATATGTTTTCACTCACGGAAATGAGGGGTATAATGACAGTGGGAATAAAACTTTATTCGTACTGGTTTGATCACTGGTTGGAGAGGCTGCTCTCATCTTTCACAGACTGATATGCGGTCTGAATGCTTTTCAGGGTTGGGAGGGTGGGGGGGGGTGGGGTGTCCCAGAGGGCAGGGGGATGAGCGTAGGGGGTTGCAGCAGTTGTTTGGGGTGGAGTGAAGGGGACGGGGGTACTGCACAAAAAAAGAAGCCCAGAGAGGGATCATGGAAGGTTTTTCGGAGTGTGAAAGAATAAAGATTTGGAGAATAAGCAGAATGGCCTATTTCTGGATATCAAATGGGTAAAATTTCCATATGCGCGGTAAATGTGGGTGGTCTGAATGACCAGGCTAAGCAGTTGGGGGTTGGGGAGGTACTTAGATCGCTGAGCCCTAATATAATATGCCAACAAGAAACACATATTTCATGGGGCAGGAGGGGAATGTTGACAATCAGAGGGTATGCTCTGCTGGCGTGCTCAACTCAGAGCTCTACCATTAGGGGTGTCGCTATTCATGCTAGAAATAATTTTGGGCCAGCAAAGCAAAAATTAGTGGATAAGTGTACCCCACTTATCCACCAAGTTTTGCTTTGCTGGCCCGGCGAGATGGGCGGTGTTCGAACTGGCCATAGGGTTGATGGTTTGTACTATCTATGGTTCAAACCAGGACGATCCTAAGGTTCTGGAGGGGCTGGAGGTGGAACTGGCATCCTGGCAAGACCCATTGATAATTTGTGGTGATTTAAATATACATCAGGAATTGGGCAGAATTCAAATGAGTAAATATCAGGGAAGGAAACCCCAAGTTTATAGGGCTCTGGATTCACTTCGGGCTAGTCATGGTCTGGGTGATGTATGGGATACCAAGAAACATTTTGATCCAGTATATACATACTTTTCTTGCCCACACATAAAAGATGTCAGATTAGACTATTTGCTGGTTTCTTCAGGAATATTGGATAAAGAAGGAATCAGGAAACTACCTAGGCTTCTGTCAGATCGTTATCCTCTAGTTTTGGATATGGTAATTCAAGGAAACTTTAAGGGTCAGGCCAAAGGCTTTCCAATAACTTATTTGTTGAGCACATGAGGCATTGGGTGGTAGGGTATTTTGATGTCAATCGATATAGTGCTTCACAGGGAGTAGTTTGGGATGCTAAAGCTGGATTTAGATGGGAGATTATTAGTTTTGTGGCATGGAGGAGGAAGCAACAAGAGGTTGAGACCAGGGCGCTGATTGAAAGGCTAGCTATGCTGGAACAAAATCATACTGCAATGATAAGGCAGGGGCAGGAAGAGGCACAAATACAGTTAGAAGTAGCAATGGTAAAAACAGAGTTAAATATTATAGTAAGAGGATCGCAGAAGGATTCCAAGCATATAAGAATGAAAGTTATGGAAATGGAGAGTCAGTGGGGAGAATTTTAGCACTACGCACAAGACAGAAGGTAGCCAGGAATGATATTACTAAAATTAAAAGGAAAGACAGGCTATGGGTAACTGATCCTAACAACATTCTGGGTATATTAGAAGAATTTTATAGAGAATTATATCGAGAGGATGTCCACTCTCCTATTTCTGGGTGGGAGAAGTAAGTGCAAGGGGGGACTCGGGTAGGATTGATCCAATAGTAAGTCGGGAGATAGAGGTAGATATTACATTAGAAGAAATCATAGATGCATTACACCTGAAGGCTTCAGGAAAGGCGGCAGGCCCTGACAAGATCCCTTTAGAACTGTATAAGGTGCTTCAGGGTGAATTAGCTCCGCTCCTCTTGGATCTGTTTCTAGGTGTACAACAGAATGGACTCCCTCCTCAATCTTGGCAAGGTACTGATATAGTTATTTTCCCAAAGAAAGGTAAGCCTCCGGATAACCAAACCTCATATTGACCAATCTCCCTCATAAACGTGGATGCCAAGCTCTTTTCTAAAGTCCTGGCGGTCCGTCTGGGGAGGAACATTGTCAATCCTGTCTCACAATGGCAACATGGATTTATACGAGGTAGGGGAACTACTGATAACATTAGGCGGTCCATATCCCTATTTGATATTGCAGAAGTAACAGGTGGCAGGATGGCTATGATCCTCCTCGACGCGGTAAAAGCCTTTGACTGAGTATCATGGCAGTATGTATGGAAAATTTTAGAGCAAAAGGGGGTTTTATTACCGCTATTAGGGCAATGTACTCCAATTCATATGCCAGACTTCAAATTATGGGTAAAGAATCTGGAAAAATAGAGGTGGCAAGAGGGACAAGACACGGGTGTCCCTGTTCTCCAATACTGTTTGCCCTGAATATTGACCCATTCATCAAACAAATCTTGCAAAGTCAGGAAATAAAGCCAGTCCAAAGAATGGGTTAGACAGAAAGGTTCTGACATACGTGGATAACATCGCCATAGTCACCCCTGACCCTGAGAGTGCGATGGTGGCGGTTGAGACTCTGGCAGGGGAATATGGGAGGAAGTCCGCGTATTTACTGAACAAGGCAAAAACTCAGATTGTCTGCATGGAGAATATCGTTTTCTCAGATAACCAGTGGACCAATAAGGCTACGTATCTTGGGATTGGGATAAACCCTAAGGTTGATACTTTGAGTCATATTAATTACGATCCTCTGCTAAGCAAGATCAGCACAGACTTAAGACTATGAATGGCTGCACCTAGCGATAATTGCTAGGGGTAACATTCTCAATATGATAGTGCTACCTAAGGTACTTTGGGGCATATTAGCAAGGGCGGTATCGCCTCTTTAGCACCACTTTTTGCCGCTAAAGCAGCGATATTTCTATCGCCCTATTAGCAAGCTGTCGCTAACAGTTGTTAGCGACAGCTTTATGGCGAAAGCGACCGTTTTGGTGCCGCTTTGCATGTCAGCGATATATATCGCTAATAACATGCAAATTAGGCGTTCCTGACTAACACGTCATGGAAACACTTGCAGACACAACTTCGCCCTATTATCAACGCAGCCCCAGAACCGCGAAGCGCTAAAAAAAATCGCGCTAACTGCGATTAGCACTGGAATTTAATACCTGCTAAAAACTTGACTTAACCATTCTTGTCAATGGGAGGTGGATTGTAAGGTTAAGTCCTCACCTGCCTATTAGCAAGCTTTTCATTAGCGCAGTGAATTTATCGCTGGATTTCTCGCGCTATTGCTGGGTTTTGCCGCTATCGCTGGATTTTTTATCGCCTTGGAGATAAGCGTTGATAATAACGCGTTATCTCCGCGATGAAATCCAGCGATAGCCGGCGATAAAAAAAACAGCGCTAAGCGCGCTTTGCGATAATTATCGCAAATCCTTGGTAATATGCCCCTTTATCTGTTCCACTCTATCCCCCTGGAGGTCGAAGACCTTATATTTAAGAAATTGAATTCTATCTTTATAAACTTTATATGGCAATATAAAAAGATAAGTCGATGTTTAAAAGTTTCAACTCTTCCTCAGGAATGGGGTGGTTGGGCTGTCCCTAATCTTTTGTTTTAATATTGATTGGCCCTCCTACAGCAGATGGGAGTGCTATTTCTAGCAGTAAATATGAATAGAGAGTTTCAGGAATTCAGCTTGGCACCCCTCCCATTTACGAGCTTGCCATAGGTAGAGCAGCATGGGGCATTCTTCTCCGAAAACTTAGCCTAGCTATTCAAAAAAGTTTGGTTCAAGTGTTTAATTGCTACCTGGAGAGTCTGAAGTAGGGTGTGTAAATTAATGAAAATTCAAAGCTATAATAAATATACACCTTTGTGGCAATCTCCTGTCTTCCCGCCTTTTTTAGGATGTAACGGAAAGGCATTGGGAACAATCTGGCCTTTCAAGGATAGGGGATATGTACTCCGCAAGGCAACTATGCTAATTTCCAGATCTATGGCAGAATTTCAGAATAGCCACCAGTTCCCATTTTAAATATTTACAGCAAAGGAATTTTTTAACCAACTTAGAGCAGATATATTCTCCTTAGATAAAATTCCCCTCGTAGAAGCAATTACTGTTCGGATTGTTGGTTAAGACATATTTATAAAATTTTATTGGCAACAACACCAAATGATCTGGAACAGGTCGAAGCTAATTGGGTCAGGAAGTTAGATGAAGGAGAAAAGGATCTATTAATGTCAATTGCATTAGGAAAGAAGATTTTTCTCTCATCTAACCTGAGGGCCCAGCATTATAAGACAGTTTTCAACTTGTATTTTACACCGGATAAGCTATTTGTGTGGGGAAAGAGGGAGGATGACAAGTACCCTAGCTGTGGGGATGGCCCAACTGAGGTGGTTCACATGTTCCATGGGTGGGAAAAATTGCAACCCCTCAAGAAAGGAATGGAGGATTTCTGGTGTAATCTGTTTGGGAAAGTGGTGTGTATCAGTCCACTCATGAGTCTTCTTGGTTATGATAACAGGAATTAATTAGATTCGATCCAGTTTCACTTTATTTTTATCTCGGTTGCAGTAGCTCAGTTGTTAATAGCAACAAGATGGAAAGACCCTGAGCCCCCCACGTTTCAGTCCTGGTTGTGGCATTTAATGGGTGTATATATAACCAAAAAAGAGCTGTGTATAATTTTAAGGGTAGGTGGTATAAGAAATGGAGCCATAAGATCTGGTCCCCCATGACCACCTGGGTCACTGGTGGCCTGGCATGCAAGGATTGGCTCACCTCTGTCTCCTGAGGGATGGATGGGCTTGTTTAGACTGGGGCTTTTTTATGCTATTTATTGGTAAAATTATGCTGCCTGTAGGGGCTACATGGCTAAATGAAATGGGAGGTTACCTGTTGTCTTTTTACTCCCCGATGTATTATGAAATTATTTATTGATTATACAATTATTGTATTATTGCTTGTGTACGCAACGAAATGTATAGCCAGCTTATACTGTGTTTTTATGCTATCAATTTCCTATCACTCTGTATGCTTTTACTCTCAGGGAAATAAACAAACAAAAAAAAAAAAATGAGAGAACACCACATTGTGATTGCACCGGCTCTATGTATGCACTATTGTGAGCTATATATTAGAAGGTGCTGCCCAAGTGTCTGTGTCCCTTCCATATTACCAAACATCCCAGGGAGTAGTGACATATACTCAGATTTCACCCTCCAGGCACTTTCTTTAATACAGCCTCAGTTCTCTTTTTCCCTATACTTCACAGGCCATTTACATTCCACTACCCCATCATCAAACTCATTTAAGGCTTTGTTCCCCAGCTATAATATTGGTATCAGGGATATCCATATTATTAAATCCTTACCCTATCATGCCTCTTCTCATCTTCTCATGGCTTCAGGACTTAAGTGATGCAGTGTAACTGAATTTTGTACCTCCATAGGTTGTTAGTCCTCCCCTATAACACCCTTCCTCACCCTTTTACCTTACAAAATATTGCAAGAGTGCCATCCATGTCTCTTCCTTATGTAAGCCCGCTGCTAGTGGTCAACTGTTGTATATGAAGAAATGAACAATTAAATACGCTCAAGAAATTAGCTTTAGCTCCTATATTTGCCCCAATGTCCTCCTAATTCATCTTAGTAACACTTAAAAATAATTATTTGATATTGCCACATTTAGGTTAATTTACAATCTTGAGGTACAAAAGGCCTTTAAAGACATGCAGCTGCTCTGTCTGATTCTGTAGGTTCCAATTCAGAATTGGGAAGCTTGGACTGGCGAGGTATAGGCCATCCAGGCCTCTACTCTGCCTCCATTCTTTTGCTGGTCTTCCTTATTTATTGATTTATTGGTGTCAATGAAGTCACTGGACCAAGACAACTTGCTGAGCTTCATCAAATAGGGATCGCAGGACTGCATTTCTGCTCTCTCTCTGCTCTAGCATGCTCAGTGCAGCCTTGCGCCAACGCTAGCTCCCTTGCAACCTGGTGCAAGGGTGCCTGAATTGCAGGCAGGATTGCTTGTGTGCAGGAAGAACATCTTGGAGAATGCAGCACGTTTAGAAGGAGGGAGAAACGAGGAGAAATAAATATATTTCTCCTAGTTGTGCTTCTGTGGGGAAGGCATAGCATTGTGACATATTCTCAGATTTACCTGTCTTAGTAAATCTGGGAATGTGACAAAATACATGGATGGATATATGGGAACACCTACTCTCCACCCATGTGATGCCTTCCAGGCGCAGAGTAACACAAGGCAGCGACTTGCGTTATTCGAGATTTACCAAACAACGCAGGGCCACCCAAGGTCGCCTTGTGTCGTTTGGTAAATTTGATTTAAGGATTGCATTGCCCTTGTGCCACCCTGCATGACTCAGGAGCAACACAATCCTATGATAAATCTGGGCCACTGTGCTGACTGATGTCTTTAGGCACCTCTCCCAGTATCAAAATGAACCTTGTGGATGACAATGAGATGCACTGAGAGCATTTCCGGTTAAAAATTGAAAGCATAGCTACATTTCAGTTTCTCCCTATGACTTGGAATGGAATGTAATTTTGTATGTGTTGCATACTGTGTCACACTGCCTCTGTGAGTGATACACAATACCAACACCTTGTTTATATATCGTTTATTGAATTAGCTTAGTGTTAAAATATAGGATATCAGTTAGTAAATAGATGTCTGGATCACAGGAAATCTGAGTGTTTCTTCAAGAGAGACAGATAGCCTTTGTAAGTCCATATTGGGCTTAGTTCGTAGAGGGCATGACCTTCGGGATTACTTTGTATGTTCTGTGCAGGACATAATGGAAGGCTGTGCCCTGTTTGCAGTTCATATTCATCACAATATGCATAGGCCTAATATATTAAGTTGGCCTGCTGGCTATATTACCAATATTGCTTCTTTATCTATTGTGCTGCGGTGTCCCACTTTGAGCTGGCATCCTCTCAATTGAGCCTTACCTTCAAATTGCCAACCAATGGCAATGTAAATTATTCACAGTGTAACCAACAAAAGCATACTACTCCATTCTGAGATCATGGATTATTAACCGGTGAGAGAGAAGGATATGAACTTCCACAAAGTTTTAGGGAAGAAGGGACATCCATCAATGTTTGGCCCATGTCTGTCCCCTAGCTTGGCTTGTTTATATATGTATCATTTTGCGAACACATAGATCCTCACTGATTCTAACCCTTACAGAGAGAATATCCGATCGTGGCTTCGCTTCATTGACGACATTTTGATAATAAGGAAGGGAGATAGGTCCCACTCTGAAGCATTTTTGTATTGGATTAACACCATCAATCCCTACTTAAGATTTACTCAGACAATCTCGGAATCGGATACTTCATTTCTAGATCTATCCATCAGCATTAACAACAGCTTTTTGGAATCATATATATATATAACAAGAAAACCAATCAGAACAGTTTAGTCTTATTCAGAAGTCATCACCCACAAGTGTTAAGGTCGAATCTTCCGTTTGGCCAGTTCCCAAGGATCCACAGGAAGTGTAGCCAGTTCCAGGATTATGATAGACAAGCTGAGAAACTGTCAATCAAATTACATTCCTGAGACTACCCCGAGGGGATCATCGGAAAAGCAACATAGGGGAACTATGCCTTGAAAAATCATTGTTCTCATTCAAAAGGTCAGAAAATTTGCAGGACCTCTTAGTACATACTTGACCAAGAAAGCCAAAAATAGTAAACAGCATCACTAGCAGTTGGGGTGTCCCACCTGTTGAAGGTCATTACTCATGCAGCCACTGTAATATGTGTGCGTGATATAACAATATGGACATTGGAAATTGGACATGATAATATGTGGCACCTAAAAACAAATACCAACTGTAACACTAAGAATTGTGTTTGCATGATATTATGTCCCAATAACTTTTAATAGGTGGGCATGATGGATAAATGCACACAGATACATGAACACAGAAGCACTATCCGATTTCAAAGGGTTACACCTAAAATGACTAACCACTTTTTTGAACAGGAACTAGGCTCTGTTGATCTAAAATGGGTTATACTGGAAGCACTGGAAGACAGAGCAAATTTACAAAGACTATTATTTCAGGGAGAATAGAGATGGGTGTTTAAATTAGATATGTGTGTATTGGGGCTGAATGATAATATTCTGTGGATCACATCAATGAGATATTAGTTTTCCAAGCCCAAGTTGCCAGACTGAGACCCCAGTATACCAGGATAAATGGACAATATTAGAGTTTCAACATCGTGGAATTTGTTATAGTGGACACTATATATCACACGTGCCCGGTACATCCACACATCTAGCACAGAAATGTTCCTGTGGAGGGAGAGCTATATATAGGAAAGCTGTCAAGGTTGATGTGACTTATTACAAAAGTTAGAAGACCATTGAACATATTGTTGCACTGCAATGGAACATTGGGTATTTTTAAAATAACATTGGAATAGCTACCTGTTAACAGAATTTTTTGTTTGTTATTTTATTATTGACCTACACCCAGAATAGACCGCTCGACAGAATGTATGGGACGAACTGGTCTGAGCACCATCCCGCATTAACAATAGGCACCCACACCTAAATGGCGACTTTCATTTGAAGGGGTACATGCTCCCAATATGTGTAATAAATCCGGACACGCACAAACAGGAAGCTCAACCAGTGCATATTTTCCGTCATCACAGCTTTCCACTAACCTGCTTGAGCCTTTAACTGCACTGCAAAACATCTTCTCAGTTCAAACTTCTTAGGATTTTTTTCAGAACATTTGTCAAGCTCCCACACTCCTAGGGAAATTCCATTGTATCAGGGCACAAATATCAGTAGCAGAGAGATTTAACCACTCTTTTTGGCCTGGGCCCAGCAAAAATCCAGTCCTGAATGGGCACCAGGTTTTTAAATAAGATGCCTTTCTTTCTGCTTTTTCTTCCTGGGACTACAGGATGTCACCTGGTATGATCCTTGAAAAGCACTTCAAAGCTTAGGTAAAAGGGAGATCAGGATCCAATGAAATGTCCTCCTCTTTTTTGCCTTCTTCCAAATAGATTTGTGTTCTGATTCACTGCTGAAATAATAGTACCTCATCAGTGGTTGGTGGAAGTTCCTGAGCTTATTGATGCCAAGTTCCCACATTGGGGCCTTCACACCTTTTTTACTAGTTCTTCAGACAAGAGATAAAACAATCCAAGGACTTATGGTGGTGGTGAGGGGTTACGATGACATAAGGCCATCTCCAATTCTGGAGCTCCTTTAGCTCTTGCATCTACTTTTCTATGAAGATGAGGCACCTTGTACTTCTCACAAGCGGAAACAACCAGAATGGTTGTGAGCCCATGGCACCCATTTGGTTGATACGAGCCAGCCTGGATATGGGATTGCCAGCATTAAAAGCAGGCCAACTTTACTGTACTATAGTGGTATAAACATGCTACTATCAACATCATTTTGCCTATTTTCTGTGTGGTCATTTCATGTCAACTGATCTTTCCTCCACTCACATTCTTTAAAAAACTGCAAGTGGATGTTCTTGTGATTAACCTCCCCTGCCTTTGGTCCAAGACGCTTCCAATGGGGTCGTGTATGAAACAACAAGGGACACCCTACTCACACGGAACCAGGGTACTTTACAGTTTAACAGACAACAACGGTTCCTGTGGACAATCAACAAATGATACTTAATATATAATAGCTCAATCACAATAATCGAAGGCAAAGAGATGTCTGAAAGAGAAAAGGCATATAACACGAATTTTGTATGAAAATACGTTGTTTTATATAATGTATTCACATTATTTTAAATCCAGTGCATGGTGTCCCAAGTGATTGTGAAACCTATATTTCAAGGTTGTGACTCTTCGTGACATAAAAACAAGGTTTCATCAAAAATGTACAAAAGCGACCATTAAATCAATAAATAATATGTGCTCGCAGCCTACTAATAGAGTAATAGTAGCTGAGAAATGGTTTGCTTCACTTAGTCGTCGATGTTTCGACCCACTTAACAATGTGGGGTCTCATCAGGACCTAGCAATGAAGGGACACCTGGGGATGACTGTCAGATAATGTAGTGTACACCGTGTGGGGGTGAAAAGGAAGAAGAGTACTCACATAGTGCCCAGCCGGGCACCTGTAGTGGGAAGGGTACTGACAGTCAGGAAGGCTCAAGGTTGAAAGCCTAAGGGGCATATCTACAAGGGCAGGCGATACAATTATCGCCGCTTTAGCGTCCGTTTTCGGACGAAAAGCGGCGATAATTTTAACGCCTTATTAGCAAGGACACGCTAACGCGTGAATCCATGCTTTTCGCCCTTTCTCTTATCGCCCAGCTTTGCATCTCTAATGAGATGCAAAGTGGGCGTTACTGGCGTACCCCAGATGGGCTACGTTGTAAATATCGCCGATGTGCACATCGCGATATTTACAAGGCAGCCCACAGGATGATAGCAGACGTTAGATTTTGGCGAAAACGGCCGTTTTCGCCAAATTCTAACGTCTGCTATTATCCCGACTTAGCCATCCCTAACATAGGGGTGGATTGTGCTGATACGACCACAGGGTCGTATCAGCAAGGTTATCGCCGTTTGCAGGGAACATCGCTGGAAAACCAGCGATGTTCCCTGCAAACGGCGATAACCTCGCTATCTCTGGAATTTTTATCGCCCTGGAGAAGCGTGTTGTTAATAACGCGCTACCAGGGCGATAATTTCCGGAGATAGCCAGCGATAAGTAATCTATCGCTAAGCACGGCCAGCGATAATTATCGCTGGCCGTTGATAATATGCCCCTTAATAATTTCAAAAAGGGCGATAAGCTGTTGTCAGGAATTTCCGTGGTAAAGGGCTGAACTCTAAATTAGCCTAAAAAAAAAATGACGACAATCCGTCTTTTGGTTACCCGGTGTGGAGAGGATAATGGAATGAAAGGGGCTGCCAAGGTCAGCTGCGGTAATTAATCACGCCCGCCTCGTGGAGAGAACTGCACCTGTTTGTCTCTCCTCGCACAATGACAAGCCCTTTACCACGGAAATTCCTTTTTGAATCCTGTTACTTCATAGATGTGTCAGATAAACGCTTGACTTGTGTACACTGCCACACAATATGCACCTTTGCATTGTGGGAATCCATGTATCATTGACACGTGGCTTAGGTAAAGTTAGAAGTAGGCTTTTAAACGCATTAAAAGGCTAATTATGACATGGGGTTATTGCAATTTCATTCTGCACATTGCAAGGGACAGGGTTACAGGCAGCCCTGATGCCATATTTTTAGTGGATGTTGTAAGTCCATACTGCAGCCCATATGTTACATCTAACCTTTATGTCACAGGTGCATATGCTCTGCCACCTTACAGCAACGCTATTTAACTTAAGAAACTAGAAGAATACCCTTTCCATCAGATGGATGTGCATTTCAACATTTGCTACATGATCACACATTCCATGGGCCTCATTTATGAAAAGTGACGCATCGCTGCGAGAAAACAGCGATGCGTCACTTTTCATTGCGCCCTCCTTGCGACACCAATGATGCGTCATATTTACAGTATGACGCATCGTGTCCCAAGGAGTTACAGATACGTCAGTATTTCTGATGTATCTGTAGGCGCGAAAATGACGCATTGCTGGAGTGCATCACAAAAGTGACGCAACTCCAGCAATGGGTCATTACACATGGGCAAGTCCCATGTTAAATGTGCCTGCGACAGTCTTACGCCTGCCATGAGGCAGGGGTAAGATATTGACGCATTTGCGTCTTAGAAGTGGCGCAGTGAAATCTTATAGATTTCACTGCGTCACTTCTACGACCCTTTCTTGCGACGGAACGCCCCCCCCTGCATACGTTATACCTGGCGCAGGTATATTGTGGCGTAGGGGTTAACAAAGTGATGCATCTACCTAGATGCGTCACTTTGTAAATATGGTGCAACATGGCGCATTTTTTACGCCACTGGTGCGTCACAAAAAGTGACGCACCGGCAGCGTAAAAGTGGCGCAAGGGCCCATAAATAAGCCCCCATCTTCCTTGTGAGCACATATATAAACATTATTTTAGTCCATGAAATAAGTCATGGTGTTCTGAGAACTTCGATAACATGGGAAATGTCTAGAAAAAAAGTCAAACAAATCTAGGTAATTTACCCTTTCAGTAGATCTGAACTTCAAAAGCCTTTCTTCTCCAGATACACATAGGTGACATGGCTTTTTTCACAAAACACAATACAAACGCCTTAAACCCTCTGTGGCATCCCGAATCTCAGCGATCTTCAGTCAGTGTCTTCTGAATATTTGACACAACAAATGCACCCCCCCATTAGAAAAGCCAGAGTAACCTCTCCAGAAAAGTTACAATAGTGCGATTTGCCTTATTGCAATACAATCAGAATGACCAATCAACCATACACTTTCATTCTTTGGTACCCAGACGGCATGCAGTGCAACCACATGAGAATCTGTACTTTCTTTACTGTGCTCCCCAATTTTCTTTTTTTCGCTCCTGACATCTGGCATTTGATATCTGTAGTAGCTGTGAAAAGCTGGCAAGGTCACAAATCTGTCCAAAAAATCTTTATATAAATGATAAAACAATACCACAGGTCATTCTTTACTCCCTAGAGGCAGGAAATAAATTTAACATGGGGAGACTGAAGAAAAGTCCTGTTTTATCAGGTATACTAGTTCTTTTACAAGATGACTCACCTTGTTCTATCAGCATGTTATTCTAGAGGATAGTGGTGGTTCCAGTAATTCAAGTAAAAATCTGGAGATACTTTTTTCTAAAACTCAAGCAGGTGGGTAGTGATATTTGAACACACATCATGCGTAATATTTCTATCTTCGTCTGTACCAGGTACTCTCTTGTGAGAGGGAATCATACAAGGGGCTTTTAAAAGTAGACTTCAGTTGGTGACAATCCCAGAGAAAATCAAATTTAAATGTTTGCATTTTTTTCATTCATTTCTTTCTGGAAAGTAGCTCAGAAACTGGTTCAGTGATATACAGTCTGGTAAAAGCTAGCCCAGAGTACCTTTTGGCCATTTCTTAATTTAAGCCGGTGGTTGCCAGTGGAGGCCATCGGCACCTATTTTCGGGGACCGCGCTTATTTCTCGTATCAGATGTTTACTGAGTGCAAAAGATGGAAAACATGCAGATCAAAAGAGGAAGGAGGAGAGAGAAAGCAATCCCACCACAAAATGAGAAAGCAGGAACCAGCAAGAGCGAGAACAAGGGGCAGGGAGTGTCTGGTAGTGGATTAAAGACTACCAGCATTGGTGTTTGGTGTGCAGACATTTCACTACACTGACCACCGGCCTTTGAGCAAAGCTTCGGGCACTGGCACTATTTCTTTCACAAATTAAGCATTGTTTTTGGTTCAGAAACACAACATGGCAGATATCTAAGTCCATTTTATCCACCTTTCCATATCTCCAAACTCCTCACAAAGGGTAGCCCAGTTCTTTCCGTCAAGGATAAAAAAAAAATCTCCAACAATCCCTATCCTATGTGTCATCCCGGCCTGTAATATGAGCAGCACTACTTGTCTTAGGAAAGATTCTCTTTGCAGAAAAATTAAAAATGTAGGGGCCGATTCACAGAACTAAACTGAGACAAAATCCTAACTTTACGACTTTCGGTATTCACAAAAGGGATTTAGTAGTAGTAGAGTTAGGATTCCTAACTACTACTACTAAATGCCTTTTGTGAATACCTAAAGTCGTAAAGTTAGGATTTTGTCTCAGTTTAGTAGTAGTAAAGTTAGGAATCCTAACTTTACTACTACTAAATGCCTTCTGTGAATACCAAAAGTAGTAAGTTTAGGATTTTGTCTCAGATTACTTTTGTGAATCGGGCCCGTACTGTTGTGCCATCTGTTTGCTAAGGAAATATAACATGGGCTTATGGAACACGTACCCTGCCATTTTACATCCTTTGCATACCTGGCCTTTGAAGCCACACAGCTAGTCATTTGAAATTCCAAACGACATAAGGGGTGAAACAGTTGAGATATTACAAAGTCAGCGGTCTCATTGATTTTGTCATAGGTGTTCATTTATTAGCTTTGAAATTTAAGTTAATAGTATTCCAAAAGCACAAGTTAACAACTTAGGTGAGTTATTAATACTTTGTTGGGTGGTTTGCCAGCTCACCAAGTTAGCTGACTCTTGCCATCTCACATTGTTAGAGATCGTTATGCGCACAGTGCATATTTTGGAGCGACGGGGGCACTGGAAAGGTTGTTTGTGGCCCAGCTGTGCAAAATGTTTTGTTTTACTGGCATAAATTTCCAAAGTTGAAATCTGTTTGATTAAAACAAATAAATGACCCTGATGTGCAGGGAAGTTCCTCCCTGCCTCTTAAGGCCATTGTTTTTATTTCTTTTATCTGCCTCGGACCGCCAAGCCGTGATCATAGAAACGGGAAATCCAGGGGCAGTTGTCCGACCCTAAAGAAGGCAGGGTGACTGTCACTGTGACCTGGAAGCTCTGTGGTGGATGGGCAGAAAGGGCATGAGTTTCCACTGGCAGAGCAAGATGAGGCTCCAGTGGTGGAATGCCTGCAGTTCCCCCAGATGGGGCTGGGTGACCATGAGATTGGTTGCCCAACATTTATCATCCTCTGAAAGAGGCTTTTAATGTTTTATGTCCATGCCACCAAGCAGGAGTTTGTTTCATTAACACAAACCATCTGAGGTCCATATGCACAAATAGGTTCTCCCTGCACAGCAGTGTCATTATTTTTCCCCAATACAGGTATAGCAGTGAAATAATTGTTGTTGCTATTCAGAAGAAGTAATTAGAGTTCCAAAGTATTTGATGCAAAGTTGACAATGGCTAAAGGAAGTGAATGAAGTTCCAAAGTATTAAGTGCAAAGTTGACAATGACTAAAGGAAGAGGTGCTTTTAAACATTTAACACCTCAACCAAACCTATAGTAGTTATTGTGGTGGAAGAACACATGTACATTCCTATTTAAGCAGTGTAATTGTGTGCATTTGTGTGAGTATATTTGTTTTATTATCGCAAGTGAAGGTTTGTTGTATAATACTAATAACTTGAGAATTTAACAGTTGTGGTGAACTATTGAATAAATATACTCATAACTCAACCTCCTGGTTTATGAACTACTTTAATACTCAATCATTAAGGTATATGCTTCCATAACTATTTCTAGTTTATTTTTGCCCCCACCTGTGACCACCAGGCCTTGTACAGCAGTTTTGGCCATAGAAATCCAGGGATGTCTGCCACGCCTTAAAACGGGCAAAGCAACCATCACTGTGACCTAATGGCCTACTGGATAACAGGCTGCCATATCAGGGGTCACCACAGCTATGTGTGTGTTAATCCTGCCCGAACCCCCTCTCCCCCCACCCCAGGTACTAAATGCGGTGGAGTTGCCACGTGGGTGCAGGACGGGATAACTAACATTTTTTGGGCAGATATTCCACATCCCCCAGCCCCTAAAAGAGGCCCTCGAAGTTTTCTGTTTATTCCGCACTTTAAAATCAGGCATTTGCAGTGAACTACAATAACATATTTCTTAAGCATAAGTTATGTTTTTAGATGCATGCAGATTTATTTTTTCTTCATGGAACATTATTTAGCAAGACAAATCTATTGCTCACAAATACTGCTGATGTTCAAAAGTGTCAAATTGTAGCTCAGAATATTTGTGGTTACACGTGAGTGTGGCATGATGGGGCGTATGCGAGGTAGTACCCCACAAGTACTATGAACCTTCAGCCTTCTGGTGACAATTTCAGTCAATCATGACAGTTCTTTGGATGCTACCCACATGCGTCGAGGCTAGTGCGCTTCCTCTGGGGAGGCCCCGCCCCCGGAAGTGATCGGGCAGAGGAAGGCGAGCTCGCGGGGTGGCTCGGAGACAGCGTCCTCGAGAGCGAGGTGAGGAGGAGGTAACTTGTGGTGACGTGGCCTTCCCCCCGCCTCAGTTCTAACTTTGGTACGGGGCAACATAACAGGGCGGTAACAACGGCCCAGGAAAGTGCAATAGTTGCAGCTTTCAGGCCTGGTAAAGAAATCTATAAAGAAGGGGGTGAAAAAAGGACCTGAACAAAATATCAAAAGGCAGAATTATAAGGCGGCAACAATCTATTTGGCTTGTTACCAAAGGCAGGAAAGCGGGTTTAGGTGGAGGTGAATGAGTGGACAGCTGGCTGATAAGTGGAATCATTGAGGGGGTCCAGAAGCATGTGCACGATCAAACAGAAGAATCTAACCACAAGCCCTATTACTGGCATTAAAACTGGGAATCAGCCGGTAGAGACACAAAGAAAGGTCTGTGTCAAACTAGGGACGGATAAGGCAGCGCGCAGTTCTTGTGTCTTGCATAACGCACAACAAAGAATGGACCTGAAAGTCCAACACCTGCTTGCTCAGGAGAAAGTACAGCCTGCAGAGACTCATGCTGGCATGTTTAAGATGGGCCCGAGTGGTAATCAGGCAATGTCATAAATTGGTCAATCTCAAAGACAGAGCCCCTCCGAGCCAAGGACAGAAGTAGTCACCAGTTTAGCCCCCCCTCAAAAAACGCCAGTGTCAGAGTCCTTCTCTACTCCCGCATGTTGTAAACAATTCCCGCTGTTCTCCAAATCCCATTTTTCAACAACGGCCGCAACCGCCTCCAGTCCGCCTTCGGCATCACCGTTATCGCAAGCTGCTACACCACAAGCTCCTGCTTCCTTGCTCCCACGCACATTACAACTGGATGACACTGAAAGGCCTTCAGCTCACTTCTTATCGGCAAATACGATTCCACTCAGCAACAGCGCGGCCTCCCAAAATCCGGAGGATAGGAAAGAAACAGACCCCGCAATTCAAAATATGTTTGAAGTGATCCTTTCAGAAATTAAGGAACTTCGGGTCACCCAAGCGGTGGAAATTGCCTCACTGCATGCCAGGCTCTCTCAAATTGAAGTATCTTTGGGGAAAATCCCAGAACGTTTGAACGAGGTTGAAGAGCGAGTATCCAATCTTGAAGATAAAATAACAATCTATGATCAGGAATTTTCCCAATTTTAACATATTTCAGAAGGCCTTGAATCCAAATTGCAGGACATGGAACATTTTAACAGAAGGTCCGATTTACGGGTGGTAGGAGTCCCTGAGGGTGTCGAAGGTCCACAGGTCCGTGAGTGGGCTGAGACTTTACTGAAGACAGCAATTCCAGAACTCGAGGGGGGACCTAACCATCACCAGAGCCCACAGAGTCCTCTTTCAGCGGATCCCAAATGCAAAATTCCCTTGTACGATTCAGTTAAACTTTGACGATTTTCGAATCAAGGAGAAGATTCTTTCTAAAGCCATTGAAAGAAGAACATTGTCCACACAAGAAGTACGGAACTTTAGAATCTTCTCAGACATGTCTGCTGTGGCGGCAAAGAGGCGCCGGGAATTCGTAAAAATGATCGACATGTTTAAATCAAAAGGCGCACAGGCATCTATTGGCCAACAATCAAAATTGAAGATTCTGGCAAAAGGAAAATTTTATATGTTGGACAATGTAACGAGAGCACAAGAACTTCTACAGCAGCTCTCAACTCTAGGATAAGGCTGTTAGAAAGGAGTAAGCCACAATAAACGGAGGTCGGGATTATTAGGAACAGCAGGGCCCACTAAATAATGATGTTTACATGGTATTGAATTGTAGGGGCGGAGGCCGGCAAGGAGGCCTCACAGCCTCCAGTAGCGGAAGCGCACAAGGTAGGGGGTGCAGTAACATGGCACCCAGCAACCAATGGGGGGGTGGGAGGAGATGTGGGTCACTCTTCCACACACATAGGGAACACAGGAGGGGGCTCCTGTGAAGGATGGGGGGTGCACAGGGGAAGCATTGGCAAAAAATAGGAGGTAGTTCTTTTAAATCTGGAGAAAACCACAATATGACTAGGAAAGTAAAATATAATAATTAAACTAGAATTCAGGGCAGTACTGTAACTTGTTTATGCACAACAGGCACGATTAGCACATCAAGGTCATGTATCTTGGACTGTCTAGGCACAGGCACTTTAAAATTATTAATACTGTAATGTATGCTTGTCACTTGTCACTTTTTAGGCGTTTGCCATTGCCAAGAGCGGTAATTCGAGTTTTACCGGCGCTGGCACTTTTGCAAAATTAGATTCCCGGCTCAGCTATATGACTATTTTTTCTTATTATGCACTTTATTAGCACTGTCACTTTATTTTTATATGATTCATAGTTTAAGTATCTCGTTATGGCACTCTCCATCTCGGTACCAGTCAAAGACAGTTGAGTGTCAAGAGTTAACGTCACTCCAGGGAGTTATGAATTATAAGTCTTCATTTGGACTTTTTATGCACGCGCACTTTTCTGGTTTTTCTGGCTTCATCATTAGTACTGTGTTATATATTTCCTATTATGACAGCGATTCCCTAGGCCTGTTTTCAAAAAATAAAAAAAGCACTTTAATTATGATGATATCATGTTATCCAGCTGTTTTCAAATTATGTGTGCTGCCCAGTGGTTTGCATTCTCCTTTTGGAGAAGGATACATTGTTTACTTGTGTTAAGCACTTTATTTGCATTGTCACTTTATATTTATATAGGCCAAGAGTGTGTTGGCTTTCAGGGAATCTCGAAATTGCTTTCAATGATTGCTTATTTTAAATGCATAGTAATTTTAGTGGTAGACTGTTTTCCAATCAGGTTGCATAGCTCTGAGTATTGCCTAATATTTCTAAGGGCTTTATTCAGAAGAATGTTTTACATTCATCTGAACCAATGAAGATTTATTCTACAGATATGCACAGGTTCACTTTAGTCCAAGTTCTTCATAATACCAGCAATAGCACTTAACCAACATGTAGCAAGCAAAGGGGTAAGAATTCTTTCCTTTAATGCCAATGGTCTGAATAATAAAATTAAAGCGCGAGCTGTGGAAGAATGGCTAAAAGGTTGCTTACCAGATATTGTCCTTTTGCAAGAGACCCACTATGTAGCTAGTAGAAAACTTTCATTTAATATTTTCCAGAAGTGGGCAGGTAGTTGTTATCTCTCTTCAACAGGCACGACGCAAAGAGTGGTAGCAATTTTCTTTAACAAATTCTTCCCTTTTCAGGCCACATACTCGTAGATTGACAAGGACGGTAGATGGGGACTGGTTAGTGGGACAGTTCACAATACTAATGTAACTATAGCAACGATCCACGCCCCAGTAGAGGATAATCCCGTTCCTCTGACAGATCTTTTCTAAACATTGCTGCAAATTCCTGGTCCGATTATTCTGGGAGGGGATTTTAATTATCTACAGAATCCAGGTTTAGATTCTTCGTCAGGGGTGAGGAAACAAAAAATAACCCGGGTAGGAGAAGCATTAAAGGATTGTTTGATAAACTTAAATTTGATAGATCCCTGGCGGTCGAGATATCCAAAGAAAAAAGAATATTCTTGTTACTCAGCTAAATACAACTCGGCCGCTAGATTGGATTACTTTTTGATTTCCAGAGAATTTACACAAGTTAATTGTGAATACATACAAAATAGTTTTTCAGACCACGCTTTACTAAAACTAGAATTAGTTGGTATTAGCAGAAATTCAAATATCTCGAAATGGACATTTAATAGAAATCTTTTGGAGGATGAAGATTGGTGTCAAAGTATCCATAGGGAGATAGAGCGTTTCTACCAGACCAATAGAGGTACAGACTCGCCGGAAAACGTTTGGGATGCTTTTAAAGCAACAATTCGCGGGGTCATATCATCTAAGCAGACTGCTACGAGAAAGGCACAAATTATAGAAAGAAACCAGCTTGATGCCAAGGTTAAAGATACAAATGAGTTATACTTAAGGGACAAAAACAATAGGAATAAACTGGCATTGAGACAGGGGCGCCAGGAGATGCAAGACTATTATTATTTTAAAGTCTATACCCCTAACTCCGCCTATTTGCAGAAAGTATATGAAGAGAGCGAGTTTACAGGCAGGTTTTAAGCCTGGCAAACAAAAGATAAGCAAGCTCAGAACAGAGTCCTTGCATTAAGTAATAAGCTCACTAGCAGTCGAATTACAGACGAAAACTTAATACAAAGTGAGTTTATCAGGCATCATGAGTCTATTTATTCCGTTAGACACGAAGTGGATATTACGAAATTGGATTCTTTTTTTAATGGATTACAAATGCCAAATTTAACTACGTATCAATCTACAAGATTATTGGCCAGCGTCTCAATACAAGATATAGAAGGAGTGGTCAAAACAATGGCCAATGGCGAAGCATGTGGGGAAGACGGTATTCCAATTGAGTTTTTAAAAACAACTTGCACAAATCTGAATAAGGAATTAGTGCTACTGGCTAATCATATTTTACGTGGCGGGGAAATACCATCTTCTTTTAGAACAGCCGTGGTAGTCAGCTTTTAAAAAAAGATAAAGATAGGGAAGATATAAACTATTGGCTAATAGAATTAACAACTGTATTGGGTCTATAGGATCAATGTGGCTTCGTTGCAGGGCGACAATTACCTTTTAATACCACTTTTTTAATTGAAGCCCATGGATTATTTTAAACTAAATAAAATACCATCTCAGATCATGCTTTTAGATGCAGAAAAGGCCTTTGACCTTGTGTGTTGGGAAAGCCTTTTTTACTCACTTGCTAAATTTGGTTTTCCCTCGGAACTGATCGCAGTTATTTAAAAAATCTACGCGGGAGCGACGGCCCAAATAATAGTGAACGCTAAGAGGGTAGGTACTTGCAGAGTAGTTAGGGGGACAAGACAAGGTTGCCCGCTTCCCCCCCTGATCTTTGCCTGTTTTATCGAGCCTCTTGCAATAGCCGTTCGTTCGTTAAGCAGTATAACCGTTCCAATGTCTGGCATGACTAATATTAAATTATACGCGGACGACATTGTGATTTTTTTAAAACCTGAAAGGGAAGTGCAATTGCAAATCTTTAACTTGTTTCATGAATTCCAATCCATTGGGGGCTATAAAATTAATACATCCAAGACAGAGATTATGCTATGTAATTGCACAGCTGAATCACTACTAACAGAGTTTGATTCATTAGTTAATATACAACCTAAGAGGTATTTAGGGATATACGTAACAGAGAACGTTAATGATCTCTACGCCCTAAATTACATCCCTCTTATTAATAAAATAAAAAGTAAATTACTAAAATGGAAAGAACTTCCAGTTTCGTTATTAGGACGCGTAGCTTTAATCCGTATGATGATCCTTCCACTGTGCAATTTTCTGTTTTTAGCTATCCCTAATGCAGTTCAAATTAATTTTTTTAGGGAAGTCCAAGGCCTCTTCTCTACATTCATATGGGCAAATAAGGCGGCAAGACTGTCATTGGAAACGCTCTTCAGGCCAATATCAAAGGGGGACTAGCACTCCCTAATTTAAAAGAGTATTATTATGCCAATTTTGCACACACCCTATATAGATCAACGAAAGTTTTAAACATCAATAGGTACGATGATTTCTTTTTAGATCTGATTTACAAGGAATATTTAATCAGAGATTTTATGCGCCTTATAAAAATCCCCAAAAAAGTAAGATACAAAACTCTCCAATGGAGCATTAAAAGGAAAAAACAGCTGCTTAGGCACTTCGTGATCCCCATACTACATGCAGAAACCTATCTTTCAGATATTTATGAAGGCCAAGATTTACTTCTAGATCCAGCAATTACGACTAATTGGAGAAGCCAGGGCTTTAGTAAAATAGGAGACTTCTTGCAGGGAGAGTGGAAAACCTGGCCCAAAATAGAACCGTCACTTAAGCATAGTAAAATCATTTTACAATGGTCATTCGCTAGGATTAAAAGCTTTTTGTCGGGACTTAACCCCATACATATCAGTGAAGTTAGTGACGTCGCAGGGCGTTTAGTAAACCATTCTCACTGTATTTCGATAAGCGGGTGGGTCTCCTTATTTCGGAAACAAGGAGAAAATAAACTATGACAGAAGGCACAGAGGAAGTGAGAAAATCAGGAAGGGTTACAGATCTCTAATACAGATTGGCATCAGGTCAATAAGTTTAATAGCTGCTTGTTGAAAGCAGCTAATTTTAAACTGATGCAATTTTATACTAAATGGCTGTTGTACCGTACACCGGATTTTTTGCAGAAAATTAACCCCAGGTCTCATCAAATTGCTTTAGGTGCAACTTAGAGGGAGGGGGGAACTGGACTCATATTATCTGTGGCTGCCCGAAATTAGATGAATTCTTGGAAAAAATGAATAATTATTGCCAGGACACTCTGAAGGTCCCACAGATTTTGGACACCCAGACAATGGTTTTAGGATACTCGATAGAATTAACAGCAACTATACTTAAAAAAAAGTATCTGGTATCTGGTACTGGTCGCTCGGTCGCTGATTCTGCAGCGATGGAGATCGGCGGATATTCCAGCTTTTACACATGTATTAAGTAAATTGTGCAGGATTAAAGAACACGAAAGAAAATACGCTCTGAGAGCAGGCTCTTATAAAAAGTTTACGGCTCTGTGGGAGAATTCGGGTCAAAAGTAGCTTAGGGAGGCTGCAAAGTTGGAATCAGATATATGTGGAAAATATTACTAAATCAGATTGCTCAATTAAGGATGTGAATTATTGCACTCTAGTATCATTGTGGTTTTGTTATAATCTACTTGTTGGTTAATGCATCCTCCCTATTCTTGTTCTCTGCCTTGCTGTTAACAGGTTTTTATTGTGTTTGATTTTAAACATGGATTTTTTATCATCATGTGGCTGTGTTGCTTATGGCACAAATGTATTTCTTCCTCTTAACCCCTTAACCGCGGCGGCAATTCCGCCGCGGTGCGGCGGTTTAGCGGAGTGGGCGGGGCCGCGTCGGCCAACGGACGTGCGCAGCACTATGGAGGTAGTGCTCGCGACGGCCGTTGGCCGACAGAAGCAGCGAAGGGGTTAATGTCTTTTGTATTCATGATTTATGAACTATCTCCAAATAAAAAAATATTTAAAAAAAAAAAAATCATGACAGTTCTCTTCCCATGAGTGTTCCGTTCCATAAGTGTGCAGATCCAGAGCATCTCAGCTTTCATGGCATTAACTGTGATTTGTACTGCTTTTCACCAAATGCAAGAAACATCTTCCATGATGCTGCATTTATGAGCAGAAGCCTTTTGTTAGGTGCGCGTGCAGCTTCATTGTTTTTGTCTGGCATACTGGAGGGTAAGCAGACTGGTGCAGCATGTGTGCTTCATGATATAGGCCTGCCTGCCTGAACGTCAACATTGCTTGTGTTGTGATCTTCTGCACTGACTGTCTCCACATTTGTGTTTCAGGATATAATGCAGGATGCCCGAGGACTTTCACATCAGTATCCAGAATTAATTTCACTTACTTTCTTTAGGATGGTTCAAAAATACCATCCAGACGCTTGAAAATAGATTACATTTAATTACTAGAATGGTTTATGAACATCACTTTGAATTCTGGCAGAATCAGGAGAGTGCCTTTGAAATTTAAAAAAATGTAATATTTTGTACATCTTGAAATTGTTAATAGGTTAGGAGATATTTTGAAAATCTTTCCAGAAATATTGCGTAATTAAGGCATTTACGCTGAGCAATGAGATCGTTGAAAATAAACTCTAAAACAGTAGTTCGGTATTCAATAAAGTGTCCTGTTCAGGAAATGTTGAAAGCATGGGCGCTGTGAGATCTTACCAACCGTTCCTGCTGGCTCATAATTTAGACAGTCAAATGGTAATGCACGATGGTGTAGCACATGTAACAAGGAATGGAGGACATGTGAAGCTAGAATGCATGCATATTAAATGCCATTTCCTCTGCTAGAACATTTAAATTCACAGCTAAATTAGTTTCTGCCAATAAATTATGCATTACTTTAAATGTATTATAATAGTTAATTCTTTATGACAAAATAATCAAGGGAAGCCTGTGGTTTATTTTCATTATTTTAAAATGTATGCATTCGAATGCATTTCCGAATTTGTAGTATGTTGACAGTGAGTGTGCCTTTAATTTGGTGAGTGAATATTTTTTATTGTTGGATTGCCATTCCTGCTAAATGCTATTAAACACACTTTTTATGATTAAAAAACGATTCCTGACTAAATCTTAAAATACACACAAAATGCCTTTGAATTGAAAGGAAGTATAAGATGTGCTACATACACAGTAAAATACGTTATTCTTACAGTTATTGAAGGGTTTGTTATCATCCGGTTAATTGGCCTCAAAGACTAACAGCATATCTCAAAAAGAGGGAGAGAGACAAAAGTGAAACAGCGAGAGAAGCCGAGAGAAAGGAACGGAGAGAGAGAAAGGGAAAGTGAGTGAGTGAGAGAGAGAGAGACTAAGGGCCACATGTATCAAAAATCCATTTTGCATTCCTTAAATAGCGAATTTTAGGTAATCGCTATTTAAGGAATGCAAAATGGTATGTAAGAAAATAGCCATTACCTAATAGCGATTCTTAAAGATTCGCAATTATTATTGCTATGGGCCTAAAGGCCCACAGATGCGAGTGGTTTTGCATTACCTAATTTGTGATAACTTAGGGGCATATTAGCAACGCTTTGCAATAAATATCGCAAAGCGCGCTTAGCGCTCATTTTTTTATCGCCGGATATCGCTGGATTTTATCGCCGAGATAGCGCGTTATTAGCAACGCGTATCTCCAAGGCGATATTAAATCCAGCGATAGCCGTGATAACATGCTGTATCGTGGGAAAACAAGCGTTCCCTGCGATACTGCAAACCTTGCTGATAGGCAGGCATGGACTCAGCCATGCAATCCACCTCCCATGTTAAAGATGGCTAAGTTGTATTTTTAGCAGGTGTTAAAAACCTGCGATAAAGGGGGCTTAGCGCGGCTTTCAAGCTCGCATCGCGGGTCTTGTGCAGCCTTGCTAATATCCCGAAGCTGTGTTAGCGAGTGTTTGACAAGGAGTTGTGTGGAGGAACGCCCACTTTGCATGTCATTAGCGATAAATATCGCTGACATGCAAAGCGGCACCAAAACGGTCGCTTTCGCCATAAAGCTGTCGCTAACAGCTGTTAGCGACAGCTTGCTAATAGGGCGATAGTAATATTGCCGCTTTCGCGGCAAAAAGTGCCCTTGCTAATATGCCCCTTAGTTTGTAATCGCAAATTAGGTAATGAAATACCAAGAGTGCCCGGGAGCCTAAGGCCCCCCTGAAGCGCCCCAAAAAAACAAATGTGCACATGTAAAGTGCATACATGCCCTAGGGACATGTGTGCGCTAAATGGCACTCTGAAAAATTCATTTTTGTGCATTTTTAAAAATTTGCACATGGTTACCATCAACTTCAAGTTGATGGTAATAGCATTTCCTAAATGCACAGTTCGCATTTAGAAAATGCTTGGTACATGTGCTAAGGGAATCGCAAATTGCGACTCTGCGATTCCCTATTTGTAGTCCCAATTTTAGGTAATAGCAATTTTTGTAATTACCTAAAATTGTGACTACAAAGCCTTTCATACAACTTGAAAGGCTATTTTGCATTCACAAACAGGCAAAATTACTGATTCGCACAGTTTGAAAATGCAAAATTGTTGGATACAGGTGGCCCTTATTATTTGGGCTGAATCTCATGGGCAACTGCAGTCAGAGCAGTTTTGTGGAAATGTGATGGTGTTTTTAGAGGCGGACTTGTGTAAATGCAGCCTGCCTGGATAAATCTGGTTTGTTTTCCTAGCAATGTGCACAGCCGTATCAAGGAGAAAACATTCGGTTTCCACCTGTACGATTGAAATTTGCTATAAGTAGTTCTCAAGATCAAAGAATCTCGTATTTCAACTTGTGCTTCTTTTGTTTAACATCATGTATTGCATATTGCATACACAGTGGATTATTATCGGCGTTTCAGAGTTTCCTCCTTCTTCGGAAGAAAAACAGTTATTCAAAAAATTCTGGGGCATATGTACAAGGATTGGCGATATTTATCGCTAACCTCAGTTAGCGTGCGTTTTTTTATTGCAGTGTACCGCGGAAAACTATCGCCGGGTTAGCGGCGTATTCACAACACGCCGCTAACTCGCGATAGTTTCCCTTACCGGATGAACTGTCCGGCGTTAAGAAAAGCGGCACAGCGATAAAAATCCTCATGCTAACGTGAAAAAAGTGGCGATGGGCCAATTAGCGGCCAGAAATGGCACGCTAATTAGCGTCAGTCCACTTTTTACACATTAGGCGGGAAAAACCACTATAAAACGCCCGCAATGCAGCCCAAACACAAAAAGAAAAAAAGAAAAACAGGAAAAAATAGAGAAGAACCATGGAGGAAGCTGGACCCAGTACTGAAGCCAACAACAACCCCCCAAACACCCAGGAGGACCAGCCAGAGACCCAGGGGAAGGGCAAGGAGAAGAGGAAGAGGAAGACCCAGTTGAGTCAGAAGGAAAACCAGGTCCTGATTGCGGAGGTGACAGAAAACCAACAACAACTTTTTGTCAGCTCCACAGTGTCATTGGGAACAAAAAATGCAATATGGCAGTCCATCGCAGCAAGGGGGAATGCTGTCGGAGAGGTGAAGAGGACAGTGGACGACTGCAAGAAGTGCTGGCATGATGCTAAGCGCAAGACCAAGCAGAAACTTGCAGCCAATCTGAAAGCAGCAATGCAGACTGGAGGTGGGAGTCCAGCCCCAGAGGAGGAGCTGGATGCATTGGAGGAACAGGTGTCCGCAGTCATCAGCGAGGAGACGGTGGTTGGAGTTCCGGGACAGGATACTGCTCAACATGACCAGACACAACAGCAACAGGGTGAGTAACAACCAAGGACTGGGGGGACGGGGGTGGATGGGCCCAATAGCACTCATGCACAATTAAATATATCGCAGTGCACACCCACAATGACTGCGGATCATGTCCCGGATACCCTTGTCACTGGTGGCATTGTCAATGACCCAGCAAGTAAACGCCGTCTCCTCCTCCTGCTTCAACACCCTCTGCATGCTCCGCAAGATCTACAGATGGATCCCCACCGGAACCAGAAGGACGGTCACCCAGGCCCTCGTCCGCAGCAGGCTGGACTACGGCAATGCTCTCTACGCAGGAACCTCAGTCAAACTCCAGAAATGACTACAACGCATACAGAACGCCTCTGCACGCCTCATCCTCGACATCCCCCACCACAGCCACATCACAGCCCACCTGAAAGACCTGCACTGGCTCCCCGTCAACAAGAGGATCACCTTCAAGCTCCTCACCCATGCTCACAAAGCACTCCACAACACCGGACCAGCGTACCTCAACGAACGATTCACCTTCTACACCCCAAACCGCCAGCTTCGCTGACCTCGCCCTCGCCACCGTCCCCCGCATCCGACGAGCAACCGCCAGCGGCAGATCATTCTGCCACCTCGCCGCAAAAACCTGGAACACCCTCCCCATCCGCCTGCGACAGACCCAGGACCTGCTGGCCTTCAGGAGACTCCTCAAGACCTGGCTGTTCGAGCAGTAGCAGCACCCCGCCCCCCCCCAGCGCCTTGAGACCCTCACGGGTGAGTAGTGCGCTCTACAAATGTACTGATTGATATCACCCGACTCAACCAATACATTGCAAGACACATATTAGTGGGCTCACTGACCTGGAAATGTGCACAGAAAAGTCATCCAAATATAGTCCAAGTATCATATCAGACCACAAAATAAGGGCTACATGAAAGAGCAAAGGGACACATTGATTGGAGATGCGGCAGGGTGTCAAAATGGCCCCCTTGCCTCAACACCACACATATGGATGTTCCCGTATGTCTGAGTCGTGTGCAAGAATGTGCATGTGCATCAAGGGGGACACAACTGCACATACACAAACTTGCTCACAACTCAGACACACGTGCACAATGGTGCATGCTTGCTGACATTGGTGGCGGCATGCCCACTCATGCACATGATCAGTCACATACACAGTGCATCCTCGTTTTGGTGTCAGAGATATGCGGCCCTGTGCAGACAATTTGTATATGCGTGGTGTTGAGGCAAGGGGGCCATGTAGACATCCTGCTGCATCTCCAGTCAATGTGCCTGCTTGCTTGTACATGAGATGCAGTCCTGTGTACACCAAGTGAGAAATCATCTAGTGAGTCTGCATACCATAAACACATGCATTGTCACAACAAAGTGATCATGTAGCCTACTGGCTAAAAGCTGCATATCCCACAATGCACACAAACAGCAGACTTGACTCAAAATGTGATGTAATACAATGAGCATGGGGGATATGCCCACAACACTACAGTGCATGGACAATGCATATCAGGAATGTGTCACCCAAAATAGTACTACATGACTTGTCTGTGTGCCATACTCACAGACCTACAATGTCCCTGTAAAGAAGTTTGACAACCTAAGTATGACAACAAGCAAGGATAGAAAAGTAGCACTAAATAATGACAAGTAGCTAAATGGCACCCTCACCCCTTAGGTCAAATAGCACTCCTCCACTCTCAAGTGTACACATCTGCCATACAGAAAACAACATTACACATCAGTCCAGGTGTGATTTGCCCATTACACCATTATGTGCATGTAAACCTATCTGTTTGGTAAGTCAACTGTGTCAGTGAACAAATATGCAGTCATGGTTGTCATCATCCACACGCAAAGCCCGGCATTCAATAATCATAACCAGGACAGCATGTATCATCCATGTGACCATCTGCGTGGCAAATACACAAACACACATCACCCTGCCATTAGCATCTGTTGGGAGGGTGGTGGAGATAGGGCCTGAGCACCATTAATATGCCTTAGGAAATCCACATCCATCAAATCCAGGCCACTTATACACCACACGTGGGGTCAACGTTGAGTGTAATGGGTGTTGACACTGTCTGTTCAGCCAGCAACAACAATAGAAACTCAACCTGCACCATACTCACAACGGGTAAGCCAACAGGAGGGCAGTAAGCAATGCATGCTAGAAAAAACATGACTGACGACATGCACACAAGATAAATCACAATAGCCTAAGCTACCTGGATGCACATGTGTACCGCATTGTGCAGCACACATACAAACAGCAAGTAGCCCTTCGTTGCAAATGTGCCTAAAGGGGGCCCTCCTCACACATAACTAATCTCGCACCAAACCCATGCACATGTGCAGTACCCAGCAAAGCTGACTGTCTGTGAGCCACACTGACAAAGCAAGTGACAGTGCATGATGAATAGCATGCCTGCACCCCAAACATTTTAACATGGTGCAGGCAATGTCACTGAAGTGGCTGAATGTGGACTTCATCCTTAAAGGAGCAGGTCACACTCTGACACTTCCTCGTGTACATACAACCCCTGATGTAAACAAGACATCTGCTGACAAACAATGCACAAGTGTCCCAACTCTGACCAAGATCCATATTTACCCCACCTTGCAACATCTCACCATAGTAAAGGCACATAAGTGAAAGGCTCACTGCCTGAAAGGGATATGGTGCAGCAAAACCAAAGCTGCAGGGGTGACTCTCCCACAATGCAGTGCACACACACACATAAATCTGAGCTAATCAACATTGACTACACTGTGGTACAAACTGCATCACTTTCACAACTTAACAGAGGACACAACTGGTGCCGCTTGTGTGTAGAAATTTGCCATTCACATTTGTCATAGCTGTAAACTGTGAGATGACAATGTACAACTACAACGTCACATCCGTGATGTTGTACAAATATTCACTATCCGGCATCAAATAGGCATCTCCTCCCAAACTGTCACAATGGACATTGTCATGCAGTCTGCTTGTAAACTCATCCAATGCATGATCATACATGAAACACACAGTTAAACTGCATCTCCCCTTTACATTGCAGACGGAGAGACATCACCTCCTGTACAGCAGCCTGTCCCACTATTCACTGATGAAGAAGAGGAATTTGCCACCATCAACACAGACACCCTCCAACAGCTGCTAGACTCACTCAGCACACCATCTCCAGGAGCAGGGCAATCCAGCTGAGTCGTGGAAACTCCACCCCCTGCACAAACCACACAGCAGCAAGCACCTACCACCACAGCTGTCTCCCAGGACCTTGAGGACCCTCTTCTGGCATTTCAACGTCATGCGGTAGAGGTCCAGCAGGAGATGGCTGATCAGGTGTAGGTGGGGTTTGACAGCCTGGCGGCCAAACTCGATGCCATACGTGGGTGTCTGAGTCCCATTCGGGACCACCTACAGAACATCACAGACACCCACAGTCCGCTCCATGCTCTCCGACATTCCATGGCTGACATTGCTGGAGTCATGACTCAGAGACAAGAACAACTGTCCAGTCAGAGTGGCTCCAGCAATGTCAGCCAGGAGTTGGGCCGCATGCGAAGAATAATGGAGAAAAGGAGCGGATGCAAGCGGAACAAATGGCTGCCACGGCTGCACACCAACGAGATGTAGCTGGAATCTTCCATGCCCTGCAGCTGATCATCACTGCATTGCTGCATCAAGGTTTGGGACAGATGAATGCTGCTGCTGCTTCTACATCCACATCTCCGCCCCCTGATGTGACAGTGACTGGGGATGCAATGATATCTGGTGGTATGCAAAGGTTAGATCTAATGAAGTGAAGAATTTGGCACCACATAGACAACACAACATCTCCCTGATGTCAGGTAAAGGATAGCAATCTGCTGCCACAGCCTTGCTCCACTCTCGCAGGTCCACACAAAGTTGCCTTCCTGGCCATCTCCACTGGTGACACCCATTCAGTCGTGTCTAGCTCTTGAATTAAACCACAATCCCGTAATTTGCCCAATTCCTTCTTCATTGTCTCTGTAACCATCACAGGTACATTTGGTACTTTCCCCACCTTGGGAGTCACCCCGACCTATGTTTTATGCAGTGCACATAATTCTTCAGATGACCCAATTCCTTTCAAAATACCTCAGGGAATTGTGCCTCATAGTCAGTGGCCTTTCTCACACCATTAACCCTAGACACCATGTGTCATAAACCACCTACCTAGATGCCAGATGATTCCAATGGGGTGGCGACACTAGCTCCCGAATCCTGTCGACACTTGCCCTCGGTTTAAAGGAGGAGACACTGCTCCGGTGGCAAATCCCAGGGGATGGAGAGAGCGTGTAGAGTCAAAGATGCTGTGGCTCGTCTACTCAACAGCAACAGGCAGGCATTAAACACCAGTCTGATGAATGGTACCTGCAGATATGGTACCTATAAACAAACAAATAATAAGGCTTTAGTCTAGTATTAAGTCTATCTCTTAAGGTATCACCTCACGAAAGCTTTTCAAATCTCAACCAACCTTTAGTTTTGTTGTTGTTTTGTTTCCATTTAGATTGTCCATAGAGGCTCCTTTATCAAAGTTTTTGAAACTGTGGTGAGTATGATTTCATCATCAAACCCACATGCAAATTTGGACGGGGTTAGCTTCACCCAAGTCCTCTCTGGCAGAGCCCTGCCAACAGTATGTACAAGTTGAACAAAAACACTGGTTACCTTCGTTTGCAGCACAATGTTGCGACTGAGCTCAGCGTGTATTAAAATTAAGTCTGTTAATGTGTTTTTCCTCTTCTTCTTGTTCTATTTTCCATCCAGGTGCGAGACTAATACGGGATGTTCTTTGCAGTGAGGTTGAAGTGGGAGGCTCAAAGGAGCTGGCAAGACAGAGTCCTGGAAGCCAGGAAACTGGTAAGTGGCAGGCGAAGAGTCTAAGTGAATGGGAGGAGTGTCGACTATCTTTAAATAAGACTTCTTTAGAACGTTCATAAAGGTCACATTCTAATTGTTTGTAACAAGGAACACGTGCAGATAATTAACTTGATGAGGCTGCCTTCTAGAAGGTGCTTTAGAATGTTCACAAAAGTTGCATTCTAATTGCTTATAGCAGGAACAGGTGCAGATGATTAATTTGATGAGGCTGTCTTCTAGAAGGAGTTTTAGAATGTTCACAAAGGTCGCATTCTAATTGCAAGGAACAAGTGCAGGGGATTAATTTGATGAGGGCTGTCTTCCGGAAGGTTCACATTGAGGTCATCTATGGCGGTTGCTTGATGCTTAACCTGGCGGATTTTCTGAATTTTTCCATGGCGTTTGAAACCTGACCTTGCATTTGCATGGTAAAACATTTGTAAAAGCTATTAAGCCTTTTCAAACAAACCGGGGAACAACAGCTGCAGCTAGCTATTACCAAAAGCATGCAATATGGCCAAAAGTCAGACGTATGTTTATTCATAAGTGTTGGGAAGAATGTATGAGTCATCCTGGTATATTGTGATAGTCAAGAGAGGTGAGCTATAGCAGGAATCCTGACAGTCGCCCCTCCCAAAGGCAGTCTTACAGGTCGTAGTTTGGTGGGGTGGAGGGCATGAAATTGTCTCACCAGACTGGGCATGAACTGAGGAGGCCAGTTCCCAGGAACGCTCTGAAGGACCATAACCCTTCCAATCTATAAGGTAATATAGATTTCCATGAGATCGATTAGAGTCCAGGATACAATGAACTTCGTACTCTTGTTGGCCATTAATCAGAACAGGTGGGGGTGGGTATCTTTTCGTGTGAAGGGGTGGTAAAGCTTGATCACTGAAACTTGAAACACTGGGTAGATAGTGTATTCAGAAGGAAGCCGTAGCTTGACAGTGACTGGATTAATTATCTTGATAATATCATAAGGACCTATAAACTGTGGTCATAGTTTCCTTGGACCTTCTAGTTGTAGGTGTCATGTTGATAACCATACCATGCCTCCTTCCTTGTATATAGTTGCTGGGGTTTTATGCTTGTCAGCTTGTGCCTTCATGACCAATTTGGATTTTGCTAAACTTCTCCTAGCATGTTTTTGAATCTCATGCAGTTGTTCTAATCTTTCTGTGACTGAAGGTAGCGTAGTAGAAACTCCTGATATATCCTTGGGAAGGGCCCAAGGATGTTATCTTCACATGAAGAAGAAGAATGTGTAGTTTGTGGCTGAGTGGGTGCTGTTATTATAAGTGGATTAAGCTAGGGGTAAGGCCTGATCCCAGTGTCCTGTGTACGTGGATAGTAAGCATATTAGTGTAGTTTCTAGGGATTGATTGACCCGTTCAGTTTGCCCATCAGTGTGTGGGTAGAAGGCAGTTGAGAAGGCTACCTCTATTCCTAACTTATCACAGAGTGTTCTCCAAAATTTAGATGTGAACTGAACACCACGATCTGAGATGATTTTAGTCGGTAGACCATGCAGTCTTTCGATATGATCAATGAATATTTGACTAAATTCTGTGGCAGTGAGTATCTTATTGAGGGGGATGAAATGTGCCATTTTTGATAACATGTCAACAACTACTAAATTGGTAGTGAAGGTATTGCTTGCTGGAAGGTCAGTAATAAAATCCAGACTAATGGTGTGCCAAGGAACTAGGGGTATAGGCAGAGGCTGTAATAAGCCTGCAGGCGCAGTCTGGGTGTTCTTGTTTAGTGCTCAAGTTGGGCAACCAGATACGTATTCTTGTATATCCTTCTGCATGTTGTTCCACCAGAAGGTTTTTTGACAATTCCTTCTGGTTTTCATTATACCTGGGTGCCCTGCTAATGCTGTGTTGTGATTCCATTGAATTACCTGACGTGTTAATTCTATAGAAGGGATGTACAGTTTCTGAGTGTGAAGGAACAGCTTGTCTGTGATAGTATGGTTAGGTGATTTGAGCCAATCTTTGGCCTTTAGTTTTTATATTCTTCATGTAAGGCCTCCATAAAGGTGTCCCCCTCTCTCACTGTGACTATCTTTTCCGGTGGAATGATAGTAGGGGAGTCTGATGTGGAATGGGAAAAGCGAGCATACCCCAGTCTAGAAAGAACATCAGACTGTAACTGATTGGTCACTGGGCGATAGGTGATGATGAAATTGAACCCACTAAGGAAATGCAGCCATCTCATTTGACGGGGCTGAGAGCCCTAATGGAGCTAAAGAATTGTACATTTTTATGATCTGAGAATATTGTGACTGTATGTTTAGCCCCCTGAAGGTAATGCCTCCATTCAGTGAACACCAGTTTGATGGTCAAAAGCTCTCTTTCAGCTACCATATAGTTTTGCTCCGCTGGTAAAAGGTTTTTGGAATAAAAGGCTATGGAATGCATGTGGCTAGTTCTTGGGTTCTTTTGAGATAAAATTCCTCTTACAGCTACCTGCGAAGCATCAGCTTTGACGTTATAGGACTGGTCTGGATTGGGATGCTGAAGAATGGGTGCAGTAGTGAATTTAGTTTTTAACAGTTGCAGCGCCTGATTGGCTTCTGGAGACCACGCAAATGATTGCCCCTTTTTTAGCAGCTGTGTTATGGGCGCCACCATCTCTGAAAAGTGCGAGATGAAATGATGATAAAAATTGGCAAAGCCAAGTATCTGTTGAATTTCTGTGACATTTGTTGGAGTTGGCCAATTGGAAATGGATTCTACCCTTTTGAGGTCCATAGTGATGCCTGTCGGAGATAAGTGATACCCCAGAAACTCTATGACAGTACATGGGAGGAACATTTGTCTAATTTAGCAGAGAGAGCGTTTTCCCTAAGGCACTGCAAGATGGTGCATACATGCTGTACATGTTCTTATTCTGAATTTGAGTAAATCAGAATGTTGTCTATGTAGACGATTGCACAAACATCCAAAAACTCCTCAAGACCTTGGTAATGAAATATTGAAAAGGTGACGGAGCATTACATAGCCCGAAGGGTATAACAGTATGCTCAAACAGCCCGAACTTAGTCCTAAAGGCGGTTTTCCATTCATCGCCTTCTCGTACATGGATTAAGTGGTAAGCTCCCCATAAATCTAGTTTCATGTAAATAGCTGAATTTCTGACCTGATCAAGTAGTACCAAAATTAACGGGAGAGGATTGCAGATCCTAATAGTCACCTTATTGACTGCCCTATAAGCCACACAAGCCCTCAACTCCCCATTCTTCTTGGGTACAAAGAAGAGTGGGGAAGACACAGGCAACATGGAGTGGTGTATAAAACCTATCTCTAATAGTTCATCCAGATATTTGCGTAGATATTGAATTTCAGGTTCAGTCAACGCGTAAACTCTACTGCAGGGCAGCGTTTCTCCCTGGAAGAGATCTACGTGGCAATCAAAGTCATTGTGTTGGGGCAGTTGGGTGGCTTTCATGGGGTCAACAACATCTTGAAAGCCCTGGTATTCTTTGGGTAGGTTAAGGTTTTCTGTACCTTGGACCAAGGCTCAATGCAGAGGTATTCCCACTTCTGGACCCTCTTGATAGTAGGTAGCAGTGCAGAATGGTGAGTCCAACGTTATGGTGCAGTGTGCCCAATCCATTTTTAGATTATGGTGTTCTAGCCAAGGTACTCACAAAATTTCCCCAAAGGTGGGAGTGTCTATTAGATCAAAGATAAGTCGTTCAGTATGCCCATTATCGCACACTAAGGTTAGAATCTCTGTCTAAAAACAAATTAGTCCAGAAGACAACTCTGAACCATCTACTGCTCGCACAGGCTCACGTTTGTCTTTGGGAACTTTTGTGAGCCCGAGCTTGGCAGCTAGGGTCAGCTCAAAGAAACTGCCTGTGGCCCCTGAGTCAATAAGCATGGATATTATGTGCCTCCGCTGTGGGGATAGGATTATTGTGACTCGTATAGTCAGATGCCATGGAATTCGTGTTCCTACATTAGTTAGGTTTTGTGAGATTTGTACGGCTTCTCTTGATGAGACGATCTCCCTTCTAGTCGAGAGCCTTAGTTTCCTTGTTCTTGATCGACCGCTACACTAGCCACAGCCGTAGTCTTTTTTAGTTTTGCAGAACATTCCCTAGTGAAATGACCATTTTTGCCACAATAATGACATAGGCTTAATTTGCGACTATGTTCCTTTTCTTCATTAGATAGTGGACCCCTTATACCTCCTATCTGCATAGGTTCAGTATCAAGAGACTTATTGTCTGACTCCTTCTTCTCGGTTATGAGAACAATTACTCTGGTGTCACTGCGAGATCGGTCAGTCTTTTGCTCACCCAATAGGTGATCTAGCTTAACCACAAGATCAATAAATTCTGCACAATCGTCTGGCAGATCAACAATGTGCGAGAGGGAATCTTTAAGGTCATCTCTTAACCCTCGACAGAATAAGGATATTTTTTCTCTTCCTCCCAGCTCGTTTCCGCCACCAGTTGATTGAAAGTAGTGATATAAGTCAACAGGTCCTTTGAACCTTTTCATAGGTTTAATAACTCATTGTCACTTGCTTGGATAAAAACATGGGGGCATATTAGCAAGAACCTCGTTAAAATTATCGCCGTTTTAGCGGCAGGAAACTGCCGCTAAAACGGCGATAATGGGCTTGCTAATATGCGTTATAGAATTCCAATAGAAGCCCAGGTTAGATGTCCTGCACATCTAACCTGGGCTTCTATTGGAATTCTATAGCGCATATTACCAAGCCCATTATCGCCGTTTTAGCGGCAGTTTCCTGTCGCTAAAACGGCGATAATTTTAACGAGGTTCTTGCTAATATGCCCCTCGTTTTGCAAATTACTTGGTCATGGCAGCCTTAAAATTAGAATAGTTGTACAAAAGGGGATGGTTTGTTTCTATTAAAGGAATTGCCCAGTTAGCGACTACACCTCCCAAATAAGAGATTGCAAACGCTACTTTAGCAGCGTCATTGGGGAACGCCTGAGGTTTGCATAGGAAATGTAATTGCCATTGACTCATAAAGACTGCACATTTAGTACTGTCACCATGAAAGCGTTCTGGAGCTGCTAAGGGCACAGCACTGGGTGCAGACACAGATACATTCAGATTCTGGTCAGTAGTTGTAAACGCCTCTCTCGCTGTATCTTTACTGAAGACTCTAACCTTGGAGCATTTCGGATGCATGGAAGCATTACTTCATGATCGGCAGCGAGGCTACCACGGCGCCTACCTGTAGCGTTTTTCTCCAGTGATTTCACTTTTTGCTCTCTTTACAACTGATCCAAGCATTATTCTGGCCATTAGTCCACCCGCTAACTGTCTCCCAACATAATCCTTATGGACGGTGTCCTTCCAGCCATATCGTAGTCACCTACGACATGAAATTCACAATATTCTCTACCTGACTACTTTATGCTAAAGAGAGTACTTTTGCAGTTTACTGATCTCTCTTTGACGTTGAATGCTCAACTACTATCGAACTATTTGCACAAATTTGAGGTTCCATCTATCTTTTAATAATCTCAGGAGTTGCTAAGAGGTATCAGCTACTTTTATACATGGCTTCCTGATGAAGGCACACAGCCGAAACGCAGCGTAGGACACAGATTCCCAAAAGCCATGCTACTAACAACTGTCCTCTGAATGTATTAATATGATCATTATTGTCTATATATTTGTGAAATTGAGTGTATTTTGTTGAATTTTTTTTTCCCCATATATCAATGAATGACATTGTTTACATTATACTTTCTATTTGATCAAAATATGAATTTTTTCCTTTGTCATCTGATCTTTTGAATTCAGCGCATATAGACACACAGAGGACCATATGTTTTATTTTTATTGGTGTATTTAGTCTCAACTATTTATGTACAAAATATGATAATAATAAAACAATATTTTTGATATAACTGAATAGAGGTTGTACATACATGTTCTTTCTTATAATGTTCAGGTCCATAATTATCTCCATTGTTCCTAATATTGTGTTATTTACATACAGGACTGGGTGCAGACACAGATACATTCAGATTCTGGTCAGTAGTTGTAAACGCCTCTCTCTGAAATGGTTCTCCAAACACAGGATGGGTCAAAATGGGGCAACTATCTTTGGGTTTAGTAGCCCTCTATCGTGTGAAATGTGTCCTCTCTCGTTGCAACTCTTCCTTAAGTGTTGCATTATCTGCTCTTAACCTATTCGGATCTAGTTGCAACTGCTGCATTAACTCAGACAGATTGTTAGCGTCATTGAGTTCCCTGATAAGGCACGTGCTAGATCATACAGGAATATTTGGTCTTGATCGGTCATGGAGTAGCTCGAAAGGAATATTAGGTGTGTGGCTTAGCCTTCTCTCATAAGCCACCTACCTGGATCCCAGATGATTCCAAAGGGGCGGTGGCGCTAGTTCCCAAATCCTCCTGACGCTTGCCCTCGGTTTACAGGAGGAGACACTGCTCCGGTGGCAAATCCCAGGGTGAAGGGGGTTGGGATGGCTTGTCTAATCAACAGCAAAACTGCAGCAGGCATTCACACCAGTCTGATGAATGGTACCGGCAGATATGGTACGTATAAACAAACAAATAATAAGGCTTTAGTCTAGTATTAAGTCTATCTCTTAAGGTATCACCTCACAAAAGCTTTTCAAATCTCAACCAACCTTTAGTTTTGTTGTTGTTTTGTTTCCATTTAGATTGTCCGTACAGGCTCCTTTATCAAAATGTTCGAAACTGTGGTGAGTATGATTTCAGCATCAAACCCACATGCAAATTTGGACGGGGTTAGCTTCTTCTGGAAGGTTCATGTTGAGGTCATCTATGAGGTTTGCTTGATGCTTATCCTGGTGGATTTTCTGGATGTTTCAGTGGCGCCTGAAACCTGATCTTGCATATGCATGGTAAAACATTTGTAAAAGCTATCAAGCCTTTTCAAACAAACCGGAGAACACCAGCTGCAGCTAGTTATTACCAACAACATGCAATATGGGCAAAAGTCAGGGTACAAGACGTTTGTTTATTCATAAGTGTTGGGAGGAATGATATGAGTCATGCCGGTATATTGTGATAAATGCAAAAGAAACAATTGATGGACGGAATGCTGGACAATGCAAACATTCACCCCCAGTCACAAGGATCTGGGTTAAATCCATCATTCTTTTGCTCACCAGACCACCCCACCCCAATTTGGACCCAGCCATATGCAAATCAGTCTTGACCCTGTTCCTTGTGGGAACAGTCCAGCCTGAACTGCCAAGCCAGGTCCTCCCTGGACCGGAAGCAAGCATCCAGGGTCCGGTTTCAGAGCATCACCCTTCCTCAGCCAGGCTAGCTTGAATCCAGTGGTGTAGTGAACACGGGACCCACGTCTGGGCATACCCTTCCCACTTAGGGCGACAAATGCAAAAGAAACAATTGATGGACGGAATGCTGGACAATGCAAACATTCACCCCCAGTCACAAGGATCTGGGTTAAATCCATCATTCTTTTGCTCACCACACCACCCCAGTTTGGACCCAGCCATATGCAAATCAGTCTTGACCCTGTTCCTTGTGGGAACAGTCCAGCCTGAACTGCCAAGCCAGGTCCTCCCAGGGAGCCATTTGCATATGGCTGGGTCCAAACTGGGGTGGCGTAGTGGGCAAAAGAACGATGGATTTAACCCAGATCTTTTGACTGGGGGAGAATGTTTGCATTGTCAGCATTCCGTCCATCATTTGTTTGCTGTAACACTTTTCGCCCTAAGTGGGATGGGTATGCCCAGACGTGGGTCCCTTGCTCACTGTGCCACTGGATTCAAGCTAGCCTGGCTGAAGAAGGGTGACATACCCTGAAACCAGTCCCAGGATGCTTGTTTCCAGTCCAGGGAGGACCTGGTCTGGCAGTTCGGTCTTGATTGTTCCCATGGGGCACAGGGTCAAGACTGATTTGCATATGGTTGGGCCCAAACTGGGGTGGCGTAGTGGGCAAAAGAACGATGGATTTAACCCAGATCTTTTGACTGGGGGAGAATGTTTGCATTGTCAGCATTCCGTCCATCATTTGTTTGCTGTAACACTTTTCGCCCTAAGTGGGATGGGTATGCCCAGATGTGGGTCCCTTGCTCACTGTGCCACTGGATTCAAGCTAGCCTGGCTGAAAAAGGGTGACATACCTTGAAACCGGTCCCAGGATGCTTGTTTCCGGTCCAGGGAGGACCTGGCCTGGCAGTTCGGTCTGTACTGTTCCCATGGGGCACAGGGTCAAGACTGATTTGCATATGGCTGGGTCCAAACTGGGGTGGCGTAGTGAGCAAAAGAACGATGAATTTAACCCAGATCTTTTGACTGGGGGAGAATGTTTGCATTGTCAGCATTCCGTCCATCATTTGTTTGCTGTAACACGTATATTGTGATAGTCAATAGAGGTGAGCTGTGGCAGGAATCCTGACACCATGACCCTTTCTGTTGCAACCCAACCATCTCTTGATTTCACTGAAGGTGTTTAATTTGGATCCAAAAATATTGATAAATCTCTCTTATGAAATCAGCTAATCAAGGACTCACTCTTGAAGGACACACACTTTTTAGACAGAACTATTGTGACACAAAACTCAATTGTGTCCCAAAAGTAGCCCATCAATTTGATAGTCTGTCCTCTATAAGCTTTGGGCTTGATATCAGGTTTCAGCAGGGTCACTGAACTCTTCATACTCTCTTCAAAAACTTCCTGGGTATTAATGTTATTTTCACCCCAGAATAGAATAGCATCCTTACAGAGGAACCATTCGTCCACACCTTCTCAACTGGTCCTTCACACTTCCCATTTTTTATATTGTAGAACTATTTCCTCACATTCTGTCTCAGAATCATATATAACCTCTTTCACTTTTTTTGTACTCTTTACCAACCTGCAACAGTACGTGAAGTGACCTTTCTTGCCACATGTTTTGCATGTGGCCTTCCATCTTGGACACTCCTTGAAATTTGCCACATGCCCCATATACCCACATCTAAAGCAATTCATCTGAGTTTTCTTTACCACCCTCTCTTCTTGCCTACCAGGGGCAGTCAGAAGGCCCTTGCATTTCACTACTTGCACTGCTTCTTTTTTATCGTCACCACACTTCTTATTGCATATAAATTCAACACACTCAAATGAATGCTCACACGTTTTTGCTGTTGTTAATATCTCATTGAGTGTGGGGATATCTTTCAGCCAAAGAGTCTCCCTTGCCTTGTCCAACACACATCCTAACATGAATTGGTCATGCAACCTTTCATCAGTCGCCGCACCAAAAGTGCATGTGGATGCCAATTTCCTCAATGCTGTTATAAAACACTCAACTGTCTCTCCCACATGTTGCTTCCTTCTCCCAAAGTGATTCCGTTCCAAGATTATGCTTCTCTTTGGTAAATAGTGTAAGTCAGATTTTTTAAGGCAAACCTCATACTCATTGGGACAATTAGCATCATCAGAGGATAATTTAGGCAAGTGCTCAAATACCTCCTGCCCATCTGGACCTAAGAAATGCATAAGTAACGACATTTTCCTCTCCGCTCCCAGAGAGGTACCACACACCATGGCGTAGTGCATAAAAACCTTCTTCCATCTCCACCATGGAATTACAGGTTCACCCAGAGATGAAAGGAAGAAAGGATGTGCTGTAACGTTCTGCATATTAGCAACAATAAACAATCACTAGCCCACACACTCACTTATATTCTGACACGCACTCTTGGTCAGTTCAGATCACCAGTACCCGACCAATTACTCGCGTAACCCAGAGTTATGTCCCAACAGAGAAAGTTGGTCATCCACTTAGCCGCACTCACCAGTATCTGATGAAATACTCAAAATGTTACCACAAATCAGTTCAAGGTGAGAAGAAAGAGTAAAAAAAGAAACAGGTGCAAACCAGAACCACTATCACAAGTCGATTCACATGAGATGCCACTGCTCAATGTATCAGGAAACCTGCAATTTAATGAAATCAGGAATTTTCATTTTTTATTTTTTTTTCCCCAACCAGCACCAGTCGTGCTGCCACAGGGAAAAAAATGGTGTCCTAAGAGCTTCGTAAGTGTGCTGGCAGCAATATGATGTTGGTTACAGGAAGATGGGCCCGGGTGCAGCATGCCGACATGCGCCTTCAATAATGTCAACTAAGCCCAAAGTAAGATGGCCGCTGACGTAATGCTCATGCTTGGGTCCAGGTGCCACTAAGAAGCTTCTGTTGTGTTACCTTGACGTAGGTTCGGAAGGGAATCCCGGGTATGCAGGGCTCAAGAATGCTGTGCAGAGTTCCATACGGTGAGGCAATCTAGGTGTGTACCACACAATCACCTTTTATACAAGCCAGTGAAGCAGCGCACGAGCCGCCGATGCACCCGGTTCAGGACCAAAACTTTTAAGCTCACCAGGTGTCACATGGTGAACACGCTCCCACATGCACGAGCCAGCAATGCAGTGCACAAGCCGCCAATGTCTCTGGCCCGAGCATTTAACACCTTGGCTCAAAATCCAAAAGTTCAAACTCACCCAGGTCACTCTCTTAGCTCCTTTACAGTTGCCAAAACACACCCGAAATCCTCACAAAGATCAATATCATGTTGCACTCACCCGCACCACAATGCCATTAATGTAAAGCCCTGCATCCAGGCAGGGATGAATCTGTCGGCAAACTCTACTCGCATGTTCTTGCCAATAAATTCAATGATGTTGGGGTCTGGAGTGTAGGTTGATTTTTCCAGTCGTCGCCAATGTGAAAAAGTAGGGATGCCCACGCAATTGGATTATCTTCTTCTTTTATTGAAGTAGTTGCGTCCAGTACCTCAGACCCCTTCCATCAGTGAGCAGCTCTTAATTCTAACTCCCACACAGTTCAAACCATAAGATTCTGGTCTGGAGCACTCAACACTTAGCTATTCCAGAACCTAACACAACTTACCCCAAAACACCTAGTACAGCATACCACACAGACGGCACACCAAGCCACACTTTAACTCTACAAATGGTACACCAACAAAATCCCACACAAGTAAATAAACTTGAGGAAATGCTGTAACTCAAAATCAGTTAAACAATTCCAAATTTGCATAGCCATCAGTAGATGGGCTCACAAATATGTTCAGTGATAGAGCCCAGGTTTCAGCACGGTGCCCCAAATAAACTTGATTTTCTAATAATTTCTAAACACCTGCTAACTCACATGGTGCCACTGTGTGAGACATGATATAAGCTGACTTCATATGGCCACTGGGTGAAAAGTCAATATCACGTAATGAGCACCAAGTACGTACCATATTACAGATAGGGCACACGTTTCCTGTTTGTGCCACGGTGTACTTTAAAGCAGGTGCACTGGGTGCAACCAGGAAAGGTGCGGCCTATTAGGAAGAACGCACTGCCGCTAGGGCAGACGCAAACTTGTGCTGCCCCCAGGACAGAGCATTCAAGAGAAATATGGAGCAGCTGTTTAAACTTGCCTGTTGAAACTTTGCCACCTTTTTATGGCGCACTTTCAGTGCACCTCCTAAAGGGAAGTTTGCCTCTACACCCACATCGGTAATACAGCGCGGGTGCAGAGGCAAAAAGATTCCCTCATCTGCATGGGGCTATGCCTCCATGCAAATGAGTGAACGTCCTCTCTCGACAGCGTTGGGGGTACTTGTGCATCAGCGCTATCTGTATTACAGAAGGGGTTGCACAAGTGTCTACGCCCCCGGGGCACTTCTGTAAAATGGGCCCAGGTGAGCAGGAACTTCCACTGCGGGAACATCTTTCCTGCTCAGATGTGGAGGCTTTGTTCTTAAGAAATCCAATATGGATTTCACAAACTCCAGCAAAAATACATGAGAGGTGACTTCAGAAACGGTTTTGTTTCTGAGGAGAGCGGGGGTGCCACCTTCCTTTCCAAGGCCTGCACCTCCAATGTTTCTTCAAAGGCCCTGTCCCAAATGCAGGCCACATCCCCTACAGGACCCGCCTCCTCTCATGGAAAGAAAAATGTTTACGTTGTCAGGCCTGTTCTTCTCGTGTTTTACACTGCCATAAATGCATGTCTGCCTAGCAAGGTTCTTTTCTGCAGCTTGTGGAAAACATGCTGATTTACCTTTAATGTCATTATTCTCCTCCTCCTTTGTTAATATTCCTCTCTTGTCTGTGCCCTGTTGCTCGGTGCCATTTGGTAGTAATTACAATAATTGATTTGATGAGAAGATCCAGCAGTGTAATGTTTAGCTGTCTACATCAGAAAGGTCAAACACCAATTACAGTAATTTCCCATACAATGGAACAAGAAGTGCTGCCCCTTTCAGCCCAAGGGAAACACGGTAGGATAATCAGAAGTCTCGGAGGGGTGTTTCAATCAATACATACTTTGGTGAATGATTGCGAGGTCACAATTGAAATACAACCTAAGTGCAAAATGTATCCTGTATTCAAACAGGAACCCGCCTTTTTAGGTTCAAAGCGTTTCACTTGAATGTCTTTGTTGTCCTGGAGGAGTGCACATCAGCATGAGAGCTTCCGGCATTTAATTTCATGTGTTCTATCTGTATGTACTAACCTGGCTGACAGAACTTTCTGGAACATTGGGTTTACTTCAATACGCTTTCAAACTGTGCGTTCTTTCAAATTTAATTGAAGTATCCATGTAATTTGCTTTTTCGTCTCCTCCATTTAAAATTGCTTTATACCTAATCATAGAGATGGTTGTACAAAATATGGATGAGAAATTATTAGTGATACAAAAGATTTCAAAGGAATTACAATGTTAATAGTCATTCCCTTTTAATGCTGGAAATCCCATCTGATTAATGAAAAGTATGCATATATTTTTTTCTGATTGGGCCTTAGCATAATGCCAGTATACGCATTTAAATTAATTAGCAATCAAAATTATCTTCAACTACTTCTAATAATACTACTTATCTAGTCATGTAAAATATTGAGGGGCGTATTTACAAGCCCCTTGCGCCCCCGGTATGTCCATTGTTCCCATATTAAAATTGACGCATCAGCGGCGCAAGGGGCTTGTAAATAAGCCCCTGAATATTTTCCCTATATTCGCTCAGAAATGGCGCGCCCTTATAATAAAGAAGTGGCAGCCGGCACAGGTAAGAGCGGTGAGGCAAGGGAGGGGGCGGGCGGGGTGGTGGGGGAAGTCGACAGATGACGAGATAGGTAAAATTAAATAAATAAATAAATAAAACCACTTACCCTGTGCTTGTCGGCGAAGCGGCGAGCGAAAGGTGAGCGTTTTTATTAATTTTTTTGTTTAATTTGACCTATCCCGTCGTCTGTTGACTCAAATACCCACCCCACCCCGCCCCTGCCCCGCCGCTCTTACCTGTGCCGGCTGCCACTGCAATAAAGGACCTTGCAAATGACCCTATCCAATATATGATTTGGCTCCTCAAAAATCTTCTGTTTTCTAGAGCTGCCAATGTACAGAAATGGTCTGCATGTCCTTTTCCTACGAGCCTTTCCCATCTTCCTATTACTATTTTGCAAATGATCAGCATTTACCAAAATGTTCCCAAGTAATCTCGGTCTCTCTCCTTCCCCCCACCCCCTCGTATTTACTACTCTCATTGTAATTAGGCATTAACAGGAAGTCAACCCTTTTTTATTTTATTTTATTTAATGCGATTTTATATAGCGCGAACATTACCCGAAGGTGTCAGAGCGCTTTACAAAAGAACCAGTTGCGTTACATAAGGACTTTGGATTACACGAGTTACATAAGAGATACAAACAGAAAAAAAAATTGCAAATGTACAAGTTGTAAAGTCACTCAAGGAGAAGATATAAACAGAAAAAAATAATTCCAAATGTACAAGTTGTAAAGTCACTCAAGGAAGAGATACAAACGGATAAACTCTAAAATCACATAGGAATGGTAGTAAGTACAAAGGTCTACTACATATACTAGTGGTTAGAGTTCTATATATACAAATAGTAAATTCACATAGGATTACATTTAACAGCGATTAGGCTTGGACAATTATATATTACATATTTACATATATATATATTTATGAGTTACAGAAGCATGGCTCAGGCATAGGGAAAAAGCAGGCAAGGGGAGAGAAAATCAGGGGAGAGAGGAAAGGAATAGGGGAGGTAGAAAGAGAGTGAGGGAGGGAAGAGGTAAGGGAGGGGGTGATGAGTGATGGGATCAGGGGCATCAGCATTATTCACAAACGATGAGTAGATCCGTGGAGAAGAAAGACGATCGAAAGGTCGCCCAGCTAGAGACCGGCGGGACCGGAGGTACGGACCACGGTTGCTAAGATGGCGGATAGGACAAGAGTGTCTTTAGGAGATGGTCGCAAAATGGCGGGGTGCATATGAGTCCTAGTCCAAAAGTTCAAAAAGAGTAGTTCTTACCTCCGCTCAAATCAAATAAAATAAATAACCCTCCAAATAGTTCCAGACGTCTTACGGGAGGCAAGGCAGGCGGGCTAGCAGTAGGGAAAAGCAGCGGCAGTCAAGCCCGGAGGCGGGGGAGGGTCAGGGGGAGAGAGCCTCAGCTCGGCTCCTCTGCAGCCATCCGGAGAAAATACAGAGGCATCAGCAGCGTTGCGACAGAATCCGCTGAGAACTGGTCGCCGGGGAAATTCGGTGAAAAGGCGGGGAGGAGGAAGTCCTGGCAGCGGAGATGAGCGGGGAGCTGTGCCCGATGAGAGGGGAGGAAGAGGGAGGTGGCTGTGCGTAGGGGAGCCTCGGCTCAGGCCCCGGAGTTCCGGCGGAGGTCCGCGTTGAAAGGCTCCTCACTACAATCAGAGACGCTCGCACCAACAGCCCTGCCAGTGGTGGAGCGAGTTGAAATGGCCCTTATAGGTGGCCAGCAGAAGAGGACAAACATAGGCACCGGCAGCCCTGCCAGTGGGGGCAGCCAGGGAGGACCTCACTCTGAATGCCCATCCGTGCGCGCGATGTTAGCAGGAACGGCAGCGAGAGGGAGCACGTCCCAGCCCAAGGGTTCTGCTGCAGCCCAGAAAGAGCCCTCTCAGGGCCGGGCTCGAGCCAGGCTCTGCACAAGGGCAGGCGAAGCCCGAAGGGGCAAGCAAAGGGGAGCCGGGTCAGAGAGAGACGCGACCCCGGAAAAGAAAACTCTTCTTGCTGCCGCTCGTACAGAGTGACGGGGGCTCGGGTGTGCGGGTTCACCGGGGTGCTGAGGCAGGAGGCGGCCAGCACCGAGGCGCGGTGCGACTGGTCCATGCTGCTCCCAGCCTAGGCCGGGCGCAAGGGGTTGTGAGGTAGCTGGCCGAGCAGCCGACCCAGCTAAGCAACGGCAACCCTAAGGCCTCAAGAACTTCATTTTCGGATTGTAAATGCTATTTTTCGCCCAGATCAGTACATCATCAGGTATGGGTGAATAGATAAGTTCTACAACTCTCAGTTTGAAGGGCAGAGAAATCCACCATCATCGTATACCTGTAGCTATGTAAACCTTGACGCAATCACAAGACGTTTCAATAAATATCTATATTTTATTTCAGTTAATTAAAACCAGATACATTAGAGCGCGAACAAGATAAAATCAAAACATTCCTGGAAATACAACGTCATAACTCACACAAATGTGGTTGAAAAAGATAACATACACAACTGATCTAAAATGCATAAAAAGATTATAATTTATTATTTGGCAACAAGTCTGGAGACTATGGGCCGATTCATAAAGGTAAAGTTAGACTTTCGGTATTCACAAAGGGCATTTACTGCTTGTAAATGCACTTTGTTAATACCGAAAGTCGTAAAGTTAGAGACTTTCGTCTAACTTTACCTTTGTGAATCGGGCCTACTATCTTTTAGATTTTAACAGTTATCTGAGGTGCTGGAAGCAAGTTATAGTTCAGTTATTGAACAGCGATTCCTGCATGGGTTATGACTTTCAACAGACAGATAGCAGAGGAGGGCGGGCCTCGGGTTAATATGACAATGTGGGTCCCGGGGGAAGCGAAGGCGCAGCCAAGTCTTCCCCTGGGAGGCTTCGCGAGGTTAAGTGACACGGCAGGACAGGATTGGCGGATTGCGGGAAGGGTGGAGTTTGGGGTATCAAAATATAAGGAGTCAGGAGAGGGGGTGCCAGCCTCTTTTTGACTCCTCACACTACAGAGGAGAAAAAGTTTGTGCGTGAGGTCGGAAGGTGAAGGCCTATCAGAGGCGAGTGTGGGGAGGAAAAAGTGTCACAGGGACAGAACAGGTGATACTGGACGGACTCTCCTGTTACACCCTCCGATGAGCTGGCCCTTGGTGCCTCGCATCTGGCAATGGCATTAGGCTGCCGGGGGATTTTTGAGCTCGTTTTTCACGTCGGAGGTCATTTTCCTATTGCGCCACTAAGCCAGGGGAGGAGGCCTGCAGTCAGTTTGGAGCCGGTGGCGAGGGCAGTGGGCCGTAAACTACGCTTCTGGGTTCTGATGGCATGGGTTTTATGGAGGCATCGGGCATGGGTAGGACACTCTCTCCGGCCTTTGCGGGACATAAGTGACAGTTATCCCTCTTGCTTTGGCGGCAGATGGACAGGCACGTCACCTCAGGAATCGGAGGGGGGCGGCCCGCTGCATGGCGTGATTTTTTCAGTTGGTTTGCGACGGTGTTTTTGACTGTACACGTGATTGGTACTGCGCCTTTGACAATCTGCCACTAGGTGGCGGTGTTGGTTAATGTTATGTACCACCCAATATGTGCAGTTTTTCTGTGTGTATTAATTTTAGTGCGTTCCGAGCAGTTTGTCATCCCCTGCTACGGGGCAGACGTAAATTAGTTTAGCAGTTGGGGAAGATCCTGTACCTCTGAGTTAGGCCTATGTGAAACATGGATTAGGCGGATATTTCGCGTAATTTCGGCTTTAGGATAGGTTTGGTACACATTATATAGGCATTAGCAGATTACGCACGGGCACCTCAAACGCTGTTGGTAGTGGCTAGCATTTCAGCGTGCACCCTGTGGTTTGGATCTTCACCATTGTTCAGGGAAAAGCTGATAGCAGAAATACATTTTCCAAATGGATGGCTCCTAAGCAGAGTAAAATGCGAAGAGTCAATGACATGTTTTTGCTATTCTCTCAAGCGCCACTGGTGCGGGGGCAGAGAGAGCTACAGGGAGTGGAGTGCAACTAATTGAAAGGGTCACACTTAAATATCACTATTTTATGCACAATTCAGGTGCTGGGATAATGGTCACTAGCTTCTTTCCTAGCATACACATAAGGCAGTATGCCAAGGGACGTATGAGGCAAGTATCTTGAACGTGGGGCACTTCTCCATAAGGCCTGCACTGGTATAATAGTGGTAATTTCTTGACATAATGGAGGCACTGGTGGAGGTGTGCTTCATTTGTTTTTGCTTAATCGTGCCCGGCCTACTTTTCAGAGTGGTTATTATACAGTATGGACGGTCCTAACAACCAGTGACTAGTGGATGTATCATTGGGCTCATTAATGTTTTTACAAACAATGATTGGTGGGGCTGGGTTGGATCAGGTACAATTAGCACTATAATGGCAGTGTTCGCCTGGCACGTGGGTAAGTTTTCTGGGCCTTGGCAAGGCACGTCGAAAAGCGGTGACCCGGTGTGGCAAGTTTTGGGGGGTCGGGGCCTGAGTATGGCGAGCGCATTCCGTGCTGGTAGAGGCTGCCTAGTGCAAACGGGCGCCTCGCCCCCCCTCCCCCTGCACCGGAGGGTGTTTTTGGGCGGTTCGCCACCAAGGTGGGCATGGGGTAAGAAGGCGGAGCCGGTTAAGGGCCTGTCGGTTACAAACACGCGGGAGAGGCACAGCTCCAGGGCCTTGGGGATGATGGCATCGTGCAGCTCTGTGAGGGCTTTCATTCAGACTGACGGGGAAGTCACAAGGACGCCAGGGCTCCAAGCGAGCTGGGGGCAGGGAGCAGGCTATAAGGGTGCAGAGACCCACGTGAGGGCCAGGGCGGCTCGTGGGCCTGGTGGTGCGGGAAGACCACCTGGTTGGGACAGCCAGGTGGTGGTTGGAAGGGACAATGCCCGCAGAAGAGGCGGGCAGGTGGCTGGAAACACCAGCTGGGGCGCATGACGGCTCCAGGTTCATGGTCAAAAGAAGTAGGGGCATCTATGACGGCGTTCCTTACATCGTGGGATTGTCCACGCAGTAACTCAACTGCACTACCCACCTCGGCGGTGGGGTGGTGCATGGTGTGACGAAGGATGTTATGTTCGTGCTGTGGATGTTCGCTGTGAATGCTGGGGTGCATGGGTAGGATTTCGTGTCAAGGGATGGAATAAGTGAGGTGGTGAAGGGCATGGGGACGTGATTGTGGGGATGTCTGAGGTGCGACGCCCTGTGGGAGGCAGGGCAATTCGACATGTCTGTTGGTGTCTTTACAGAAAGCAAAGGCAGGCGGAGGGGACAACACCGGGCAGCGGAAGGAGGTTCGCAGTGGAATTCACAAGCAGAATGGACATTGGAGTTTTTTATCGCAGGTGAGATAGGCTGGTGGTCAATGATGCACAGGGGGTTGGGGCCTGTTGGGTATGCAGTTAACTCAATTGGGGTTTGACCAGGTAATTGAAGGTGGGAGAGAAAACGGAAGGGTGGAAAGGGGGGAGGCCAGAAGCACGGCTCCCCCACATTGGGCCAAGCGAGGCCCTGGGGTCTCCTGCACAGGTTTTGGTACGGAACTAACTGTGGAATCAGGAATGCAAGAATGGTGCTTTTCAATACCTTACATGGGCGTCAATGCTGACTTGTTGTGGGCCTGGTAGCAAGCTACGGCCTCGATCGATACGGCGAGCGCCTTTATATTACAGGTATGACCTGTCAACCCCGGCCTGCGCAACAAGGGCCAATTATAATGTTGGTAATTCAAGTGCATTTCAAGGGCCATGTTTGGCTCGGGGAGAGAGGGACGTGGGGGACAGGGTAAACATGAACAGAGACATTTTTGGAAGACATATTTATGAGGAGTTATGAATCAGGGGATGGCCACGAGACAATCTTTGGCCTCAACCGGGGTGGGAAGGCCTTGTCTATTATAGTTAAGACTGTCAAGACTGGTCCGTCCAACGAGTACAGCCCCTAAGAAACTATGTATGTTACTGGACCCGCAGGATGAGGCACGTGGCTAATTAGTGCAGCCCGAGGAATGTACTTACTTCGAAATGGGTCTCAGGTTTGTTTGATCATGTTCACCTCACCTGAACAGGAGGGTGGGCCTCAGTATAGTTTGACCTGATGAACCCTGGTTTGCCACGGTGGGTGGGCGGTTTTTATGCCATTTCTTGGATGCAGTTCACTTCAGATATATGCAGCAACAGCGGCTGTATGGTTTTGGGAGGGTGCTGGTCTTCGATTCGCACCCTGCCCGCACAACGAGGGGTAGGTGCAATGATGAAAATATGCATTTCAGGGGCTATGCTTGGCTCAGGTGGTGGGGAATGTGGGCCAGGGTATGTGTGTCCACATACATTGAAAGGGACTGCCTCGAAGAAAACAAGGCCCTTGCTCCATACGGCAAGGGTTTTTTCCTTTACGGATGGTCATTTCAGCATTGTTCCGCCGTTGGGTGGCAATAATCCACCAGGCAGTGGCAGTAATCAGGGACTGTCTCCATCGGGATCGTACCAGCAAATGCAGCTGTGTGCTTGGGACAGAGTTGGTCATGGAACCACAGGATACATGGGGACAGCAGGTTTCATGTTGCCGCTGGGTGGGGGAAGAGAAAAAGGGGGTTTTATAGCTCGTGCTAATATTTCCTTTCTTCATAGGGTGTGAGCAGTTTCGGGAACCATGGGATGGCGGTTGGATAGTGGGGACAGCTGTCCTCCCTGGGATACTAGAAACGGTATGGCACCCTTGGACGGGATTTTGGAAGGCCAAGCAACGGACATGATGTGCTCTGGTGGGGAATGCTTTGGGGGAGATGGTGTTTTGTTTTGCCGGTTTGTGCAACCATGGTGCATGAAAAGGGATGACCAGACGTACTTGTGATACATTTGAGAGGAGGAAGGATTTTAGTCCGGCGCTCAGAGTGAGCAGTAATGCAACTTGGGGAGGAGGGATGTGTTGTTATTTCACATGGAAGCTGGTGGGGACTTGTTGGGATGGTCTGCATTGGTCCCTTTGCAGAGATGGATGAGAGGTGCTAACATATGCGCCCATCAAGGCCATGAGGACGATCTATTGGGCACTGAGAATTTTGGTCTGGACAGGGACATTATGGTGGCAGCTATATGGAAACAGTAGAGGGAAAAATGGGACTGTTTTGTTACAGTCTTGTATACCTCTCTGATCTGGGGCACCGTTCACTATCTGTGGGGACTGAGGACATCTTGGGAGATATGAATAAGAAGTTGGTGGATGACGGGAAGCGCAGGGCACGGTGTTGCGGCAGGTTGGGGGGGCAGCAAAACGCCCTCTGGGGTTTTCCTAGGTGGCGGTAGTTGGGGGGGTGGAGAGTCTGATGCGGGCGTATCCACCCCTCAGAGGGGGGGGGAGCATATCCGAAGGAAGATGGTGTGCGGGATGCCTGGTACAGGACAAGGAGGCTTCATTGGAGGATGCTCGGGTAAAAGAAGTGTGAAAGAGACTGGGAATGGAAGGAGGTTATTGAAAGAAAGGAGGAGTGAAGCAAGATGGGGTGCTGAGGTGAAAGCTGGGGTTGAAGAGAGAATAGTGAGAAAAGAAAGGGTTTACGTTTAAAGATGTTTTGATAATTATGATAAATTGTTGAACTGCTTTAAGGTATGCAATCCTGCTGTTTTAAGGTATGCAATCCTGTCCTAATAAATGGCCTTTTACGCATCATGGAGTGCAGTGTCTGATTACCTCGCGATGTGGGTCCCGGGGGAAGCGAAGGCGCAGCCTAGTCTTCTCCTGGGAGGCTTCGCGAGGTTAAGTGACACGGCAGGACAGGATTGGCGGATTGCAGGAAGGGTGGAGTTTGGGGTATCAAAATATAAGGAGTCAGCAGAGGGGGCGCCAGCCTCTTTCTGACTCCTCACACTACAGAGGAGAAAATGTTTGGCCACCCACCCACCCTACAAGTTTTATGGGGGTTTGGGACCTTGTTTGATTGTGTGCTGAAGGGTTGCCATGGTAGGACAGGTTGCAAGAGCAGAGGCGGTAGTTGGGGGGGTGGAGAGTCAGATGCGGGCGTATCCACCCCTCGGAGGGGAGGTGGGAGCATATGCAAAGGAAGACGGTGTGCGGGATGCCTGGTACAGGACAAGGAGGCTTCATTGGAGGATGCTCGGGTAAAAGAAGTGTGAAAGAGACTGGGAATGGAAGGAGGTTATTGAAAGAAAGGAGGAGTGAAGCAAGATGGGGTGCTGTGGTGAAAGCTGGGGTTGAAGAGAGAATGGTGAGAAGAAAGGGTTTACGTTTAAAGATGTTTTGATAATTATGATAAACTGTTGAACTGTTTTAAGGTATGCAATCCTGCTGTTTTAAGGTATGCAATCCTGTCCTAATAAATGGCCTTTTACGCATCATGGAGTGCAGTTTCTGATTACCTCGCGACTCCGCTGCCTCTTTTCCTCTGAAATGGTAAACCTTTCAAATAATTTCCTCTCTAGCAGCCTGTCTGTAGCATACAAATTTGACAAATCTAGTTACAACCTGGGAAGGCTGGCCTCGCAGACAGTGGATAACGGCAGAGCAACATGTGCGAATACCATGTTTAATAAAAATGTTCCGTAATAAAAGTCTGCGCTCCGAATTCAAACGTGGGAAAAATATATAAGATGCAACAAGGTTTTCGAGTAGTCAAGGGAAGGGAAGCGTCCTAAGCGAAGCTGCATTAACCTGGTTTTATAGTGGGATTTGAAGGGATCGGCCACATAACTCTGCACTTGACCAGTTCTTTAAGAGATTGCTAGAAGCCGTGCATGGCTAAAATTACGGGGCATATTTACAATAAAGTGGCAAAGCATGTTGTTAAGCCAAGAAGGCTAACAACACGCTTCGTTACTTTAGAAACGCAGGGCTGCACCATATTTACTAGAATATGGTGTAGCCCTGCGTTTCCCCCTGAGCTGATGCTAACTTTAGCTGCCTAACGCCAACGCAGGCACCCTTGCACCATAGTGCAAGGGTGCCTGTATTGAGGGGAAGATTGTTTATGTGCAGGAAGGTTCCCCTTCCTGCACATAAACAATCTTTAAATGCCGTTTTGTAACTTCTATGTGTGTTGCTTAATGCAGCACACATAGAAGTTGCAAAAATTCATTTGTGCAGGAAGGGGGACCTTCCCGCACATAAACAATCATAAGCAATTTGCTGTTTCTGTGTGTGCTGCACAAGGCAGCACACATGGAAACAGCAAAAACAGGTAGAAATAAAGCTTTTCTCCTCCTTTTGCCTGTTTAAGACCAGGTTTTCCCTGGTCTTAATTTTGGGCTGCCTCCTATTTACGCTGCCCTTGTAAATAGGGGGCAGCGTCAAAATCAATGGGTGTTCCGGTGGAACCCATTACCCTCCCCTTTCACGCTAAATACAGCGTGAAAGGTTGCCTTATTTACAAGGCAGTGTTAAGCCACGTTAAGTGGCTTAACACTGCCTTGTAAATAAGGCACAGCCCCCTACCGCGACCACAACGTCACTGAAAGTGACGTTGTGGTGGTGATCGGGGCTTGTAAATATGCCCCTACTTTTGTCCAGAGCGAAAGAAGTATCTCTCATTACCTTATTGACTAGCCTTTTGAAAAGGGCATACGACATACATTGATGTCCTATTTATACCATCAACTCCGTCCAACGGCAGCCAGCATTCAAGGCGCTAGATGAAGCATTTTTCTTAGATTGGTCATCAGGATAAATTTCCTTTCAAATAAAATACTTTAATGTTGAACTTTGAGCAGTTTTTAATGTATGCACATATTTTAAGGGGATTGTTTTTTGCACTAGATGTTGTTCAGTTATTTTGAGTTCAAGCATGATCTGTGCTGGTGATGCATCTAAAGGCATCATGTAGATACAAGGGCATATTTTGCTCTGGGTGTTATTAAAAAAGGAGCCAAGTTTGTCAAAAAGCACTACAGTGCCGTATGCGATGGAGGGAATATTTATCACATTTAAGTTGCTTACCAGGAAAGGGTTTTTAGCTGCGGCGGCCGGCACAGGTAAACGTGGTGGGGCGGGTGCGAGGTGGGAGGGGCGGAGTCGACAGACGACGGAATAGGTATAATTAAATAAATAAATAATACCTATTCCATCGTCTGTCTGCTTCCCCCCCTGCCACGCCCTGCCCCGCCCCACGCACTGGCTTTTAGTTGAACTCAGAAGCAATTGAAATACGAAAAGTATGGAGACAATTTTTGGTTTCAATACATTAAGATGATGCCTATGTCCTTCCTGGTCATATAGACAGACCCACAAGTAATAGTGTTTGTTGCTTTTGGCTAGACGTTAGTTCTCCACATACCAAGCTTCTTGTTGGATTACTGTTAGACCTGACATCCTTGGTGTGGTATTCCCTCAAACGTTTTGCTTCCACTCCTCCTGCTTGCTGAATTCTTTTTTGTTGGCGTTAGGACTCTGTGCACTGACCACTTGACCAGTGCCTGTGCTCTTTCCTTCAAATATGGTAAAAATGGCCTACACCTAATTGGCACATTTAATTTACTTGTAAATCCCTAGTAGATGCTACTACATGTACCCAGGGCCTGTAAATTAAATGCTACTAATGGGCCTGCAGCACTCATTGTGCGACCCACTAAGGTATGCCCTTTAAAACATTTCGCAAGTCAGCCACTGCAGACTGCAGTGCAGTTTTAAACTGCCATTTCGAACTGGCAAAATAAGCCTTTTTTCAGGCCTAAACCTTTCTTTTTAATATTTATACATCACCCCTAAGGTAGGCCCGGAAAGCTAATAGGGTAGGGTGACTTGGGTAGTGAAAAACTCCTAACATTGTTTTTCAGTGCTGTTAGGGCTATCTCTCCCATTAACTTACAATGGGTTGCCTAATTACATTGCTAACTTTAGTTCTGAAGATAGAGATATGTTGTTTACACTCAAATTAATTTTAACTTAAAATCCTCTTTAATGGTGAAGTCAGATTTTAAGCCATAGTTCTCAAAATGCTACTTTTATAAAGTTGGCATTTTCTTGTACCAACCATTTGTGCTATCTGCTAGTGTATCGGGTCACATGACTGTGAATGGCTCTGCTTTTGTGATTTGTGTATTGCCTCCATGCAGTAGCACAAAGGGGGCTTAGGTTTGGACAGGATGGGCCATGCTGGTAGATTGATGGGGAGGGGATGTACTTAGCCCCCCTTGCACTTCAAAGGGTTTTGCCTCCTGCCAGCACAAAGGAATCAGACACCAGGCCTACAGTGCCTTTTGTCACCCCCAGACAGTTTGGAGCCTTGATAGGGGAAGGGGCAGAAATTTCAAGGACCAGATGTGGGATTAGGACAGGGAGTCCCCCCACACCACAAAGGCTGGCAACAGGTATTAATACTGGACTTCCAGAGGCACTCATAAGAACACTCCTGGCCCTGTGGAAGATACATTGCCTTGCTGCCAGACAACTGCCCTGTTGCTTGAAGGACAGCCCTGCTGTCTGAGGAGGAAGATTTGACCTTTTTGCCTTCATCCCAAACTACTTAGGATTACTCCAAGGGTCAGTTGGCTGTGTTTCTGTGTGAGCTACAGGGACACAGCAAGCTTCAGGGCCTCCCAGCAATTGCCCAGCTGACCTGCTGCAACTTTACCTGCCTGGGCCTGCAACTGGACCTGCAGAGCGTACTCCTCCTAAAGAAAAGTTGAAAATCCCAATGTTTGGGATCCTCAGGACCGCAAACAGGCCAGTTTGCGACAAGACTCTGCTGCTGGTGATGACGGGCAATGCGAAGCTCCTGTGAGACTTGCTTTTCTTGTCAACAGCGACCACCAGAGACGACCAGACACCTGAGGTCTGCACTTCGCTCTACAGCAACAACAGCCCACGATGACAGGTAACACAAAGATAACACAAACACAAAACTACAGCAATTACCATCCACAATATTCATCTGGCTGCTCATGCTACTATAGTAGAAACCATCCACAAAGCTCGATTGCTCTTCGCAGTACAGTGATGATGTCTGTGATGTTCGGCCTCATCATCGCTATCTCCTCCAACCCGAAAAGAACACTTGATGATGGACTTAGAAGGTACATTTTCATTAGGGCTAACCTGGTCCCTGTGTCCGACTCCATCATGGTTGGCCTGAACTTTCCACCGGTCTAGCTCAACCAGATGACCTTGAGTGGCGCTTTGTGCTTAGAGGCCTCATTTTCACTAAAAACTTTAAAATTGAATATCTCCACTTATACTGATTGGATTTTTGTCACTTTTGGTATCATTTAATTTATTAAGATGTATTCAATTTTTGTAAATTGGTTTGAGATTTTTCTTTTGTTGTGTTTTTCACTAATATACTGTTTGTGTGCTTCATAAATACTGTACACGTTGCCTCTAAGCTAATCTGCCCAGATATGCCCTAACCTACTAGCTTAAGCACAGGTTAATTTAGTGACTTTTGTGGTTCACCCTGACAAGCATTGTGTTTGTTGCCTGAGTGGAACTTGCACTCCTCTGAACCAGTAACCGAATTTCTTACACTTACTTTCTCCAAAAGATTACTATGTTAGTTTTTCAACATTATGGGCCTTATTACGATGGCGGTCGGATGAGCATACAACCACCATCGTTTCAGGCACGGGACCATTCGACAAGTAGTCGGCGGACCCGACAGCCCAATTACAATTCGACCACTGTGTAGGCGATCATAAACATGCTTTTTTCTATTGAGGCTTGTGCTCGGAAAAGGGCCGCAGCACAAGCCACAATAGAAAAGGGGATGTTTTCAAACATCCATGCACCATGTGCCAGGCACCATGTAGTGCCTGGCACATGTTTGGGAGGCACATGTTTGGGAGGCCCATAGAGGAGGCCCACGGGGAATGGGGGCCCTGCTATGGGCCACCAAAGTCCATTTCCTCCTTTACATGGCGGTCGGACAACCATATACAGGCACAGGGAAAGAGACATCCTAATTCCTACGATGGTGCCTCCGCAGGCACGGCCCCATTGCAGGGATTAGGCTTCGACCGCCATCCTACGAGGCTCCTTGAGCCTGTCAGAGGCAGCGGTCTTTCCCCCAGCCCAAATCGCTCTGACTGCCAGCATTGTAATCTGATGGTCGGACCGATACTCTGGATGTCGGACGGTCAGTCCGACATCCTAATCGGGCCCTTACTGTCAGGTCATTGGCTTTGCACTTGTCAGTGACTGTTTTGATTAGTCAGTGCAGGTCAACTCCTATTTAATTCAGAAGTACCACATCACTGGCATATATTAGAGATATGATTAGCTGAGAGCCTACTTTTGCGCGATGTGAACCAGCTGAATCCAGCGACTGGGTGAAGTCCGCAATGTAAAGATTAAAAAATATTGACGCTAGGACACAGCCTTGTTTGAGGCTTCTCTGAGTGGGTATTTTTATCGAGATCCTTTGATTGTGGCCAAGCTTTACCTGAGTCCACATATCAGTATGTAGCAATTGAATGGCTTGTAGAAATTTATTTGGGATATGTCACCCCACCATCTTTTCCATAGCAGGGATTGATTTACATGCTCCAAAGGTTTACTGAAGTTGATGAAACAAGTGTATAGCAGTTGACCTTTCTTAATTTATTTTACTTCTATCACTGACAGGGCAACCAAATTGTCTATGTTGCTGGCTAATGGTTTCAAGCCAATTTGGTTAAACAGGATCGCATATGTATTGTGCCTAGCGCTCAAGCTCTTCTAAGAGAACAGAGGAGAAATATTTTAATTCCACGTCCAACAAAGCTATCAACAGATAAGGTCTGGAGAGACCTTGGACCCTTTTTTTGTTGATGGGTTGTATGATGGAACTCTGCCATGATTGCAGAATTATATTTACTATTTGTCAGTATGCAAAAAGGACATCGAAATCTGTGCCCAAAAGGCTGAATCTTGCTTCTAGATAGTTGTTGGTATGTCGTTAGGTCCTGGCACACTGTACGTTCTACTTTTGCTAATGCACATTTTAATTCATTCAACAGTGTAGTGTAAACTTGAAGTCAGATCTCCTATTTGAACGCCATCTTGTTGAACTATTGGGTTGTCCCCTATCAACGATCCTGTCTTGCTGCTCAAAAATTACTCATAATGTGAGGAAGTGAGAGTTATCCAAGCTTCCTATGAAACATTGTTACCTTGTGCTAGAGATGTTTCTTTTTTTAGGTGGTTGATAATCAACAAGATCACTTTTTGATTCTCTTTTTGATCTGGAAACCATGGCTGGCATCAGAGTGTGCTCCTCCTAAAGAAAAGGGGAAAATTCTTGAAGTTTAGGGTCCTGATGCCCCCAAATCGGCCAACTCACGGTAGAACTCTGCTGCCGGCGACGACCGGCTATGCAGAGCTTCAGTGAGACCTGCTCTTTGTGTCCACAGCAAACACCAGAGAAGACCAGAAACCAAAGATCTGCACTTCACACTCCAGTAACATCAACCTGCAATGGCCACCAACGCAAAGCTACAGCAATGACTGTCTGCGACACTTGACCAGCTGTTTGCGCTACTACAGCGGTGACAGTCCACAATGCCTGATGTGCCCTTCATACTACACCAATGACTATGCATGATGCTCAGCCTCTTCCTTGCGCCTTCCTCTAATGCGAACAAAACTCTTCATGCCAGACTTAGATTAACTTTTCAGCTGGGCTAACCTGGCCCCCGTGTCCCTCTCCATTGCAGTCAGCCTGAACTTGTAACTTTCCTGCAGTCTAGCATGACCAGATGATCGGGAGTGGTGCTTTGTATTTTTAGGTGCCATTTTCACTAAAAAGTTTAACATTTAATATCTCCAATTCTACTGATTGGATTTTTGTTGTTCTGGTATCATTGCATGTATTAACATTTACTTAATGTTTCTCAATTGTTGAGATGTTTCTTGTGTTGTGTTTCCCACTTTAATACTGTTTGTGTACTGCATAAATATGTTACACATTGCCTTTACATTAAGCCTGACTGCGTTGTGCCAAGCTACTAGAAGGTTAAGCACAAGTTAATTTAATGACTAATTGATGGGTTGCACAATGAAACTCTGCCTTGATTTCAGTATAACATTTGCTGTTAGTCAGTATCCAAAAAGACATTGAAAATCTGTTCCCAGAAGGCCACATCTTGCTTATAGATGGCTTTGGAATGCCTTCAGGAGTCAGGACCTGGGGTCCTGTTCATTCTACTTTTGTCAATGCACCTTTTAATTCCTTCAACACTGTAGTGTAAAATTGCAGACAGATTTCCTATTTGAATGCCATCTTATGGAACTATTGGCTTGTCCCCTATTTAGGTACTGAACGATCCTGTTTGTTGCTCAAAACGTCCTCATACAGTGAGGAATTGTGTGTTGTCCAAACTTTGTGCGGAACATTGTTACCTTCCACTAGAGAAGTTCCTTTTTGTAGGTGGTTGATAATAAACCAGAACTCTTTTTGATTTTTATTGCAACAATCAGAATAGAGTACTGTCCACTTGATATTGTGTTTTTTGTTTGTTTTACAGAGTTGATTAACCTTGTCCAAAAGGACATGTGGCACGTAGGAGTTTTTAAGGGCTAACAGTTTTCTATTCTTTTTCTTAGGCGTGAGATTTTTTGTAAACTATGGGTTGCTAGCTTGCAATTTACCTTGATTGATTGGTGGCCCAACAGGGATGAGGCTAGTAAGTAACTGATCGCTAGTCTTTTCCTAAGATTATATGGGATTTAATTTCTGCACAGTTGAAGTATTTGACAATTCTTTCCATTGTATGTATTTGATCATAGCTGCTGTGTTCCATTTAATCTTTTTTCCAACAGTTTTGGTTGTTACATGTTCCTAGTGAACAGATGGGAAGTAAGGATCTATTTTAACTGGCGATGGAGAATTTCTGGAGAAGATGTTTGCTTTCAAAGCAGTTATCAATTTGAAAAGTAGTAATTTTATTGAAGATAGAAACGGAAATAGAAGTATAATCCAGCACTACTAGCCTTTTCTTTGAAAAGTGTGTATAGGACTTAGGCTGATCTTCAGAAAAGCAGCCATTTAAAGCACAGAGACCTATGCTTTCAAGGGCAGACAAAAAGGATTCTCCCCATCTGGTCCCCTCTTTGACCCTTTATGTCCTGGTGAGAGTTTTGCTACCGGGCATCAAGTATATAATCATGGCTTTCACGAAACGGGTTGGATGCCAGATTTAGGTTGAAGTCGCCAGTAAAAATCAGAGGTATTTCAGCAGGGCAAATCATTGGTTCTGACTTTCCTTTTGAAGCATTTTTGACATATACCTTTGACAAAGTGATGGAAACAGAGTTAGAGCCAAAATTCCAATTGTCAATCTTAATAGAAGGGTGTAGCAAAGTGCCCCTTTTTGACATGGTCTCTCCCACTTTTTGCCTGGTATTTGATGTGAAGTCGACTGGAAGTGCCCTGGGTTCTTGCTAACCAGGTCTCCATTGCAGATCTCTTTCCCAAAATTGTGCAATTGTACACCCAGTAGGCAATACCTTTGCCACCCCCTGTAAGTCCCTAGTAAATGGCTGCTGGTGTCTAGGGCAGGGAGGCTAAAGAGGGTCCTTAAGGGCTGAAGAACGAATTGTGCCACCCTAAAGGACCCCCACCAAACACATACAGACTGCCACTGCAGGCTGTGTGTCTTGGTGCAGACAAAAGTGAAAACACGGCATGGCACACAGCCTGTGTGCCATGCCTGCAGACACTGCATGCAGTATAGGTAAGTCACCCCTACAGCAGAGTGCACTATACTACATGTGAGGGCATAACTGCATGAGCAGATATGCCCCTGTGCTGGTCAGTTCCATTGCTGCCAGTGCAAGTGAACAGGGAAGCCCTTTTAAGTACATGTGCTGGACACTGGTGAAAGCAAGTTCCCTAGATACATAATGATGACTTCACTGAAAATAGGGATTTTTGGAATCAAACATCTCATATTAATAAACCCACAATGATACTAGTGTTGGATTTATTAATGCATGCACACAGGGGGCACCTTAGAGGAGCCACTGGAGTGTGACTGACTAGTTTTCACCAGCCTGCCACCAGAAACAAGGTTGAGGGCCTTTGCTCTCAGGAGGTTAGAAACAAAGCCTGCTTGGTCAGAGGGTGTTTACACCTCCTCCCACAGGATGACCTGCTGATTAGCATTCCAAGGCAGGGGAGTTTCTAAGAGCCCACCGCATTTTGTATGCAAATCTCACAGTAGAGGAAGCCGACCCCCTTTGGCAACTGGAAAGATGGGAAAATTAGATAGTCAGATATGCATGTCCACCCTCAGGCTAGTACCACACCTAAGGTGGGCTACCTGAAGTGGAGGCAACTTTCCAGTGTTAGCCATCTTGGTGATGGCAAACTTAGGATCTCTAGGATGGAGTTATGTCCACTTCCCACAGGAAGTGGTCATATAGGGGTTGTACTGACCTCAGTGGTAGGTAGCCCATTGACTAATAACCTACACTCCTGTAAATTCAATATTTAGAGGAGCACCTGGCACCAGGAACGCTAATCCTGATAACCTACAAAGAAGAAGGACACTGAAGAGCTGTGAAACCAAAGACTGAAGTAGAGCAGCTGACCTGTCAGCTTGTCTGCTGTTCCCCGTCGAACTGTGCCAAAGTCGTCTCGTCCTACAAGCTGTCATGCCTCCAAAGCCTGGGAGGACTGCCTGCCTTCAATAAAGCTCAAGAGCTCCCGTGGAGCAGCAGAGCTGCTCCCCTGCAGGCACCCCAAGCAGAACCGCAAGGACTTCAGACCCACCAAAACCCTACGCCTCCAAGAATCACTGCACCTGAGCCCAGCATCCCATGTCGAAGTGGGCCAATGGTGTGAGTGTGATCCCCAAGCCCTCAGGAGACAGAGTCCACTCTGGTTTCACCCGTCGCAAACTCTCCGACGTTGCCTGCAGCCTCTGTTTGCAGGCCCCCTCAATCGCGAGTGCTTCTGGAAGAAAAAAACTCAACACCTCAAAGACCCTCTGCACCCCGCTGCCCCAGCCCAAAGAGAAGAGGACCACAGGTTTCCCCACACCTCCTAGCATCTCAAGACTTGAACCCTCTGATTGGTACAACCCAACTGGTCTCCAAGTCCAAACCTGTAGCTTTTTTTCCTGCGGACGGATCCCCATAGACTAACATTGGACACCTGACGCTGTATTGCACCACTGCACCTGGCCGCCCTAGTGCCACTGGAGGTGACCTGTTGGTGCTGCCTTGGTCCTTGCCCCATACTCACCTTAAGTCCAGGAGATTGGTGTCATATGTTGCTGTACTCTCCTGAATGCCGCACTTGTTTTTCTTCTCATAGGATAACATTGCAGCTTCTTAAAAATGCACTGGGGGCCTTAATACAAGTTTGGCGGTCCTGTGGACCACCCTATCACCGGTGGTGGTCCGAGCGCAGTGATCTCAGTGGTCCGACTACCGTATTACGAGTTGGCCAGATCATCTTTGCGAAGACCACCACTGGAGCGCCGAGACCTCCAGCAGACCGCTGAGTTCACGATCAGGAAAGGCATCTGCCATAGGGCGGTACAGGGGAGCTGCACCGCCGTCTATATTACGAGTTGCCTGTTCCACTAGCAGACCGAGGCGGTCTGACCAACTGCTTCAAGGTGGCAGCGATGAAGGATTTGGGGTGCGTATTCACCCCTTTCTTCTTTCAGGCAGATTCTGACATGGATCTCTTGCTCCAAGTCCCCCCTTCACAGCAGGATCTTCACACCAAGGATTATGACCTTGCTTGCGGTGATCTACAGGTTAGTCCTTTTTGGACCATATACCCATTGCCAGGATGACCCACATAGGGGCTGAACCCCGGTAATGGGTATACAGTATTTTTCCACATATATCATGCATATGTGTACATACAACCCACCTGCAGTGGAAATGCACACAGAGGCATCGATATGTTTGTGAAAAGTACTCATCACTGCTGCAAGATCCCCACCTCCACACCACCGGCCCCGTGGTCAACTCATAATACGGCGGTCTTTGGACTGCCAGCGCCATGGGTTGCTGGCGGGGGCGGACACGGTCCTACTGCAGTCGGACCATCAAAACTCGCAATAAGGCCCTAAGTGCCGACTTTTTCAAACTTAAAGAATTTCTCTTGCAAAACGTACTTACCTAATCATATTGATTCTGGTGCCTAAACATATATAAGATACATGTTAATTTTAGAAATTGATGTGGATCTTGAGTCATGTGCATCATTTTTTGACTATTGTGTGTATTTACAGATGTCTGACTCTCCTCTCTGATAAGCCTAAGGCTGCTCAAACACACTACCCCCTAGAAGAGCATTTGGGATTACTAGAGCAAGCCCCTGTTCACCAGTAAGGGAATACATGGACTCTTTGCATGTTCTACCTCATTTTGGTATACCACATAAAGAGCCATCTTCCTACAAAGGGATGATGGATTAATAGGTAATAGCTGCGGGTGATGGATTTCAACCCTGCAATTTTATAAACCTTTGCGATTGTTACATATATAGATAAGCTACCTTTTGTATGCCCTTTAATTTTCATTATTTTTGCAGGTATGAGGAATTCATATTATCCCTCTATTGGTAGGTCCTTTTCGTTTCAGGTTTTTTGGATGCAGATATTGTCGAGAAGGTTGAAATAAGTAATTGCTTTATTATCAGAGCACCTTTACCATGCCAGCCACATTCCAAGAAAGAATATTTGTCTTTTATTAGTTTGGTTTCAAATTTGTTGAGGTGATTCAATCACTTTGCCAAGGTTTCAGAGAGAGAAGTTGCAATCCAACCACAGAGGCTTGTTTTTGCTTTGCCAGGATTTGGGCACAGTGGATTGTAGTGTTACTGTTGGCTTTGACTAAAGCACAACTTAAGGCTTAAGTGTTGATGATTTGTTGACAATGGAGCTTCTGCTTTTGAAGTCAGTTGATGTGAAGAAGTTTCAAACTTCCTGAACTAAATGGCTGACAGATTATGGAAGAGTTGTTAATTTCCCCAAAATGGAGCACACATAAATAATCTTGAGGTGCTGAGGGGATTTGCTTTTATGTTCTTGTAGGAAAGTAGGATCTGCTTCTTATGGTTACCCCCACATTTTGCTTGATGTTACACTTTTTTTGACTAGTCTGACTGGGATCCTGCTAATCAGGACCCCAGTCTATCTGCTTTCTCCCAAAAATGTTATGTCATGTACTTAGGTACACTCCACATTGGATATTGGGGTACCCTTGTCAGTCCCTAGTATTTGGTACACATGTACCCAGGGCATAGGTACCCCAGAGGCCTCCCATGGGCTGAAGCATGTGTTATGCCACCCATTAGAGGCCATGCAAAATGGAACTACAGGCATGCCGTTGCAGCCTGTGTAAGATGGTGCATGCACCACTTACTTTAGATATAGGTTTACTATATCTATAGGTCACTACACATAAAACCTATAAGTCACCCCTGTAGCAGGCCTTGACAATCCTGAAGGCAATGTGCTGGGTTGTACGTGAGAGGGTGCCCCTGCATGAGCAGAGCACCCCTGCAGCCTTCGGAGACCTTTCTCCCGGGTTGTCGGTGATGCAGCCCGCCAAATAGGTAGAGGTGCATTATATGCTCGCATAAAATGCTATCTAGAAAACGGCTGCAATAAACCATGTCGTGTTTGGTATCAAACACCTTGGAATCATACCTCCACACCGGTAACCGGTGTGGGAGGTATGGTTCCACCCTTCAGAAGCAAGCTTTGTGGGGTCCCTGGTCTTCCCGCTACCAGCCTTCTCAACCCGGACAGCACAAAATGGTTGCTGCTGACCAGAAACACATTTCTGCCCTCCTGCTGCTGAGCCAAGCTCGAGCAGGGGAAGGCAGCACAATAGGCATCCTGACACAGGGAAGTGTGACCACCTCCCAGACAGGATTTAGTGTATTGGAGCTGGGTGGATGCACTTCCAAAGTGCCTGAAAGTCTGCACGAGGGGCACATTTGGTGTCCCTGTGCATAGTCCAGTTCAAAGCAGTCCTGGGAGCCGTTGGCTCCTGCTCTGGCATGAAACTGGACAAAGGACATGGGAGTAACCTCCCACCTGTCCTGACCCTCCCCTGGGAGGGTCCCCTGAATCTGTCCAACCCTCTCCCGTGGGTACAAAAGAGCTTACCTGGCTGTAGGACCCTAGATTCAATGTGGACAAGATTCTGATCAAGAAACCACTGACCTTCGACCGTCTGGACACTCTGGACTTTGACTGGGCCCAACTTCGTCTCCCTCGCCGTCCAAAGCATCGTCTGTGCCCATGCACCATACAGGCTCTGTGCAGGACCTGTGGAGCATCAAGGACAACTGAAGTATCTCCCTTGGGGTGAAGGCGTCACTCCCCTGCGTTTGCAGGAACCGTAACGCAACTGACCAGTCTGCTGATCCTGAGTTCCTGCAGACTCAGAAGGCTCCAGCAACACAGGAGGTGGGTTCCTATGTTCCTTGAGGTTGAGCTGCCCTCTCATTGAGTTTGAGGCCAGCACCCCTTGTGGGGACCGCATACCCCGAACCCCTGTGCACCGCATACATTTGCAAGTGCATATGCTTGTTGGCATTCCCCAACTAAGTGCATTGGGCTATCAATAGCCCCAACCTCTGCGCACATTTCATACAAAGGACTTTGGCCTCCTCACACTCTGTGCTCTGCAAGCTGTGACTTTGTGAAACTGCTAGAGGTCCCCTTGCAACACCTGTGCCATAGGCCTGTGGGTCCACTTGAGGGACAACACTGCTTTTTTGGTCTCCCCTAGTTGCTCCAGGCCTGCCCTGACTCCCCTTGCTGTGGTGAGTCCCCTGGTCCTTGCTGGGCCAGACTGTAACCTTCTTTGTCCTTCTTCACGGGGTGCCATTGCCAAGGCTTGTTGGTGCTCTGCCGGACACCGAACCCTCAGCACTCGACATCCTTTGTGGGACAGCTCGTATCCAGCTCCTGGTCATCCTTGATGTCTCCTGGTCCCTGCAGCTGTAGAGTCAAGGTCTCCATCTTCACACCTGAAGCACCCAACATCAGTGGGCATTCGTCTACCGAGCCCCTGGTCACTCCTGAGTGACCCAGACTATGTCTCCTCTGCTTTCAGGTTCCTTCCATCAAGAATCCACCTGTGGGTTCCACCAGACACTTTTCTCCTTTCCAGCAGTGGCATTTCTTTGAAGACTCCCATTGAGAACAACAGCGGTTTCTGACGCCACTTCAGCCCTATGCACCCGGCTTCCCTGGGATAGGTAACTTTGGTACTTCGGTATCCACTGGTGGGCTGGCTCTCCAACCTTCTATTTTCCAAAGGGTTTCCTCGTAATCCACTGGGAAGGGTCCTTAAACTTTAAAACTGCAACCGCGACTCTCCCATTGAATTTTATGTAGAACGCGATCGTGTTCTCACACTGCACCCATCCTCTGTGGGGTCCCCACTCACTCACCTTGGATGATTCCTTGGGGTCCCAGCGATTCTACATCCTCTAGACACTGTCTTTGCTCGAGTCGTGGTTCTTATACCACTATTGTAGTATATGGTTTGGTCTCCCCCGGGAGCCCACTGTGTATTAGTGCTACTTACGATTGTTTCTGTGCTACAGTATTGTGTGCTTTGTCTTTATCTGCGTGTAGCAGATACTGTGAGGTATTTAAGGTGTGTTATAACAATAAATACATATTTTTATAACTACTATGTGGTTCTCCTTTCATTTAACCAATACTATAAGGTTGCATTCTGGTAAAGCAAGCTGCTTAACATTCCTTCAAGAGTAAGCCTGAAGGCTGCTCTCCACAGCTACCACTTGGATAGCTTTCTAAGGTTATCTTTGACCTCTTAAATCACCATAAGGGTTGTTTGGACTGGTGCAAGTTGCCCACTTTAATTAGTGGACATCATATACCAGGCCAACTTCTCACATTGGTATGCAGCGCTTGGGATTCAAGCCTGCATTGTTTTACCAGATAAATCTTTGTATTGATTAACTGGAAACCACTAAGTACTAGGTACATATAATAATAGCTTAGAATAAGTAAGTTCTAGTGAACTTAGGGTTGGGTAAGTCAAGGGTCTAGCACACCCTTTCTCCAACCTCAGAGAGTTTAGTTCCCACTAGGTTAGGTAGGTGCAACACCTCACCACACTTAGTATGTCTTCTAAAGGAGATGCCAGTGGCTCTCTGCCCTCTAGATACAGTGAGCTTTCATTCCAAGAATTGAAAGCCCTGAGTGCCTCTAGAAAGCTGAAGACAGGGAGACATGCCAACACCCAATGCCTCATAGAGGCCTTACTGCTTGATGACCTTAGGAAGACCCCTGGATCAGATGAACAGGAGAAAGTGGGTGGGGCAGGGAATGAGGACAGGTCAGGAGGTGACACCTTTTATGACCTAGACTCAAACCCTGGCCAGGAGGAACAAGATGGTTCCCACCTGGACAACTCAGATCTTCAGGGAGATGCTGAAGAAGAAGGCCAAGATGGCCCTCTCTTCACCCCTCCTGGAAGAGTGCAGAGTTTACCAAGGAGATCTAGATCTCCCTCTGCAGTGTCACATCACTCAGGACAGTCTGTAGGGACCTATGTATCTAGCAAGAGGGACCACTCTTTTGATAGGGAATACCAATTTCTTAAACTTGAGAAAGCTAGGCTTAGGCTCAGGCAAGAGCAATTGGCGCTGTATAAAGTGTCCCTAGTAGTCCGGAGATCTAGAAAAAGATTGGGACTAGAGTCCCATGGTAGCAGCAACAGTGTCCCTAGAGTTAAGGAACATTCTTTTGACAATAGGAACCTGAGCAAGATTGTCCCTCCCTACCATGTTGGGGATGACATCTATAAATGGATAACTGCTTTAGAGAGGACCTGTAAAGTTCAGCGGGTCCCTCAAGAGCAGTGGGCAGCTATCCTGTGGCTCTCCTTTGCTGACAAAGGTAGAGATAAGCTCCTCACTGTTAGAGAAGAGGATGCTGACAATTACTCAGTTCTGAAGAGTGCTCTCATTGATGGGTTTGGCTTAACCACTGAACAGTATAGGATTAAGTTCAGAGACGCCCAGAAGGCACAGAATCAGGACTGGGTAGACTTTGTGGATAGTGCCATTAAGGCGCTGCAAGGCTGGTTGCTTGGCAGCAAAGTGAATGATTTCAAGGGATTGTACAATTTGATTATGAGGGAGCAGATCCTTAATAATTGCCAAAATCAGTTGTTGCATCAATACCTGGTTGACTCTGATCTGACGTCTCCCCAAGAATTGGGAAAGAAGGCAGATAGGTGGGTCAGAACCAGGGTGAAGCAGAGAAACCAGAACCAGGGTGGTAACCAAAAGAAGCAAGATGCTAAAACTTCAGATAAGGGTGGGGACAAAGGTAAAGATGACAAGTCTTTATCAGGGCCCCAAAAACCTGCATCTGGGGGGGGAGTCACAATCCAACAAAGGGAAAGGCAAAAAGAAACCTTGGTATTACTTATGTAAAGAAAAGACCCATTGGACAAAAGATGCCAATTGTCCAAAGGCCAAGGATTCAACTCCAACCACCGCTGCCCCTAACGCAACTGCTCCCCCTAGTACAGTTTCAAGTGGTGGTACAGGGAACAAGGGAATAGTAGGGTTAACCTTGAGCTCTGAGATGGGTTCTGGCTTAGTCAGAACTCCAGCTCAGGCTGTACTCGTCTGTGATGGTGGCATGGATATTGCCACCTTATTTGTCAGTCCCAGTAACCTGGGAAAATACAGACAGCAGCCTTTGATTAATGGTAAGGAGGCCATGGCATACAGGGACACAGGTGCAAGTGTCACTATGGTGACAAAAGATCTTGTGGACCCTGACCAGATCATACTTGGTGAGATGTACCAAGTGACCAATGCTAACAATGTCAGGACTGATCATTCCTTGGCAGTTGTTAAGTCAGCTGGGGAGGGGTAACTGGCCCAAAGAAAGTTGTGGTTAGCTCAGACCTTCCAGTGCAATGCTTATTGGGCAGTGATTTGGAAAAGGACTCATGCAGTAATGCTGGGCATCTCTGCAAATGTGTTTGCTGTGACCAGGTCACAGGCCAAACTGATGTCTACTGAACAGGCCCTGGATTCTGAAAATATGGACCAGGTGCCTTCAAAGAGAAGGAGAAGGAGGGGTAAGGCTGTGTCTTCTCCCCAGAAGATGATCCCAGTCCCTGTGAAGGAACTGTCTCAAATTAACTGGAACCTGATCAGGCTGAGTTCTTGGGGACAGGGGCCCTTCCAGGGCAGAACTGAGTCAGGAGCAGCAAACCTGCCCCTCTCTTGAACCCCTCAGACAGCAAGCTGCTGCTGAGGCTGCTGGGAGTGTCCGTGGATCCCACAGGATCTATTGGGATGAGGGACTCCTGTACTCAGAGGGTAGAGACCCCAAGCCTGGTGCCACCAGGAGGTTGGTCATACCTCTGAAGTTTAGGGGCTTCCTACTCACCTTGGCACATAGCATTCCCTTAGCAGGACACCTAGGTTAAAGTAAGACTTGGGACAGGCTTGTCCCTCACTTTCACAGACCTCATATGTCAGAGGACACCAAGGAGTTTTGTCGCTCCTGTACCACCTGCCGAGCCAGTGGTAAGTCAGGTGGCACCACAAAGGCCCCGCTAATACCACTACCTGTGGTGGGGGTTCCCTTTGAGAGTGTTGGGATTGGCATAATTGGTCCCATGAACCCTCCAACTGTATCTGGGCACAGTTATATTCTAGTGGTGGTGGACCATGCCACTAGGTATCCAGAGGCTATACCCCTTAGAACCACCACAGCTCCTGTGGTGGCCAGGGCCCTCCTGGGAATTTTTTCCAGAGTGGGTTTCCCTAAGGAGGTCTCAACTGACAGAGGTACAAACTTCATGTCTAGTTATATCACTGCAATGTAGAAGGAGTGTGGAGTGAACTAAAAGTTCACCACACCCTATCACCCACAATGCAATGGGTTGGTTGAAAGGTTCAACAAAACCCTAAAGGGCATGATCATGGGCCTCCCAGAAAAGCTTAGGTGAAAATGGGATGTCCTGGTGCCCTGCCTTCTCTTTGCCTACAGAGAGGTCCCACAAAAGGGGGTTGGCTACAGTCCTTTTGAACTTTTGTTTGGGCATCCAGTTAGGGGTCCCTTGTGTTTGGTGAAGGAGGGACGTGAGTTACCTCTCAAACTGCCCAAGCAAGACATAGTGGACTATGTAATTGGTCTCCGCTTGAGGATGGCTGAGTACATGAAGAAGGCCAGCAAAAACCTTGAGGCAAGTCAAGAATTGCAAAAAAGCTTGGCATGACCAAAAGGCTGTACTGACTGTGTATCAACCAGGACAGAAAGTATGGGTGTTGGAGCCTGTGGCCCCAGCAGCTCTCCAAGACAAGTGGAGTGGACCCCATGCTATCCCTGAGCAGAAGGGAGAGGTCACCTACTTGGTGGAACTTGGAACTCCCAGGAGCCCCCACAGAGTGTTCCATGTAAACATGCTCAAACCCTATGTGGACAGGGCAGACATGGGCTTGCTCATGGCTACTGATGAGGGACAGGAGGAAGAGAGTGACCCACTCCCTGACCTCCTCTCACAGAACCCTGATGATGGCTCAGTTGATGGTGTAGCCTTGGCAGGCAGCCTCACTGAGCAACAGCAGATTGATTGTAGGAAGGCCCTCAATCAATGCAGGCACATGTTTTCTTTGACTCCTAGTCAGACCACTTGGTGTACCCATGAAGTGGACACAGGTGAGAGTCTACCTGTTAAAAATAAGATTTACAGGCAGCCTGACCATGTCAGAGATTGCATCAGGACTGAGGTACAAAAGATGCTGGAATTGGGAGTAATTGAACCCTCAGATAGTCCTTGGGCTAGTCCAGTGGTCCTGGTACCCAAACCTCTTACCCAGGGTGGTAAAAGAAAAATGAGGTTTTGTGTGGACTACAAGGGCTCAATGCTGTCACTAGGACTGATGCTCACCCTATTCCTAGGGCAGATGAACTCATTGACACTTTGGCCTCAGCCAAGTTCTTGAGCACATTTGACCTCACTGCTGGATATTGGCAGATCAGATTAGCTGAGGATGCCAAACCAAAAACAGCATTTTCAACCCCTAGTGGGCATTATCAATTTATTGTAATGCCTTTTGGTTTGAAGAATGCACCTGCCACATTCCAAAGGTTGGTGAACAAAGTCCTAACAGGCCTGGAATCCTATAGTGCAGCATATCTTGATGATATAGCTGTCTTTAGCTCCACCTGGGAGGATCAACTGGTCCACCTAAAGAATGTTTTGGAGACTCTGCAGAAAGCAGGTCTCACTATCAAGGCCACCAAGTGCCAGATAGGGCAGAGTAAGGTTGTTTACCTGGGCCACCTTGTGGGTGGAGCCCAGGTTTAGCCATTGCAGAGCAAAATCCAGACCATCATGGACTGGGTTGCTCCCACTACCCAGACTCAGGTCATAGCTTTCTTGGGCCTGGCTGGGTACTACAGAATATTTGTAAAAGTATATGGGTCTATAGTGACTCCCTTGAATGATCTTACATCAAAGAGAATGCCCAAGAAAGTTCAGTGGACAGTTAGCTGTCAGAAGGCATTTGATGATCTCAAGCAGGCCATGTGCACTGCTCCCATTCTGCAAAGTCCTGACTATTCCAAACAATTCATTGACCAAACAGATGCATCTGAGTTTGGGGTAGGGGCTGTGTTGTCACAACTTAATGCAGAGGGTCAGGATCAACCAGTAGCTTTTATTAGCAGAAGGTTGACCCCCAGAGAGAAACGTTGGTTAGCTATTGAGAGGGAAACCTTTGCTGTGGTTTGGGCTCTGAAGAAGCTGAGGCTATACTTGTTTGGCACTCACTTCATTGTTCAGACAGACCATAAGCCCCTCTTATGGCTAAAACAGATGAAGGGTGAAAACCCCAAACTTTTGCAGTGGTCCATTTCCCTACAGCGGATGGACTATACAGTAGAACATAGACCTGGGAGTAACCATGCCAATGCAGATGGACTCTCCAGATATTTCCACTTATAAAATGAAGACTCAACAGGGCAAGGTTAGCTCATCTCCTTACGTTTGGGGGGGTCTTATGGTTACCCCCACTTTTTGCTTGAGGTTACACTTTTTTTGACTAGTCTGACTGGGATCCTGCTAATCAGGACCCCAGATTATCTGCTTTCTCCCTAAAATGCTATGTCATGTACTTAGGTACACTCCAGATTAGATACTGGGGTACCCTTGTCAGTCCCTAGTATATGGTACACATGTACCCAGGGCATAGGTACCCCAGAGGCCTCCCATGGGCTGAAGCATGTATTATGCCACCCATGAGAGGCCATGCAAAATGGAACTACATGCCTGCCATTGCCGCATGTGTAAGATGGTGCATGCACCACTTACTTTAGATATAGGTTTACTATATCTATAGGTCACTACACTTAAAACCTACAAGTCACCCCTATAGCAGGCCTTGACAATCCTGAAGGCAGGGTGCTGGGTTTTACGTGAGAGGGTGCCCCTGCATGAGCAGAGCACCCCTGCAGCCTTCAGAGACCATTCTCCCGGGTTGTCGGTGACGCAGCCAAACATATAAGTAGAGGTGCATTTAATGCTCGCGTAAAATGCTATCTCGAAAACGGATGCAACAAACCATGTCGTGTTTGGTATCAAACACCTTGGAATCATACCTCCACACCGGTAACCGGTGTGGTAGGTATGATTCCACAGTTCAGAAGCCAGTTTTGCGGGGTCCCTGGTCTTCCCGGTACCAGCCTTCTTGACCCGGACAGCACAAAATAGTTGCTGCCGACCAGAGACACATTCCTGCCCTCCTGCTGATGAGCCAAGCTCGAGCAGAGGAAGGCAGCACAATAGGCATCCTGTCACAGGGAGGTGTGACCACCTCCCAGACAGGATTTAGTGTATTGGAGCTGGATGGGTGCACTTCCAAAGTGCCTGAAAGTCTGCACGAGGGGCACATTTGGTGTCCCTGTGCATAGTCCAGTTCAAACCAGTCCTGGGAGCCGTTGGCTCCTGCTCTGGCGCAAAACTGGACAAAGGACATGGGAGTAACCTACCCCCTGTCCTGACCCTACCCTGGGAGGGTCCCCTGAATCTGTCCAACCCTCTCCAGTGGGTACAAAAAGGCTTACCTGGCTGTAGGATCCTAGATTAGATGTGGACAAGATTCTGATCAAGAAACCACTGACCTTCGACATCACAGTTCTTGTTAATAATTCTTCAATGATTGCACTTAGGCATTCGAAGAGGCGATCGATTGCTGCCCCATATTGTGCTAGGGTTTCTAATAAAGATATTTGAATGTTAAATTTATCTTATTGAAATTTGAGTGCCTTGGCTTTAGCGCCCAGTTGGTTAAATAATCGTCTCCAAGTGTCCTCCCCAATGTTCATTAATGAATCCACTTCTGTGAGTGAGGCGGCGTGCTGGTCCATGGACATTAGTTGCTGTCATCCATCCAATTTACAATCATTTTCAGTGTGATGTTTGACTTTTGTCTCAATTAATCTTTCATTGGGTACCTCAGTGAAGATGGGACTAAAGGGTGCATATAGTAAAGGTTGGTTTCCAAGGTCTATTACATTGTAAGGTCTCCTTCCACCTGGAACATTGGAGTTGTGGGGCGTTTCATGTTTGTTCCGAGAGAGCAGAATATGTTGACTGCAGTCCACACAAGGTAGGGGTGATGATCGGGACACATTTGCTAGCCGTTACAAACTTTTAATTCCAGCAGGACTCCCATAAGATGGAATAGTTGTCTGGAGGCTAAAACTTGATAGTAGATATTTCATATGAAACACAGTTTTTCCTCTTGAGGTGATAGCATTAGAGGGTCTTGCTCTCATTGTTTTAGATTTTTTTCTATATCACCCCTGCTTTTGTGGCCTCCATATTCAGCATCATGTACAAAGAAACTGTCTCTGAGGTTCATTAATTGGTAGGCCAATGCTTTGATTCAATGAGTCTTGACACTAAGGTTCAGCTGAGTGTCCTCCAAAGTGTCACTTTTTCACGATGTCACTTTATCACTTTATCGCTTGACCACTTTGAAGTTAGCTCTGCTTTAAACGCAACAAGGAACATGGTTGTGCAATTTCATAATTAAAAGTTATATCCCATTTGTTTTGTTGCCTGCTGATGTCAGCAATGTCAGTAATGCTGTCTGGAAATTGAGGGGGGGGGAATTACTACATCAGCCCTCCCGCAATGGAGCAGCAAGCCATCGGCCACCCAGTCAAGCCAGGCCGCACCAAAGCTCAAAGTCGCTGAACTCACAATAAGCCTCAGAAGACATTCAAGTGTGATTGAAGTTGAGACCATCCCTGGGTTGGAATCTGAGCTGCAAGTGGTGGCAAATGGCATAAGTACAGTTAAACCACCATTGAACTGAAACCGGGTGGGAGCTGCCTCTGCCACATAATTAAGCCTACAGTTGTATTTAATGTACAGCAGCGATGGAGGTGGTGGTAGTGACAGTGGAATTTAGTCCCCATAGGCTGCAGATGCTACAGGAGAAAGACCTCCCTGTTTCAGCAACTAATTGGAATGTAAGAGAGATTAAAGGGTAGTTGGAAACTCTATATTCGCTAATCAAAGAATCAAGTTCATGGGTGAAAAAGATGAGATGGATAGGGTGGGAGGAGAGAAGAGAGAGGAGTTGGCATATCGGGAGCAGAAGCTGCATCAGCCTCTGGACCGACCCCCTTTGCACTCTTCTTAATGCTGGATGCGTGGGTGCTGGAATGCTGGTGCAGGGGGCCGGAGTACTGGATTACCTGTCCAGCCTTTCACCCCTTTATTAATTTAAGAGGCACCCCTGACACCAGAATGCCACATCTGCTCTGAAGAAGAAGGACAAAGAAGAGACTTGTATCTGTACAAGGCAGGACTCCAAAAAGAGAAGGCACAAAGTTCTGCACCTGTGGCAGCCCCCATGCACCCGCTGGATAATAATTCGTCCCAGACCAGAGACAGGTTCCAAAAGGAGGGTGAACCCATCTGCAATTAAAAGACTTCACCAGGACTCCCTAGGACTAGAGGTCCTAGTCCCTTGCAGTCGGCAGGCACAAACCACTTTTCCAGAAATCAAGAAGGGCTGTCTGCCAGGCTCCATCGAGTACCAGTCCAAAAGTAACCAGCCAGGTGCCTTCTGGGAAGTTTAGTCCTGATCTCACCAAGTCTCAGCCCTCTACAGTGTTCCTGGGACTTCTGGAAGAAGATTTGCTTCATCGCTGCATTTGCCGTGACCAAGGCTTTTTGGGGTCTGGCTGACTACTGACTGCTTTATTCGACTTTCCAAGAAGAGGGAAGCATCCTGCAGTGTCGACCCTCAGCTTCTGTGGTGCAGTTGTCGCGTAATTGCATCCCAAACCTGTCTGTGTTGGCATGCCTGGTAAAGACAGCCCCTGCAGCTCCCATTCAGCACAAAGGATAGCCAGATGCCCGAACTAGGTAGAGCTGTTCTGTCTGGTGATTCCTGGTTCCAGGGCTCCTCCAAGCTTAACCTCGAATGGGTTCCCCTGATCCCAACCTGCAAGTGACCAAGTGTCACAAGTGTGTTTTTGACAGCTCCTACGGCTCCCCGTTCAGCACCAAGCAAACAGCCAAGACACCACTGTACTCGGATTCCCTGGGCAAGGTATAATTATTCTGACTGTTGAGGCTTGGTCTGTGGACCCAATAGGCCTTAATTACAAGTGGGTTCCGTTAAACTCACCCCGCAAGTGACCGAGTGTCACCTACAATTTTCCCCATTGACCGCAACGGTAAAGTTTGACAGTTCTATAAAGTACTGATTTTCTGAACACTTTAAAATTGATAACTCTGGTTATACCCCTTGTATTGATTTTGTTTTTGTGTCTACATTTATATAAAAATAAGCTCTATTTTTATAAATTGGTGTCAGATTTCTTTCGAGTCATGTCAATTACTTATCATCTATGTTGGTACTCTGAAATGCTTAACATATGTTCCTCTAAGTAAGCCTGACTGCTTTTTGCCACTCTACCAGGACTGAGTTTAGGATTACTAGTCTAAATCCGAGGTCCACTTTTGGGCATTGTGTTAATATTACATGGTAAGGACCCCAGCCATACCACATAATATATCCACCTTGCTACAATGTTATTATGTTTTCAAACAACTTAATGACGTGTCAGTCGAAGCCTATTGGTTAAGGTCTTTGTTTGTCTGTATTAAGGACTCACTGTCATCATTTACCTGCCGATGGTTAAAGTAGCTTTCAATCAGAAGACGTTTCTCTCTTTTCTTATCCTCCTAGTATCAATGTATATAGGCAAAAAATTGCAGTCAACTATGAAGCTTCATTGCATTCAAATTTCAGATCGCATCTCATTACTATGTTTTCAGGCAGTTCTATAGATATCTTTTAAATGTCTAAGGCCAGATTTCTCAATATTTCACACAGATCACCACAATGCAGCAAAACAACTTTCTGTGCTGTGCTGTGCTGCATGAAGGGGAAAGGTCAGGAATGCACTATATTTACCAATATATGGTGGATTCCTGCTCTGTGCCTGCACTGGTGGAGAATCTGCTGCCTAGCACCAATGCAGTCACCCGTGTGCCATGGTGCAAGGGTGCATGCTTTGCAGGCAGGATTGTCTTTGTGCAGGAAGGGACACTTTCCTGCACACAATCAATCCTTAAAGGCGTTTTCCTCTTTCCAAGTGCTTAGAAAGAGAAAACAACCAGGAGAAATACATATATTTCTCCTTGTTATGCCTACCCTAGGAAGGCTTAGTATTTTGAAGCATTTCCAGGTTTATCAGTCTTGGTAAATCTGGGAAAGTGACAAAAAACATGGGTGGAGGCACGGGAACACCCACTCTCATCCCATGGAATGCCTTCCCAGGGGAAAGTAATGCACGGCAGCGACTTGCGCTGCCTTGAGTTACTTCAGATTTACCAAGGAATGCGGGCCACGTAAGGTGGCCATGTGTTGCTTAGTAAATCTTGTGATACCATGCATGACGCATGGACAACGCAATACAATGATTAATCAGGCTCCTAGTTTTTAGGGTCTCTGACCCTCACTACTAAAGTAAAGTGTTCAATCCAATTTTTACCATAGGGTTATGTTTGCTTAAATGTTTATTCAACTACAAGATGATTCAAGAACTCCCAAATAAATGAAATGTCAATAGCTTTCATGTTAGAATCATATGTCTACCGTTTTTTTACTAGAGAAGTGTGCAACTAGAACATGGGTACTCACAAACTTTCTCTCGGGAGCCAAATTTAGAGTGTGGTTTGTGGCCGAGGGCCGCACCGTTGGGGGCGGGGTCAGTGGGGGAGGGGGCGGGGCTAGGGCAGGAAAAAAAACCTGTGACCATGAGGTTGAACACAGGCCCCTGCAGCGGACGCATTCGTCCACTGAGCCACCAGACCCGGCATACACACATCTATCTATCTATCTATCTATCTATCTATCTATCTATCTATCTATCTATCTATCTATCTATCTATCTATCTATCTCTCTATCTATCTATCTATCTCTATCTCTCTCTATCTTTCTCTATCTCGCTCTATCTCTCTCTCTCTATCTCTCTCTATCTCTCTCTATCTCTCTCTAGCTATCTCTAGCTATCTCTAGCTATCTGTCTCTAGCTATCTCTCTCTCTAGCTATCTCTAGCTATCTCTATCTCTCTATCTATGTCTCTATCTCTCTCTATCTCTCTCTATCTTCTATGTCTCTATCTTCTATCTCTCTATCTTCTATCCCTCTATCTTCTATCCCTCTATCTGTCTATGTCTCTATCTATGTCTCTATCTGTCTGTCTGTCCCTGTCTCCGTCTGTCCCTGTCTCTGTCTGTCCCTGTCTCTGTCTGTCCCTGTCTCTGTCTCTATCTGTATGTCCCTGTCTCTGTATGTCCCTGTCTCTGTCTGTCTCTCCCTGTCTGTCTGTCCCTGTCTCTGTCTGTCCCTATCTGTCTGTCCTTGTCTCTATCGGTCTGTCCCAGTCTCTATCTGTCTGTCCCGGTCTCTATCTGTCTGTCCCGGACTCTGTCTGTCTGTCCCAGTCTCTGTCTGTCCCTGTCTCTATCTGTTTGTCCCTGTCTCTATCTGTCTGTCCCTGTCTCTGTCTGTCCCTGTCTCGGTCTGACCCTGTCTCGGTCTGTCCCTGTATCGGTCTGTATCTGTCTGTCCCTGTCTCTGTCTGTCCCTGTCTCGGTCTGTATCTGTCTGTCCCTGTCTCTGTCTGTCCCTGTCTCTGTCTGTCCCTGTCTCTGTCTCTATCTGTCTCTGTCCATGTCTCTGTCTGTCCCTGTCCCTGTCTGTCCCTGTCTCTGTGTCTATCTGCCTGTTCCTGTCTGTCCCTGTCTCTATCTGTCTGTCTGTCCCTGTCTCTGTCTGTCCATGTCCATGTCTCTATCTGTCTGTCTGTCCCTGTCTCTGTCTGTCCCGGTCTCTGTCTGTCCCTGTCTGTCCCTGTCTCTGTCTGTCCCTGTCTCTGTCTGTCCCTGTCTCTGTCTGTCCCTGTCTCTGCCTGTCCCTGTCCATATCTGTCTGTCCCTGTCTCTATCTGTCTGTCCCTGTCTCTATCTGTCTGTCCCTGTCTGTCTGTCCCTGTCTGTCTGTCCCTGTCTCTACCTGTCTGTCCCTATCTGTCTGTCCCTGTCTATATCTGTCTGTCCCGGTCTCTGTCTGTCCCTGTCTCTATCTGTCTGTCCCTGTCTCCGTCTGTCCCTGTCTCTGTCTCTATCTGTCTGTCCCTGTCTCTGTCTGTCCCTGTCTCTATGTGTCTCTGTCCATGTCTCTGTCTGTCCCTGTCCCTGTCTGTCCCTGTCTCTGTCTGCCTGTCCCTGTCTGTCCCTGTCTCTGTCTCTATCTGTCTGTCTGTCCCTGTCTCTGTCTGTCCATGTCCATGTCTCTGTCTCTATCTGTCTGTCTGTCCCTGTCTCTGTCTGTCCCTGTCTCTATCTGTCTGTCCCTGTCTCTGTCTGTCCCTGTCTTTGTCTCTGTCTGTCCCTGTCTCTGTCTGTCCCTGTCCCTGTCTCTGTCTGTCCCTGTCTCTGCCTGTCCCTGTTTCTTTCTGTCCCTGTCTCTGTCTGTCCCTGTCTCTGTCTGTCCCTGTCTCTTTCTGTCCCTGTCTCTTTCTGTCTCTGTCTCTGCCTGTCTGTCCCTGTCTCTGTCTGTCTGTCCCTGTCTGTCCCTGTCTCTGTCTGTCTGTCCCTGTCTCTGTCTGTCTGTCCCTGTCTCTGTCTGTCTCTGTCTGTCTGTCCCTGTCTCGATCTGTCTGTCCCTGTCTGTCCCTGTCTCTGTCTGTCCCTGTCTCTATCTGTCTGTCTGTCCCTGTCTGTCTGTCTGTCCCTGTCTCTGTCTGTCTGTCCCTGTCTCTGTGTGGCCCTGTCCCGGTCTGTCCCTGTCTCTGTCTCTATCTCTGTCCCTGTCTCTGTCTGTCCCTGTCCCTGTCTCTATCTCTGTCCCTGTCTCTATCTCTGTCCCTGTCTCTATCTCTGTCCCTGTCTCTATCGGTCTGACTCTATCTGTCTCTCTGACTCTATCTGTCTCTGCGCCTCTATCTGTCTCTGCGCCTCTATCTGTCTCTGCGCCTCTATCTGTCTGTGTCCAAACTAGGAAGCTTCCCAAAAGGCCCTTTTAAAAGTCAGCTGTGAAAGCGCTTACAGCTGACTTTTAAAGGGCCCTTTGTGAAGCTTTCCGAAGGTGCCCTGACCTCACAGGGGCCGGCAGTAAACACAGAAGAAGACCGCAGGAGCATACGTAGTGAATACCTATTTAATATGTATTCACTACGTATGCTCCTGCGGTCATTTTCTGTGTTTACTGCGGGCCGTGGAAACTGCAAGGCAAGGTCCGTGGGCCGCCAATGAAGTACCAGTGAACTAGAACATAATTATTGGATCATTTTTAAACAGCAATTTTACATTGCATAATATTTTTATGTATATGATGGAAATATATGTCAGACAATTTTTTGCAGTATTCAACTAGCCCTTCAACAACATATTGTGCAAAGAATACTGTGAGACACAAATATTGTGTCATAAAAATTGTGATGTCAAAAATATAGTGGGTCAGAGTATCACTAGTAAAACTATCGTTTAAAAAAAATGTATAGTCATTTTTAAAAATATCACAGTATGTTATATCATTGTAATTTATATCATTTTTAAGTGTGACACGACTGAGGACATGTATTAGGGGGCTGTTCCAGAAGGCAAGACCAAACCATGACATTCCCTAATCCTCTAGAAAATCTGCAGACAACTCTATCTCTCTCTCTCTCATCCCAAACACCCTTCCCTGAGAGGCTATTTCCAGCATGCAATATCCTTGTTCTGCATCTTGAGTGATCAGTCTTTGGAGGTATTGATGGTCCCTGCTTCACTTCTGCAGACTCCTTTGACATTTAGGTCAGAGGATCGGCTCTTGGCAAGAGGTAATTCAAATCAGTTTCCAGCAGCTTCAAGCAGGTTAAAGGTATCTTTTTAAAAGATACATTACCCATATATGAATAGAAATTCTACTTCACCATTAGATTGAATTTTTATTAGATCCAAAATACGTCCTTGACTGGGGTCTGTAGCTGGCACAGGTCAAAAGTTATAGATTAATGTGCATAATTATTTCTTTGACTTTTCCTGTACGCCAGCTACAGCCTGACAAGTGACAGTGTTGTTTTGGGCCTAGTCACACAGAGAACCTGCCATTTCTAATGTCACACATGCTCCACCCCTATATATTATGCACCCTACCTTGTGGGAAGCAAAGTGCACTGAGGGGTGACTTATTTAATATTTAAAGTCAGGTTTTCCTTCCTGTCAAAAGGGTGATTTTGATAGGTCTATGCATCAGGATTCAAGCCGCTGCTGTCAGGCTACAAAGGGTAGTCATGAAGCCATCTTTTCACTCCCACTTCATTGGATGGCACAATAGGTCAAATGTACCTTCCACGCCTTGGGTGCATTGTCTATACCATATACTATGGACTTATAGACAAGTTAAGTCTTTTAGGGATATGCCAATTTAGCTATGTATAAAAGGAGAGCGAAGGCACTTCACTCCCTTTTAGCAGGGATAAAGTGCACATAGTTCTAAGTCCATCAAAGATAGGGTACAGAAAAAGGAGACAATTCTCGGGTGACCCTACAGAAAAGGAGGATTTCCTACGAAAGGCACATTTCAAAAGACTAATAAATGAACTCTAATCCTTTTTTTTTTAAAGTTTAGAAATGCTTTATTGAACAACCATAAAGAACACAAGGCATTACAACCAATGTTACGACATGACGTAAAGTCAATCCAAGTAGTCAATATAACAGTATAATCATGTAAGGTAATACCCCAATCTAATAATAGAATAAAGATAACGAATTTGAAAAACCATGCAAAATGAGCCTGTCATTAAATAATAGAATATAAACTTAATACACTTGAACTGGAAAAAATAACTGTAATGCTAAAAGAATGCATTTTAATATTTTAGAAAGGAGTGAGAGAGGGAAAAGAAAAGAAAAAAGAGAAAGGAGAAAGAAGAGAGAAGAAAGAAAAATAAGAAAAGAAGGAGAAAGTAGAATATGATGCAAATATAAGGTCCTTCTCGACAGAGCATGCGTGGGGGAAGGAAGATGGCGGTTTGATACCGCCGTTGTGAGCTAGCAACCGCGGCTGCTCCCGTTCCCGATATTACTATTTCGGAGACTTTACTGACAACCCGAGAGGAAATAAGAAAACCTGATGCTAATCACCGCTTGCCGTCCGCTACAAGCCTGCAGAGTTGCAAGGTGGACTTCGCGTGTAGCGCGACGGTGCTCATTCATTGTTTACTTCCCAAGTCTTCTGAGTCCATATTGCTGGCAGGAGCAACACTACCAGTGGATGGGTATGGCTCCCCCTCGAGGTCGAAACCAGCGCGCTCCTGCTGTCTCTACCGCTACACCCGCTCCTGCTCTTTCCTCTGCTTCTGCTTCTCCGGTTTTGCCGGAAAACAAAAAGACTAAGTTTGCAGAGCTGTCTGGTCAGCGCGCACTTACCGTAGGGAGAGGAGAACATTCCCAACTGGGGAAATCTGTTTTTAAATTTCTTCAGTCCGGCAAGGCAGCTGGCGTTATACAGGCGTGCGCTCCTCCTTCACCGGAACAATCTATGGCAGTGGCTTTGATGGAGGCGGTGCAGACAGAACAATGCTACGAATGTGACAGTGCTGCAGCTTCTTTTCTACGTCTTCTAAAGATCAAGGCAACGGCTTGGCGAATTCTGTAATAACACAAGGTAATGCCTCTCTATTACTACTAAGCTGTGGTCAAATTACAAATGGGGCTAACGGGCCGGCCGCTGAAATTCAGCAGGACATTGATTTGTGCAATCAACAAGAACTTGACTTAACTGTCTCTCAACAGGATACTGCAAACGTAGGTAGTGGCAGCGGTATTGATACTTGTAGTAACTCAGTCACGACTTACAAGGAACAATGTAGTGAGCGTTCGACTGAAGATATTCAAATTACCACCTTACTGAGCGGTAAAGAGGTTGCTGGTGGAGATGAAAGCTATAATGAAGCTGAGGGAGGTAACTACCCTGGGGGAAACATCCCAAGAAAAAAGGATCTTGCACATACAGCGGAAGGGGAAGATTGTCGCATAATAACGCCGAGAGCAGTTCACCGGGATACGGCTTTGCCAGGAAACGAACGAACTGACAAGGGTATGCTAGCTACTTCTCCCTCAGTTCCCACCTCCGCTATTACAGGGGACTTGGGTTCCATGGGCAGCAACTCAAACTGCAGCATTAGAGCAATTGATGCTCTGAAAAAACAACAGACGGACACTGTCACTGGACTCAATAAGGGGGTGAAGCAGCTGTAAGGAAACAATGGAACGACGCTGGAATCTACGTCAATTGATAGATCCTATGAAGGCAGTTGGTGCTCAAGTGTTCCTTCAAGAGCCAGCAAGACTTAAAGTTATACGTGGTGGACACACATGGATGTTCTATACAGCTACTGAGGCCCAACAAATTCTTAATTCTTGGAAGTCTTCGGAAAAGCCGGCCTCTTAAAACTTGAACATTTATTTGGTTGGCCCTCTTTGGCGATCTTAAGGGGAAGGGAGGGGGGAAAAAAAAAAAGGGGATTTTTTTTTTTCTGAATAGATAATTGTTTAGGAGACTAGGTGGATTTATCTAGATAGGAGATGATTGTTAAATAGGGATAATAACTTATAAGACAAAAAGTATGATTATATTTAGGATAGACTTTATGATTATGACCATAGTATATGATAATGTACCTTTGAATGGCTGCTTGTTGGGGGTCTTCCTTTATTTATGACAAGGGCCAATGTCAACAGGTAGCGGGTAGCTTTCACGGTTGCATAAGCTCTAGTTGGCTGTCAGGATCATCGACAGCCTGGATAGGGTGGTTCCTTCTCTAGGTTACAGGGTGGGGCGGGAGGGGAGGGTCTGGGTGCAGTTCTGGGTGGTTTGGGTGGAGGGGGTTAAGTTAAAAATGTCAAAAGGAGTAAACAGTGGAATAACTTCTAAACTGAGCTTTATCGCCTATAGTAATAATACTGTCAATATATATAGTTTAGGATTTTATCAAATTATGGCTGAAATAATTCTTTGTTTGTCTAATTTTATTGAATGGATTGTAGGACTCTTCACAAAAATGCCAGAAGGAGTAATTACTGGTAGAATTTTCGATCTGAACTCTAATGCTTACAGCTATAGTACTGTTAGCATACATAGCTTAGAAGCTTATAAATTCCTGGTCGCAAGGCTTTCCTGCCTATTAAAGATTGATGTTAAAGACAATGGGCAGAGATATGCATTGATGGCATTAGGTTCTCATATGATTTATAAATGGGGGTAATTAAGTATTTATGTTGGAACGTTGCCGGATTAAACTCAAAGAGCAAACGTCAGATGGTGCGAGCAGAACTTCAGAATTATAAACCCCATGTCGTTGCTCTGATCGAAACACATTTGGCATATAAGGACAGACATTTGTTAAAACAATTGGGTTATAAGACAGTTGTCTGCACTTCACAGATGGTTTCTATCAGAGGTGTTGCTATGTTAGTCGATAAACGGCTTGATTATACTTTGCTCAGAACTTCTTATGATAATCGAGGCAGATGGATAATTGTGCAGCTACTAATGAATGGCCATAAATATGTACTCTGTGCTCTGTATGGTCCAAATTTGGACGATCCATCTATTTTTGAGTCACTATCTTTAGATCTTTTTGAATGGCAGGGGATTTAATAATTATGGGTGATTTTAATTGCATTATGAATCCACATATAGATTCAACTAATCAAGGCGCTTCAATCAGAATGAGGAAGGTCAGGGCTGCTATAGTGGAAATGGCTCGATTGCACGATCTGAAAGACGCATGGCGTTTATTGTATCCTTTAGTACCTGGCTACACTTATTATAGTATACCACACCGACACTATTCAAGAATTGATATGATATTTGTTAATAACTCTATCTCTAATATAGTTAAATGTGAAGTCTGTCCTAAGATAGTTTCAGATCACAATCCTTTGATGCTGACACTTATATCTAATTCATCTAACAAACAAATACGACAATTCTCTTTTCCTCGCTCTTTATTGACCGACATAGAGTACCAAGCTTTTATGAAGGAGAGTATTAGCAATTTTTTATCTGATAATGAAGGTTCTGCTTCTCCTTTTTCTGTCTGGGACTCGCTTAAAGCCTGTATAAGAGGAGTTACTCAGCAATATATCTGGAGACAAAATCGCATTAAGAATCAGACAAGCGAAGCTACCAGAGAAGAAATCCGACATCTAGAAATAGCACATGCGGATGAAATTAGACGCGGTGATATTCAAAGGACTGCAGCCTCTACATACTCTCAAACATATTTACTTTTAATTGAAAAACGCGCTGCATTAGGACGGTCCCTAAAAGATAAAACGGCAGCTAATTACAACAAAAATAGAGCTCTCCAATATGAGTATGGTGAACAAGTAGGTAAAGTTCTTGCACACCAACTTTCTGATAAAAGGGCGGGACGAGTAATAAAGAGTATAAGAGGAGGCGGGGGCTTACTTTATACACACTCTGAAGAGATATTAGAACAATTTTTAGGCTTCTATCAGACATTATATAGTAATCCTAATGCGTTTGATGAAAGGAAATTTAACGACTATATGGATAAGTGTAAATTCTATGAAACTATTCATAGACTTGAAATAGATCAGATTCAAGCTCTTAATATAGATATCACAGCTGATGAAATATCTGACGCCACCGACGTACTTCCCTCCGGAAAGGCAGCAGGAGAAGATAAAATACCATTGGAATTTTATAAGATATTCAAGACTAGTTTAATCTCTATTATGTCTCAGATTATGAACCTTATTGGTGTAAGCGGGAAGATACCTCACTCGTGGGATATGACAAATATTGTTTTCTTTTTGAAAAAGAATAAACCGAGAGAAGAATGTGGGTCATATCGCCCGATCTCGTTAATAAATGCAGACGCAAACATTTTCGCAAAAATATTGGCGATGCGTCTTGCACCCTTCATGCCACAACTAGTCTCTGACCAGCAACACGGATTTATACCTGGCAGGGATACAACTGTGCACGTGAATACAGCTCTAGTTGCTTTTGATGCTGCCTCTAAACTTAATAAGGACATAGGGATGATCATGCTTGATGCTGAGAAAGCATTTGATTGTGTAACGTGGGATTGTCTTTGGACTATACTTTCGGTATATAACATTCATGGCCGTTTCTATAATTGGATCCGAGCTTTGTATAAACGCCCAGCAGCTAAATTAATTTACTTAAACTATCAGTCTGCTCCTTTTTTTATATTGAGGGGTACTCGGCAAGGGTGCCCTCTATCACCTCTATTATTTGCTTTATATATAGAGCCGTTTATTAGATCATTACTTATTAACCCACATATCCCGTCAGTTCTATTAGGCTCTGAAGAACTGAGAGTTACGGCTTACGCTGACGACATCGCCGTTTTTTCTGCGGATCCAGTCAGGGCCATAGAGGCTATCCAAATTGAAGCTAGCACATTTGTGGCCTTCTCTGGATACAAATTAAATGTCAATAAGACTCAGATTATCCTTAACTTTCAGGCAGACAGGACGATAACTGGGATTGTCACATCAGCAACTTACCTAGGAGTGCAGATTACTGCAGACTTGGGACAGGTTATAAGACTGAACTATGACTCTTTACTTAAAACTATGGTTTCTAAAATGAAGGAATGGCATAAACTGCCTATTAGTATTATAGGACGCCGCAATATCACCAAGATGATTGTTTTGCCCAAATTCCTGTATTTATTTAGGGCTATACCGCTACGTGTCCCGAATTATTTCTTTAAAAAACTTGAAGGGGCTATTAGCAGCTTTATATGGAGCTATAAACAACCGAGACGTGCTATCAAATTTTTAAAACTACCTTACAGACATGGAGGATTTCAACTACCTGATTTTAAATTATACTTTTGGGCTTCTTTCGTAGGGCGACTCCGTGATCTCCTTGTTCCTAATAGGCAATATTGCTGCTATAATCTTGCTGTTGGTAATGATAGTACTATGTTTTTATACAGGATTAACGACCCAAACTATTTTAAAGAGTACGGTTTAAGACCCTGAGGGACATAGTATACATATGGCGGGATATCACAACTAAGTGTACCTTGCCTCTGATGCACTTCAACATGCCATTATGGTGCAATCCGATGCTCCCGGAAATCTTTCACGATACGCAAGCCAAATCCTGGAATACATATGGTATCAGCCAACTTAGTCACTTATATAATGCCACTGGGTTTTGTACATTTTTAGATCTTCAGAAGACATTTGGTATCCCTAGGAACATGTTCTATAAATATTTACAGATAAGAGACTGCTTATGGAGGCGTAGAGAAATAAGACATCTTATGGGATAAGATATACTGACGTATCTACACCTAGGGGAAAATTGACTATTAGTAAGGCTTACCAACTATTCTCGCAAATATGGGAGACTGATAGTCTTAAAATAGCATCTAAATGGAGCGAGATACTGAGACAGGATGTAGGTCCTGGGGACATAGAAGAATCATTAGAGAGCTTAAATATTGCGGCACACTCTATTAATTTAAAGTTACAACAGTTCAAAACCGTATATATGCTCTATTATACCCCAGAACGAATAACTAAATGGATTGATCCTAATGGCATAAATACGAATGACAAATGTAAATGCGCAAAGTGCGGATTGGTTGCTGCCGACATTCTGCACATGTTTATTACTTGTCCAGGTCTGACTGCTTTTTGGAGGGATGTTTTTGTATAATAACCAATCGCTTAAAAATTAATATACACTTAACGGATAAAGAATTGATACTTGGCTATAAGCCAGAGGTGGCTTTGGGATTAAGATCCTTCATATCGATCATCATAACAACAGCAAGACTTTGCATTGCCCGCGCATGGATATCCAAACTTCCACCTAGAGCGTATGAATGGTGGGCAATGCTAAGGGGGTTTTGAAAGAGAGATGTCTATTGCTAAGAGTAGAGGTGTCCGCTCTGGAAAGAAGTTTTATCGTATTTGGGGGCCTATGCTAAATTAGACTAAAGTAGGATTATAATGGTCTTGAATATTATCAAAATATTGTACCTTTTCTTTTCTCTTGTATGTATTTCCTACATATTCATTTATTTAATGTATTATGATCCTCTTTGAAGCTCAGTCTGTGCTTTTTTTTCTTATGTTTACTCTTTGCGATAATAAAAAAAAAAAAAAAGCAAATATAAGGTGAAACAGCAATTAATAAACAATCATTGCAGTACTATAAATCTATAAAAAGTGGACAATTCTAATGTTTAAGGAGGTTCATAATCGGGGGTATTAGATATAGATTTAAATGCTTGCCTAGATAGAAAAGAGGATAGGGGTGACCATAGTAAATCTTTCTTAATTTTAGCAGGAAGAGAAATGGCATGGGCACGATTCAATCTATGATGATGACATAACAAATTCCACCATGCGATATAGGAGATTTTATTTGCATCTTTCCAATTTGTAGTAATTATTTGTAGAGCTAGAGCTAACATCAAATCAATGAACTTTCCAACCATGCTTTGAGAAATCCAAAGAGGAGAGGCACCCCCCAGAAAAATGTGTATAATATCAAAAGGAAACTTAGTAGATAAAATGTTGTTAAGTTTATCCCATATTTGTAGCCAGAGCCTTTTAACACAAGGGCATTCAAAAAACATGTGAAAGAGATCACTGTTATGAAGGGTACAAGACCAACAGTTTGTGTTAGGGGAAAATTTGAACTTATATAAATTTGTGGGGGTAATATATAATCTGTTATAAAAATAATATAATGTTTGTGTTGTACTCGCTGAGCAAGACGCGGTGTGAATCTTGGCCCATACAGATTTCCAAGTGTGAGTAGAAAATTCATGTCGAAGATCTGATTCCCACATAAGCTCTATCTTGGATTTTGTGTCTAACTTGGGTGAGAAGTTCAGTAGTTTATACATACCAGAGGCCCTCATTGGTGAAGAGAAATCTAACGGAGAGGTGTGCGGTTGTATATCCGGGACTCTATCAAACTGTTGAGAAACAAAAAGAAGTAGAAGTGGTTTAAGGCTTTGAAATTGGGAAGCGTAATGAGTAAAGACCTTCTACTTTTCCTGTATATCAGAGAAGTCAAACAGAGAATTATTAGAAAATAGATGTCCTACTACTATGATACCTTTATTAATCCATTCTTTCCATATAAGAATTCTATTATTCAATTTAATATTTTTGTTATACCAAATTGGAGTTTGCAAAATATTTTCGGAACTAGAATTAGAAGAGATGAGTAAAGGTTTGGTAGTAGCTATAGAATGGGTAAATATCGGGGAGATGAACCCTTTAGGGGGTTGTGAGATACGGACCGTATCTTTGAAAGCAAATGGTGAAATTTGTGCATTTTCTAATTGACCCCACACTGTTAATGTGTCTGTATGAGCTTCGGATAGGGAGACCCATATATGTTTTAAAGTGAAAGCCGCGTGATATCTTTTCAGGTTAGGAAAATTGACCCCACCAGAATCCTTAGATTGCTAAAGACGAGCTAGGGAGATGCGAGGTTTACGATTGTTCCATTAAATTGCATCAAAGAGCAGTTAATAGTTTTGAAGAAGGAATAAGGAAGAGATACTGGGAGCATAGACACATAAAAATTAACAATTGGTAACAACATCATTTTAATAGTAGCTAATCTGCCCCACCAAGATAAGAATAAAGGAGACCAACCATTCGTTAGCTTGGTGATTTTTGTCAGAATCTCATTAAGGTTGATCTTAATGATATCTCTAATGTTATTAGAGTAGAGGATACCTAAACATTTAGGGGCATATTAGCAAGACCGGCGATAAAATTATCGCCGTTTTAGCGGCAGGAAACTGCCGCTAAAACGGCGATAATGGGCTTGCTAATATGCGTTATAGAATTCCAATAGAAGCCCAGGTTAGATGTGCAGGACATCTAACCTGGGCTTCTATTGAATTCCATAACGCATATTAGCAAGCCCATTATCGCCGTTTTAGCGGCAGTTTCCTGCCGCTAAAACGGCGTTAATTTTGTCGCCGGTCTTGCTAATATGCCCCTTAATTCTTTTTGAATTCCACTTAAAACCTGAGTCCTTGAACATATCTGGGAAGCAAAATGTGTTTAGAGGCAAGACTTCTGATTTATCTATATTGAGTTTATACCCCGAAACAACAGAATAGTTGCCTAAGAGTGAAAAAAACTCTGGTAAGGAAGTATGAGGGCTAGATATATATAACAGAATATCATCTGCATAAGCTGTGTACTTTATATTTAAAATTTTGTATTGAAAACCTGGAAAGGCTGGGGAACGACGAATTGTTTCTAGGAAGGGTTCTAATGATAAAATGAATAGAAGAGGAGATAAAGGGCAGCCTTGCCTAGTACCTTATGGAGAGGAAAATAGTGAGACTGTTTACCATTAACCCAGATGGAGGTAGAAGGTTCAGAATACAATAAATGAATGAATTGTAGAAAATGAGGGCTGAAACCATGCCATCTCAGTGCACCAAACATAAAATCTCATTTAACACGGTTGAATGCCTTTTCGGCGTCGAGTGTTATGGCGGCTAATGGAGAATTAAGTTTGAAGGCTAAGTGAATGATGTTCAGGAAAGTTTTGGAATTATCTGAAATAGATTTTCCTTTCACAATACCTGACTGGTGGAAATCAACTAAATCGGGAATAACAGAATTAATACGAAGTGCCAATAATTTAGCAAAGATCTTACAATCTGTATTAATCAATGTTATAAGCCTATAATTACTACATAAAGAGGGATCCTTGTCTTTTTTAGGGAGCAAGCATAGCATAGCCTGAGAAAAAGAACCATTTGTTCATCCTGTGGTTAAGAAATGATTGAAAAGAAATAGTAACTTAGGAATTAAAAGATGTCTAAAATGAGAATAGAAACGTACAGTGAAACCATCCGGTCCGGGAGTTTTATCCTTGGGTAGATGATTTAGTGCGTTTAAAAGTTCTAGTTCTGTTAAAGGAGTGTCCAGAGAAGACAAACTAATCATATTATCAGGTTTTTTAGAGATTGATTGAAAGAAAGCGTCCAATTGTTCTGTTGAAGGGGATGATTCAGGCGTGTATAAATTAGTATAATACTCAGAAAAACATTCTAACATTTTTGAATCCGTGATCTGCCTAATCCCATCTGAATCAGTTATTGCAGTAATTTTTTATTTTTGTTTTTTAATTTTAAGGTAATTTGCTAAAGTTTTGCCGGCTTTATTCTGACCTCCGTACATCTTTGCATTAAAACGAAGAAGAGTGCCAGACGCATTATCCCAGGATTTGTTTATTGTATTGTAATTTAGCCTTAATGAGTTTAGATAACGTATCGTTACGATTAGAAGAGAAATATTCATGTTCTAAAGTCTTGATCTGGTCTAGGAGTTGAACAGAGTCACTGAGAATTCTTTTCTTCTTTTTAGCAACAAAGTCTATAATGAAACCTCTTGCAGTTGTTTAAAGGCATCCCAGATAAAGTTCATTTGAGTATCCGAGGGGAGATTATTCTCAAAAAATTCCTGTAGGAAAATTGTAAATTGTTTTATAAATTGTTGGTCCAGTAGTAGGGTATTGTTGAATCTCCATCTACGAGCAGAAGGGATAGGGTTGGGTAGTCGAAATCAGCAATAACAGGGGCGTGATCTGAAATGAGAATTGAACCTATCTCCATGTGAGTTAGGGATTGGAATGTGTGTTGCGAAAAGAATATGTAATCTATTCTGGAGTGAGAGTTGTGTACAGGAGAGAAAAAAGTAAATTCCAAAACATCGGGGTGTGATGCCCTCCAAACATCAATCAATCGTCTAGAAGATATGGCTCTCTGGAAAGCTCTGTGCATTTTGGTGGAAATAAATTTGGTCTGGGATCTGCGGTCCAAAAAAGGATCCATAAGTTGATTACAATCCCCCCCAACTATAAGGTTATCTGATGCATGAGAAGATAACAGTTGTGGGTAAAAGAAGTCCAGATGTAGCCAGGTAGTAAGTTACAACAAAGTGGTTTATTGAATCCAGTTACAGATGTTGTAGATGGTAAGTAAGATGTAAGGTCACCCCACCAGGAGCAGCCTCCCTGCTGCTCAGCCTGCACACACCAACTGACACTCCCCACATCACCAGTCACCCAAGCATTCCGTGACATCACCAAACATTCCAACACTCATCTTGGCTGAGCAGTAGGGAAGATGTGACTGAGAGAAAGGAGAGGCGACAGTCAAGTCACAACAATAACATAGAAGAAAAGTCATTCCAAAATAAAGGATCCACACCATTGGGGCCATATACATTACAAATCAAAAATTGTGTATTATTTATCTTCAAATCTAACAAAATCCATCTTCCAGCATCATCTTTAAATTCATTTAACAATTGAATATTTAACGACTTATGAAACAAAATCAGCACTCCATTTTTGTTGTTAACAGCAGGAGAACTAAAGATATTACCAACCCATTGTCTTTGGATAGAATTAATGTCTTATTCTTTGTGGTGGGTTTCTTGTAGTCAAGCAATTTGACAATTCAATTTTGATAAATGGGATAAGACTCTTTATTTTTTAATTGGGTTACGAAGACCTTTGACATTCCATGACACAATACGAAGATTACTAATGAAGAAAATTTAAACAAAAATTAGAGAACATAAAATATAAAGGCTTGAATTGAGAAGATAATTTAACCAACCATAAAAAAATCTGATGAAACACATTGAAGTACCACAAGAGAGAATTGCATAAAGAAAGTATGCTGTGAATCAAGAGAGAAGAAGAATATGAAAATAAAGCAAGGAGTCCGAAAAAAGGAAAAATGCAGAGAAGAAGAAATAAGGAAGAACCTAGTCTCCCCTGATATAAATAGAAAGAAAAGATGACAGTCAGCCATAAGACTTTAGTCATGAGTGCAAAGAACAGAAAATCAAAACTGTGGAGGGGGGGACGATGCAAAGAGAAAAACAGACACTGCACCAACAAAAGCCAAGACACCGAAGTTAGGTACCAGTTATATTTACAGATAGGAAGAGTACAATATAAAACAAGAGAACAAACATCCACAATGCTAGTGGAACTTACCAAACAGTAGGGGGGAACAGCTTGTCTGAACAGACATAGATAATGAACTAGAAGACACTTTTCGACAAAAACATCAACATCAAAACAAAAGGGTGCCGGGGAACCTGTGAAAAGAAGAAAAGATTAAGTCAACGACATTCAAGGATTACTGAGTTCCATGACCTCTCCCTTATGCGCATGAATACAGTTTCTTGAGTTTGGAAGGATCTGAAAAAGTAAAAGTTCTGCCCTTATACGTGACTTTGAAAAAGCAAGGATGTATAAGACCATATCTGGCATTCATAGAACGTAGCATGGGTCTGAGATCCAAAAACTCCTTTCTGCGTTGAGCTGTGGCTTTAGACACATCCTGACTGAAGAAGATTTTTTGGCCAGACCACAACATTTGTTTACGTTGTTTAGCCGCTGCAATAATTGTCATAAGATCCGTATATTGTAGAAAGTAAGCAATGATCCCTCTTGGGTTTTGTGGATTTGAGGAAACAAGGGGGCCAATCCTGTGTGCCCTTTGGATGTTAAGATCTGTGAGAGTCAATAGACCGACTATTTTCGGTATGTGTATCTTCAGAAAATGAATCATATCAGGACCCTCAGAATCTTCCGGAATGCCATAAACACGTAAGTTATTTCTCCTATTACGATTTTCCAGGTCCTCTGTGATTTTCTTTAATTGAGTCACTTCTTTAGATAGATTTTCCACCTTGTTTACCACGTCCTGAGCATCGCTGACCCTCTGCTCGACCTCCGTGAGTCTAGATTCAAGATTAGACCATTTTTCTTCAATCCTTTGAAGCGTTGCTTTGGTATCCGCCATAAAAGGTTTAATGGTTTTGAGTTCATCCATAATGTCCTCTAGAGTCAGAGGCAGAGGGGATTTTGTGGGAGAAGAGGGATCCTTTTTAACTCTTTTATTGGCGTTACCTCCGGGTTCTTTGCGACCGCTTGCAGTAGAGTTGCTGGGGGACTGAGATTTAGAAGATTGTGATACTTCCATGTTTAAATCACTGGGCAGAAGAGACAACTGAGGAGTCTTAAATCTTCTGCCCAGAACCACCAGAATAAAAACAAGATTGCTTGTCATCAAAAAGGAGGAGCAATGTATAAACAGAAGAGTGTCTAGCAAAAGAGTCTCTTTCAAAGGAAAGATAACCTGCAATGCCGCCAAGTTTCTGTCAGGATCCAGCTGTATGATTACATAGAAGATTATGTTGCCAAAGTGCCCTCAAGAGAAAATGTTGAAATACATGAAGAAAAAGTGTGAGGTTTAAACAATAAGAAAAAAATACTTCATATTGTAGAGAATATCTTTGTTCCTATTCCAAACTTAGCCATTTGTAAGGGGAAAAAGTATCAGGCATGCAAATGCCTGAGGAGATGAAAAAAAAATGGAGCTTTATGAGCTCACAAAATGGCCGCCGGACCGGAGCACACCGGGAGCAGCAGGAAAAGATAATTGAAAAAAAAGATGATGAATTAGAACATTTCTAGGTCTAAAAACCTACCCCGCCGCTCCCGGGGACATCCGATTTCATGCGCTGTGTAAATGCGCCTCCACCGTGCCGGCTATGCAACCCTTCATCTGCAGGAAACCTTTGGTGTTGCGGAGTGAAATGAATGAAATGAAATAAGCATTTGTAAAGCGCACAGCTACCTCCGAAGAGGTGTCCCGGCGCTGGGGGCCCTCGGGAAGATTAAGCAAGCTATTGCCCAGAGTCACATGGTGCTGGGCTAACCTGCCGCCGGCACCGGGGATCGAACCGTGAACCCAGTGGTCCGGAGTCAGGTACCCTGGCCGCTGCGCCACACCTCTTCCACAGATCAAAGCGCCGCCATCTTGCGTCGCTGCCGCCGCCGCTCTTCCAAGTGGTGAATGAATTCTAATCCTTATTTTGTGCTGGGAGCATGCCACTCAATAAAAATCCAAGATCCTTCGTAGGATGTCCAACAGTGTCTTATGTCATACCTTCTGTTAATGATTAACAGTTTCTTTCAATCCCCACCCATCCTGACCTGATATGGGTCTGTTCACATATCAGTGGACTCCTTGGGTGCATGAACAATATTGGTGGGAGAGTCTGCTGTGCCTCTGGTATGGTATTTAAACTGTGCTTATGGTACAGGTCTACCTCAGTGATTGCGTACATCAGTCTATGGCCCTGTATATTTGTAGTTGTAGCATCCATTGTATTTGCATTCCTCTCTAGCTTTTGGGGGGCCTTTTTATCTTTGAGGTTGTTACTGTGCTAAACAAATGTGGGAACGTTAGAATGAATCCCGATCACGAGGAAGGTGCGTGGTCTGAGGATGGCGAGAACCCTCTACTGTTACTGTAGTTAAGACAAACCGGTTCTTGAGTGTAATATGCACAAGTTTCGTTTCTTGAATTTAATGTACATGTTATGGACGTTAAATTACGACCGAACATAATACTTAACTGTTAAAAAAACATAACAGTCCCAGAGCACTACTGAAAGCATTTTGTAATGTAACTAGCATATTTTTTATTTAAAAAAATAAATACATCAAGAAAAACATTGTATGCATTTCGCAACACCTTGTACTGGTGACAAATTGACTGAGAGCTAGTAGCTTGAACACCAGATTCTAAATCCATTTTTTTGCTGTTACTATGTCACAGCAGTGGAAAAACAAAAGCTGTTTTTCCACTGTTGTGAAATCATTTGGAATTCCAGGCTGCATAGTCCGAACCTGTGTATGGCGCTGGCTGTCTGCTCCGAAGGAGAGAAGAGAGCACAGCTTCAAGGAAGGAGGTAGAGGGAAGCTGATGAGGGTAGTGTGGGAGGGTGACATGATGCAAAGTGTTTTTGTTTATTTGTGTGGAGGAATTGAAGAGTGGGTTGTGTGGGTGGTCGGTAGGACACCAGTTTTTTTTCAATTTTTGGTCACGGGGGAGAGTAAATACACACAGTGGTGAAGGTGGGTGTTGTGGCACCAAGTGCTTTTTTATATTACTTGGGAGGAGGTAATGTTATGCTGAGGGTATGACAGGAAGGAAGCAGGATGCCAGGTATTCTTTTCTTCCTTTTGTGTCAGTTGGTGGAGGCGAGGGATGCACACAGCATTGTGGGGGCGGATGGCAATACACCAGGGGCAAGATTCTCGAAAGAATCACAGAACGCAGTGGAGCAGCAAAAGAGGCTGCGCTGCAGTGCGTGACAGGGAGGGAGCAGGAGAGTGCCACATTCACAGAGATATGGCACTCTCCTCCCCTCTCCCTAGCGCCGGTGTAGGTTTTAGCTGACGTGCGCTAGGCACACAACTTAGCGTTATAGTGCTAGGGTGCAAGCCTGAGTCTACCATAGGTTTTGTACAGGAAGGTTACAGTGCAAAATACTAAGGTTTTGTACAGGAAGGTTACCCTTCCAGTGCAAAATACTATGGCTAGAAAAGCTTGAAACCTTTTCCTACTTTGTATGTGTGCTGTACTAATGTGTTATATGAATTTTCATTGTGTTTTTGTGAAAACGTTTACTGAACGGTTTGTTCAATATCATTTGTTTTTCAATAGTAAGTTGTTTACGACATATAAAAACAAGTGGCATACACTTCATGATCTATGAGGTTATTTAATTTATTGTACATGTATGAAGAACGTAAAAGATTAATTTAGAGTGGTTTAGAACTCGCAGAGTTCCGTGTGAACAGTGCTCACCACATTCAGGACCCAGTACCTGTTAGACTTTAAGGCATAAAACTGTACAGTACAGCCCACATGGAAAGTCCAAAAAAGTAATGAGAAATGAACACATTTCTCCTTTTAACACCTGCTTTTCGGCGGTGTTAATTTTTGGTGCTAACCCTGTCTACTAAAGTTAGTAGGTAGAATTTAGAATAAAAAAACCTGGGTGGTTGCATGGGAACGCCCATTTACCACCCATGTAACTCCCCATTGGTGCTAAGTAACGCAAAGTAGTGGTTTGCACTGCTTTGAGTCACTTTTGGGTACTTTCCAGCGCAAAACAAGTTTTGCACTGGAAAGTGAATCAGGAAAAAAAACATTTTGTGCTGGCTAGCATCAATTTTGCAACGCTAACCTAGAGCAAAATGTTTGAAAATCTCCCCCTAGATGTAAAATCAGACAGAAGCTGAGGCAGGTGTGCAGAAGTCCTGCATACCTCTTCTATCCAGTGCATATCTATTAAAAGCAGACACATATGAATTAGGGAGCCACACATAACATAACATTGGCGAAGTGGCAATTTAAAACTGGGATGTTCACAATGAGTTATGAACGACATTATAGTCAACTCTAGCTTCTTTGTTTTGTTGTTTATTTGATGTCACTCAGAGCCCCTTGGTGAAAAACATCCCAATTATTCCATGTTACTTATATATAATTCTATATATTCATTTTGTTGCAGTTACTTTAGTTGCAGCAGTGCCAAATATCATTACATTCTAGAATGCCTGCACATCCAGCCCTGGACTATTGCTGGAAATGCATCGTAATTTTGAACCGATTCACTTGAGTTCAAGTAAAAACCTTGCTATAATCATTTGATATGCTGAATCTCTCTTCACATTTTTGAGGCTAAGCCGTGATTCACAAACGTACTTAAGTGTTGTAAATTTACGAGTGCGGACTTTCAGCAGTGGGGCAGAATCTCCTTACAGCGCACTCTCTGCAGGTGCCCTGTGGAGATTCCTCCCAGAGTGCAGAGACTCTGCCATCAGTGGCGTAACATAGGCCGCCACAGCCCCGGTGGTGCTGGGAGGCCATGAGCTCCATGGGGCCCCCTCAGCACAGTACCCAGTCCTGACTGACTCCGGAGGGGGCCCCTCCAAGTTCATTGCAGGGCGCCCCCTTATGTTTCGTAGGCCACTGTCTGCCACGAGGTGATTCCACCCACGTAAGTTTACTACACGTAAGCACGTCAGGGCCGGACTGGCCGTAGCGGGCACCGGGCGTTTCCCCAGTAGGCCACCAGGGTGGGGGCCGGTTTTGGGACCCTGGGGGGCTGTTTTCGTTACCGGGGGCCAGCAAAATTGGTCCCATGTAACAAAATCGGCCGAAACCGGCTCAGGGGGCCGGCCGAGCAGTATGCCAGAGCCAGTTTCGGTTCCCTGTTCGGCCCTGAAGCACGTTTGTGAATTGGGCCCACAGTTACCTAGCCATCATTGAATCTCCTTCGGCAGTGGAATGAGAGTGACTGGAGCAGGAAACTCTGAACTCTGCACTGGAGACGTCTGAAGGCCACGTGCCAGGGAGAGCGGTAGGATAGCTAAGTGAGATGAGGCACTATAATGCAATTCCTTACCAGTCATTTGCTATCATGAGCCACACTCAGCTTATTTGTAGAAAACAAATGATGTGACGTTCGTGGAAATAATGGCTTTGCATATATATCCATTTCATTTAACTTTATTCTGATTTATCAGCATCCCTCACGTGCGACACGTTATCTCCAATGGGCCACATCTCAGAGTAATCAATGATGAATGTTAGTCATCATTCAAAGTTTTCAAACTTTAGCTTTTCGGCCATTTCTGAATCAGCAGCCTCTATCATGATGAATGGATAAGGCCTCATCAACCTTTCCTCCATCTGTCTTGCTGATTGCGTTAAGGATTGGCTTGTGCAGTCAGTGTGAAGATATACAATGCACGGCTAAGCTCGCTGCAGAAGAACTACAATGATAAATGACACATCTTACATTCTGTTAATATGATAAACGAGGGATGCATTCCTAGAAGGTGCCTATTAATTGACATGTATTGATCTAGTTACAAACATCTACAATGTATGGCCATTTCGGTTGCTGCGTGAATAATCATGACTTAGCACGAAAAGGAGGAATCAGGGAAACTAGATGGGAAAATAAATCTCCACAGAAACCAGAAAGCCATTATTTCATGTTTTTCATCAACATGCCTGCCAACTAAGAAGGCGAATATCAATCAAATAGTATACACGTTTAGAAAAAAGTGGTCTTATTTTTGCATTTGTATGGATTACTAAGAACTGTGTGGAACTCGGCAGCATTGTGCGGTGTAATTGGGAAGGAATCGTGCATTACAGTGTGAACTACTAGTTGTGAGTGATTGGTTTCATTGCCCATTCAATTGCAAATGAGGCTGTGTTCCGCTAGGGTGCAAAGGTGAGCGAGTGATTGTCTGACTCTGGTACAATTTTCTACATCAAGACAATTGCCCAAGTGTCATTTGTGTACAATGTGCAATTTCTAGAAACCACAAGGGGGCATATTTACAAGCCCCTATCGACACAGGACTTCACTTTTGCCGACGTTCCTGTGGCGATAGGGGCTTCGCCTTATTTACAAGGCGGCATTAAGCCACTTAGAGGCATATGTACAAGGGAAGTGGCGGAGTGAGGCGTTAGCCTTCCTGGCTTAATGCCTCACTCCGCCACTTCAGAAACGCAGGGCTGCACCATATTTACAAGAATATGGTGCAGCACTGCATTTTCCCCTTTAATGGTGCTACACTTAGCAGCCTAGCGCCAACACAGACACACTTGCACAATCTTCCCCTGCACTGCGTGCAGGGGAAGATTGTTTATGTGCAGGAAGGTCCCCCTTCCTCCACATAAACAATCTTTAAATGCAGTTTTGTAACTTCTATGGGCCCGATTCACAAAAGTAATCTGAGACAAAATCCTAACTTTACGACTTTCGGTATTCACAAAGGGCATTTAGGAGTAGTAAAGTTAGGATTTTGTCTCAATTAAACTTAAGTTTTGGTCTTAAGTTAAACTTAAGACCAAAACTTAAGATTAACTGAGACAAAATCCTAACTTTACTACTCCTAAATGCCCTTTGTGAATACCGAAAGTCGTAAAGTTAGGATTTTGTCTCAGATTACTTTTGTGAATCGGGCCCTATGTGTGCTGCTTAATGCAGCACACATAGAAGTTGCAAAACGGCATTTTAAAAAAAATCATTGTTTATGTGCAGGAAGGGGGACCTTCCTGTACATAAACAATCATTGGCCTTTTGCTGTTTTCATGTGTGCTGCACAATGCAGCACACATGAAAACAGCAAAAACAAGGAGAAATTAAACATTTCTCTCGAGGGTAAGACCAAGTTTTCCCTGGTCTTAATTCTGGTGCTGCCTCCTGTTTACGCCTCCCTTGTAAATAGGGGGCAGCGTCAGAACCAATGGGTATTGTGGTGAAATGCCCACAGCAATACCCATTTCCCTCCCCTTTCACGCTAAGCATAGCGTAAAAGGGGGCCTTATTTACAAGACAGTGTTAAGCCATGTTAAGTGGCTTAGCGCTGCCTTGTAAATAAGGCAAAACCCCTATCGCCACAGGAACGTCCTAAAAAGTGACGTTCCCATGGCAATAGGGGCTTGTAAATATACCCCTTAATGTGGCTTAACGTCGCCTTATAAATAAGGCACCCTTTCACGCTACACTTAGCGTGAAAGGGGAGTGCAGTGGGTGTTGCGGTGGGCATTCTGCCGCAACACCCATTGATTTTGATGCTGCCCCCTATTTACAAGGGTGGTGTGAATAGGAGGCAGCGCCAAAATTAAGACCAGGGAAAACCTGGTCTTAACATGGTGAAACGAGGAGAAATGCTTTATTTCTTCTCTTTTTTGCTGTTTCTATGTGTGCTGCATTGTGCAGTACACATAGAAACAGCAAATTGCCACGAATTACTGTTTATGGGCAGGAAGGTGTCCCTTCCTGCACATAAACAATCATTAAAAAAATGACAATTTGCAACTTCTATGTGTGCTGCACAATGCAGCACACATAGGAGTTGCTAATCACCATTCTGGATAATTTATGTGCAGGAAGGGACACCTTCCTGCACATAAACAGTCATTCCCTCAAAGCAGGCACACTTGCACTATGGTGCAAGGGTGTTTGCATTGGCGCTAGGCAGCTGAATGTAGCTCCAGTGCAGGGAGAATCACATGGGTGCGCTGCATTATTGTAAGCACGGCGCATCCCTGCATTTCTAAAGCAACGGATTGTGGCGTTAACAATTTTGGAGCTCACCCGTGCTCTGCCACTTTTTTATGCATATGCCCCAAGGTTTTTCTTTTGTCCGCTATTTGCACCTGCTTTAATTTGACACTAGATTTCACGCTAAGCCATGTCTTGCAATTTTTGTTGATTAGACTTAACATGAATTCATAGGGGTTCTTGTCCCATTTACCCACTTTTCATGAAATATTTGGTATTTTCAACTACATGCTGCAAAGGAATTTAGAGCTGTGCTCAAATCATTTTTCTGGGTAAACAAATAGTTAATGTCCAAAGATGATCTACATTCCCCTTTTAATCACGCCTTGGGTTGCAGAGCAAGCAAAGAGTATCAATACTGCACAAGAGTTGCCCCCAAGGGCATAGCTATGAATAGTGCAGCAGGCGCAGTGGCACCTGGGCATAGATCACTTAACGTTGCACACCATCCTAAATATATCTGTTTTTTTTACTGTCAAAGCAGTGGACAGGGCATTTTCCTGGCTTGCATTGGGGACTACGATACCCTTGCTGCACTACTGGCTGCTTCCTTTGATAGTGAAGGGGGAGCAGGTATATTATAGTTTACAAATGAATTATCAATCTGGCAAGTGGTTGTGGAGTAGATTGTGGTGCCAATGCGCTCCTGAATGGCCTGTCACTTCCCTTTCTAGAGTTTGTTTGTGTGAGAAGAGGTATGAGCTCCATTAGTGACTAAAGAGATTGGGATCAGTCAGTCTTTAATCCAGGGAGGGGGTTATACCTGCATGCTGCTAGCAGCCAAGCGATGCCCTCTTAAGCAGTGACTCGTCCACTAGGTGTATGCAAGCGTGTAAGCAGGAAAGTATTGCTTAGATCCTGAGGCTGAGAAAGCTATATTGCAATTTGTAGGATTTCTCGGACGTGACAGACTTGACAATTCTTCAACGACCATGAGCTTAAGCGCCAATGTTGACGACTACCGAGATAGCTCCTAGAAGGACTATTCGAGCACTTGCTCTTTTGAATGGTGACCCCCATCTGTTTTTATTTGTGTTAGGGGGGTACCATTGTCATCTTTGTCAGATTGTTTCTCAGACTCTGACACCTCACTTTAGTGTTAAGCTCCACTTCACATATTAATTCCTGTATTTGCCTGTGTCTACTGATTAGACAATCAAGCTTCATTCAAGGAGTTCACGTCTTGTTTTTCATTTAAACTCCTTCTCCCTGCTCTGGAAGCTTGCACTTAGTCTCTCCAGGTATGGACTTCCACAGGGCAGCGCACATGAATGGGCAGGGAAACAGGGTTCACCAGGTTGATCTCGTCTCCCACGACTGTAAGTACAACTTGCTTTGCATCATCAGTGAGGCCACCTCTGATGAGGATATGGAGAGGGTTGAAGGAGGTGGCGGGCCACAAGCATGACCAGGAACAGTGATCCCCGTCAGACAAGTACCAGTACTATAGGTTTGAGTGGGTGACAGCTCTCCGTATCAGCCAGTGAGAGGGAGGACTCATAGCTCTTAGTTCTGGGGTAGAATGGGATGGCATCACAGCTCTCTGTACATTCCTGTGAAGGGGAGGTCCCCAAACTCTCAGGACTGGCCTGTGAATTGGAGGCTGTCTGTTTTGGCACTGGATGAGCTGTCTGAACCCTTTGTACTGGCCTGTGGCCAGGAGCTCTCCCATCCCTCAGAAGTGGCACATAGTGAATGGACCGAGCCTTCCATACTAGCTCTTGGTGGGAGTTCTGCACGTTTGAGGGGTCTTCTCCCTCATCACTGGTCTGTGGTTGGCAGCCCTTGGTACTGGACTGTGGTAGAGTAGCCTTAGCCCACAGAACAGTTGTTTCTTTGGAAACTCTCCAGGCTAAGATACCAGTCATGGCTTCAGGTGAATATTCTCTGATGCCCCACAGGGGCACCTTGTCTTCTACTTGGTGTGACCCTCCTAGGGGCTATTTCATGTGTAGTTGCACTGGATCAAAACAGCGCTGAGCACACTTTTGTGTATGCACATTGTCTAACCGCATTAGTATATCTCGTAATTTCTCTGAGTAAAACCATGAACTGCCCTCAGCATGAGTCAGAAACAGAGAGATTAATTAACTGCTCTTTGGGGCATATTCTTAAGGACACATCGCCTAGTTAGCAGCACTTTATCGCAGCCAAAGTGGCGATAAATTTATCCCACCATTCACAAGCTGGTGTTAACAGCCCAGAACACCATTTTACCTGCGATAGCAGCCGCAAAAAACATCGCCACAGATGACCCCCGCAACTTTCGCTAATGAGATGCAGAGTAGGCGTACCCGTGCAAAAAGCCGCGAAAACACAACTCCGCAACATTCTCAGCGACCAGCCAGATCGGCGATAAGACCACAAAACAGGCGATAAGGCCCGTTAGCAGCAGGAAACTAACACCTGCTCTGACCTGGTGCAAAGTCGGACCACAGCCTGCACCACAAAATGGAGCCCAGCCCAGAGCCACACCTGAAGGGCAACAGATGCCATGGAGCCACTGATCATGCAGCTCAGAGCCCCAACAGGGCCACAACACCCACCACCACCACCCCCAGGACCCCCCCCCCCGGCTTCCCCCCGGCCAAAGACATGCCACATCAACTACACGGAATCATGTACCAAATAATCCGCCTGATGTCGCACAATCACATTTGGTGCCATGCATGTGTCGTCACAAAAATGAGCATCACAATGCACCTTCGATGTAACAAATGAAAATTTATTCAAAGAAACACAGAACAGAAATGAAGACACATGGCGGTTCCCCTCGGGACAATCCATAGGTCACAGCCTGCAAGACAAAAATCATGATGAGAAGGTGTGTCTTGCGCACATCAAAGGACAGAGAGAGAGCGAAGGAGAGAGAGAGAGACAGAGAGGGAGCGAGAGAAAGACGGACAGAGAGGGGGAGCGAGAGAAAGACGGACAGAGAGGGAGCGAGACACAGATAACAGAAGAGATGGACAGGGAGAGAGAGTGCCCACAATGCGCACCCAGGCCACACTGCCCACCTGCTGCCACAGGTGTGTCTCCAACCACGTGCCTGTATGTAGTGCAGTTCACCAGGTCACACATCTGAAACAGATCCGTCATCTGAAACAGAGTCCAGAGACGTGAATGGCAAAGTACATACAATTGCACAAGACATCACCGCCTGTCTGCCCCTGCGCACCCAGGCAGATGTACCCCAGCCCCTCCCGCCGCCCAGCGGTGCATGCCCGCCCCTGCGCACCCAGGCCTCATTGCTCACCTTCCGCCCTTGGCGTGTAGTAATGATGGCCCACCACGTGCCGCTGCAAGCAACATGCCCGGGGCCCGCGGACATGGCACCCTCCACATCATGCAGCCCCACTCCGCAGGCCACCAGGTCTCACATATGATTCTGGGTCTTGATTTCGCCATGGCAGAGGACATACCAGTGCACCGGGCATCATCGCAGGCTGCACACCTGCTCAGCCCTTGAGGTGCCACTAACTCTGTGATCCGGGATGCGATGCCACGTGGCGGTATGCCCGTGCTGCCCGCTGGCTCTGGCCTACACTGCGGTCCAGCAGGGCACACAAATCCCGAGCAGTCCGGACGGCCGGGACGGGGCATCACCGCAGGCTGCACACACGCCCAGCACTTAAGGTGCCCCTACCTCAGTGCACCCAAAGTCACCATCCCGTGGCGGTGTGCCTGTGCCAGTCGCAATGTATCCGGTGCCACCAAGTCTGTGTCCCAAAGTCATGGACCCTGTATGATTGGGTATCGTGTTGCGGACGCCATCATGTCACCTCCGGTCCTGGGGAATGTGATGTTGCAGGGCCCAAGGCCCTCATGCCTACATTAACACCACATGGATGCACCCAGATAGAGAGTGGAAATGGCGTCGAGCACGTGCGCCCGTCCCTTTCCATTGGCAGGGTCACATGTCCTGTGACGCGTGTGCTGGATGGGTGTGGTGTGGGTGTAAACCAGCCGTGAGGGAGTAGCTGTGGCATGCTGACAATTAGACCTGTGAGCAGCAGATCACCACAGGAAAGACAGGGGACATGTAGCGTTGCCGTCCCCCCCTGTGAGCGTCAGCGGAGTGGGCTGGCCTGGCGTATGCCAGTCCAGCGTAAGGGTTTGTATATGACCCCGGGGCCCTGGGCGTGGTTCCGTACTGGGCTGGACAAGGAAGTAACTCATGTGTGTGTCCCTGTTGTTGTGTCAGCACCACCCGGACCGCATTGGGCAATGTGTCACCCTGTGACCCCTGTTCTATGACATGAGCCACATGGACGTAAGAGGAGTCCAGTGAGCCTACATTCATCCATACTTCCACACTTGAAAGACCATAGACATGACACATCTGTGTGAATATGAATGTTTAATGCACATTCAGTGGAGTGTTGCATCTGGAGCAGTACAGGGCCATGCACACCCCACATGACGATGTTGTCCCATGGAAGGCCAGCCAGGGTCCTTCAGGGAATGACAAGTCCAAAGGAAGAGGAAGAGTTCAGTCCGCAGTCTGATTGCTGTGTCAATGGCGATCAAACAGCATCTGGCAGTCCATGTCGAGGTCCAAGGTGAGTGTCGCAGAGTGCATGGGGGGACAGTGGAAGGTGATGATGCAGAGGGCAGTACCAAGCTGAAGCTGGACCTATGATGAGATGCATGCTACTGCGTCCTTCTTACCACGAGGGCAGTATCATCCGCATCTTCGTTCTCTGCTGTTTCATGTGCCTCACGTGTGGGTGGTGGTGTTCTGTCTCCAGCACTGTGTGGGAGTGACACATCAGTGGCTGGAGGTGGAAGGTCTGCCGCACTGTGTGGCACTGACACTTCAGGGGGCGGAGATGTGGATGGAGTGGTGGCAGCAGCATGCACCCGCGCCAGGCCTTGTGACAGCAATGCCATGAGGAGGGTCCTGAGGTCATTGAGGAACCCAGTTACCTCTCGCTGGTGTGCAGCCGTGGCAGCCGCTTGTTCCACATTCGCCCGCTCCATGGTCTCCATTAACCTCTGCATGTTTCCCAACTCCCATGTGACATCGCTAGAGCCACTCGGACTGGACAGTTGTACTATTCTCTGAGTCAGGGCTCCAGCGATGTCAGCCATGGTCCGTTGGAGAGCATGGAGCGGACTGTGGGTGTCCGTTAGGGACCGTGAGTGGTCCCTGATGGGACTTAGACACCCACGTATGGCATCTGGTTTGTCTGCCATGCGGTCGAAGCCCACCCGCACCTGTTCAGCCAGATTCTCCTGGCACCCCAGAACACGGCGTTGGAAGGCCATGTGTTCTCCGTGGGGGTCCTGGGAGGCAGCAGTGGTGGTGGGTTCTGCCTGCTGTGTGGTCTGTGCAGGGGTGGGGTCTCCTCGTAGCAGCTGGGCTGCCCAGCTCCTGGAAGTGGGCTGCGGAGGCTCTCCACGAGCAGTTGGAGGGTGTCAGAGTCGAAGCTGTGGTCATCCTCTTCGTCTCCAGAGAAGAGAGGGTCGGGCTGCTCTGCAGGAGGTGTTGATTCTCCCTTTGCAATGTGATGGGGAGATGCAGTTTAACAATGTGTCCACATGTATGTTGTCGCATTGTACATGTTTACATACAGACAGCATGACTGGGTACATTGTGGCTGTTTGGGAGGAGCTGCCTATTTGATGGGGGACAGTGGACGTTTCGACAACAGACGTGTGTGTGTTTGTACTCGTACATTATCAACGCACATTCCCCTGCAATGCCAATTGTGATTGGCCAGTGTCTGCACCCAAGCGGCACCAGTTGTGTCCTGTGTTCTGTTGTAGGTGTTTTGTGGATTGTGTCACATCGTTGTAAATGTAGATGTGCTCTGCATGTGATGTGTGTGCTGCATTTTTGGGGAGTCGCCCCTGCAGCTCAGATTTTGCTGCCCCTTATCACTTTCATGAGGTGTGCCTTTGACTTCTGTGCTTGTACAGTGTTGACATGTTGCATACTTGGGTACGGTGGTCTCTTGGTGGGAGTTGGTGGTCTGGGGCATGGTTTGTCCGCAGATGTGCTCAACTTAATTGTGCATGTGTGCCATTGTGCCCATCTCCCCCCGTCCCCCCAGGCCATGGTCGTTACTCACCCTGTTGCTGTTGTGTCGGGTCCTGTTGAGCAGTGTCCGGGCCCCCAACTCCTGCCACCGTCTCCCCACTGATGACTGTGGACACCATTTCCTCCATGTCGTCCAGCTCCTCCTGTGGCGCTGGGCTCCCACCTGCAGTCTGCATTGCTGCCTTCATGTTGTTGGCGAGTTTCAGCTTGGTTTTGCGCTTGACATCATTCCAGCGCCTCTTGACCTCGTCCATTGTCCTCTTCAGCACTCCGACTGCATCCACCTTGTCCATGATGGACTGCCATATTGTATTTTTTGTTGCCAATGACACAGTGGAGGTGACGAACCGTTGTTGATGGTGTTCTGTCACCTCCATTATCAGGATCCTGTTTTCCTGCGGACTGAACTTCGTCTTCCTCTTCTTCTTGTCCTTGCCCTTCCCTGACCCCGAAGTCCCAGGATGCTCCTCCGGGGGGCTTGTGGGGTTCTGGCTCTCCTCCGTACTTGCTCCGGCAATGTCCATTGTGCTTCGCTGTTGTTTGGCATTTGTTTGTCTGTTTTTTTCTACTTTTATGGTGATTGTTCCTGCCTGACGCGTGTGGATTGCAGGCCTGTAGCTAGGTTTTGCTGATTTTCGTATCGCGATTGGCCTCATCGCAGCTTTTTTTGCGTTAGTGTTTCGCGTTTTTGCGGCGTGGCGTTGATTTTAACGCGTCAGTTTACGCGTTATCTGGGGACTATCGCATGGTACCGCCGTGTTGTGAATACTTGGTTAACAAGGCGTTAATTTCCCGCAATGGACTGCGATATGCAAAGTTGCGTTATGCTAAATTTGCGGTGGTTATCACACGTTCTTGGGAATATGCCCCTTTGTTTCCTGCTTGCACTGTTTGCCGTTCGTGCATGAATCCAGAGTAATGCTAGCGTGCATGTAAGTATTTGAGATTGTTCATGCACATGCACAGAAACAAGCGCTCAGCTCTGCTCTGAGCAAACGCAATTGTTCATGAAACAGCCAGAGGCCCCTGCACCAGACTTGGATAGGAGGAGTTCGCCATACCTGCTCTCTACACTAACTCAGGCCTCCTCTGCATGTCTTCTTTACCACTTACCTTACATTTTTACTCTTTCAAGAGCTAGTCCAGCTGCTCAGTGGATGGGAAATTGGTGATATTTAGAGTGCTAATTTTTTTAAAATACATTTATTTTTTATTAATATAAGTTTCAAACACTCCAACTAATAAAGACCGTAGAATTGCAGGTACCAGAAAACAGTCATACACACATTTTGAAGCATTTCGAAGTTATGACAGTATTATGCCACTCAAACAGTGCCATGTAAGCAAATCAGTTATACATTTCGAACCCCTCAACCCTCACCCTTAGTCCCGAGATTAAGACAGTGCAATAAGGGCTTCCATCACTCTCTCGCTTTGGCTCCTAACTCCCCCTTATCTTCTTATGTTAGACATCCTCTGGACTCATAGATAGGGATTTCCAGTATTCAGCTTCTACCCATGCCCATTTTCAAGTGGGACAGGCGGAGAGTTGTTTGGTTCTTCCCTGTAGCACAATGCAAAATAAAGCCCCCCCCCCCACAGAATGTGATGGGGGCCTCTAAGTCTCCCTTATTTCACTGATATTCATTGATCTTGGGCTCATGGGCCCTTCTTGAAAAGGCCTGGGGGCCCCTGCACCACAGGGGCCTGTGTTATACCCTGACTCCTCCAGTTTAGGGCTTGATGCAGTGTTTTACCCGGCCCAAACAATCACTCTCTACTTAGTATATTTTATCTCTCCTGCATTTGGTCCCCCGATGGATCTTGCTCATTACATTGAGGGGTGAAGGAAACTAGGGTGTCAATTGTTGGCTACCCAATGAGGACCATGAACTGATAACCAACTTACGGATTAGTGATTACATTCAAAGGTATTACCCATTAGACCATAATGTGAAAGTACAGAATGGCAACAAGAAGTCCGAATTTTGAATCACAAAGACTAGCAACTCTGCTACCACAATACAGAAAATCAGCAACAGAACCTGATGTTCTATGAACAATGTATGACTATCTCTGCTATACATTAGTAATCTAAGTATCCCAGGCCCAGTCCCTGTGGAAAGTAGATTTATGAAATATAATAAACTCAGGCATTAAAGAGTTTCAATTAGAGTTGATATCATTAGTAATGGTAAAGCAAGGCAACAGTCAACATCTAGAAAACTAAGTCTCGAGTCTCAAATAAATCAATTACAGGTGTAGTATAAAAACTACACATTAAGCAGAGTCTAAAGGGGTAATCGTTCCCAAAGTCCATAGGAAAGGACAGTTCATGGAAGGGTCTAGAATGACCGGTTCAAAAGAAACCTCAGCAGGGCATTGCAAGTTATGGTTTGGCCATGGAGCCCAAGGGAAGTCCGCTAGGCAAGTGTTTTCTGCTGTTTACAAGGGCAGGAGGCAGTCCAAAAAGTTCCCAGCATAAGCATGAAGATTCATCAAAGAACCAAGGACTGACTGAACGAAGAACCAGAAGAAGACGAACCCTTCCCTCCTGGGAAAATTCGATATTATAGTACATCGGTCTGGATGTGACACCCACTGTGTCACACCATTATTCGTCTGAGATCCATGAGGTAATCGTCCGCTGCAAAAGTGGCAACAGCTAGGAATTATCCCACACCAAGCATGGGAAACAATTGTTCATCTCAGGCACACAGGTTAATTCACAAAAGGCCATTAATTGCTGGAGATTTCTCATGTGCGAGTTACAAAGGTCCATTTCTCATGAAAGTATCAATTTTCTAATACAATATGCATCAATTCTTCTAGCGTCTCCTGAGAAAGTACAAGAATGTTACATGAGCGAGTGCTGTAATGAAATGCTTTCTTGCAGACATCATGAGAAAACGAATCCATAAAGAATAAAGTCAAGGTTGTTCATTAAAAGGCAATATAGCATAATTAATATACAATTGTATCTTTAAAAATAAGCATGTGTGATTTCATTAAATGCATTTGTCAAGCAGTCAATGTCATAGATTGTCTAATGAAATTGTTCAATAGTAAGTATAGCCTGTTACTACATTCGAAAAAATATAGGTGCACCATATGTACATATATTTAAAGAATTTTTTCGTTTTAGTAAATTTGAGACTCTACACATATAAAGATCACTTCAGGAAAGTTTTAACTTTCTAGTTAATTGGATAACAGTTTTGCACCAACTTTTCATAATTCAGTAGTGCATTTCAAAGAGAATAGAAGAATGGCTTTGCACATTTAAATGCAGCATGTAAATCATTGTAGTTTCAAGTAAAGACTAATAAAGCATCATAATTATAGCTTCATATATCCATTCTTACTAATTGCTTAATTTAAGAAGAATCACTGTTGATAAAACAAAATACATAACTACTTCAGAGTGTTTAACATGATTTAGACTTATACGAAAATCAACTGTTAAACATGTTAGGGACACATTATATAATTATTCCACTATTTCTACAATCTGACCACTCTTCTATGTTGCATGTGCAACACGTTTTGTGATAATCATTGTCAGTTTCTGCGATGTGTGCAAGGTGCACATTCAGTTTATATGTCATTATCGTTCTCATTATAAGTTTACGTGTTGTGCAAACTGCAAAGAGTTAGCGGTTTCTAAACTGCATAAGGCTATATCCTGTTTAGCCACTCTAAGGCCCCCCAGTCTTAGAGATTTTTCCATTCTTGTGAATACCTTGACATTAAGTATGTTTTAAAGTGCTATTTTGGTGTTCAGGTCGAAGGGGTGATTATTGTTGGTTTGTGTGGGTTATGCCCTCTCAGAACGGTCTAAAACCGTACAAGACCAGACAGTGTGCAGAAGGTCGCCCACTGCAGTCTGACATCAGGGACATGCTGGTCGAGCGCCACGATGCATGTGTCAACATCTGGCTGGGGTTTGAATTGGATCAATCTATGTCTATTTGGAATGGTAGCTTCCCTAGGGCCACAAGTGCATTACGTCCATTACGTCAGGGGTATATCTGTCGGAAGTCTCAGCCCATATAACAACTGTATCGGGGAAGCTTTCCCCATGGCATATATATCAGCCGCATGTGGAGGATCCATCCCCAATCGCAACCACGCAGATTAAATCCATTCATTAATGATAATCAGGTGGGCAGCTTTATAATAGGAGTTGGGGTGTATATATACCACCATCATAAGTGGCAAGGGAAATTTGGGGCTGACCTCCTCTCCGAAGGAAGGACCGAAGGCAAGCCTTAAGGTTATGTAGGAATCTACGTGGGAGGGAGAAGGGGTAATTCTGTAATATGTTCAGTTTTTTGGGGGAGGCCACCAGTCCAAGTACGGACACAGGCAGGGACAGACAGTGTTGTTTGTCTTTGCATACGCTATCACGGAGTGGTTGGATATTGTCTGTACGTGCCTCTTCTTTAGTTCGCATAAGGTCGGCCTGGCCCTTTTTGCAGGGTCTTCTTCAGATTTTTGCCTTCTATTGCTGAACCAGTTTTTTTATTTTTATTATCACTCTTTGCACTTTTTCCCTGCTAACCAGTGGTGAAGTGCTTGTGCTCTCTCGGTAACACATGGCATCTACCTGACTGGTACATTTAATTTACTTGCCAGTCCCTAGTGAATGATACTACATGTACCCATGGCCTGTAAAGTAAATACTACTAGTGGGAAGAACCACTTCTTGTGCCAAATACTAAAGTAGCCTTTTAACCCCTTCGGTGCTCATGACGAGCTCAGCTCGTCATGCTGCGCAGTGCTCGTGTGCGCATGACGAGCTGAGCTCGTCATGAACCCGTTCACTCAATGAAACGCCCCGCACAGGGCGAAAATCGGCCGCGCACCGAAGGGGTTAAAACCTGTCAGGCATGCCACGGCAGCCTGTACTGCAGTTTTAAACTAAAATAAAAATAAATAAACCCTTTGCCAAGACTAAATTTTCCTTTTTAATACTTATAAGACACCCCTAAGGTAGGACCTAAAGGCTCATAGAGCAGTGTACATTGTAATACAAAATTAGGACATGTGTACTTTAGTTTTACATTTGCTAGCAGTGAAAAACTCCTGAATTCATTTTTCAATGTTTTAAGGCCTATCTCTCCCATTAACTAACACTGGGTAACTTTAGTACCTTTGATAAATGATAACTTTGGATTGGGAGCTGATAGATACATGTTGTTTACAAATGAATTGCAATTTAAAATCCCCTTCAATGGTAAAATTGAACTTAAGTCACAATTTTGAACATGACACTTTTAGAAAGTTGACATTTAATTGTCCTAATCATATGTGCCTTTCTCCAGTGTCCTGGGTCACAGGACTGTGGATGACTCCGTTGTTGAGGTTTGTGTATTGCCTCTGGACAGTAATACAAAGGAGGCATAGGAGTGGATATGATGGGACATACGGCAGGATGATTGGGAGAGGGTGTACCCAGACTCACTTACATTTAAAGGGCTTTGCCTCCTGTTCACACCAAGGAGTCTGACAACAGGCCAGCCCTGCCTTTTGTCACTTCTGACAGTTTGGAGCTTTGACATGGGAAGGGAAAGACCTTTCCAGACCCAGGAGTGGGTGTAAGGCAGGGAGTCCCCCACAGAGACAGCCCACAGTACCCACCAACATGAAGCTCCAGCAATGACCGTCTGTGAACCCTGACTGGCTCTTCACGCTGCAGCAGCAATAGCCCGCAATGCCTGGCCTGCTCTTATTGCTACAGTGACGACTATCCACAACACTCTTCCTGCTCCTTGTGGACTCCTCCACCATGAACAAAGTTTTTACACTGGACTTTGAGAAAGTAACATTTTCAGCAAGACTAACCTGGTCTCTGTATGCAACCCACTCTCCATCGCTGTGTCCTGAACTTGTGATTTTCCCCTTTCTAGTATGAACAAATGACCGCGAGTGGTGCTGTTTGCTTTTTGGTGCTATTTTCACCAAAAACTTTGAGATATAATATCTCTGATTTTATTGATTGGACTGCTGTATTTTTTAAATAATTTTATTTATTAACATTTACTCTATTGTACTAAATTGGAGTGGGATTTTGTTTGTGTTGTGTTTTCACTTTATTACTATTTGTGTGTTGCATAAATACTTTACACATTGCCTCTAAGTTAAGTCTGACTGCTTTTATGAGAAGCTACCAGGGGGTTAAATGCAGGTTAATTTTAGGGAGTTTTGTGGTTCATCCTGACAAGGATTGTGGTTGTTGCCTGAGCTTCCACCCCCTCAAGCAATAACCCAATTGCTTACAGATTTGCATACATCTGGAGCTCGACGACGGAAGATCACAATGTGTGCTACACCCTAGAATGACTATTTAACCCAATAAGAGTGCAATCTTCTGAGTAATGAGAACATAGATTTGCAGATAACCAGGCCACAGCCATTTTTACCTCTAAGCCCGAAGCAGTAGAGGACTACATGTTATTTAGACACCTCTGAAGGGGAGTACCTGTTCACTCACCTCACAGGCGTCATTCAACTCTGTGGAAGCACCTCCACCTCTACACATGTCTCTGCAGTGTCCCCACTGTTATTCAGAGCTCTGCTGAGGCACATCAAGTGCTACACAAAACATTGATAAGGCGCTTCTAGCTCTATACACTGTGCATGACTCTGAACCCTTGGAAGAGCAGCACCCTTTTGTCTGAATAATATGCAAAAATAATCCTCCTCCAAAAGCATTGTAGCCAGAATATCAAATACTACAATATCATTAAGGTAATCATTATAGGTAAGTACAGATTTATTATTCTTAACTCCACATCTAAATACCATGAAGATGTATATATTGTTAAGATACCTGACGTGAAGAGCTTTTCATGCTTCCCACATCTCTGCCAATTCACATGGGGAATTCACAGCTGTACACAGCTCATGCAAAGTCGTTCCATAACCTCAACATGCTTTGAAAAAGTACCTTTAGCATTCACAGCCACACGTAGCAATTCCAGGGAGGCTGAACATGTAGCAGCCTTGCACTGAGAAGCAAGAGTTTCTCTGTGTTTCAGAGTAGCATAAAGCTACTCCAGCATCCAGATCACTTTTCAGTTTTGAAATATAAATTATAACAATGTAGACTTCTCCAAGTGGCAGTGGGTCTCCACCTGGATGTGCTGTTTTTCCCGGTGGACTGCAGTCACTCTGTCCATCTGGTGCAATTTAGTTGGACGCCTTCTGTATAAGGAGGCCAGCTGATATGATAACAAGAATGTACTTACCCTGTTTGGTAGAGAAGAGCATCTCACCTCATTATGCATATTGTTCTGCAGGATTGCTGAGTATTTAACTATGACTTCCATCTTGGCAGCATTGGTGTAATCTGTCTTGTATGACGTGCTTTACAGATAGATCTAAATTCTGTGATGCGTATCGAGCCCTGTTTTTTCAGCTGATTACATATTGCATGGCAGGGTATGAAGGTTCAGACTTAAAATTGGGAAATCTAATTTTCTGTTCAAGTGCCAGGATACAAAACAATGCCTCGCTATGAAATCAGACGTGAATCAAGGGTTACTCATTACACTAGATCACCTGGGAGCAAAGGTCTTTGACAAATGTTGCTGTTTTTTTCACTTCTTTTGAAGTATGACTGGACTTTATCATCTGTGGATGTGCACTCCCCACTAGCATCCCTTTCCCTTTTCTCATTTAAATTATTTGAAAAACTCTAGGATAGTAACTGTGCCAGTTCTGTTGTGAGAAACTTCCACTGTTGAGACGTATGCTGTACTACCTGTTCTGTCGGCCTGATAGCTTGCCCTGCTGATGCCTGTAAGAAATTGGGTTATTAGTTGAGAGGGGTGGAATAAACACAGTTCTTGTCAGGGTGAACCAGAAAAAGTCACACGCACACCTGTGCTCAACCCTCTGTGAGCTTGGCACAAATACACTCAAGCTTAACTTAGAGGCAATGTGTAGAGTATTTATGCAGCACTCACACTGTAATAAAGTGTAAACACAGCACAAGAAAAATCCCAAACCAATTTAGAATAATAGAGTACACTTTAATAAATAAAATAACACAAAAATAATAAAAATTAAATCGGTAAAACTGGAGTTATGAATAACATTTCTAGTAAAACTAGCGCAAAAAAGCACAAGGCACCAACTCTGGGTATTTTGTTGCACTGGACTGGGACAAAGATACAAGTTCAGGCCCAGCACTTTGGAGCGCAAGCCAGGTACATACTGAGTTTGACCCACTGAGAGTGGTTTCCTAATGTTCTTGGTGCAGGAGCTGTGTGGTGCTGCAATGTGATTTCAGACATTGGTCTGTGCTGAGCTGCATCAGTTCCAGTGAAGCCACAGGTCTGTGAGGTGCGGCGATGTGAGGTTCTTTGTTGGGCTGGACTGCGCTTCATTTGTTCTGATAAAACCTTCATTTGCGAATGAAGGAGTGCACTCTGCTAGTGTACCTTGAGGACAGCACTTGGGGGGTCAGGACGCAGTGCCACAGAGGCCAGCAGAGGGAACCAGGTGAGGTCCAGTTTGGTCTGGTGAGTTGGGAAGCAGAAGAGGCCTCTAGAAGCACCTTGTGTCCCTGTAGCCCAAACAGTAGATCAGCCAGCTCACCCTTGGAGTCACTTGTACGGATCCTGGGTCAAGGCAAGCAGGTCTAGTCTTCCTTCTTTAGAGAGCAGGGAAGTCTTTCTTCTGAGTCTTCCACTGGCTCTAGACTGTTCTGATAAGGGGTTCTGAAGATCCCATTTTTATACCTGGTGCCCGCCTTTGTGAGGGGAAATCCCCTGGACTACTCCCAAACTGGTTCTTGTCAATTCTTCCTCTTCCCCTGGTCCAGGCTCCATACTGTCTGCCATGACAAAGGCAATGGCGGGCCTGGTGTCAGGTTCCTTTGTGCATGCTGCAGGCAGGGCCCTTTGAAGTGTAAACAGGGCAAGGCACAAATTCTCCCCAGCCATCCTGGTAGGAAGACCCTCACCCCTCACAACTAGGCCTCTTTTATCTCAAGTTCTGGAAGCCATACACAACTCACAACAGGAGAGTCATTCCCAGTCATGTGACCCCAAATGCTGGCAAAAAGGCACAGTTGGTTTTGACAGAAAAATGCCAACTTCCTAAAAGTGGCATTTTCAGAATTGTAACTTAAAATTTGACTTGGCTATTAAAGAGAATTTTAAATTGCAATTCATTTAAGTGGAAACAGCAATTCTCTATATGGTCCCAAACTGAAGTTATCACCTAGTAAGTCTAATAAGGTAACCCAATGTTAGTTTATTGGAGAGATAGGCTTACAGCAGTGAAAGACGACATTAGGCGTTTTCCACTACCAGTACATGCAAAACTTATTCCCACATGGCCTACTTTTCAATACAATGCACACTGCTGTATGGGTGTTTAGGGCCTACCTTTGGGGTGACTTATAAGTATTAAAAAGGAAAGTTTAGGTATGGCAAAAAGGTGATTTTGCCAGGTCGAAATGGCAGCTTGAAACTGCAGTACAGGCTGCAGGGGAACATATAATAGGGACTTACAAGTAAATTAAAGGTGCCAATTGGGTGTATGCCAATTTTAACATGTTTACAGAAGAGAGCATAAACACTTTGCCACTGGTTAGTAGGGGAAAGTGCGCAGGCTCCTAATGCCAATAAAATGAGTTCAGCAAAAATCAGGGAGTGCAGGCAAAAAGTCTGGGGAAATACCACACCAAGGATGTAAGGTCTAACATGTCACCTCCAGCTGAAAGAATGGATAGCTATTCCCTCCATGGGAGTTCTCCTCGCCAAGGTGGAAAAACCATACAATCCATTCCCTGCAGAGAGATGGACCACCTGAACAGTTTTCCCCCAGTCATCTGCATTTGTCACCTGAGGGGGTCTGTGATCTCTCTGAAACCAGAAGTGAGTCCCAAACAAGATTGGTATCAACTTCTTTAGTGCCCAGACCACTGCAAAGGCTTCCCTTTGTTTATCACTCTACCTCTGTTCCCTGGGAAGTAGACTTATGCTGATGAACACTACAGATTGGTCTAAGCTCTCACTGTTTATCTGTGAGAGCACAGCCCCTATCCCATGCTCTGAAGCGTCTGCTTGGACTACAAATTATTAGAGAAGTCAGGTGCCTTGAGCACTGGTGCTGTGCACATAGCTTCCTTCAGGGAGTTTTTCAAATGTTTTCTGATACACCTCCATTCGAATCACATTCTTGAGCTGCTTCTTACTGGAAGTCATCTCTGTCAAGGGGGCAACAATGGTTTCATATCCCCTAACAAATCTTCAGTAGTGACCGGTGAGGCCTAAGAAGGCTCTCGCCTTTGTATGGGTCTCAGGAGGTCCCCAAGCCAGAATGGTTTGCATCTTGGGTTAGAGGGGCTGAACCTTGCCCCCACCCACTTGGTGGCCCAAATACACAACTGAACCAGAGGTGGTGTGGGTGGCCATCCCAGCTTGAGCTGAAGACTGCAATGTCATCTAAGTAGGCAGCACTGAAGTACTGAAGTCCTCAAACCCAGACAGGACCCAGTTGACCAACCTCTGGAAGGTGGCAGTGGCATTCTTTAACCCAAAGATCATTACTCTAAACTGAAAGTGGCCCTCTGGGGTGGAAAACGTGACTTCTCCTTAGCCTCTTTGGTTAAAGCAATCTGCTAGTACCCTGATGCCATATCAAAGGTACTCAGGAGCTTGGCAGTTCCCAACCGGTCGATGGGGTGGCCTTGGGTACCAGAACCACTGTACTGAACTCAGGACTTTTGGAGTGCTCAGAGATCCCTAACTCTAGCATTTTGGACACTTTTTCCTTGACGTTGGCTCTCATTGTTTCAGACAGCCTGGACATTTTGTTGTTGACAGTCATGCTGTGCCCTGTGCAATCACCAAGGGAGAGACAGAGTAAAATTTCTGAGGTACGCCCTCCTTGCAAAATACATGTAGCACAAAAAAAGTACTACGGTGGCGAGTTGTGTAAATACTCTAATTCCCTATAAATAGTCACCTGATTGATTCAAATACAAATTTAAAAAGTTGCCTCACTGACAACTTATCGTGGCATACTCAATTATTGGTCACTGCCCTGCCCAATAGTAGGATTATGCGACTCTGGCAGACTCAATGATTTCGGGAGCGCTTGAGGTGTTTTTAATCAGGACAGTTGCAAGAGTCCAGGTGTAACATAAAAATATCTAAGGGTAAACCCAAAGGTTTTATTTTTATTCATGGGTACCCTTGATATGATTAAAACAGTTAAGGTGGGTATATCGTGAAAATAAATAACTTATCTAACCCCAGTTAAGGGCCAACATGTTTTGACTGATAATACAGCTCATATAGGTCAGCTGTCGTCTTCAGGCCTTGGAATCTCCCTGCCTAACTACTACATTCATACTGTGCAAATGAATAAGGCATAAGGCTCTCACAACTTTCTATGGTGGTTCATCACTGGTACCTAGAGGTGACAGTAAAAACAAGCATTGGCATAGCCAATAGGTCTCGCCTTTGGGACCTTATAAGTGTTTAGCCATGTAGCACATTATCCTGGGTGCGGTGCCGCAAGGGATTGAATAGGTATACAATTACTACACAGTGGGTCATGCAGTCTGATTCTAGGTTTTCACTACATAAATAGTGCATAGATACATACATTTTGCGGAGGGTGGATCAGTCAAAATGTTAGTTAGCAACTGCACCCATAGGCTTGCATGTGTGTGGTGGGGGCAGCATCTTTTGAAATAAGGCATGCATGTTTGTGAGTGAAAAGTAGAGGGGTGAATGGAGAGATGGTGCGAGAGCTCAGGAGCTTCTGACTGTGCAGTATAAAAGGTGTCTTTGGTCCAAATAAACATATTGGTACGTAAATATAAACACAAAACACACAGTGGTAGTTTTTTTAAGTAACATTAGCATCAAACAATTAAACTCATAATGCCACCAAACATAATGTAAAACTATCCATAAACTATATTCTGGGTTTTAAATACATAGAGCTGGTACCACAGGGACTAAGTCAGTTATACTGGCAACTAAACACACAAGAATCAATAATAGCCCAGGAAGACGCTGCCAGGGAAAGCCTTACAATACCTCTCTCCAGATAATAACTGGCAAGCTACTTGACCATACTAATTGTATGCTCGAGAAGGAGAGAAATGCCCTCCATGGCTGAGCAGCGATCACACGGATCCTTTGTTGCGGTGCAGAGAGGAGTAGGAGCAGGAAAGCCGACACTTCAGGTTGTATGATAATAGAATGTCTCCAAAGCAATGTGCCCGCCTTCACAGAGTGACACTCTGTGTGGGGGCAGGTAGTGCACCTTATTGTTCCTATGCTGCTCCCGGGCACCCTCCGTAAGCCCTGAGCGCTCCTATCTGAACTGCTTCCTGTATAGAAACCCTGCTGCTATTTTTGATTCACTCCTCATCCGACATTGATGTATTTTTAATAGCAATATGCTTGCAGAGCAAACATTTCTGCAAATGGTCCATGCATGCTGATTTCAGTCGCACTCGTTCTTTCAAGTAAAGGCATTTTCGTCAAATCAAGAATAACAATGTAACTCTGAAGCCGCTCTCTCTGTTTTAAAAATGCGCACAAAGGTACATTTACAAAACTGTTTACATTACGGTGCATCCGGTGCTCCTAGTGTGTTAGGGGCTTTCAGTGTCACGGGTGCTCTCGCTGTCTCAGGTGTCAGTCTGCCCAGAGTTAAATAGAGCTTAGCAGCTGCTGCAGGAGGGGCAGACAGGGGAGTGTGACAGGGCGGAAGTAGCACACTGGCACTGCCAAAGCTCCTACGCTCTACCCCAGGCGAGCAAAGAGCATGAAATCTACCTGAAAGGAGTCATGAAAACCTTTTCCTCCGGCGGTAATGGGGGGCAGGGACAACACTTCCTTCCGGGCGGCCCTCCGCTCTGTATAGTGGTGACGTGGGCGCAGGAGTCCTGGTTGCTAGGCGACCCTCCGGCTCCGCTCCAGCTGCAGCGCAGCTCCTCTCCTTAGCGAACCCGGCCTCGAGTAGCGGTGGTGAAACCAAAGCAGGCACTCAGCACTTCTGGGGATAGAGGGCCGGTGGTGATGAAATACCGGCCCTCAGTGCTTCTCTCCGGTCACGGGCCTGCGATGGTGATACACGCAGCGCTCTCCGTGCTTGTTGAGAGCAGATAGGCGTGCCGGCAAGGCGGGCTTCACGGCTTTACCGGCACCGCCGTGAATTGGGAACACGCCACTGTTTTGTCACGCATGCGTACGATGTAAGGCATTGCGCGCATGCGAGACAAAGAGTGCCAATTCACCGACCAATGAAATGACAAACAAGCATTGAAAATGCAATCGGACTCGTATTTCCACGAGACCGATTGCATTTTAAACGGCAGTGCGCGCTTGAAAGAAGGCCCGAACAGGAGGGGGAGGGTGGCGGTCCAAGAAGTTACGGACTACGGGAGGGAACAGGGAGAGGCAGGGAAACAAAACAGTTTTTGAAGTAAAGGGGCCGATAGCCATGGAAGGACAAAAATGACGTCATGGCAGTCAGGAGGCGGGACTAATAAGCCGGCAACCAATCAGAATGCAGCATTTCCGATTTGAGCCAATCAAAAGCATGGGCGGAAAGTGGGCGGAGCTTCCCCCACTATACTGTATACAGCATCTCTCGAACAAGACAGCGCTGCCTAGGCCGAGACCTAATGAAACAATAACGATTTCAGTTGATGAAGGAGGAAAACACGAACTGTCATTTAAAGAGGGTTAAATGACAGAGTACAAAGAATTCAAATGTCCTCAATGATTATGTGTATCTCACAACAACTTCTCTCAAGGAGTATACCCCCATTCATGAACACTGCAAATCAGTAGACAAAGGTGCATCCTTTCTGTGTAAAAACTGGAAGATAAAACGGTGAAAGGAGATGCAGGTGTGGAAAAACAATTATACCTTGCTGCTGGAGAACTTACCCTGTTATATTCCCGGGTTAGGCCCATGTAGCGAAGCAGCTTATTTCTTACATTGTCCTCACAATAACATTTTAGCTGTGACCTTTTACACATATTTGTGTGCACGACAATGTTGGATTAGTTTCCCTGAAATTAAACTTGTTTACACATCTAGCTTCGCACAGCATTATCACACTGCCCTGAACATAATGTACAAGGTCTCTTTTCGCACTATGTATAAATATCATCTCTATCTTCATCCACAGGGCGACAGGGCTATCTGCATATCCATAACATCACTAATCAATAAGCACATCGCAAGGCTGCTTTCTATTATAAAAGATGAGCATTCTGATAGATTAGCAGAGGAGACGCTCAAGCTTACACCAGAGGTCCTTGCATGCTGAGAATTCACCACGTATCGATCGATTATCGCATGAGGGGTGACCAGTTCATGACCAAGAAGGGGTCCTTCATTCTCTCCCTTCAGGTTTTGTGGTTGGATAATCCCTTGGGGGCATTCTTTGCTCTACATCTACACACACTCTAGGTACACTTAGAGTAGGGTTCGCATAGAAGGAGTACTTTCGATCACTGCCTTGCTTTATATGCCTGCATATATACATTGTGTTAGCACCATGGTAGAACGATATCTATTAGTCACACTTTTGGTGCTTGCAGTCACTTTTATCTGCTTCTGTCTATTAATCATTGCAGCACATGTATTCTATACAAGAATAACATTGGTTCAATAAATATATTGAAAACGTCCCACTGTGTATTCTCTGCATACTTCTCTGAGAATAAGTGAGCACGAGTGATGGAGCGAAAGGTTCTGTGCAGTTTCCACAATCCCTGAGGGGTCAGAATTGACATATTCAGTGGTTGCCAGGAACAATTAGGTCCCTGGTAGGTTAGGGGGGCTCACAGTTATATTGTGAGGTAGCTGGTCTATAGGCCAACATATCCTGTGAGGGTGTCCGGAATAAGTCTTGACACCAAGCCCCTAGTTTATGTTGTCCAAACATTGCACAGATCCTACGGATTAGTAGGAACTACATGACATGGCACCGCCAACGTTGGTTAGGCTCTTATTTAACGGTCAATCTGAGCAGTTCAGTCGTGCTTTCTCAGAGACCCCTAATCACATTTAAACCAGAGACTTCTGAAATGGGAAGAGAAACAAATCCGCCTCAGGTATACCCTATATATTGGCTGTAGGTTATTCAACCTTGGAGAATTAGAAGTTCCCACATTGTGCATATCATATCTCTATAGGTATTGTAACTAAATGCTACTTCTCTGACAATGACCGAACAAGCTGAGGACGCTGACGAACAGGAAGGGGCTCTAAATATTACAGAAAATTGCAGACAAGCAGTTACTATGAAATAATTACAACTTGGCCTCCTGGCAACGGGTGGAGATGTTACCTTTGTGGTTGAAGGACAGGAACAAGGGAACCCTACTCACGTGGAGCCAGGGTAATAAACTTATTATCAAAGGACAAAGGCTCCTGTGGACACTTAATGAAGTAATCTCAAAGTATATGAGCACAATGGCAATATATTGGGTTATAGTGATATTGGAGAGAGAAGGAAGCAAAAATATTTATATAATCCTTGAAATGAAAATACTGTTACAAAATAGTGCATTTGAACATATAGTTCTGAGTGAAAGGTGTCCCAGTGAAAAACAGAACCTAGAACATTAGTGACATATATGTGAAATATATACAAGGTTTCCAATGCTTCATATAAACAACCATATACATATATATGTACAGTGTACAGCGCTAGATACAGTGATCAGTGCTGGTGAACAATGGTTCGTTAATGCAACTTGTCGACGGCGTTTCGACCCTGTGTGCAGTGTAGGGTCTCTTCAGGACCTATGATCGTAGGGACACCTATGAGAAGATGAGGGATAATGTCAATATGTGGCTCCTTTTAAGCAACTTGTATTATGTGGTGGAACTAAGGTTTTGTTTGTATAGTACCTGAAGGGTAATGGACCGGCTCATGTGGAGGGTGTGGCACCGTGCAAGGGATAAGAAAGGGATACTCACATGGGTCCCAGCCGGGAGCTACACACGTGAGAGAAATGAGTAATTAGCATTCAAAAAGTGGGGGTTGGAGGCATGACATAGTATTGCAACTTGGAACAGACCTGGAACTTACCCCAAGTGTGAGGTGGGTGTTGAGCTGCCTTTTACATGAATGCGCACAATGTGAGGATCCACGTGTGTGGAAGATGGCACGATCAAAGCGCTGTCAAGACGGGTCTGTAGAGAGGGGGAGGGAGCATTTGCATTGGTAAAAGTACAGGGACACTTGTAATGGGGTGAACATATATATTTTTTTGATAATCAATTTTATTGACATTTAAGAGAAACCACAACAACATTACAACGATAGCCAATGTCAGCACAGGATCTCATGAAAGCATAACAAGAGAGAAAAATGCCACAGACCCAGACCGCCACCCGCAGCCCCAGGAGCACATACAAGCTTGTCCCCACACCCGAGACCTCCTGCAGCTGCTATGATATGAGGTTGAACCATTTACCCCAAATTTTCTGAAATAAATCAGGACATCCTCGGGCCTCAAAGAGAGGTTCCTCTTGAGACCCGCACCAATCCACCCCTGTCTCCATCTCCGCACTGTGGGGGGCTTGGTCTGAGACCAGAGCACTGCAATGTTCCTCTTGGCCACCGCCACTGCAGTTCCAAGGAGACGCTTATCAGCTCGTGAGCCGTCCAGGCCATCAAACACTCCTAGAAGCAGGCGCAACGGGTCATGGGGAACCTCCCACCCCAGGGCCAACGTGAGCTCCAGTTCCACTCCCGTCCAGAATGCTGTAAGGGCAGGACATTGCCAGATCATGTGGTAGAAGTCAGCGGGGGAGTGGCCGCAGCGTGCGCAATTCGGAGTAGGCCACAATCGTGCCTTGTACAGCCGCTCGGGGGTGAGATACGCCATGTGCAGGTAGTATAGTTGCACCAGACGCAATTTGGAGGAGGTCGTGAGGGTCCTAGGGGCCATAAGAGCGTTGCGCCAGTCCTCATCTTCCAAGGGACCCAGCCAACCCTCCCAGCGGGTGCGCAACGAGTCCAGGGATGCGGGGCTGTTATTCACCAGGGAGCGATAAATCCTCGATACCCCCCCCCTCTGCCCAGGTCTCCCATCATCACCTGCGCCTCAAGCGGACTGAACTCGGGGAAGGAAGTGGGGGATGGGATGTGCACATGGAGGCCATGCCGGAGCTGTAGATACCGGTAAGACTGGGAGGGGAGGAGGGAGTAGCGCTGTTGCAGATCTGTAAAGGTCCTTATGTGGTCCCCTGTCCAAACGTCCCCGAGAAGTGAAATCTCCAGTCGGTCCCACGGATCGAAGTCCCGCAGTGCTGAAGTCTCCCGTAGCCAAGTTCCATGCCATAACGGCGTGTGCTGGGTAAGTTTCCGGATCCATTTCGTGTGGCGCAGGGCGGTACGCCAGGCCAGCAAGACAGCCCTGGTGATGGGGGGAAGGGCTTGGGGTATAGGAGCCCCATACAAATACGCCTGTAGCTGTGGGAAGTCCATCGTTCGGAGCTCAACCCGGTATGCCGGGTCGGACCAGCCACCGGTAAACCAATCGGGGACCACAATAAGTCTAGTGGCCAGATAGTAGAGATGGAGATTAGTCCCCCCCATGCCGCCGTCATACGGAGGAATCCGGCAGTGAGCCAGCGCCATCTGCGACCGTCCGCCCCCCCCATAAAAACCGGATAAGCAGGCCATCAAGCTCCCGGAACCAGCTCCCCGGGAGGTGAAGGGTTATGTTTTGGAGAATGTAGAGAAAGCGGGGGAGAACCATCATTTTAAAAAGGGTGCTGCGGCCTAGGGATTAAGAGGAAGGGACTGTCATCGTTTAAGGTCCGCCTTGGTCTTATTGACCAGGGCGTAAGGTTAAGGGCCCATTCGAGTTCTGGGAGCAAGGTCACCCAGATCCCCAGGTACTTAAAAGACTGCCTCCGCAGGGGAATGGTGGTTTGCCAATCGAAGCAAGACCGGGACGGGTGAAGGGGAACCAACGTGGTCTTCGCCGAGTTAAGGCGCAGGCCCGAGACCCACTCAAAGGCTAGGAGAACATCCAGGCTTTGTGGGCCTGAGACCTCCGGGTCTGCCAGGAAGAGGAGGACGTCATCCGCGTAGAGAGCGATTTTGTCCACTCGGGACGAGTCCCACGCCCACCCCGAATGAGAGGATCACCCCGAACAAGCACGGCCATAGGCTCCATCGCCAGGGCAAACAGAAGCGGCGAGAGTGGGCACCCCTGACAGGTGCCCCTCTGGATAGGGAATGCCTCGGAGAGCGCGCCGTTGATCAAGACCCGAGCTGTTGGGTTGGAGTATAAGACGTGGATGAAGCTCCTGAAGGGGAGACCAAATCCCATCAACTCCAGCACCTCCTCGAGATAGCGCCAGTCCACGGTGTCAAATGCCTTCTCAAAATCAATGAGAAGCAGAGCCAGATACGGGGTAAGTACCCGGCGGTGAGCGAGGGCGAGGTGGAGGTGGTGTATGCAGTTGCGGGTACTACGAGCGGGCATAAAACCACATTGGTCCGGGTGGACCAGAACGTGCAGAAGAGGGCGGAGGCGTTGCGCCAGAACTGTAGCGAAAATCTTCACCTCCGTGTTGATGAGGGAGATGGGACGATAGTCCACACAGGCGATGGAAGGCGGGTGTGTCTTGGGGAGCACCACAATAGTGGCCACGTCCGTCTCCGCAGGGAAGGATCCCGCATCCACCACTTGCAGAACAGCGCTACCAAGTGCGGGACCAGCAGGTCCCGGTATGCCGCGTAGTATTCCTGGGGGTAGCCATCGGGGCCGGGGGTCTTGCCGGAGTGTAGGAGAGTAATGGCCTTGTGCACCTCTTCCGAGGTGAAGGGGAGATCCAACGTCTCCGAGACAGCCCGGGGGAGACTGGGCAGCTGAACGGAGGCCCCGGAAAGCAGCGCTGCCACAGAAGCCCTTGGAGGTTGGGCCTCGTAGAGGTGGGCATAGTAGTCCGCAAATGCCTGGGCAATGGCCCGGGAAGTGAGGTGATGGGTACCAGCCCCATACCGGATCTCGGGGATTATGCGACTAGCCCTGGGGTAGGAGACGAGATTGTGGAGGAGCTTCCCATTCTTATCCCCCCAGCCGTAAACGCGCGCCACCGAGGATCGCCAAAGCGTTTTGGCGGATTCTAAGGATAGATGGCAAATCTCCTCGCGGAGAAGAGCGAGCTGTCGGGAGGGGGTTGCACCATCAGGAGTCGGGTGAGCCACCTCCAACTGAGCCGCCTGGGCCTCCAGCTGTAGCAAGCGGGCATTTTGGGCCGCGTGCCTGGCATGGACCAATCCACACGCCACGCCGCGCATCGTAGCCTTACCGGCCTCCCAGACTATGCCCAGGGAGGGGACCGAGCCCGTATTGATAGCAAAGTATTGCTCAATTTCCCGCCGAAGGGTCTCCACGAAATCAGCATCTTGCAAAAACCAGGCGTTCATCCGCCAGACCGTGCGGGTGCCCTCAGTAGGCCGCCCGAGACGGAGAGAGACAGGAGAGTGGTCCGAGATACCGCGAGGAAGAATGGCCACCCCAGTCACGAGCTGGCAGTCAAGGGCAGGCAGCAGAAGCAAGTCTATGCGAGAGTGGGTGTGATGTGCCGCCAAGGTATGGGTATACTGAGCCAGGCGGGGATTCCACACCCTCCACACATCGCAGAGACCCAGTGCAGCGGACCAGTCAGAGAGGCGCTTAGCGGAGGCGAGGCGAGATGCAGAGGGAGTACCCGTTGAGTTGCGCAGCGGCTGCAGAACGGCATTGAAGTTGCCCCCGACGACCGTCAGACCCTGGGAGAAAGTCAAAATCAGCGCCGTGAGGCGCTTGAGGACTGTAGGTTGTATCGTGGGAGGGAAGTATGTGCATAGGAGATTGAGAGGACATCCCTCAACCCTACCCGCAATGGCGACGGAGCACCGCTGGACGTCAGTTTCCACCCTCGTCAGTTGAAAGGGAAAGCCTCTGCGCATCAATATGGCCACCCCCCGGGATCCCCGTGTATATCCCGAGTGCCAGACCCTGTCGAACCCGTACAGGGCAAGTAAGGTGCAATGAGTCCCCATGAGATGTGTCTCCTGCAAGAAGAGAATGTTGGGCGTTTGGCGCTGGGCACTGCGGAGAACCGCTGTTCGTTTTATACGGTCTAAGAGGCCATTCACATTCCACGAGAGGACGTGGAGGGGTCTAGGAAGGGCGGACATCAGGGCACTGGTCAATGGGCATGTGTGTCCGAGTGAAAGGAGCCAATGCCCCAGGGGGGAGGGCCCCCTGAAGCACGGGCCGAGAGACTGGATCCGGGAGCTGGGAACGATCCAGGGGCATGCACAGTGGTGGGCGCGCGCAGTGTGTTGGCAGGCAAAATGGAGAACACCGGCCCACTCCAAGTGAGGTCTGGGAATGAGGGCCATGTGGTCTGACCAAGCTCGGATCAATGTCGGTGGCGTGTGTGCTGGAAAGGCTATTCATGAGAACAAAAGATGGCGGCTCGTGAGCGGCTGAAAACAATAAACCAATGGGAGACAACGGTCTCCCCACCCTCCCATGCCCCCAACACCCCCACCCTATACTTCCAAACGTGAAGCATCTGTCGCCCTGAAAAGGAAAACCCTTTAAAACAACAGTACAGAAGGTCAAGGAATCAAGCTAAAACGCTTAAGAGAACGTGAGCGTGTCCAAGAGAGCCCCAAGAAGCAAACACAAAATCCTCAAGGTACTCAACAAACCAGCGAGTCAGGCATAGTCATGGCAGAAGTGGACCCCCCCCATACAGACGGATACATCACGGTCAACAGCTGTAGTTAATAGTACAGATTAGACGTGGACCCCATGCTGCCGGGCATTGGGAGTCAGGCAGCAGCATCCTCTGTGGACCCATGAAGTACGGGGCTCCGGGACAGGTCTGAATCAGACGTGGAGGGCCACAGCGCCGCGGATGGGTCCGGGAGGGAGTCCAGGTCCACCAAGGATCCGGGCAGGCTAGGGGGTCCCAGGCTCTGGGGAGGTGCGGGGGAGGGGGCCCCCGAGACACCACCCCCGGGGATAGCGAGGCCCCTCCGTGCCGATCCCTCCCCCTGCGGGAGCGGGTGCAGCGTCTCTAAGGTTTCGGAGGAGGTGGGTGGGAGCGCCGTGGGTCACTGCGGCCAGGAGGGGAGGTAGGGTGAGCATGAAGAGGGCGCTAATCCGTGAGCCAGGTCCAGGCCTCCTGGGGGGTATCAAAGAAAAGGATCTTGTCCTGGAAGACGACCCGTAGGCGGGCCGGGAAGAGGAGGCCATACCGGAGACCCAGGCCACGAAGTTTTTGTTTCACGTCATCATAGGTGCGCCGTTGGGCCTGCACCTCCCTGGTGTAGTCGAGGAACGCCATGATTTTGTTGTTCTGAAAAGTCAATGGGCCCTGCAACCTCGCCGCCTTGAGGATAGCGTCTCTGTCTCAGAAGTTGAAAATCCTCATGATGATGGGCCGCGGCGGGGCCCCGGGCTGAGGTCGGGGAGCCAAGGATCGATGGGCGCGTTCAACCGCAAACCAGGGGGAGAGGAGCTCCTTGGGCATCCAGGATCGCACCCAGGCCTCCATGAACGTGTCCGCTTGGCCCTGTTCAGCCCCTTCAGGAAATCCGACCAGGCGCAGGTTGTTCCTCCGTGACCTATTTTCGGCGTCCTCGGCCCGGCAATGGAGTTCGGAAGTCCGGCCCTGAAGCTGAGCCACCTGGATCTTCAGTTGGCTGAGGTCGTCCTCCGCTGTAGAAATGCGCGACTCCGCTTCCGTAATCCGGGCCGTGGCGTTGCGGAGGTCCTGGCGAAGGAGAGCCACGTCGACCCGCACCTCCCCAATTTTGCTTTCGACTGAGGCTTGGGAGGCTCCAATGGCTTGCAGGATGGCGGATAGATCCCCGCCAGCGAGCGTGGGGGACGCAGTTGTCGCCCCCGCAGGTTCTCGCTCCCCGGTGGTGAAGCGGTCCATCATGGTCTGGGTTGGCGGGACAACCGCCTGCGTGGTGCGGACCCTACCCATCCTCACCGGTGGAGAAAGACGTCGGGGCAGACCAGGGGGCGAGGCCTCGCCAGGGGCCCAGCGGCAAGTGGAGTTCAGCACCCAGACCATCGATACTCAGGTCCGGGCGCCGTAGGCCGCCGGGGCCGGAGAGGCCAAGAGTGCCATTGCGCCCCTCGAGCCAGCAATCACAGAAGCGCACCTCCAGGAGAGATCCAGGCGTTTGGGATGAGGGGGGAATAGCCAGAAGGAGGGGGGGCCCAGGTGTCGCCACCACCGCGGCGCCCGCCACCCGACACAGTGGCCAAACCCCAACCCCAGTCGCCAGCAGTCGGGCGCCCAAGACCACCAGGGAGTCAAGACACCCCCGCGGGCCGATTCGCCCAGCGGCCAGAAAAATCGCCGTCCTCACAGTGGCCCAGAGCGATCAGTGGGAGAATTGGAAGAAGCCAGGGGCACACGGCATCACTGTCCTTTAACAATATGGTTATCGGACACAAGTAAGCGCGCATTAAAACTAGGACACCCGGCCAGTCCCCACACTCAACAGAATTATCAAATTCATTACAGTATAAATGTCCGCAATCTATAAATAATATCCACGCACAATACATGCCCCTAAGAACTTGGATGGGCCTTATACACGCGTCAGGCAGCAGTCTGTTTTTTGTTTTCATTACTGATAACAGAAATACAGATCTCATCCGCTTATCACACTCCACAGTCGGGTCTGAACATAGACTTTTGGCAGGAAGGCAAGCCAGTCTGTTTTTTGTTTTCATTAATAATAACAGAAATACAGATCTCATCCGCTGATCACACTCCACAGTCGGGTCTGAACATAGACTTTTGGCGGGAAGGCAGGCCTTTATAAATCCAGAGCAAGCATTGACCCCTTGTCATCGTACCTGAGCAGACAGACACACGCTGTCCTGCTACTTGGAAGGATTTCCACAGGCTGCAGTTGATTCATTCTCCATAAGAGGTAAGCGGGCACACGCCCTGTGCTTGAATGCTGTCAGCACGGTGCTACATCACATTTTTCCCGAGCGCACATTTTTTAATGCACTGACCTCTTCTTTTAGACACCAAAGTGACAATATTCTCACCCTCCATATGAAAAAAGTATGGCCTCGTCGTAATTGACGACAGAAGGAAGTAGCCTGCCTCCATGCATGCGCTCAGAATCGGAACTCGGTAAGCGCTGAGCCTTTATTAAATATATGTTCACACCATTACAAATGTCCCCGTACTTTTACCAATGCACATGCTCCCTCCCCCTCTCTACAGACCCGTCTTGACAGCGCTTTGATCATGCCATCTTCCACACACGTGGATCCTCACATTGTGCGCATTCACGTAATAGCCAGCTCACCACCCACCTCACACTTGGGGTAAGTTCCAGGTCTGTTCCAAGTTGCAATACAATGTCATGCCTCCAACCCCCACTTTTTGAATGCTAATTACTCGTTTCTCTCACGTGTGTAGCTCCCAGCTGGGACCCATGTGAGTATCCTTTTCTTATCCCTTGCACGGTGCCACACCCTCCACACGAGCCGGTCCATTACCCTTCAAGTACTATACAAACAAAACCTTAGTTCCACCACATAATACAAGTTGCTTAAAAGGAGCCACATACTGACATTATCCCTCATCTTCTCATAGGTGTCCCTACGATCATAGGTCCTGAAGAGACCCTACACTGCACACAGGGTCGAAACGCCGTCAACAAGTTGCATAAACGAACCATTGTTCACCAGCACTGATCACTGTATCTAGCGCTGTACACTGTACATATATATGTATATGGTCGTTTATATGAAGCATTGGAAACCTTGTATATATTTCACATATATGTCACTAATGTTCTAGGTTCTGTTTTTCACTGGGACACCTTTCACTCAGAACTATATGTTCAAATGCACTATTTTGTAACAGTATTTCATTTCAAGGATTATATAAATATTTTTGATTCAAAAACAAATCAGAGGTGTATTTGCTTCCTTCTCAATCCAATATCACTATAACCCAATATATTGCCATTGTGCTCATATACATTGAGATTACTTCATTCAGTGTCCACAGGAGCCTTTGTCCTTTGATAATACCTTTGTGGTTGAGGCACATGAAGCATTCAGAACAGAGGTATTCTACTCATGGGTTAAATTAACACCTGCAGATGCACGCACACAGTTGGTTCACACTTACATTGAAGATGAGCCACCTGGGGAATACTTCCCATATGTGGACATAGAAGTCCCATTAACTAACCAGGAGCATATTAATTGGTTTAAAGGCACCCCACCCCATACCACATAAAATATGAGACTCGGTCTGCTCAGCAAAGAAGGAGCGACCTGGCCAGTCTTAGCTTCATATACACCACATCTAGAAATTGCTGCTTTAAGAGCAGCAGGAATGCGTACACTTTATAGAGATTTAGTAAAAATGTACAGAAATCTTAGACAATACATAATGAGAACATTGACAGTTCAACTTGCGTGGGCTGCTCACGCTGCACAACCTCAAATGGCTACTACAAGTATTAGTCCTCAAACGCTGAACGCCGTTATGGGAAAGATTCCCACCAGCCGGGAGCAAATCCTGTTCTGTATAGCAAAGAAAACAACACAGCTCGAAGCAGTTTTTCCCCTTACGGGCCCGCAGGAAAAACACAGAATACTAAAAATGTCCTTGCCAATGGGGATGGCTCCCCCGATAGAAGATAGTGCCACTTGGGGTACAATCTTTGCTGCCGTTTATACCAGAACACATGGTACCCCTTCAATAGCAGTTATACCGGGTTTACTGAAACAAATACAGAATGAGTACGGGCAGAGCCTGCCCTAGATCTGGGGATTAAACTGATGGGCAATTTTGCCCAGGTATCGGCCATTATATTAAGTAACATAAAAGGGGAGGCAGCAGCAGTGGCTATACGCCATAGCCTGAGCGAATTCACTCCTGCACAGCAGGAGTGAGAATTGCCTAAGAATATTGAAGATACATGTGCTTCACTAGGTAGAGATAATCTGGGAGCCAGACCTGGAAAACCAATAGTTAAGAGCAATTGTGAAAAGGATAACTTTAAGCAAGCGCCCGATTCTTCAAAGAAGAAATGGGATAACAAAAAAAAACATAAACAAAACAAAACAAAACACAGTCACGGGGTGGATCTCTTCAACAGGAACACACCAAGAGAAAATACAATTTGAGAAACCATGACAATATTAGGAAGCCTGACAGGTATCAGGATACTGATACATGTTCCTCTCGTTCCTTACAGGACTCATCCGAAAAACGTTCGGAGAGAGACGGATGGTCAGAGCACAGATCTGTAGAGTGAGTCAAGCCGAAAAGGGAGACACATCGCACTTCGGACTACATCATAAAACAGGAAGACAAACAATTTAAAAAGAAGAAGGTAGCCGGGATTAAAATTAGAAATGCCCAGGCTACTGTGGACTCTGCTTCTGAATAGGGAATGGGCAGTGACGATGCTAGACAGCGTGGCAGAAGTCACAATAGCTCGCCGGAACCTGATGGATTATCTGGTCGCAGTAGCACTGAGTGAGCATATCACAGTGGAAAGACCTGATACAAGGGTAAGTGTCCCACATCATTTATACAAAATAATGCTCCAGATGGAGGGGTATATACCCAGACGAGTGAAGGGTCTCTTTTGGGAGAACCTGACATATGGTTATGACATTCTCATGGCCGAAAAGCATTGGCCACCTGATTTCAGAATTGATTGCCCAATGGGGGGAGAAGTTATTTTACCTGCTTTCTCTGACTTCGTACCAGAATCAATTAAAAATTAATATGCGTAGGAGTGGGCATTAGCGCTAGCTCCTGCACTTTACCGCAATCATGTTGGGTGAGATGATGCGTCACCTCATCACGAAATCCCATTAAAATCGATTCCTCAACCACAGAGACAATACCCAATAAAGCATGAAGCAAAGAAACAAGTCTGGGAGATCCTAGATCAACTTGAGTGCCAGGATGTGATAGAGAATTCCATCTCACCTATGATTAATCACTTGTTTCAGGTAATGAAACCCGATAATTCATATTGTCTAGTCTTAGACTATAGACATTTGAACACTTCCACATGCACATTTGCAGAACAAAATCCACATATTGCCGCACTAATGAATAACATAGGAGGCCATTATGATGGCGGGCGGAGAAAGTCCGCCCGCCACCGCAGCGGAATGCGTGACCGTCCGCAAGGGGTGCGGCGGTCCCGCACCCGATATTACGATGCCACCGCCACCGTGGCGGTGGCAAGCCCTATTCACTTCATTGTGGCGGGTGGTGCTCACCTCACCGCCCGCCACAATGCTGTGAATGCACGTCGTGCATTTGCATGCACAACGTGACAGGCACCGCGCGGTGCCTGCCACCTTGTGCATACAAATGCAGTGGGGTACCACAGGTACCCCCCATGTGCACCCCCCACACCCCCAACATCCTGGGGGCCCGCAACGGGCCCCCAAATGCAAAGACCGTATGCCTTTCCATGGCGGCAATGCCGCCATGGAAAGGCTGATCTCCGCTGGCATCATAATATGGATGGCGGTGTCTTGGAGACACTGCCACCATATTATCCCTGTTTTCCGCCGGTCGACGAGTCGACCGGCGGAAAAGCGGCGGACGGTCTTTCCGTCCGGCGCGGACCCCCCAGCCATCATAATATGGCGGGGGGTCTTTGCTTTACGGATGGCGGATGGATCGCCCCCGCCGGGCTGGCGGTGACTACCGCCGGCCCGGCGGGGGCGATCCGCCCGCCATCATAATGACCCCCATAGTGTGGATAAAATTCAAAACAACATTAGATATCTCAAATGGATTTTTCTGCCAAAATATAGCACCAGGAAGCAGATATTTGACAGCATTCTCAGCACTAGGTTCTCAGCGCCAATTTGGTCGAGTACCTCAGGGGTATAAGAATAGCCTTAGGCTGTTTTCAGCCAGGGTAACAGAGTTACTTCAAAGTTTTGATGAGGAGGAATTGTCTAATGTAGATGACATCTATCTGATGGACAATGAATTAATGGAACACTTGACTAGAGTGAACCACATAATCCTTGGATTTACTCACCTGCGTTGCAAATTCAATTTCAAAAAATCAAAAATTGACGACCTCGGTGTCCTATTTCTAGGGTACGAGTTGTCAATTGATGGAAAAAGCCTGGCTGCACAGTTTTTAGAAACATGTGCACTGCACCAACCTCCAACGACTCTGAAAAGATTACAATCCATTTTAAGATGTTAGAATTTTGGCAGGACATACATTTCGGATTACGCAGAAAGGGTGAAACCTTTCTACGACTTAATTAGACCTGATTTTTCACTGCATCATTGGACACAGGAATATACAGATATTCTGCATTCCGTATAAGCCTGGGCGTAGTTCACGAAGTAGCGCTACGCGAAGCTACGCAAAGTGCAGTTCGCACTACGCGAGCTACGCGTAGCACTACGCGAACTGCGTAGTGCACTGTTCGCAATGATTGCACAGTGCCGGATGCTTGTCCGCACTGTGCAATCATTGAAAACGGCTTCTTGCACAGTGCGAGCTGTCTTTACTGCCGCTCGAGTAGATTTTTACTCGAGCGGCAGCTTTCTCAACGTGGACTGGTAGTTTCTCATCGCGAGCGGTCGCGAGCATACGCGACCACTCGCAATGAGAAACCTGACCTCCCCGCGTTGAGAATCTCGCCGGGAGGTTTATTTTCCACGCTCGCGATCGGCAACTTGATGTTGCTGATCGCGAACGAGGAAAAAGTCTCGCCGGGATGTCATTTAGCTTGCTCGCGGTCGCCAACTTGACGTTGAGGACCGCGAGCAAGCTAAAATGACCGCTGCACTACGCTGCGCGTGTTTGCACTGTGCTACGTGCAATTCACGTTGTGCGAAGTAGCGCAAACTTCGCAAACTACGCGAGCGTAGCGTAGTGCTTTGCCCAGGGTTAATTCCGTACAGGCTGACATGAATCACTGACATAATATCGCAAGACACATTATCGACCTATATTTTTCTCGACACAAAAATATCGTTAACAATAATATCGACATTATATACTTACTTAAAAAAATACACTATTATCGAAACCACAATATCGTCATAAAAAATTATCGACATCAAAAATATCGTACAATGTTTAAATACATACAAAATGTCCAAAATATCGATAACACACATATCGACAGCAAAAATATCGTTTTTTTTTATAATTATCAACAATGCTAAAATAGAGAAAATACACAAAATAAAACACAATAAATATAAATAAACACATAAACGTACATTGCATATCAAAATAAAATTAAACACGTTTTTCTCAAAGTATTAACACATAAGTAAAAATTAAATTAATAAACACACCATAAACAACAATTATAAATATAAACTTACATCATATAAATTAACTTTTTAACATTTCATATATATTATAACACACAATACAATAAATCTAAACGTAAAGAGAAACAAAAGAAAAAAACTGTCTCTTAATTAGCGTTTTCCATATAAGGAAACCAACTTTCAAAACAATTAAAACATTAATAAATTAACCAATAAAAAGACACAATATTAAAACCAACCAATAAAATTAAGCAAACAATTAAATAAACCCTATATAAACCAACAAATCTTACTTTTATTTTACACATCACACCAAAAAGAACAAAGAAGGCGAAACTCTGCTGTATTGCTGCCAGAAGCAAGAACTTCATTAAACCAAAACCTGTATCTTTTTCCTAAAAGTAAGTAAATTAACATTTATAAAATAACAGTTAAACTAATATTGCAATAATGTTCACTTTCGTACTCAAATAACTAATATATATATTTTTTCTATTTATATTTCCACTACAGAGAAATCCAAATACAACAGTAAAATAACAAAGAACATTCTAAAACCATCGACCTAATAAGGTAAGTATTGTTCAAACCGCATTTAAAAACCTGTAAAACATCCATCCAAACCCAAACCCAAAGTCTATCCCAAACACCCAACCCACCCCATGTACAAAATATTTCAAATAAATATTAAAGTCTATTTTCAATTTTTTACCGGAAAACCAACCACTTTAAAAGCTTCAAAGCCGGATTTCAAGTTACAAATTTGAAAATGGCACTTTTAGAAAGTTTACATTTTCCTGCCCTATTTGGTACCTGCAGCCTGTTCCTGGGTCACATGACTGGGTGTAGTTAGCAGTTGTACTTTGTTTATTCCTCCCAGACAGCCACCTAATAGAAGGATTATATGTGACTGGATGGGCCATTGACGGCAAGGATGGGGGGACGGAACTGGGAACAGCCCCACTTGCTACTGTATAGACTGTGCTCTGCCTTCACATAAAGGACTTGTCACCGCTACATTGATCATGCAGCCAGCTTGGAGCCAGAGCAGGGGAATCTGGAAGCTTCAAGCACTTCAAAGGAAATTCTCTAGAAAATTCTTCAACTTCAAAGGAGGCACCAGGTATAAAAATAGGTCCCACTCATCAGTTCACTTTCTGGACTGGCGGAAGAACTCTCCGAGGACTACCTGCTGCTGTGACCTGCTGCGTACTTCCGATGACTGCTTTGCTGCCTAAAGCCTACCTTGAACCCTCAGAGGCCTGCCCTACAGTTTGAGTCCTGTTCTACTGCTGAACCTAGGACTGCCAGAGTGACTCCATGGGCTAATTGGTTGGCCTCCTGATCAGAGCCTCAGGGACAGAAAAGGTTCCAACTACCTTGAACCCGCACCTGGACCCAGACTGAGTGAATCATAACTCCCCATGTGTTGCCCCTCCAGTCATGGTGCTAAAGGTGCTCAGATAATCAAAATCCAAAACTTGTGACTTCAAAAATGTTTGGCTAAAAACTTCTCCGAGAGGAGAATGGGACCAACCTGCTCATCTATCCATCTAAGGTGCATTGGCGGTCAGCCTGACTTCACAGTAGCTCCCACTACGCTCTTCTCCGCAGCAACAAATCCTGTTCAGTGGTCCTCCCCAACAGGGGTATCTAGCCTGGTAGAACTTTCATTGGCTGCAGCCTCCAGCCTCGTCTTGCTGGCAATTTTCGACTACCAAAAAAGTGACTAAGTCCTAACGAAGAAATCTTCACTGCAACTTCACCCACCTGCTCTCCGACGACTACTCTCTCTTCCCTGACAAAGCCTGCAGCCTTGCTGCACTGAACTTTCCATTCTCTGTACATTTTTTTTCAAATTTCTTCTAAGTCTGAAGCTAAGTGTAGCCTAGTCCGAATCTACTCTTTGGATCCAACTCATGCTTCATTGCGGATGCTCATATTTTTGGACTTCCTCGCACTTCCTCGTGATTGGTGCTTTGATCTTTTAAGCCCTAATTTTTACCTTAAACTTTAAAAAATCATAACTCTGGTTCGACTAATTGGATGTTTGACATTTTGGTACCAAATAATTTGTTAAAATGTTTTCAATTTTCTAAATTGGTGTGGGATTTTTCTTGTGTTGAGTTTTCACTTTATTACTGTTTGTGTGCTGCATAAATACTTTGCACATTGCTGCTAAGTTAAGTCTGCCTGCTTTTGTGCCAAGCTACCAGAGGGTTAAACACAGGCAAATCTAGGGGCATATTAACAACGGCCAGCGATAATTATCGCTGGCCGTGCTGAGCGACAAATTCCCTAACGCAGGCTATCTCTGGTATTTATCGCCCTGGTAGCGCGTTATTAACAACGCGTTTCCCCAGGGCGATAAAAATTCCAGAGATAGCGAGGTTATCGCCGTTTTGCAGGGAACATCGCTGGTTTTCCAGCGATGTTCCCTGCAAAACGGCGATACCTTGCTGATACGACCCTGTGGTCGTATCAGCACAATCCACCCCTATGTCTAACATAGGTAAGTCAGGATTTCAGCAGACGTTAGATTTTGGCGAAAACGGCCGTTTTCGCCAAAATCTAACGTCTGCTGAAATCTATGGGCTGCCTTGTAAATATCGCGATGTGGACATCGGCGATATTTGCAAGGCAGTCCATCCGGGGTACGCCCAGTGACGCCCACTTTGCATCTCATTAGAGATGCAAAGGGGGGTGTCGGGAAAAGGGTGCTAACATGCGATTATGCATGTTAGCACCCTCTTGTTGATAGGGCGATAGCTTTATCTCCGTTTTTCTGGCTTTTAAAGCCAGAAAAACGGAGATAAAGCCCTTGTAGATATGCCCCCTAGTGAATATTGTGGTTCACCCTGACAGGGATTGTGGCTGTTGCTTGACAGTGTTAACACCCCACTCAACCAACAACCCAATTTCTCACATCTAACCATTCCTAAATCCTAAAATCACATTTACATCCCTTTTTCTCTATCCATCCCTTTACCCTGTAATCACTCTAACCTCCCTTTATCTCTAGCCACACCTAAATCACTTTTTTAAAATAACATAAAAAATTATTTTTTTTTAAATAATTTATACCTGCATGGTAAAGAATGACGTGGTAAAAGTAGAAATACTTACCTGCATGGCACTTACCTGCATGCTGAAAACTGAGTGGTAAAAGTCACGCATGGTAAAAGATCCATGGTTAAGGTCCTTTGAGTCAGACACAAATTCTTGCTGTAGAAAGCTGCTGTTGATGAAGCTGTTACTAGAATCACTTGAATCAGACACAAGTGTTTGCTGTAGCAGGCTGCAGTAGCTTCAGCTGTGGACCCCCATCGAATCACTACTGGAATCCAAGGAAACTGGCCTAAGCAATTGCTATGATTTGAACCTCAAAACGATATAAAAAGTGCAGAAACAAGTATACATCAAACAATTGCAATAGCTAGAAAATATTTTAGTTAACTCCCAAAAATCAACATTTTAGTTTTAATGAGAGCTTTTCAAAATGTATTTTCATTTCTAAAAGTTGAAGCAATATGTTAGAATTTAAAATATTACTTAGTCATTTTTGTAACTAATCCATGCTCTCTTTTTATCTGTGCATGTAAATGCTTCAATTGAGGGCATCAATCATCCCTACTAGATTCTGTTGACCATACATGTGCTGCTCCCACAAATCAAGCTGTTACCAATTTAATTTTCATCCTTCAATTTTAAATCCCTTCAAACTTAAAGAGCATTTTAACATTTTCACTTTTAGACATTGTTTTTATGTATATATTACTTATTAATCTGCTGGTTTTATTTAATTGTCTAACCGATAGCAGATCCCTTGGTTAGGTGTCCGGCACCCCTAGGGTCTGAGGACCCCAGCTAATGGATATCTCCTGCAGGTCTTTTGAGCCCCACATATATGCTTGCTATATTTCTTCAGTCAGACAAAAATGCTTGCTATTCCCGGCTGCTGTAACATAAGCCTTTACTAGTGGTCCATTGAGTCAGATACAAGTCTCCCATTTGCCACCTCAATCTCAAGATATTAGAGTATTGTGAACAGATCAGATGCCCTTGAATGTCTTCTTCCATAGAAAGCGGAAGGGAACAAGGTCAACATATTGTGATTGTGCTTTTACTTACAGCAGGCAGATCATAACCAGGGTGTGGATTCAACATATAACAATTTGCTTTGGAAAGCGTAATAATTTGTGCTTGCTTTTTAAGGCCTAAATAAATATCAGAGTGCCAGGAGATATCATCTAATCAAAACACGATGAGATAAAAATACTTCAGTGGAGGTACAAGAATAGGAAGGTAAGCTATTGAATCAGGAGCAGAGAGCTCAAATAAACCTGAAATCCATGTGATCCTGAGTAGGGCCCTGTCCCATAGCCAACTCAAAGTATATGTTACACAATCAGTAGCAATGGGACCTCCAGATCACTAAAACTGTCTGTAATGAGAAGTTAAAGGCATTATGGAATGTGTGAAGCTATATGAAATCCTAATCCGATTATTAGCATAAATGGGCTGAGGAAATGTAGCCCAGGTTTTCAAAATTCTTTGAAAGTCGGGAGAACTGATTGGCATTTCCTGCTATATAAAGAGGAACTATCCTGCAGTGGGATTCCTGTTGCCTCTTCTTATTGGTTCTTGGTTTAATGTTTCAACATAAAATTAGGAATAACATTTGCTGAACTCATTATCACAATATTTTCAAGGTTTTATGCAGGGGTTGTCACCAAGGGTCACATTTTTCAAGAAATCATGCAGCGAGCGCAGCAAGCCACCTTGCTGTGCTGAGTGATAGGGATAGGGCAGGAACGCATAGTTTTTAACATTATAAAGCATTCCTGTCTTTTCCATTCTACTGGCGAACAATGTGCTTCCTAGCTTTAATGCATGTACTCTTGCACCATGGTGCAAGTGTGGCTGCGTTGTGAGCAGGATTGTTTTTGTGCAGGAAGGGATACCTTCCTGCACAAAAGCATTCCTCCGAGGCATTTTCCTCTTTCCATGTGTGCTGCAGCTGTTACGCCTCACCTGGGGAGGCATAGCAATTTGACGCATTCTCAGGTCTGCCAGTATTAGTAAATCTGGAAATGCACCAAAATCCATGGATGGATGCATGGGAACACCTTCACTCCACCCATGGAATGCTTCCCTGCAGCAGAGTAACGCAAAACAGCAATTAGTTCTGTGTTGCGATAATCTAGGTTTATCAAGCTACGCAGGGCCATGCAACGTGGCCTTGCGTGGCTTGATGAATATAACTCAGTAGTTGTGTCACTTTTGTGCCCCCTGGCGTAGCCCAAGGGCAACGCAACTCTTTGATAAATATGCCGCCAAATCTTTGCTAGTTGTAAGAGAGTATGACATTATTATGCTGTGATCTGGTTTTACTACATGCCTGGTGTGTTAAACCCTCATCAAATATAGCGATTTAATTTCAAGCTAGCTATGTGTACAGCCCAAAAAAGTGCAGTGTTAAGTTACCATATATTTTCAGTGGTGGCTGCTACGGAATGGGGGTGGTCGGGAGGGGCGGTGGTTGAAAAAATAAAAAAGAGCACTTACCTGTGAACGACCACCGTCTCTTCTCCGTCCTCTTCTCTTCTTGACGCCCGGCAGCACGGAAGCATACAGGCTCCTAGTCTCCCCTAAGCCAATCAAGATACTGCTGTCACCAGCATGACAGCAGCATCATGGTTGGCCTGAGCATCCTGTTTGGTCCCTCAGGCAGTGCCTGGGACAGTTCTCCACTTGGCTCTGCAACACAGTCATGTGGAAAAATTCTAAGTGCGCATGTCTGTTTGGCAGGCCCAAGACGGCCGGCCAAACTGTCATGCACACTTATGGTGCACCAACCACTCCTCCTCCCTGTGACCCCAGCCCCGCCCTGCCCGCCCTAACCTGTCCCAGTAGCGTGTACTAAAAATAAAATGATAATAACACGTTATTATCATTTTGTTTTTCCTTCTTTACACTGCTCAGAGAACAGTGGGGCGATGCTCTTCCGCCTTAGCCGAGGAGCCGCTGCTGTATGTTTTTAAATTTGAGCCTATGACCCCTTAAATAGGAACATGGCCATGACAAGCTTGTACTGGAATCCTTATTTAGCATCAATTTCTATGTATAGATTTTTGTCTTGCTTCAGCTGTACTGAATGGGTTCAGTTCCAGAATAAACTTGTTTTCAAATAATTCCAATGCAGTTGTTCAATATGGTTCGACATCGACTGTATTACGTTTGTATTCTTGTGTTTTTTTGATTTAATAGAAACAAAAACTATTAAAATGGGGTTTTAGCTGATATTGTATAAACACACATCGTTATCCAGAATATGTTTCTTGGTAAATGGTGCAGGTGGCAGCACGCATGTGTCAGTACGTCAGACTCAATAAATATCATACCTTGTTTGTTTTATTCTTCAACCCCCTGTATCACAGAATTCTGGCACAGCTTACCTCAGTGCGAAATTGGACAAGCATACATAACAGGCTGGATTGCATTGGCAGAAACGAGTATTTATAAAATATATGCGTGTGCCTGTTTGCTTTGCTGAACTGTGAAATTTAACTTGACGCTTTCTGTCTGAATGACCTCAGATGCCCGATAAACAAATTATTCCAAATTACACCAAACTCCTTTGCCAGGCAGTCTTCATGACTGAAATCTTATGTCCCTAATTATAGTTCCTTAAAAGCTAATTAGAATCAATTAACATTTAAATTCAAGATTGCTACAGCCAGCATTTAGTTGCTTAAGAAAAGTTACTTTAGTAAAGAACAGCTTGATGTTAAATTGTTTGCGAAATGGAAGTGATGAATTCAAATCAAGCTTGGGATTACTTCCTAAGCAGTTCTATTATCATATAAAATATTTACATTGGATGCGCTTTCTATAGAAAAGGGTAATTTGATTTTCAATACTTGAGTTTATAGTGTAGACTACAGCAACTGATGTCTACCTGCCTGTGGCTGTGTCTCCTTTCCCACAGGTCTTTCCTAAAACAGGAAATCATCGCTCAGAGGAGTCTCCACCAGGGCGGCTCTTCTAAATGCCCCTAAACATTGCTGAATGGACGACCTTTTCAATGCACCCACGCATCAGAGTTGTGTTGTTTCCCAAATGCGATAATTAGGTATCTGATGAATTCCGAACACCTCAGTGTCAAATTTGTATCCAATATAATAATTAGTGCGTCCATCAGAGCCTACTTATAATCAGGTCCTACGGAGTTTATTTAGCTCTAGGTGGTCTCTAACTCCATTCTGCCAGGTCAGCAGAGAGCCCTGGCAGACTACAGCCCACCAATCATAGACATCGTCCTGCCAGGTGGAGGTGCCTTTAGATTAGCCTTCACCACGATGGCTCATCTGAAAACCCTGAAGTCTTGCTTTATGGACACCCGTTTCAATGCACACACATAGCAACATTTTCTTGTTTTGCAAAAATAAACTCCAAAAGCAGGAGTTTTTTTTTTTTAAAGCAAGAAATAAAAGTCCCTTATATTATTGAAGTTTACTCCTAGTGTGTGGGAGCATTTTCTCTGGAGGTCCCAAGCAGGAAAAAATGTGTCAGAACATCAGAGGTACTTTGACCAAAGGCCCAATGTTAGTAGGGGTGTCAGTGAACGGTTTCCACTGGCAGAGCCAGTGGAGGCTTAGCAGAGAGAATAGGACTGTTAACCTGTGTTGCAAATGGGTTCCACCCATTTAGTACACCCCCAGGGGCATATTCCTAAGAACGTGTGATAACCACAGCAAATTTAGCTTAACGCAACTTTGCATATGGCAGTCCATCGCGGGAAATTAACGCCTTGTTAACCAAGTATTCACATCACGGCGGCCCCATGCGATACTCCCCAGATAACCCCACAAGCCCCCCGGAGGACCATCCTGGGACTTCGGGGTCAGGGAAGGGCAAGGACAAGAAGAAGAGGAAGACGAAGTTCAGTCCGCAGGAAAACAGGATCCTGATAACGGAGGTGACAGAACACCATCACCAACTGTTCCTCACCTCCACTGTGTCATTGGCAACAACAAATACATTATGGCAGTCCATCGTGGACAAGGTGAATGCAGTGGGAGTGCTGAAGAGGACAATGGGCGAGGTCAAGAGGCGCTGGAATGATGTCAAGCGCAAAACCAAGCTGAAACTCGCCAACAACCTGAAGGCAGCAATGCAGACTGGAGCTGGGAGCCCAGCGCCACAGGAGGAGCTGGACAACATGGAGGAAATGGTGTCCACAGTCATCAGTGGGGAGACGGTGGCAGGAGTTGGGGGCCCGGACACTGCTCAATAGGACCCGACACAACAGCAACAGGGTGAGTAACCACCAGGGCCTGGGGGGATGGGGGGAGATGGGCACAATGGCACACATGCACAATTAAGTTGAGCACATCTGCGGACACACCATGCCCCAGACCACCAACTCCCACCAAGAGACCAACGTACCCAAGTATGCAACATGTCAACACTGTGCAAGCACAGAAGTCAGTGGCACACCTCATGAAAGTGATAAGGGGCAGCAAAATCTGAGCTGCAGGGGCGACTCCCCAAAAATGCAGCACACACATCACATACAGAGCACATCTACATTGACAATGATGTGACACAATCCACAAAACACCTACAACAGAACACAAGACACAACTGGTGCCACTTGGGTGCAGACACTGGCCAATCACAATTGGCATTGCAGGGATATGTGCGTTGATAATGTACAAGTACAAACACACATCTGTGATGTTGTCGAAATGTCCACTGTCCCCCATCAAATAGGCAGCTCCTCCCAAACAGCCACAATGTACCCAGTCATGCTGTCTGTATGTAAACATGTACAATGCGACAACATACATGTGGACACATTGTTAAACTGCATCTCCCCTTCACATTGCAGAGGGAGAATCAACACCTCCTGCAGAGCAGTCCGACCCTCTCTTCTCTGGAGACGAAGAGGACGACCACAGCTTCGACTCTGACGCCCTCCAACTGCTCATGGAGAGCCTCTGCAGCCCACTTCCAGGAGCTGAGCAGCCCAGCTGCTACGAGGAGACCCCACCCCCTGCACAGACCACCCAGCAGGCAGCACCCACCACCACTGCTGCCTCCCAGGACCCCCACGGAGAACACATGGCCTTCCAACGCTGTGTTTTGGGGTGCCAAGAGAATCTGGCTGAACAGGTGCGGGTGGGCTTCGACCGCATGGCAGACAAACTAGATGCGATACGTGGGTGTCTAAGTCCCATCAGGGACCAATCACAGTCCCTAACGGACACCCACAGTCCGCTCCATGCTCTCCAACGGACCATGGCTGACATCGCTGGAGCCCTGACTCAGAGAATAGTACAACTGTCCAGTCCGAGTGGCACTAGCGATGTCACACGGGAGTTGGGAAACATGCGGAGGTTAATGGAGACCATGGAGCGGGCGAATGCGGAATGAGCAGCTGCCACGGCTGCACACCAGCGAGAGGTAGCTGGGTTCCTCAATGACCTCAGGACCCTCCTCATGGCATTGCTAACACAAGGCCTGGTGCGGATGCATGCTGCTGCCACCACTCCATCCACATCTCCGCCCCCTGAAGTGTCAGTGCCACACAGTGCTGCAGACCTTCCACCTCCGGCCACTGATGTGTCACTGCCACACATTGCTGGAGACAGAACACCACCACCCACACGTGAGGCACATGAAACAGCAGAGAACGAAGATGCGGATGATACTGCCCTCGTGGTAAGGAGGACGCAGCAGCATGCATCTCATCCATAGGTCCGGCTTCAGCTTGGTACTGCCCTCTGCATCATCACCTTCCACTGTCCCCCCCATGCACTCTGTGACACTCACCTTGGACCTCGACATGGACTGCCATATGATGTTTGATCACCATCGACACAGCAATCAGACTGCAGACTGTACTCGTCCTCTTCCTTTGGACTTGTCATTCCCTGGAGGACCCTGGCTGGACCTCCACGGGACAACATCGTCATGTGGGGTTTGCATGGCCCTGTACTGCTCCAGATGCAACACTCCACTGAATGTGCATTAAACATTCAAATACACACAGATGTGTCATGTCTATGGTCTTTTAAGTGTGGAAGTATGGATGAATGTGGGCTCACTGGACTCCTCTTACGTCCATGTGGCTCATGTCGTAGAACAGGGGTTACAGGGTGACACATTGCCCAATGCGGTCAGTGTGGCGCTGACACAACAACAGGGGCACATGCATGAGTTACTTCCTTGTCCAGCCCAGTACGGAACCACGCCCAGGGCCCCGGGGTCAAATACAGACCCTTACGCTGGACTGGCATACGCCAGGCCAGCCCACTCTGCTTACGCTCACAGGGGGGGACGGCAATGCTACATGTCTCCTGTCTTTCCTGTGATGATCTGCTGCTCACAGGTCTAGTTGTCAGCATGCCACAGCCACTCCCTCACGGCTGGTTTACACCCACACCACACCCATCCAGCACACGCGTCACGGGACATGTGACCCTGCCAATGAAAAGGGACAGACGCATGTGCTCGACGCCATTTCCACTCTCTATCTGGGTGCGTCCGTGTGGTGTTAATGTAGGCATGAGGGCCTCGGGCCCTGCAACATTACATTCCCCAGGACCGGAGGTGACATGATCGCGTCCGCAACACGATACCCAATCATACAGGGACCATGACTTTGGGACACAGACTTGGTGGCACCGGATACATTGCGGCCGGCACAGGCACACCGCCACGGGACGGTGACTTTGGGTGCACTGAGGTAGGGGCACCTTAGGTGCTGAGCGGGTGTGCAGCCTGCGATGATGCCCCGTCCTGGCCGTCCGGACTGCTCAGGATTTGTGTGCCCTGCTGGACTGCAGTGTAGGCCAGAGCCAGCGGGCAGCGCGGGCCTACCGCCATGTGGCGTCGCATCCCGGATCACAGAGTTAGTGGCACCTCAAGGGCTGAGCGGGTGTGCAGCCTGCGTTGATGCCAGGTGCACTGGTATGTCCTCTGCCATGGGAAAATCAAGACCCAGAATCATATGTGAGACCTGGTGGCCTGCGGGGCGGGGCTGCATGATGTGGAGGGTGCCATGTCCGTGGGCCCCGGGCATGTGTCTTGCAGCGGCATGTAGTGGGCCATCATTACTACACGCCAAGGGCGGAAGGTGAGCAGTGAGGCCTGGGTGCGCAGGGGCGGGCATGCACCGCTGGGCGGCGGGAGGGGCTGGGGTACATCTGCCTGGGTGCGCAGAGGCAGAAAGGCGATGATGTCTTGTGCAATTGTATATACTTTGCCATTCATGTCTCTGGACTCTGTTTCAGATAACGGATCTGTTTCAGATGTGTGACCTGGTGAACTGCACTACATACAGGCACGTGGTTGGAGACACACCTGTGGCAGCAGGTGGGCAGAGCGGCCTGAGTGCGCATTGTGGGCACTCTCTCTCCCTGTCCATCTCTTCTGTTATCTGTGTCTCACTCCCCCTCTCTGTCTGTCTTTCTCTCGCTCCCCCTCTCTGTCCGTCCCCCTCTCTGGCCGTCTATCTCTCGCTCCCTCTCTGTCTCTCTCTCTCTCCTTCGCTCTCTCTCTGTCCTTTGATGTGCGCAAGACACACCTTCTCATCATGATTTTTGTCTTGCAGGCTGTGACCTATGGATTGTCCCGAGGGGAGACGCCATGTGTCTTCATTTCTGTTCTGTGTTTCTTTGAATACATTTTCATTTGTTACATCGAAGGTGGATGTGTGATGCTCATTTTTGTGACGACACATGCATGTCACCAAATGTGATTGTGCGACATCAGGCGGATTATTTGGTACATGATACCGTATAGTTGATGTGGCATGTCTTTGGCTGGGGGGGGGTCCTGGGGGTGGTGGCGGTGGGTGTTGTGGCCCTGTTGGGGCTCCGAGCTGCATGATCAGTGGCTCCATGGCATCTGTTGCCCTTCAGGTGTGGCTCTGGGCTGGGCTCCATTTTGTGGTGCAGGCTGTGGTCCGACTTTGCACCAGGTCAGAGTAGGTGTTAGTTTCCTGCTGCTAACGGGCCTTATCGCTTGTTTTGTGGTCTTATCGCCGATCTGGCTGGTCGTTGACAATGTTGCGGAGTGGTGTTTTCGCGGCTTTTTGCACGGGTACGCCTACTCTGCATCTCATTAGCGATAGCTGCGGGGGTCATCTGTGGCGATGTTTTTTGCGGATGCTATCGCGGGTAAAATGGTGTTATGGGCTGTTAACACCAGCTTGTGAATGGTGCGATGAATTTATCGCCACTTTGGCTGCGATAAAGCCCCGCTAACTACGCGATGTGTCCTTGAGAATATGCCCCCCAGATCGTTTGCTGTTTGATCACGCAGTGTTGGACCTTTACTGTGGATGAGTCTCCCTACCTGCATTTCACTCGCAGTAATTTCATGGTAAATTGGACTGTGTTTGTTTACTGCCAGTCTGCCTTTTACGATAAGGCCACTGCGACACAGCTAGGGTAAGGGGCATTGGGCCAGTTACATATGAGCACATGTGCACACGCTTTTGTGCGTGGCTCCAGGCTGCATGTGAGAGACGTCCGATGTACGCAGCCTGGTAGCTGCGTACAGGTAACCTGCCTTTGGCAGTTTTAAACTGCACATTTGTCTTGTCAAATTCGTCTTTTAACAAGCTTGAAATTTCCTTTTAAATATAAGAAAGTCACCCCTATCTAGGCCCTATTGCCCATAAAGGCAAGGTGCAGATATGTAAATGTAAGGAATGTACAAATTAATGTTGAACATGTCCTTACAGGGAAATATCTACAGAAATGATTTCACTGTAGCAAGGCTGACAGCTGTTCTAGGGAATCATTGGGTTATAATGTGACATTAATTCAATGCTAAATTCCAACTGGTAGCAGCTAGAAAAATACTTCTTACACTCTTTTGAATTGTAATTTAAAGTCCTCTTTAATTTTGAGGCAGGGTTTTAAATTATTACTTTAGAAATGCCACTTTTAGAAAGTTGATATTTTTCTGCTTAAAGGTTCTGGTAGTTTTCCGTTTGCAGCCAATGCACATCACCTGTAGCTAGGGCACAAAGAAAGCACAGTTTTAGGAACATGCATTAGCCCCAGAACAGCTGTTATTAGCGCACACCAAGTTATTTTGGAAAGTCACTTGCAACAAACCGAGAGCATCCTAAATATTATTACCTTTGTGGCCTTTTCTTTGTATACTCCGTATGCCAAAAAGAGACAAGAAAATAATTTGACAATGGAGAAAAAGTGAGATATAATGCTGAGTTCTCAGACCATGGTATCTAAACATAAGCTTGTTCAGAAACAACTGTACTAAACCATGAAATCAAATTAAACTTGTATCCATCAGGTATTAGGTCCAAAAGAGAAGAAAAGAATAATAATTTCCAAAACCATGTGCTAAAAAACAAAACCAGAATGTTCCAAAAGTCAAGGTTGTTTGTATATTTCAATTTTGTATTACTGATATTGATATAGACCTCTGCTGAGGTCAACAGCAGAATGCATAATAACATAATAATAGAATAGCGCATCTGTACCCATCAACGTGTTTCATCCCAACTAATTACTTGAGAGAGGGACAGGAAAGCATTTTTTGACTTGCCTATAACTTTGGCACTGTTTGGCAAATCTTCACAAAACTTTCCGAAAAAAGGTGCCCCGGTGAATTTTGTTGTGCATGGAAAGTTTTGGGGCGATGCGTGAAGCAGGGGCTGAGAAAAATGGGGTTAAAAAAAGGGCGCTTTTGCAATGTTAATTCCCATAGGACCTGTCAACATGTCTACAGCCCGAAGCACTGGACAGAATTACACCAAATTTGACAGAATGGTAGATTTGGTTATGCAAAAATGTGAAAAATAAGAAAAGAGGGCAGGGTAGGAATACCCTGGCCCCAAAAAGTTGGCCCAGGGGTCCCAGAGAGGCCCCAACAGGGCCAAAATAATATTTTTAATAATACAGCAAATTCGCGATATTCGTGGTAAAAATAAAAAAACAAGAATGGGTTCCCCGCTTGTTTTTAATTAGCCCTCCGGTGGGCCAGGTCCCTGGGACATACCCCCTCCTAGGACTTATCAAAGCCCCTGGGACCACCACCTCCCCGGGGCATTGGTTATTATCTATGCTAGGCTGCCTACGCGGCACCCTCGTGCCCCGGTGACCATCACCTCCATGGGGCAAATGTTTATAAATAATGTGGGGGGGCCTAGGCCGCACCCTGGCAGCCCCAGAGTCTGCCACCCGCTTGGGGCAAATATTTATTAACGAATGTGGGTGGGGGTGCGGCCCCCCCACATCCCTGGGGACCACCACCTCCCTAGCGCTAAACTTCAAATTAATGCGGGGATGCCGTACAGATTCCCCTGCATCCCAGGTGGGTGCCACCTCCTCAAGCCTGAAATACATTAAGGTAGGGGATCCATCACTGAACCCCAGCCCCAGGGACCACCACCTTCCCAGTGCTAACTTGTATGTTGAAGGGGGGCCGCCACCCTTGTGGAGCCATGGATGACCCTGGGGACCGCAACCCTCCAAAGCTGGCTCCTGCTATGTCCCGGGGTGCCCACCACCAGGACATAGCTGTTTGCTTTTGCTTGGTGGGAGCTGCCAGCTCCCACTGAGCAAAAGCCAACATGACTCCGCTCTCTGCAAGCCGGAGCTGTTTGACAGCTCCGCTTGCAGAAAGTGGAGCTTCATCTGTTTCTGGGCGCGCAAATATGCATGCAGAGAAACAGATGAAAACATTGCTTTGACAAACACTGTACTGAATTTCAGCAGCTCCCTGTCTGTCGAAGCAATGCTGGTTCCTGCAGGAGGTGGGGAGCCGGCAGGGACCCCTGGGTCCTTGAGGCTCCTCCCACGTCCCCAACACAGGTCACTGGGTGCCCTATGGGCACCCAGAATTAAGAGGCTGGGGACCGGGGATGGGGTCCTCAGAGGTGAAATTGAGCTGGGGAGGGTGGCCCCGAAGCCCCTGGCCATACCCCGGGTATGGGGTCCCCTGGGCCGAAATCTCCCCTAATAAAACATACATTAAAAAAATTGCCGGGCCCCGGGGATTGCAAAAATGATATAAATAATTTTATTTTTTTAATGCTGGGAAGTTGTCGGAGGCTCCGCCCCTTTTTCAACCACTCTGCAAGGGGGCCTCCTGGCATACAACTTGCTGGGGGTTGAAGCCCCATTGGTTGGTGAGGGTCCTTGGGGGCCAACAACCCTTCCTGTTACCTCTAGTAAGTCCCACACAGTGGATTGCTGAGAGCTTCTGGGACGCCCTGCCCCTTTATCCACCACTCTGCAATTGCTCCTCCTGGTGCACTACTCATTGGGGGATGAAGTCCCTTTAGATGCTGAGGGTCCTTGGGGGCCAACAATCCCTTCTGTTACCTCCAGTAATTCCCACACAGTGGGATTGCTGAGAGCTCATCTGAGGCCCTGCTCCCTTTCTCCACCACTCTGTAAACACGACTCCTGGTGCACAACTTGTTGGGGGATGAAGTCATGTTGGATACTGAGAGTCTTTGGGAGCGAGAAACCCCTCCTGTTGCCTCCAGTTAGTCACACCCAGTGGGATTGCTGAGAGCTCATTGGAGGAACCGCCATCTATCTCCACTAGTTTGGAAATACAATTTTAAAAACCTTCTAAAATCACTGAAAAAAAACAAAGATTACAGGTACATTATAGTTAGGAAATAGAATTAAGAAACTTTATTAATTCACTGAAAAAACAAAGGTTGCAGGGATGTTATAGTTAGGCTCAGATTTCACTCATACAAAACCAGAGAAATTCAGCACTTATAGTTAGCTGAGCGAACTATAACTTAAACCCCGCAATGCACTGCTAATGACCTCACATATTACACTCATGACATGATCAGTGACATCACTCATGACATCACTGATGACATCTCAAAGGACATCACTGATGACATCATCCACAGAACCAGTCGCACACCGAGTTATACCCCCATACAACATCTCATACACCTACTCCCACACAACCACTGAGATTCCCATTCGCAGGCCCACACAAACAGTAACAGACCTACTCACTGATCCATAGATCCTCTAACACATCAACTCACCTAAATAGCCACTAACACAACTACTAGCTCACATATACAGCCACTCATGCAGCTACTCACTGACCAATACATCTACTCACACGTCCACTCATACAGACATACAGACACTTACACACCCACTCATACACCCATTATCATACTGAATAGGTCAGCCTTTCAGATTCTCACATACCTACTCGCTCACCCATACAATCACCAGTCTCTCACACATCCACTCACTCAACCATACAGTTATTCACACATGTAATCACTTACTCATAGGTATACTTACACATGTACAGACTCACCTATACAGTCACTGAGACACGCACATACAGTCTCTCACACACCCATTTACTCACCCATACAGCCATTTATACACCCAGTCACTCACCCATAGAACCACTTACACACCTATTCATGCACCCATACAGTCACTTATGTTCCCTGTTACTGACCCATACAGACACTTATGTACCTGCTCAGTCACCCATTCAGTTACTCATGCACCTTCTCATTCACCATTTGCAGCCACTGACACACCAACTTGTCTCACCCATACAAAAACTCACACAGCCACTAACTCATCTATAAGGTTTCCGACACACCCACTCACTCTTCTATACACCATTTACACACCCACGCACTCACCCATGCAGGCACTCCCATAGCCACTTACCTTAGTATATATGCTTAACACTCAGTAACTTCTAGCAAACATTCAGAATCACTGGATGTTGTCATCAGTGATGTAATCAGTGATCTAATTTGTGATGGCATCTGTGATGTCATTTCAGATGTCATCAGTGATGTCATGAGTGATGTCACTGAACATGTCATGAGTGTTGTAATATTTGAGGTCATAAGCAGTGCATTGTGGGGGCGTAAGTTATAGTTAGCTCACCTAACTATAACTGCGGAGTTTCTCGGTTTGGAAAGCATGAAATTTGAGCTAACTATAAAGTCCCTGTAACCTTTGTTTTTTTCAGGGATAAATATATATTTTTCACTGAAAAAAACAGCTGCAGGCTGCTCCTGTTAGAAGTTCATGATTTTCTGGCAAGACCCAGAGACTAACATTATGCAACATCCTTTATTACCATTACTCCAGCAGCTCCTTTAAAGAATATAGAACTTAGAAATCTGACTTAATAAAACCTCAGAACCCCCAACACACAGCCTTCTTTTTTGCTGCTGCTCCTGCAGTTAAGTACAGTGTGGAGAGTATGAGATTTAGTTTTAACACTATAAGAATGTTTTGTTGAATTTCTTTATTTTAAAAGATCAGCTATCCTTCTTAATGTATGAATAAATCTGATTATGGGTCCAGAATATAAAGTATTATTGGTCTGTTAACAATAAGGTATTTTTTGCTTCATTCAAAAGTGTGATTCATAATAGAGCGTTTTTACTCATTTTCAGGAGGTTTGGAGTGGAGCAATATTAAAATGAATTAGAATACCATAAATGTAAGAAATTAGTAAGCTTACAGTGGGGCCCGTGGCCATTGGAGTGGGGGTTTTTCACTTGAAGGCCTCTGCGCATGCCGGTTGCTCAGCCAGCCTCGCGATGGGGGGCGCGAGCAGTTCAGTGTTAGCCTTTCATTGTGCTTTGCGGCGTGAGGAATTGCGTCCCCATTGTGAGCGTACATTTTTCGACCAGCGTGGCTCGTTCTTTAATCTGCGCTGGGCGTTTTCCTTCATTCGGGCAGTTTTCCGATATTATTGCTGCCTTGCGGAGTTGCCGACGGTAACCGAAGCAGGTGTATTTTGTAAAGGAGGGGCATTTTAGTGGTGAACGCTCTGGAAAGCAAAATAAAGGAAGGACTTACTTTGACCGGTCTGTCCACGGCAGCCATTTCGATAGGTTGGGCAGATTTGTACACTGTTGAATTAGAGTGTGTAGTTACGGAGCAAGAGTTTGCTGACAGCTGTCAGTTGACTGGATGTTATGAGTTGCGCACAGGCAGTTGAAGAGAAGAGCTTTATATTTTAAGAAAGGAATATTTGAATAGGTATTTTGAACTATAGAGGAGTTGTTTTAGTGGCTTGACTCATTTTAATATTTTAAACTAAAATTGTATCCAGTGGGTTATTAAGATGAGTGAGGAAAGGACACAGATGAATGAGAAACTGTTTGAAGAGAAATGTTGGCAAACACAAGGGTAGCTTCAGAGGAGGAAACATTTTGGTCTACTGGGGAGGCTTCACAGTCTAAGAAAAGAGGAAAGGTGGCTAAAAAGAGAAAGCACCTATCAGATGATTATGCACATGCAAAAAAGTGGAAGTCTGCATTGGCAGACCATGGTGCCAGTAGGTCCCAAGGGTAATTTGCCTGCTGGGCAACGGAAATACTGTTTTGTCTGTGGAGCAAAGAAAGAACATTCTGCTAAAGATTGACCCAAAGCTTGTTGATTTGGCAAACAATGAGGCTGGGTCAGCTGCAAAAGGTCTTCTCTTTGGAGACAACTTTAATAAGTCAATGTCACAGTTTGTGGTGGTATATTCAGTGATACAAAAGACCCAGAGAAATATTAAGAGGGTCTTCAATTATTGTATTTTTGATTGGGCCAGGAGTTCAAGGGGCCGAATTCCCAGCCGGTGACAGGAAATTACAAGATCTTCTTTTTTCCGGGGATATGGTTCCTCACAAGGACAAGGAGCATGGAAGGCCTCTAGCGTCTACCCTCAGAGACAGTTAGGGGTAGTGGAGGACGGAGTGATCATCGGTTCAGAGGAACAGGTAAGATCAGGCCTTACTTCTATCCTAGTAAAGTTGGGCGGCAGACTTGCCTAATTTTAGTTCAATTGGTTTCAGGTAACAAGGGACCCTTGGGTTTTGGAGGGGGTGCATGGTCATCACGTTGAATTCATAGAGGAACCGGTTCAGAGTTGGATGCCTGGTGTGGTACAATTGGTTGTGGAACAAGCAAATCTTGTAGACAAAGAAGTGCTTGAGCTGAGACAGAAAGGAACAATTGCGGAAGTGTGCCAAGAACAAGGGGGTTTTAAAAACAATGGGGCATATTCACAAGGACTCATCGCCGAGTTAGTGGCACTTTATCTTAGCCAAAGTGGTGAGAAATTCATCGCACCATACACAAGCTGGTGCTAACAGCCGATATCACCAGTTTTCCTGTGATAGCAGCCGCAAAAAACATTGCCACGGATGACACCGGCAACTAACGCTAATGAGATGCAGAGTAGGCGTTCCCGTGCAAAAAGCAGCAGAAACACCACTTCGCAACATTCTCAATGACCAGCCAGATCGGCGATAAGATCCAAAAACATGCGATAAGGCGTGTTAGCAGCATGGATTTAACACCTGCTCCTACCTGGTGTTAAGTCGGACGACAACCTGCACCATAAAAAGGAGCCCAGTCCACAGCCACACCAGAAGAACAACAGATTCCATGGAGCTACTGATCATGCAGCTCGGAGCCCCAAGAGGGTCACAACACCCACCGCCACCACACCCAGGACCCCCGACTCCCCCCAGAACCCCCCCCGGACTACCACAGAGGCAGCGCAGACAAAGACACCGGACCTTCCAAAAATGCACCAGCCTCGGAGACTTAACGCCAGAGGAAGTCATTGCCCACTACAGGTTCAAAAGTACAACCATCCTCCACATCCTGACCCTCATTGCCCACAGGCTGACGGTACCAACACAGCGGAGAACCAACATCCCTCCACAGACAAAGCTGCTGGCCGTACTGCACCTCTTGGCCTCTGGAACCTTCCAACCAACAACTGCCAGAGTCGGAGGAGTCTCACAGCCAGCCCTGTCAAAGTTCCTCACACCTGTCTTGGATGCCATCATCAGCTTGGTACCCCAGCAACTTTACTTCCCACACACTGCGCAGGAACAGCTGGAGATCAAGCAAGGCTTCTACTCATAGCTGGCTTCCCGCACGTGTTGGGGGCAATCGACTGCACACATGTACTCCTCGTGCCCCCTGCCGCCACTGCACACAATTACCGCAACAGGAAACACACGCATTCCATCAATGTGCAGGCAATAGTGGACCACCGGGGGCTCTTCACCAATGTCGTCGCCAACTACCCAGGCAGTGTGCATGATTCCTTCATCTTCCAACAGTCCATCATCAACTAGCGCTTTCAGGATGGCACCTATGGAAATGCACTGCTCGTCGGTAAGTAACAACTGAACACACCACACACCTCAACTCCACCAACATATAACTCACAACTCTGGGAATGCACACGTCACAAAATCACATACAACATGACAACCAACATCCCCACATTCCAGACACGACAACACAACTTACTGTGGCAACCTGGGCTAGCCATGTACACAAGCCATCAATGGCATGGCACCTCAGCCACACAATAGCAGAATGTGGGGAGAGGTGGGAACCAGGCATGTGTGAAGGAGGCAAGTGACCCATGAATGTGAATGTACACAATGCCAAGTGTGGCGTGGATGTGCTGGACAGACTTGAGTATGCAGACCACAGACATTCCCATGTCGACATACACTGCTGGTGTCTGGAGTGTACTGGACAGTGGATGCAACCATGTCACCTCAGGCAGTGGGGGAGACCTGGGACATGTAGCTGTGTTGTACCCCCCTGTAGGCATTGCCGGAGTGGGCTGGTGTACGACAGTCCAGCGTAGGGGTGTGGATAATCACCCCGGGGCTCTGGGCGTGGTTATGTGTTGGGCTTGCCAATGAAGTACCTAATGCGTGTGTCTCTGTTGTAGTGTCGGCGCCACCCGTCCCGCAATGGACAAAGTTGCAATGTAACATGCCCCCGGAGTGCAGGCTTGGCCGAAGGGATAAATGAATGTGCGCAAGTCCGCTCGGGGTCTGGGATCATACATGCCAACTGTTGTGTGTGTATCGCTATTACCGCAGCATAAGCCAAAGGTCTTGCCTCGACCGCATCGCGAGTTCAGCCATCCATGAACTCTACATCTGTGTCCGCCCTATCCTTACCGTAGGCCTACACACATGTGGCCGCCCACCTTCAATGCACAACATCACAGTGTCGTTGTCAGGCTTGTGGACATGCGCAGACAGGCATGACAATGGTGTGCCGTAGGAGTGCAAGTGATGCAACCGCGCACCGCACACAAGTAAATAGGCTCGGGGGGAGGGAGGAGCAGCAGTGAGGCTATGTAATACACATTGATGGCGCTCATTTGCTACAAGCAGTACATGTCACACAGGAATCACTATGACACACCTATCACACGCCAATGAACTAGTGAGCCTGCCAACACATCATGCTGAACCAACTATTGACTCATGTCTCTCTGCACTGTCACAGGTGATCAAGGATATGCACTCTGCCCTTGGATGATGACACCCCTCCGAGCCCCGAACACACAGGCCCAGAGGCAGTACAATTGGGCCCACAAACGCACCAGGGGCATCGTGGAATGCACATTTGGCGTGTTGAAGTGACATTTCAGGTGCCTGGACATCACAGGTGGGAGGCTCCTGTACAGCCCAGACATCGTGTGCAAGATGATCGTTGCATGTTGTGTGTTGCACAACATATGTGTATGCACCAATGCCCCATGGTTACAAGTGCCAGATGCACCGGACGATGATGAGGACGATGAGGCAGGTGGACCACACCCCACTGCAGCTGCAGCAGGAATAGCCCGTAGGAACAACATCATTGACAATTTCTTCACATGAGGACGTCACATTGTGACAGTCCTTAGCAATCATGAGACAGTACAAAATGACCACAGGCAGGGCATGTGCAAATAAATTCATTTCAACACACATTCCCTGAGTTTCTGTATGTGTGCTGCAGTGTGGCACGGGGATCAGGGACATGATCCAGAGTCATTGTGGGTGTGCAGTGTGCTCTACTTAATTGTATTTGTGTGCCTTGTGCCCATCTCCCCCCGTCCCCCGAGTCCCTGGTCGGTACTCACCCTGTTGATGTTGTGTCAAGTCATGTTGAGCAGTGTCCCAATCCCCAACTCCTGGCACCGTATCCCGACTGATGACTGTGGCCACCATTTTCTCAATTTTATCCAGCTCCTGGTGTGCCGCGGGTCCCCCACCTCCAATCTGCGTTGCTGCATTCATGTTGGCATCCAGTTTCTTCTTGGTTTTGCCCTTCACATCATTCCAGCGCCTCTTGACCTCTTCCATTGTCCTCCTCGACACTCCGACTGCATTGACGTTGTTCACGATGTACTGCCATATTTCCGTTTGTGTTGCCGATGACACAGTGGAGATGACGAACAGTTGGTAGTGTTCTGTCGCCTCCGTGACGATGATCCGGTTTTCCTGCGGACTGAACCCCGTCTTCCTCTTCTCCTTGCCCTTCCCCGGCCCCGGGGTTCCTGGCTGGTCGTCTGTGGGGCTTGTGGGGTTCGCGTTGTCCTCTGCACTCGGTCCGGGTGCGTCCATGGTGCTACGAAGTTAAAAAAAAATTCTCTGCTGTTATACTGCTTTTCCCGCATGTCGCGTGGGAATCGCAGGCCTGTCGCTGGTTATCGCTGGTTTTTGTCTCGCGAGTTGGGACATCGCAACTTTTTGGGCGTTCGTGTTTCGCATTTTTTCGGCGTCACGTTAATTTTAACGCGGGCATTTGTCGCGTTATCGTGAGACTATCGCATGGTGCCGCCGGGTTGAGAATACTGCGTTAACACGGTGTTATTTTCCCGCAATAGACTGCAATGTGAGAAGTTGCGTTAGGCGACTTTGGCGATAGTTAACACACGTTCTTGAGAATATCCCCCAATATTTTCTTAGTAGAGAAAAAGGACAAAGGTATGAGACCGTTAATAAATTTGGGAAGTCTCAATTATAGGGTGGTGTGCCATCACTTCAAGATGGAAGGGATGCACATATTGAGGGACATCCTGCAAACAGGAGACTGGTTGACTCAATTAGATTTAAAGGACTCATATCTGACAGTTCTGGTTTGGGGACCACATCAGAAGTATCTCATGGTCAGGTGGGGGGGGGGGGGGGTGGAGATTTGTGTGCCTTCCATTTGGTCTTTCGTTGGCCCCTTGGTGTTTTACGAAGATATTGCGACCAATAATGTCATTTCTGAGAGAAAAAGGGGTGAGACTGATAATCTACCTAGACAACATCTTGATCATAGATCAGAACAAATGACATGCATTAGAATATACAGGGATGATGATCAGTCTGCTAGAATCTTTGATTTTGTGGTCAACAGACACAAATCTTGTTTAGAACCAAAGCAGGAGACTCAGTTTTTAGTTTTTCTAGTAAACACTGTAGAAGGGATGCTAAAACTTCCAAAGGAAAAGTTGAAAAGGATAAGGAAGGAATTCAAGAGGACATTATTACAATGTCAGATTTCTTTGAGAATGTTAGCTTGAGTGGTTGGTCTTTTATCTTCAATGATCCTGGCTATTGTTCCTGGACCTTTGAACTATCCGGCATTTCAGAGGTTGAAGGGAATGCATCCAAGAAGTCGTTTGAGGTATTCACTGATGGATGTTCTTGCGCAAGAGGCAAAGGAGGAACTGAGATGGAGGTTGGAGAACATGGAAGCTTGAAACGGGAGAGTAATTTTTGGAGACAATCCAGAATTAGTAATAGAGTCGGATGCCAGTTTAGATAGCTGGGGTGCACGGTGTGGGGCTGTTTCAACAGTTGGTTGTGGGACAGACGAGGAGATGAAGTTGCATATAAATTGTCTGGAGTTGCTGGCAGGAAATTGGCCTGTAACATGCTGGGTCGCTTTTTTTGCCCTTTTTTAAAAACATGGATCACTAGAGCCTGTTTCCAGGTCGCAGGCATGGGACCAATGATAGCTGCCTTAAAAGCATTCATCAACAGTGGTGCTCACAATTTAGGATTGCTTTTAAAAAGATTGAGGGGCACCCCTCTGGACCTGGCGCTTTCAAGCGAATCCCCTGTGCTATCGCCTCCTCCACCTCGGATACTGTAATGGATAGACTAAGTTTGGTGGCTGCAGATAAATCTTCGGGCTGATCCCTTGTAAAGTTTTCTACCCTCTTTCCTAGCGGATTAAAAATGCCTGTAAAATGAGCTACCCAAGCGTCTGACAAAATAAGTGAGTCCATCTGCCTCACTTCTTCAGTAAAAAACAGGCGGTTAATTACTTCCCAAAATTTTCTTGTGTCATTTAAAGCTCCTGCTCTCTCCAGATCTTCCCATGCTGAGCTTCTCATATCAGCTTTTCTTTCCTCAATCACAAGTTTATATTTATACCTTCCAGCTTTAAGCAAATCACTATTGCACGGGGTAGCATGAAGCGCCCTTTTTAATTCTTTATGGGCTCTGGTACATTCGGAGTTAAACCATTGGAACTCCTGAGGTTCCCTGTTCTGGACTTTCCTGGTCAGTCGTTTAGTTACATCATAGCACACTGTGCCAAACTCTCGGACAACATCCCCTGGGGAAGAATGTAGCCACAAACACCCCGTTATTGAGTGGTAATTTCCTCTGATGGTATCTTCCTTACACTTTTGTGGGTTTATCTTGCACCAATTTATTCTGATGCCCTTGTTCGTATGGTAGTGAATCGGGCATTCATCGCCCTCTCTCGCCTGGATCTTTACATTGAAGGAAGCAATGAGGGGGTTATGGTCGCTCACACAATTGGGTTCCACCCTAAAATCGTGGACAAACGAAATAAAATTCCTAGATATCAGCATAAAATCAATGAAACTAGCCCTGCCACAGCCAGTATATGTGGGACACTGCAGTAAAGGATCAGTAACCTTGCTATTCATAAAATCCAAATCATTCCCTATGAGAATAGCGTTTAGGGCTTCACCCGGGTGCGAGTGGACAAAATTGGGGCTGGGGTTGACCCTCAGTATCTATCAGCCCACACACACATTGGGAACTATGCTTACAAATTGTACAATTAAAATTCCCCACCCAAAGAATGCATAGCGGTTGCCACTTCCCAGTGACTTGTGTAATCTCATTTTGTATGGCTTCAATGACCTGACAGCTATTTTGATCAAAATTATTATGATACCAAATCACCAATAGGACTTTAACCTTAATTAAGTTAGAGATCATGATTAATTGATACTAAGATGACAAACTTAAACAGCTGACTTTTATAGATCCATATTTTACCTCTATAAGCACCGCAATCCCACCCTTGGCCCTCCCTGCAACCGAGGGCAAAGCAGGAACACAGAAAGAACGATACCCATCTATAGTACTATCATCTCTGGAAAAGGTTTCCTGAAGGAAAATTATGTCAAAGCCTCCAATATATCCTAGCCAGTCCTTGTTCGTTATTTTAGAGCGACTGCCTGCAATATTCCAGGAAATTATTTTAAAATAAGGCGTTTCCCTGGCTTGATGAACCCCCGGGTATGTTAGTGGGTGCATAGGGTATAGCGAACACTGAAGGTCCGAGCCCTTCAGCTACAGGTTCAACATCATCCATGGCCTTCCTTAGGTTGTTACATGCCTCTTCCTCCCCTCCCACCTCCGTTACATCTCTACAGTGGACCTACAGTCAATCAATATTATTGAGACCTGAGAGAGTTTCAAAGCGATTCGGGGGGAGTAAACAACAATGGCTGTGAACGAGCAAGAGTTCTTAAACATGTAGAGGGGAACCCTATGCTCACGCTTTTTCCCCTATGAGGTGGATAGAAAAAACCAGTGGATAGGCCCTTATGCGATCATTCTCCCCAAGTGTATCCTTGAGGAGCGTCAGGAGGGAGCGCACATACCAAGGGTCCCTAAAGTTAAGAACCACACAATCCCCCTCAACAGATTTTGCTATGTGGCCCAGCCAACTCACCCACCTAGCCATAATAATATTTTCTAACAGGTTTACCTGAGGCGATATTTTACTACTACACCAGTGGGCTGATTTGTTAATAAGGCTTTGGCAATTTTCTTGGCAGCCAGGAAGAAGATGTGCAACTCCAGTAAGTACCAGGGTATAGGGCAGTGGTTCCCAAACTTTTTCAACCCATGGCTCCCTTGGCTTATTGGCCGTTGGCCGTGGCTCCCTATTATGCTAATTTTTTTTGCGGTTGGATGGCCTCGGGAGTACTTACACTTTTTTCCATGAAAATAATTGGGATAAAGTTGGGTCATGTACCCCATGACATGCCTAACAGTCATGGGGTACTCCTGTAGTGTAGAATGGGATGGAACACCTAGTTCAGTTGGGACATTTATCACACACAATAAATGTCAATTCTTTTATAAGAAGAAAAATGACTTAATTTACTTTAGGAAGATGTACTTTATAACTTCAGGAAGCCAAATATGCGCCACAGGTCACCACAAACATTGTGTGGGTGTTGGAAGAAATGAAGCCACACAAATGAGGTAACATTGAATTCAAGCATTTAAACAGGTAGGGACGCTAAACTGAATATGCCTTCTAAAACAACCAGCTCCACCAACTGTCCGTTCCAGCCATCTACAGCCTCCCAACACTCCAGAATCAAGAACAGGAGAACACGCTCTCAATAATACAAGTAAGCATAAGTAAGCACCACTTACAAATAACAATAACGGTTAATAAATAATATGCTTACCTATAATATTGTTGTAGAGCCTTTGAGGCAACTTCTTAGGAAAGGTGTGTCTTTCGTTTGGGTGAAGGAACACGATGTAGCTTTTGAGAAAGTCAAAGTATTCAGTTATGCGCTCTTAATAAAGAGTGCTCTGCTGCCATCTGGTGGATAAAGAGGTTTCATGCTTTTACCAAATAACTCACATTTCTGTGATGTTACCGGCAATTTATGGCCTGAAATCGAAATTCCGAAACCTTTGGAGCGCGGCGCCCCTGGCTAGTCTGGAGGGCGCACCAAGGACCCGCGGCGCACAGATTGGGAACCACCGGTATAGGGAGTGAAGTCTGGTGGCAAGTTAAGTATATCCTTTGCGCCCACCCCGCTAAGTGATGTATTTACTACATGTTTTAAATTTGGAATCAGATGATGGCGACTGACCCCAGTTGGGAAATTTTGCCTAAAGGAGTTTATGGCCCCTTGCCCCACCTTTTGGTTGTTCCTAGATGGTACTATTTCCCAAGGTAGACAATGTGGGGAGTTTGCAGGGTGATCTTCAGATCGATCCTCACTAGGCGCTTCTTCCATGGGGGTAATGGAAGTAATAGCTCTCTGGGCCATCCTATCATTGGTTGGGGCAACTGGGCTTCTTGTTTCAATAGCCTTATCCCTTTGTGTGGTGCATGCTGGTAACTTAGTTAACTCCCGTACCATAAGGGAAAGCTGACCTTCAATACGATCTAGGTGATCCAGAATGGGGGCCAAAGCCTCTGCTAATAAATCACTGACTTTACTAAGGGGGACATCTACCCACTCTTGTACGGTCCCTCTGCCCTTACCCATACCCCTTCTAGTCCTGCTACCTATTACTGGATCCTGCCTTGTTCTTTTAGTCATGGGTGAGGCTCCCCTTTGTTTCTGTGCTAAACCTCCTCTCTCAATTCTCTTACGTTTTCCCCCTTTTACTTGAGGGGATTTTTTCTCATCCAAGATTGAATTAAAACCAGGCACATTATCGGTTGCTTTGGTCCGGGTTCGTCGTTATTCCTGATTGTCACAACAGGCGATAGTGGTACTCGAGTCCTCTGTTCACTGTCAATACCATCAGAATCCATATTAGCTTCTACATGGGATGTTAGAGGAAGGGCAGCAGTAGGGGCTAATGAGAGTCTACGTTCTGCTTGCTCAATTTCCTTGGTAATTGCCCCTACAGCTTTTTGGAGAGAACCGCCCAGCGTAGTTCCAGTAAGTTTTGAAGCAGGCGTGGCTTTCCGTTTTTCCATGATTCAGTCAGCCCAACTTACTAGAGTAATGTTGCCAATTAAAGTACGAGGAAAAAATACACTGATATGATAGGCTTTTACCTTTTATAGTTCAGCAAAGTTAGGGTTTTATCTAGGATTTAACATACAGTCCCAAAGTCAAAGGCCGAGAAGATGTAACAAAGAATTGCAATAAAAGAATTCCATGGAGTTAAACAACAACTCCCCCCCCCTCCTTAAGTTTTTGACCACACCCCAGCTGAAGGAGATGGCAACGTCGTTATAGCAGTCGTTGTCGGTGGTACAAACAGGGCCTTATCCCCGTAAATCTCGCCACACAAAGGCAAGACCCACAAGACCCACAAGTGATCCTTTAACCGCCCTTATATTCCACAATAACGCGGGGTGAGAGAAGGTTGGGCGGGGACCAAAAGAAACAAATAGATCCACACAGCCTTCCCACAGCCGATACTAGGTACTCCTCCTGCCACAGAGTGCCTGACACAAGTTTAAAATATGTTCCACAAGCTGTACTGTGACACCTCTCACTAGAGGAAGTAGCTGTGCTTCAATCCAAATGGCCTGAGCAATAAAGCCTCCAGCATAGAGGAACCAACAGAAGTACAATTAACAGCAGTGTCCAATCACCAACTTAAGGCGCTCAATAATCCAACTTGCAGAAAAAAGGGGGTGGCCCAGCCCTGCCTCTGTCGGGCTATGATGGGCTAAGACTGGCCCGCCTTGGCCCGGTCTTCACCCGGGCATGCGCCCGGGTGCGTCCCGCATGCATCCCACTGAGCAGAAGCCCTCCGTTGATTTAATTTGTGCCTCCGTGCGTGGACAAAGCGTCATTGGTGGTGTCAGCCGCTACCGCTCCTGGGAGGTGTGGTCCTCCCCTGTTGCACTGAAAACGGGCATCCCGCGAAGCGGGAGCCCTCCGTTGATTTAATTTGCGCCTCCTTGCGTGGGCAAAGCGTTGTTGGTGTCGTCAGCCACTATCGCTCCTGGAAGGTGTGGTCCTCCCCTGTTGCGCTGAAAACGGGCGTCCCCATTTATTTCCGCCACTATGTATCCCAAGGTTGGGGTGAGACGTCGCTCTCATTTAATGTTCTTTTTTTGGCAGCCTCATAGCTACACAAATTCTTACCTCCTCCTGATAGCTTGTTTTGCCTGCTTTCATCACTGGCATGCCCCAAAAGGTGGACCCTTTTACCTTCTCAATAATGCCTTCCAGCATATGTCGGGCATATTTACAAACCCCTATCGCCAGCACAACGCCACTTTTTCGGATGTTGTGATGGCGATAGGGGCTTCGCCTTATCTACAAGGCAGCATTAAGCCACTTAACGTGACTTAACGATGCCTTGTAAATAAGGCACCCTTTCACGCTATACATAGCGTGAAAGGGGAGGGCAATGGGTGTTGCTGTAGGCGTTCCACCGCAACACCCTTTGATTTTGACACTGCCCCATAATTACAAGGGTGGCGTAAATATGGGGCAGCGCCAAAATTAAGACCAGGTAAAACCTTGTCTTACCCTGGCGAAACGAGGAGAAATATTAAATTTTTCCTCGTTTTTGCTGTTTCAATGTGTGCTGCTTTGTGCAGTACACATGGAAACAGCAAAACGCCATTGATTGTTTATGTGCAGGAAGGTGTCCCTTCCTGCACATAAACAATCATAAAAAAAAATTGAAGTTTTGCAACTTCTATGTGTGCTGCATTAAGCAGCACACATAGAAGTTACAAAACGCCATTAAAGATTGTTTATGTGCAGGAAGGGACACCTTCTTGCACACAAACAATCTTCCCCTGCAATGCAGACACCCTTGCACTATGGTGCAAGTGGGCCTGCATTGGCGATAGTCAGCTAAATTTAGCGCCAGCGCAGGGGGATACGCAGGGCTTCAACCTATTGTTGTAAATATGGTGCAGCTCTGTGTTTCAGAAGTGGCGGAGCGTGTCGTTAAGCCAAGGAGGCTAACGCCGCGATCTGTCACTACCATGTAAATATGCCCGAAGTTTTTTACCTCTACCTTAATCAAAGCACACCTGGTTGTACAGATTGGTCGATGGGCAGCTTTACACTTCTTCCTTTTAGGCACCCAGTGTCCTCAAAGAACCAGTAAAGTGCTGCAGCATGTTGGCAATGGTGCATTCCTGCACTCCAAAACCAAAAGAAATCAGATGCAATGTCAAATCAATTCAAGTTTATTTGCATAGTTAATAAAAAAAACATTGCATATAGTTGCAAAATTCAGTTTCTGATACAATCATTTAAAATACAAAAGACAAAAACCTTTGGAACCTTTTCCTTGACAAGGTAGTCATCAATGAAAAATTGCCGCCCTTTGAACAGCTGTGAAAGAACCATTTCTGATACAGTTATAAAAAGCTGTTTCTGATACATTCATTTAAAGTACATTTAAAGTACCCAAAACAAAAGTCCTTAAAGACCTTTCTCTTGACAAGGTAGCCATAAATTAAAAATCGCCACCATTTGAACATCTGTGAAAAAACCCTTTCTAATACAATCCTTTATGATTGTGGAGAAAAACCTTTTTGTGACAATAAAATCAGCAATTTAAAAATATTCATAATTTTCATTTAATGTATGTACAAATGTACATGCCCTCAGGACCTGGTTGTGCTTTTGGGACCTTCCCTGGGGTTTACAGAGGCTAGTTCTATTCTGTGGGAGGACCTCTTATTGCGTGTTGTAGCGTGAAGTTAGTTAGAGCTAATATGGACCCCTTAAATCGGGTTGTAAAGTGCAAGGGACTTGTGCAAACCAACGTTCTCAAAAGTAGCATGTCCTTGCTCCTTCATTGACCCAATTCTTTTATAGGAGCCTTTTAGGCGTTTTCGACTGTTGACCTCTCGAAATGGGTTTGTAAAGTGCAGGTGACTTGTGCTATTGAGTGCTCCTGGGAGTATCCTGAACGTGCTCGTTCACTGGTAAAATGCAAGTAACTTAAGCGGACCAATGATCTTAAAAGCAGCCTGTCCTTGCTCCTTCGTTGGCCCGAGTTTTTTGAAGAAACCATTTTAAGCATTTTCAACTTTTGTCCTCTTCAGAGGGTTGAAAAGTTTCGGTGACTTTTGCTTGGATGCTCCTGTGAGTAGCCTAGCCTAGCTCGTTCACAGCCCCAATTCCTTTAAAAGGGATTTTAGAAGTTTTTGTCCATTGCAGACTAGGGTGATAGTAGAGCCACTAACCAAGAGATTACTGGTTGCCTACAGGAGCGTATTTGCAGATTTACAAGTATTGGTTTCAACAGTTTTTTCCTTTGTGCCATAGACACCGGGCATTGACAGAAAATATGTACTAACATCTCTTGCTTATATTCGGAAAGCCGGAAATTTTGGTTTTGTGACTGGTTTTACCAAGATGGAATGGAATCGTTAGTGTCTATGACACCAAATCGATGTAACATGAATTTCTGCTTTAAGGCATGGGAAAAGTGTGCTGAATGATGCCCATGGGGTCTCAAATTTTTGTATGGGTTTATCACTTTCCAGGCATGTCGTCTTCTTAGTAGGAATTTTTGTCTGTTAGATGGTACAGGAATCGAGCTGAGGCGTTGGTTACTCATTTAAAGGTGGATTTTCCCATACTCGAAGCCCAAGGGTCTTGTATGCCTAGCTCCTTTAATGGCCTGGCTTAATTATTCTCCCCATGAGCCTTTTTGATTACTATGCTGTTGTTCGTTGATTTCTAGCCAACACAGATTGTTAATGGAGCCCCTCTCAGAAGCACGCAGTCTCCAGCACAGTTTGACGAAAGCACTCTTGCTTTGAAGTGATTAATTTTCTTTATCTCAAACTCTAGGGGGCATATTCTCAAGGAGCTATCGCCGAGTTATCGGCACTTTAACGCATCCAAAGTCGTGCTAAATTTATCGCTCCATTCACAAGCTGGTGCTAACAGCCGATAACACCAGTTTACCTGCAAAAGCATCCTCAAAAAACATCGCCACAGATGACCCCTCCAACTATCGCTAATGAGATGCAGAGTAGGCGTTCCTGAGCAAAAATCCGCAACAACACCACACCTCAACATTCTCAACGACCAGCCCGATCAGCGATAAGACCACAAAACAGGCGATAAGGCGTGTTAACAGCAGGAATCTAACACCTGCTCTGACCTGGTGTAAAGTCGGACGACAACCTGCACCATCAAAGGGAGCCCAGCCCACAGCCACACATGAAGAACAACAGATGCCATGGAGCTACTCACCATGCATCCCGGAGCCCCGAGAGGGCAACAACACCCTCCGCCACCACCCCCAGGGCCCCAGCACCCCCCGCACCCCCCAGACCACCACAGAGGCAGCGCAGACAAAGACAGCGGACCTTCAGGAAACGCACCAACCCCACAGACCTAACACCAGACAATGTCAATGCCCACTACAGGCTCAAAAGGACAACCATCCATTGCCCACAGGCTGACGGTACCAACACAGCGGACAACCAACATCCCTCCGCAGACAAAGCTGCTGGCTGTGCTGCACATGTTGGCCTCCCGTACCCCCCAAACAACATCCGCCAGAGTCGGAGGAGACTCACAGCCAGCCCCATCCAAGTTCCCCACACCTGTCCTGGATGCCATCATCAGCCAGGTAACCCAGTACCTAAACGTCCCCCACAATGTGCAGGAACAGCTGGAGACCAAGCAAGGACTACACACCATAGCAGGAGTCCCGCACCTGTTGGGGGCAATCTACTGCACTCATGTCCAACTTGTGCCCCCTGCCGAAAAAACACACAATTACCGCAACAGAAAGCACACGCATCCCATCAATGTGCAGGCAATAGTGGACCAGCAGGGACCCTACACCAATGTTGCAGCCAACTACCCAGGCAGTGTGCATGATTCCATCATCCCCCGACAGTCCATCATCAACCAGCGTTACCAGGGTGGCACCCATGGAAATGCCCTGCATGTAGGTAAGTACCAAATGAACACACCACACACCTCAAATCCACAATCATGCAACTCACAACACTGGCAATGCGCACATCACAAAATCACATACAACATGCCAGACAACATGCCCACCCACCAGACACGACAGCACAACTTACTGTGGCAACCTTGCTCAGCCATGTACATGAACCATCAATGGCATGGCACCGCAGCCACACAATAGCGGAATGTGGGGAGAGGTGGGAACCAGGTATGTGCGAAGGAGGCAAGTGACCCATGAATGAGAATGTACACAATGCCAACTGTGGCGGAGATGTCCTGGACAGATTGCAGTATGCAGACCACAGACATATCCATGCCCACATGCACTGCTGATGTGTGGAGTGTAGTGGACAGTGGACGCAACCATGTCACCACAGCCAGTGAGGAAGAACGCGGAAATGTAGCTTGTGACGTCCCCCCCTGCAAGCGTGTGCAGAGTGGCCTGGCCCGGCGTACGCAAGGCCAGCGTAGGAGTGTGAATAAAAAGCACGTAGCCCTGGGTGTGGTCCTCTTCCGGAATGGCAAACGTGCCTGCCAGTGCGGTGCCTCCTACCCTGCCACGAGGCCGACGCCCTCGCCGTGAGCGCTGTGGCCTGCGAACCTATGCGCCTGCTGCACCACGGGCCGCTGGACTCCCAACCTGTCATGCCCGCCCCTGCGTATCCAGGCCTCACAGCTCACCTGCCTACACCGGTGTGTGTTAAAGAGGGCCCACCACGTGCCGGCGCAAACTCCAAACCCGAACCCCACGTCCTTGGCAGCCTCCTCACACCATCAAGGCCTCCGCGACACAGGCCCGCTTTACTCCTTTTTCGTTTACGTACTCCACCGCTGCCTCCGGCCTACACTACGCTCAAGTAGGTCACACATGTGGAACTGAGTCGTGATATCTGCATGGTGGAGTCCATATCATTGTACGCAAGGAGACGAGTAAGAGGAAGACGCGGTTCAGTCCGGCGGAGAAAAGGACCATCTTTACGGAGGTGTCGGGACACTGCCGACAACTGCCCTGGTGTCACTAACTCTGTGCACCACGGGCCAACGACACGTGGATGTGTGCCCCTACTGACCACTGCCCCGGGCCTACACTGCGGTCAAGTAGGTCACACATTTGGGACTGAGTCTTGATTTGGCAATGGCCGAGTACACACGCAAATGCAGAGTTTAACTCACTATACTCCCTTCGATGTGGTGACACAAAGTATGTGCATGGCATCCCAGCCACACATGTCTGTGGGCCCTTGAAGACTATGCCTTCGGACTACACTGCGGGCCTGCAGGCCTCACACAAATCCAATCCAGTCCGTACCAGGCAGGACACGGCATCGCCGCTGGCTAAACACCCGCTCAGCTCTGTCACTACTGCCTCGGTCAACCACGAGTCATCACCACATGCCATTTCAATGCCGTGTGTTAGTGTTCCAGGAGGAGCTTGCTGAACAGCGGTTGGCCCGCACTGCCCGCTGCCTCTGGACCACACAGCAGTCGAGTAGGTCACACATTGGGAACTCAGTCATGAATCATTTATGGCCGAGCTGATAACATTGTACTGGCCTCGTCACAGACTGCATCCCCTTACAGCTCCGGTGCCACTAAGTCTGTTCCCCGACATCCATGGACACTTACTTCTTGAGATTTGTTGGAGACTGAGTCCATGGCTTGGGGGTTGTCTTCATCATCATCGTGTCGGTGATACTGACTATTTTGCCAAAACGAGGCTGTAGCATTCCACTCCTCCATTTGCCGCTTTCGGCCGGCTTCTGCCCTCTGCATCATGCCCTGGAGGACCCCTTCCACTGTTCCCCACAAACCTCCACGACATTCACCTTCGACATCGACGAGGACCCGCTCATCTAGCGTGGCACTATCTCACTGCACCACAAGTCACCGTCCCGTGGCGGTGTGCCTGTGCCGGCCGCAGTGCATCCGGGGCCACTAACTCTGTGCAGCTCAAATCATGGCCCCAGTCTGAGGGCATGTCGGATGGCCTCTGCTCCGATGGCCTGGGGGGCATCAATGCCATGTGTCTGTGGCCCTGCGCTGTCCGCTGCCTCCGGCCTCAGGTGCGGTCCACCTGGGCTCACACATCAAATCGAGTCCTGGCCTGCCCGGATGTCGCATCACCGCAGGATGCAAACGCCACCACCGCCAGGACCAACTCCAAACGACAGGTGCCAGAGTCGTAAGTGTCTTACTGCCAGACTGTCAGAGTTGCTCACACCTGTCCTGGGTGCCATCATCAGCTTGATACCCTGCTCAGCCCTTCAGGTGCCACTTACTCAGTGCACAACGAATCAAGGAGCATTCTGCTTGCATGTTGGGTGAACACTGTACTCTCTCCGGCTACCACCTTGATGCTTCACAGTTGTTTCTGTTATGCTGGTGTTTTATGTTTCTGCTTCAATTGTGATCACTGTTCAAGTTGTTGCCAGCACCAACGACTCCCTGAGGGCTGGCTGACACTCACCCCACACACATCCAGCACATGCGTCACTGTACATGTGACCATGCCAATAAAGGTGTCGGGCGCACGTGCCCGTGGCCAGTTCAAGAGCTCTATGAGTGTGTCCGTGTGCTCATGATGTATGCATTCGGGCCACGGCCCCACATTATCACATTGTGCCGTGCGCAGAGGATGCAGCCATGTCACCGCAGGCAGAGTGTGGGACATTGCACATGTAGCTTTGTCGTCCCCCACTCAATACATAAGAGGAGTGGACTGGGCCGGCGTGCACCAGTCCAGCGTGGGGGTGTGGATGATTATCCCGTGGCTCTGGGTGTGGTCAGTCCTGGGAATGTGCAAATGCAGGTGTCTCTGTCGCAGGCTGGGTCTCCTTTGGGGAGTGTAGGTGGTCCCTGATGGCACTTAGACACCCACGTATGTGATCTACTTCGGCTTCCATGAGGTAGGACCCCACCCGCACCTGTTCGGACACCCCCTTCTGGCAGTCTGACACCTGGTCTTTGAATGCGATGTGTGCTTCGGTGTGCTGCTGGGAGCCAGCCGTGGTGGTGCGTGCGTCCAGCTGTGTTGTCTGTGCAGGGGGTGGGGTATCCTCGATGCAGCTGGGCTGCCCTGCTCCTGGGGGTCGATTGCCCGAAGATGTCCATGAACTGTTGTAGGGAGTCGGTGTCGGAAGTGTGGAGGTCCTCTTCAGAATCACTGTGGGGTTGTCTGGTCTGCTCTGCTGGAGGTGTTGTTTGTCCCTCTGCAATGTGAAGGGGAGATGCTTTTTGACATTGTGTTGGCATGTATGTTCACGCATTATTCAGGTTTACATACAGACTGCATGCCAATGTACATTGTGACTTTTTGGGAGGAACGGACTATTTGATGCGGGACAGTGGACATTTGGACTACATGACGTAGGTGAGGTTGTACACGTACATTTTTATCTCACAGTTCCCTGCTATGTCAGGTGTGCTTGGCCATTTTCTACACACAGGCGGACCCAGTTGTGTCCTCTGTTGTGCTGTGTGTGTGTTGCACTGTGTACCACATTGTTATCCATGTGGATGTGCTGTCATTGCTATGTGTGTGTGCTGCATTGTGGGAGGGTCGCACCTTCAGCTGTGATTTTGCTGCCCCTTATCCCTTGGAGGCGGTGTGCCTTTGACTTTTGTGCTTTTAAGGTGCTGTGATGTTGGCGACTTGGGTCATTTGTGCTCTTGGACGGTTTTTGTACTCTTGTGCATTGTTTGTCTGCAGATGTATTGTTGACGTCAGTGGTTGTTTGTGCACGTGGATGTGTCAGAGTGTGACCTGCTCCTTTGCGGATGTGGTCCACACTCAGCCACCTCAGTCTCGTGGCGTGCAAAATGTCATGGTGATTGTACTCCAGCCATGCTGCTCGTCATGTGGTGTCACTTGCATTGTCAGTGTGGCTCTCACATACGCATCTTTGCTGTGTTTCGCACGGGTGCTTGTGTGTGTCGTGGACTTGGTGGTGTGTGGGGTGTGACCCCTTTGGGCACATGGTGGACAGGGGCCTACTTGTTGTTTGTATGTGTGCTGCAGTGTGCCACGGGGATCAGGGACATGACCCAGGGTCATTGTGGGTGTGCGGTGTGCTACACGTTGTTGTGCATGTGTGCCATTGTGCCTGTCCCCCCCGTCCCCCCAGTCCCTGTTCGTTACTCACCCTGTTGATGTTGTGTCAGGTCATGTCGAGCTGTATCAGGACTCCCGACTACTTGCACCGTCTCCGCACTGATGACTGTGGCCGCCATTTGCTCCAACTCCTCCTTTGGCGCTGGACTCCCACCTCCATTCGCCGTTGCTGCCTTCCTGTTGGCAGCGGGTTTCTGCTTGGTTTGGCTTTTCACACCATGCCAGCGCATCTTGGCCTCATCGACACTCCGACTGCATTCACGATGGAATGCCATTTTTCCGTCTGTGTTGCCAATGACACGGTGGAGGTGACGGACAGTTGTTGTTCGTGCTCTGTCACCTCCGTGAGGACGATCCGGTTGTCATGCGGACTGTACCCCGTCTTCCTCTTCCTCTTCTCCTTGGCCTTCCCCGACTCCGAGGTTCCTTGCTGGTGGTCTGTGGGGCTTGTGGGGTTCGCGTTGACCTGGGCACTGGTTCCGGGTGTATCCATGGTGCTATGCAGTTTATTTATTTATTTTTTTTTTTTTTCTTGTTCTGCTTTTATTGTGCAAGTTCCCTCATGACGCGTGGGAATTGCAGGCCTGTCGCTGGTTATCGCTGATTTTTGTATCGCGGTTGGCCTCATTGCAACTTTATTTGCGTTAGTGTTTCACATTTTTGCGGCGTCGCGTTGATTTTAACGCGGACATTTGACGCGTTATCGTGGGACTATCGCATGGTGCCGCCAGGTTGAGAAAACTACTTTAACACAGCGTTGTTTTCCCGCGATAGACTGCGATATGCAAAGTTGCGTTAAGCTAAATTTGTGGTGGTTATCACACGTTCTTGAGAATATGCCCCTAGGTGTACCTAGGCTGGTGAAGCTGTTTTTTGGAATGGAGAACACAGTTTTGTATACTTTTGTTAGTATCTTGTTGAGTGTAACTATTTCACGTCCATGCATGATTTCCATATTGTAGGCCACTGTTGGCATTAGCTGTGCAGACATTACGTTAAGTAGATGGCTAAATGACTGACAGCTCAATTTCTTTTTTAGTAGTTTGAACCCATAAATCAACGTATTGTGCTTGGGCCTGCATAGCGGCTTAATGTTGTTTAAAGGTAATTTGATATTCCAAATTGATGCCTAGATATTTATATGTGGTAGCAGCCTCAACTTTGTTTCCTTCTAAAAACCAGGTGAATGACTTAAATTTGGAATCAACTACCACATATCTGCCGAACTTCTGCCTCATTGGTGACTGCAAGATGGAAGATGTGGGTTAGAAGATTTGAGAACTATCTCACAGTTATCAAAGAGTTAGATCACAGCATAAAGCGTGTTTTATTAGTAAGCTTACCAAGCGAAAAAGAACATATATTGTTTATCACTCTGACCAACACAGGGCAGGACAATGAGTATAATACAGCCCTGACAGAGTTTTAAGGGTCAACCTCCCCAAGCTAACACAGATTATGAGAGGGTTATACTTGTGAAGCCAAACAGGGTCCAACTCAGAGGGCTTGCAAATACTTGTGAGCTTGATGATACAGATGAAGAGATCAGGGTGCAAATAATCCAATGATGCTGCTCACCTCAGCTAGAAGAAAGATATTTACACAAGACAAAATGAAATGTTCAGCCATGCTCATGCTAGAAGGTCTCGTGAACTGTCAGAAGCCCATGCAGAGCTCATGGAAGCATCCCTAGGCACCAAAGTCTATTAAGACTGAACCAACCAAATTAATATCCAAGGTAAGTGGAGCAGTGCATAAAATGTCCCTCAAGATGCTGACCACACTTGCAGACCCTGCAGCAACCACCCACACTGAGACAGTCCAGCTCAGCAAAAGAAACAACTTGTTCAGTGTGTGTGGAATCTCAACCATTTCACCAAAGACTGTCACTCTACAAGTAGCAATAAAACTGCATGGCACAACCAAGGGCATCAACATAGAAATGCCATAAAGTGCATAGAGACAAACCAAGAATGTTGCTGAAAGAACAGCTCAGATGACATTTGAGGTTCTAAAGTTAAATGCCTTATAGTCTCAGTTGCCACACTTCTCTGCGACCATGTCCCACCTGATCCATTGTTGATCAGTACATCTGATAAAGCTTCTGCCTCCCCCGTTGACTAGCTTATAAAGGGGGGGTGCAACCAAATACCTGACAGAGCTAGAACCTAGAAATCTGGCTGGAGAATGCAAATTAAGGTTCTTCTTGAGATAATCCGGACTTGTGCCATTTAGAGCTTTGAATGGTAGATATGATGCCTTAAAGATAATGCATTGTTTGATTGGAAGCCAGTGTAGCTCATTTGATGCCTGAGTTGCTGAATTAAATTTAGGGACATTCAATAACATCCTGGCAGCAGTGTTCTGCATGATTTGCAGTTTATTCAAGGAGGTCTTGTGCAAGTTTAGATAGAGGAGAGGTGGTAAATATTGGGCCCAATAATTTAAATCACATTTAAAGAGAGCATTAGGGAGTCTGTTTGGGGCTACAGCCCTTCTGGCTTCAGTTTTTTTTTTGTTTGCTATTTGTTGAATGTCGACAACAGAAAATCCGTTGTTCTGGTGGGTTCTTGTGGAATTCTTGGACTTGACCAGGTTCACCTGCTCAGCGTAAGTTGCAGAAGCTGGCTGTCCCTTTTGGGACTCCCAAGATTCTGCTTTAGAAAGGTGACTTTGCCCCTGTTCGTCTGGTACTAGTTCTGTGTACATTGCACGGATATGGGTTTCCCAGGAAACCGCCTCAATACCTGCATTTTTATGTCTAGCATTCCCAGATAGCAACTCGTTCATCACTTGACAGAATTTATTGCTCTTTGGCTGCTTGCTGGGCAATAACAGCTTCCACAGAACTTCGTGCGGGCACAAGCAGCACCGGCCTAACGCTGGATGCCTCCATGCAGCACAGAAAGTCTGAAGCCTATTGCTGCCACCACGCCACTTACGCCACCCACAGAAGGCTGCGGGCTGCAGCCGCAGCCTCCAATGTCCCCTCCGCTATGCTCCGCTGCCACATGAGGAGCTGCAGGTGTGTGGCTTCGGTGCTGTGGTACAGTGGGGAGGTATGGATCAGGTGGTGCATTGGCTCGACTTGACTTCCGGCACTCTTGGTGACCTGAGCCTCCGAATGCGCCCAAATTCTGAGCCACTATTGTTTGCTTTTCTCTCTTCTCCCCCTGCACTTTTCCACCCTGCGCTACTCATTATATCCACACTCCTTGCTCCTTCTTCCTCCTTTTTCCTGAAACATGTCAGCATGTCAGATGCAATGTATCTGCCAACTGACCACTATGGTGGTGTAAGTTGTTCTCATAAAGAAACAGACCACTATAGATTATTCTTAGTAGGATACTCTGGTGCAGAAAGTGTCAGAAGAGACTAGTGGGTTGTTGCTTCTGTAGGTAACACGTTAGTGTTATAAGCCTTGAGGGTGGGACATGGTCGCAGAGAAGTGTGGCAACTGAGACTATAAGGTATTTAACTTTAGAACCTCAAATGTTTAGGTGGCATTGTGACTGATCATGTTCTCTACTATCCATTGTTTCCTGTTGAGGAGATAAGGTGGACATATTCTTTTTATGACTCTGATTTGTCATCTGAGCTGTTCTTTCAGCAACATTCGTGGTTTGTCTCTATGCACTTTATGGCATTTCTATGTTGATGCCCTTGGTTGTGCCTTGCAGTTTTATTGCTACTTGTAGAGTGGCAGTCTTTGGTGAAATGGTTGAGATTCCAAACACACTGAACAAGTTGTTTCTTTTGCTGAGCTGGACTGTCTCAGTGTGGATGGTTGCTCCAGGGTCTGTGTTAGAACTGGGGGTCTCTAGTTGGCAGAGGTAGGTACCTTTGTCCAAATAGGGACCCTTGCTTCTAGTCAGGGTAAGGGGGATACACTACTAAAATAACCCCTGCTCACCCCCTTGGTAGCTTGGCACGAGCAGGCAGGCTTATCTCAGAGGCAGTGTGTAAAGCATTTGTGAACACATAGACTAACCCAGTGACAACACTACAGATGGACACCACACAGGTTGTAGTATAAAAATAAGTATTTTTATATAGACTTCACACAAGACCCAAAACGACAAACATCCACAATACAATACGAAAAATATGACTGTCAAATGGTAGAAAATAGCTCAGTTCAATAAAGATGATAAATGCAACACTTTACTCTCAATGTACCTTTGGATGCGTAACGCAAAACAAACAAAAGGGTCGCAGGGAAGGTGATGCTTTGATTCCTTACACGCAGAAAGGAGGATGCGTCGGTTTCTTACTGCGGCCCGGTTCCGATGCGATGATGATCCGGTGCGATGCGAGAAAATGGCGTCTTGCTTACGGTGCGACAACATAGACGGGATGCGTGCACGCCTAACGTCCGTGCGGCGACTCGGCGATCTTCTGAGCCGTGACAGGCCCTGCGACACGCTTCTCCGGTGATGCGCCGGCGTCCTCTGTGGCGGCGGCACGCTTCTCCGGTGATGCGAGGCGCTTCGGTGATGCGATGGCGGCAGCGGCGGCACACTTACTCCGCGATGCGATGACAACTGCTGCGGCGGCACGCTTCTCCGGTGATGCGGGGTGCTTCGGTGGTGCGACAGCAGCAGCGGCAGCAGCTTACTCTGCGATGCGACGACAACTGCTGCGGCGGCGACACGCTTCCTCTTCGTTGCGTCGCGCTTCCAGCTCCCAGCGACATGCAGTCTCTCAGAAGGCCCAACAGCAGTAGGCACTTCAATTCCCAGCAAGGGAATTCAGGAGGGTAGCTGGGGGTGAAGTCTTGTATCCCTGAGACTTCAGGCAGGAGGCAAGCTCAATGTTCAAGCCCTTGGAGATCTTCCTCAAGATGATGAAAGCACACTCAGTCCTTTTCTCCTTTCTTTGGCAATAAAGTAACCACTGCAGGCCAACCCCAACAACATGCAGCATAGGGGTAGTCTCCTCCTTCAGCTTCCTGGTTCTTCTCCTCAGCAAAGGTTCGTCTTGATTCCCAGAAGTGATCTAAAGTCTTGGGGTCTGGGCCCCAATATTTATACTAGCAAATCCTTTGTCCTCTGAAGGCAGAGGGTCCTGTACCTAGTCCAAACCAGTTCTGGGTGCATTCTGCCAGTGCACAACTTCTTCCTTTGTCAGTGTGGGCCAGGGTCATCAGACACACCACAGGAGGTGGAGCCAGCATTGTGGAAGGCAGGCACAGCCCTATTTAGGCCCAGGTGCTACTCCTCCCACCACTCCTCATGCAGATAGGTCTATTCAGCCTAGTGCTGACTCATCCTGTCTCCTGGAGTCCCCCCGCCCCTGTCACTCACAAACCCAGAAATACAATACACAAGCTAGCAGAGGCAGGCTGGATGGTTAGGCAAGAAAATACCTACTTTCTAAAAGTGGTATTTTCAAACACAGAATGTTAAAACCAACTTCACTAAAAGATGTATTTTATCATTCTGCGTTCAGGCATACTGAATTCGTTGATCTACCATGTTCCCTGGGTCAGTTAGGATTATAAGGTGTTATAATCAAACTGCCCATTCTGGCCTATGGGGACAGGTAGCCTTGCAATAGTGAAAAACGAAATTGGCTGTAATTCACTATCAGGACATGCCACACACATCAGGGCATGTCCTACCTCTTACATACAATGCACCCTGCCCGCAGGCCTACTTTAGGGGTGACTAACATGCAGAAAAGAGAAGGTTTGGGGAATGGTAAGTGGGTGCACTTACCAAGTCAACATGGCAGTACCAGACTGCACACAGGCCCTGCAATGGCAGGCCTGAGACACGATTTCCAAGCTGCTCCGGTGGGTGGCACAACCAGTGCTGCAAGCCCACCAGCAGCATTTGATTTACAGGCCCTGGGCACACGCGGTACACTATACTAGCGTCTGACAGTAAGTCAAAAAAGCCAATCATGGAGTCACTAATCCATACATCATTTTATCATAGGGAGCACTTGCACTTTGGCACTGATTAGCAGTGGCAAAGTGCCCAAAGCATCTAAACCAGCAAAAACATGTCAACAACAGAGGAGGCATAGCGAAAAAATGGAAGGGAGACCCATGCCAATGGTACCAGGTCTAACAGTCTGCAAGTGTGGTCAGCATCCTGAGGGACATTTTATGCACTGCTCCACTTACCTTGAATATGAATTTGGTTGGTTCAGTCATAATGGACTTTGGTGCCTAGGGATGCTTCCATGAGCTCTGAGTTTGACCGTTTGGCTTCACAAGTATAACCCTCTCATAATCTGTGTTAGCTTGGGGAGGTTGACCCTTAAAACTCTGTCAGGGCTGTATTATACTCATTGTCCTGCCCTGTGTTGGTCAGAGTGAGAAACAATATATGTACTTTTACGCTTGGTAAGCTTACTAATAAAACACGCTTTATGCTGTGATCTAACTCTTTGATAACTGTGAGATAGTTCTCAAATCTTCTAACCCACATCTTCCATCTTGCAGTCACCAATGAGGCAGAAGTTCGGCAGATATGTCGAAGGATTTAATTGTATTTGAGAGGCTCGGCAGCATATCAGCAGACAGTGTAAGGTATGCTTGTACAAAGAAAATCAAATAAGGGCTGAGTCTGAGGAAAAGAATGGCCCATGATCAGGCTAGGCACAGGCAGCCTTAAACAAAAACTTTATGCTTTCTTTGATGGTATTGTATCACTCGTAGCCCTTTATAACCTAAGAATACCCCATCCACTGAGCTTATTGTGCAACAAATAAAAGTGTGAGGCCTGCCACTGTGTGCTGACTTACTGTTGACGCTGTGTCATGCCGGTTATGGTGCAACATAAAGGGCTGTTGTACTGAGTAGCTTCCTCTAGTAGTAGAGCTCATGTCCTGCACTGTATACGAGTGGAACTGAAGTATGCTTCCTGTCAGGTGTGTGGTGAGACAGCAATGGGTCCTGCATCAGAGACCCGGTAAGCCAAAGAGCTGTGGGACTCCCAGGACAAGGCTGTGCAGGGAGCTGGCCACAATTGGGTGGTCAATGGTGGCAGGAATCATCTCCACCACATTGCTAATATGTTGCGTTCTTAGCGGAGCATAAAGGACAGACACGCCCACCGGTGAGTGCATTTTACTGCTATAGCCCGAGTGAGTGAGAGAGAGTGACCGTCTTCCAGCCAGCACCTTTATTTATGTGCTATGGTCAGGGCTGGACTGGCAGTAGCAGGCACCGGGCTTTTACCCGGTTGGCCGCCAGGGTGGGGACCGGTTTTGGACCCCTGGGGAGTCGTTTTTGTTACTGGGTCCCGGTTTTGCAGCATAGCTGCAATATCGCCCCCTGTAGCAAAAGGGGCAGTGATGAGACGGGAGTGGTGCTTTCCACTAGCACCCCTCCACCCCCGGGGGCCGGCTGAGCTGTTTACCAGGGCCGGTTTCGGTTCCCAGTCTGGCCCTGGCTATGGTATGTCATAGTGAAATATACCACAAGCACCCACACCTCGGGGTTGCCTCGACTGCTCACACACTCCTCCTGATTGGTGAGTCCTCTGGACATAACAGAAGTCCTACCAAATGTAGGGCAGCAGCGGCTATTCCGCTAAGGCAGAGGAGGGTACCCAACTGCTCACTGAGCAGTTCAAAAGGGAAAAATAAAATTATAATAACCCTATTATCATTGTATTTTTCTGTGTGTACTGGCTCAGTTAGTTGGGGGCAGGGCGGGGCTGGGCTGGGCTGTTGAGTGCTGGGGGAGGGGTGGTAGGCACTTTCTAAGTGTGCATGACAGTTTAGCAGGCCGTTTTGGGCCAGACAAACAGTCATGAGCACTTAACATATTCTCCACCAGGCTGTATTGCACAGCCTGGGTAGCGAACATGCACAGCCTCCCGGCCCTTCTCTGAGCCTGAATCACGGTGCTCAGACCAATCACAAGGCTGCTGTAAGGCAGCGCCGTGATTGGCTAGGGGATTCTAGGAGGATGTGTGCTTCCTGCTGACGGAGAAGAACACGGAGGAGAGGCGGCGGCCGGCGGCACCCAGGTAAGTCCATTTATTATTTGTATCCCCCCCCCTCCAACCCCCTCCCCGCCTACCACCCCCGTTCGGCAGCGGATGTTACTGGGTATACCTAGATCCTATGGATGCAAAGTTAACATGCTTCTGCCCAAGTATAAATCTTCATACATGTGTATACTATTCTAAACCATTTGTAAAGCACTGATGGCACTGATAAGGGCGTCCTGGCGCTGGTACAAAATGCCAAAAGAGAAGGGCCAATAGTTCTTAGTGGGTCCTACAGAAAACATGGGTCTTAATGGCTCTACGAAAAACGAGATGGTGGGCTATACATGGGAAATGTGGAGGGAGAGCATCTCTTGCCTTTGACACGAGATAAGAAAAGGCGCTGGCACCAGTACCGATTACTAGAATCTTGGGAAGGGCAAGTAGGCTCAGAGGAAACGAGAAGTAATTCGTTATTTAAAGTAATTAATCGTCAATATAATTTTTTTCTAAATATATCTGTTTACTAAGTGGTGTATTCGGAACACCGATCAAAGGAATAGTATTTTCCTTTAATTGTGAAATAGTTGCAGCCAGAATAATAGGTTTCTTAGAGTTTATGTGGTGATCAGTCTGATTAAATCAACTCTCGAAGGACTTTCGATGAAGATAACGCGTAAAACCCCTTTTTAGTAAATTTCAAATGAATTCTGAATTGTTTTCAAACTTTGAATGCACCTTTTATGCTATATTTTTCAGGGACATCCGTGGTTTTCTCTTCGAGAGTTGAATTCCAAATGTGTTCTTCAAGGTCGCATAACTCTTTAAAGTGCATTGCTGGAATAGACTAATGGTGTTAGTTTTTGCTGTCGATTATTCTAATCAAAGTACTTTTCTGCAAATCCACGTTCAGATGCCCTTACCCTTTTCAATTCTTCCTAAACGGATTCAGGTGTGCGTTGATATTGTGAATTATCTTCCTCTTCATGCTACACTGCACAAATTCACCACTGCTTGCGTGTTTAGGTTCCTATCATTATCGGCACCATATGACCACGGTAATATTGCATAGGAATCGTCCCTTCTATTGCTTTTTAAATATTTGTCAAGCTTGTGTTGTGAAGACAGCCTAATGTATCGAACATCTCAAACTAATTACCTGCAAAATAATGGGATACTCTGGAATGCACCAATCAAAACAAAACCGTGCCCTTTTTTTAAAATCTGGAAATAGTCTGGTATGGCTGTACGTAATTCGGTGCGGAAATCCTGGTCCTGAAGGGAGTCAGCAGGGAAACGCCTACGTGGTCTGTACATATGAGAACCCGGAACGATAGCTGCAATTTGACGGGAGAGTGGTACGAGAGGGTGTGGAGCAGATGGGTGACAGCCGTGACCCCGGCCCCTAGTTCTGAGGTGTGCAGCCAGTAGTCCAATCTAGAAGATGAATTATGAGGTGTGGAATGGTGCGTGTACTTTCTGGTGGAAGGATGCGTCAGCTGCCATAGGTCTCGGAGCTCAAAGAGATCCATGGCCCCCTCAGGACATTTACTGAATTCGTATGAGGTGAGTGTCGTGTATCAGTACAATCCAGTTATTTGTTAAGTACTAAATTGAAATCCCCTCCTCAAAGTATTTTGTCAACTGAGCATTCCGTAGAATGTTAGCAATATCTAAGAAGAAATGTGGGGAATCTGTGTTGGATGCATGTGTGTATATGTTTACCACAAGCCAGCTTTACATTTCGAGGAAGCATGTGAGGGCTAGAAAGTGGTTGCCTGTATCTATGTGTTGATATACACATTCTGTACAAACAGTGTAAACATCTATGTGTTGATGATGAAGTCGAAAGTCAACATGGGGGCGAATTAAGATGCAGGTCCCATGTGAGTATGTGCTGTAGGATGAGAAGGACCTCTGGGGATCCCATTTCCACAAAAAGTTTTACAAAGAGCATGGGGATAAATGTGTTTCTTGTAGAAACACGAAATCTATGGAATGTCTATCCAGGTGATGCAGCGGTAATTTCACGGTAATTTCTCAATGCAAAACCTCATTTACCTTCTAATTTACCGCTGCAAAGGTACTGGACCCTTGCCACTGTATATTACCATCAGGAGATTTTACATAAACATTAAAAATCAAAATACAAATAATATTTAAGCCAATAAAGAGAGTTGGTGAGTATTTTAAAGGGTTTTATTTTCTAGTTAAAAGTTAAAGTTCTCAGACCCTTTATTCATTAGGCAAATATCAATCAGGTTACAGAATTGAAAATAGGAAATATAGAATTAATACAGAACATATTATAGGTTGCATACAAAACATTCCATAAAGGAAGGGAATGAGGCAATCAAATGTAAATCAGAATTCTCCAAAGAAAGTTCAGGAAAATATGATTCAAGAGTGAGTTTTTGCAAGGCTAATCAATAATTAATAATTGGCAAAAATCTCCCATAAAGAGAAATAAATGCATAAGACAAATAAATCTTTTCAAAAATAATTAATTAGTCAAAGCATAAACTTAGAGTTTTAGCATCTAAATCTACCTGTTCTATCCAGCTCCACTCTCTGCCCTGGTCTGATCCTCTGAGAGAGGCTGCTTCACAAGGAGCGAGACAGCCCGCCCTTCACAAGACCACAGAGGAATGTGATCTGCCTTGCCAAAAATATGACGTGCAAGGCTAGCCTATGCCCCCACCTCCCTCTATCTCTCCTCAGACACAATCTGCTCTCAGACTGCACCCCCTAAAGCTTCTAAAGCCTCTAAAGCCCCCCCCCCAACCCCCTAAAGAGGTCATTATTTATACTCTAATTCTTGGCTGACTATATTAATAATGTTGCAATTTTCAGTAAAGCTTGCACCGTGATTGGTTGGGATAGATGACGAGGGTCTCACCATCCTGTTCTCATTGGCAAATCCAACCCATACCAATTTTAACAAAAGAAGCGTTAATGATTAATACAATTATATGTTTTAGCAACATTTACTAGGAAAAATGTTTCAGTCTATTTCCTCCTTCCTGTCACATCGCACGCTGGAAGGACACATTCCACAAACACTGGTACATTGGCACGATAACAAGAATGTACAGTTCATGGTGGCCTTGAACCAGATCTTCACTTGAGGCACTTGGCAGTATGTAGCTGGTTCTGCGCATGCGTCTCTCATTCAATACAATTCACAGCCTTGCTGGATTCACAGGCAGCCATTTTATCTTAGGCCCAAAAACAAAATAAACACAAAAATAGTATTAATTTACAAAATGAAACCCATTATGTTTTACCTCCCCCATACTAATACCCTGTATAAATGATTACCTAGCAAAAGCTATTAGTTTAAAGCAGCTTTTCTTATTATTTGTGCACAACATGCAAAAATGTGCAATGTACAACATAGCATAAAACATGCACTAGTGTAAATTTTGAAAGCGCACACAGTTAATACATACTCATAGCAACATGCTCTAATGTTTTAGATAGCTTTTCATGCAAATGCTTTGCCCCCATGTAGTGATGGTGCATGGTTGATTAATACACATTATAAATAGATGTGTTATGAACTGAATATGTATTGTCTAAATATGCAACAAAGCCAAAGTCTCTTGAGACAGGAACAGGGAGTGTAGATTATAAGGGAAAGGAAACTGGGAAGAGAGAACACATTCCATGATTCAAAGCTAAAGAGACCACTGAAATCACGAGTTTTCTCTACACTGCAAAAACACATGTTAATTCAGCACAAGCATTTCAGACTGAAAGCATTTATGACCAAGCCTCATTTTATGTTTTTCACTTTGCATGCACCAAAAGTGCCACTTTTAAAAAACTTTTGACTAGGCATGTGCCATGTGTTTTCACTTGCACCAAATTTGTGTGCCATTTTAAATGCAGTCTGTCTAAAACATAAAAATAAAGCAATGCTTAATTTGAGAAATCTAGCTCTATCACAGGTATGCAACTACTCGCTGTGCTTTGCGGTGATTGGTTAAGCCCCTGATAGACCAGGATATTAGGGTAAGGGGTTTCCTAGGCGATGCCACTGCAGTAGGTGAAGGAATGGCATTGGCACAGGTGTAGGTCTAGAACATCAGAATGTACCAATGGATCACATGGGATGAAAGAAAACACACCAAAGACACCATAAAAGCAAGGTACACAGACAAGAACATAAACAAATGTGTAAACGAAAGCACTAAAGTTTGTGCTTAATGCTTGTAATAAAATAATGTTCCATGAGGACTAATGATATGTAACAACTATAATTATTTAATCAAAGGAACAGTCGGTGGCTTGACAATAAAATTTCTTTACATATTTGTTTATGTTCTTGTCTGTGTACCTTGCTTTTATGATGTGGTTGAACTGAGTGTGAATGTACAGATGATTGGAGTGTGGATGTGGATTAGTATGTAACCCTCATATGTGTGTGTAAGTTTGATTATGCTTTAGATGAACCATTGTGAGTTGCCCAAGGTTTTGTACGCTTTCTACTTTTCCCTGCCTAGAGGAACTCTTCCCTACCCGCAGGGGGGCCTTTTTCTTTACACTGTTTGTACAGCATGTGTACTTCACACTGTTCTCTTCAGTATCTCACCTCTGCCCTTGCACACCCGCCCAGTGCTTTACAGCTAGTTTCACACTTTAGCCTGGTGGTCAGCCTGTTTTTGGAATTCCATTACAAGCAAAGAAAACATTTCAATTCCAGTTAACTGGGAGAGAGGCTTAAGGAATGTCACTTTGTTGGCCCATTTGTGGTGTGTACAGCAGCCTTCTTCTGCAGCAGGCTTAATTGTGTGAAATCGCATTGGTGGTCTTCAAGATGGTGGATATTGGTCTCATGGGTTGACCACCAATGACTGTGTCATGGCCCATACCACATCAGTGATGTCCCCAGCATTAGTTTAGTGTTCTCAACAATGTGTATTTAATTCAGTACTATTTTGCCACTTGCTTTAATCCAGGGAGCAATTTAGTAGCAAATTATACATTACCCAATTTCCCTACTTTTTTGTGAGACTTTGTGATCTTCCAAGAGACTTATAGTCTTGCAGCATATTGATGACTGTCTTGGGTATGGTCTACTCTAAAATGCTGGCCATTCCTAACACACTGTAGTAGAAAATGAGAGGGAATCTCCTTCACCTGCAGGGGCTTAACCATGTACAGGAGATTTCAGAAGTCTGGAAGTACAGCATGCCACATAAATGTGCTTTTCGGACTTTGGGCAGATTATTGAGGTCAAGACAACTGAGGAATGATTATCATTGGGTCAAACAGACATATGAAGGTTTTGGGCTCAAACCCCCGCAGTAGGGAATTCACTTACTGCAGTAGCCCAAAACGTCTCCAGTGACATATTAACTACTTGACTGGAGCAATCATAACAAAGCGGTACCATTAGAGAAATATAAACAATATTGTGACTAGAATCCCAAAACCAAGGACATCTTAGGAAAATTCTTACCTTTAATAATGTAAAAAGTAACACATGCTGATCTACAGAGACTACTGAAAGTACTAGTCAACTGAATTCTTTTGTGCAGTGCAGATTGATGTATCAGGTACTTTTTAACTAATATCACACATCCTAGTGTCAGAAACATCAGCACAATATGCATTCCTTGTGGTCAGAGTAGGAGAGGATTCGACACAGGAGCAAATCAAGGCAGATGGGCATAGGCATTATGTACATTTGTGACTCTTTACATTTAGACATTTAAAATATTTATATTTTGAATATTGATTTCATGTACTTGATATCAAATGCAGATTTAAGTAATCTTCTATAATTCTAAAATGGAAGCAGTTAATGGAAGCCGATATGGTGAGTGTCTGGTATATGGTGTTCACATAGTGTTGTCACATTTCCAATGAGAACAAACGTGAGCTAGAATGTGGCAGCCCTCTTTGAACTCTAACATTTCAAAGTGCTTAACCCGGTGAATCTTACTCCCCAACGACAATTTTTTTATCTGCTTGCATTTCACTCAATTTAAAGACAGAATTGCGCCACAAACATCTCTGGAAAATCCACTTTGTGGCTTCACCTAAATTTGTTCAGTGGATCTGATTGTTGTTGGAGTGCCATCATCTTTGTGTGTATGAACTAGGGCATTTCTTCAAAAGCCATATTTTTTCATGCCTGATTCTATTGAACAAAAGCTTCATTTTCATCTGTGGATCTCACAATCTCTCTAAAGACTAATGGCCCGATTCACAAAAGTAATCTGAGACAAAATCCTAACTTTACGACTTTCGGTATTCACAGAAGGCATTTAGGAGCAGTAAAGTTAGGATTTTGTCTCAGTCAATCTTAAGTTTTGGTCTTAAGTTAAACTTAAGACAAACTTAATTTAACTGAGACAAAAACCTCACTTTACAACTAGGATTTTGTCTCAGTTAAACTTAAGTTTGTCTTAAGGTTAACTTAAGACCAAAACTTAAGTATAACTGAGACAAAATCCTCACTTTACAACTAGGATTTTATCTCAGTTAAACTTAAGTTTGTCTTAAGTTTAACTTAAGACCAAAACTTAAGTATAACTGAGACAAAATCCTAACTTTAGTACTCCTAAATGCCTTCTGTGAATACCGAAAGTCGTAAAGTTAGGATTTTGTCTCAGATTACTTTTGTGAATTGGGCCCTAAAATACTTGATTAGGCTTTCTGAATTTATTTTAAACTGCATTCAATATTATTCAAGGAAATTGAGGGATTAGGTTTTGCATGCATATATCATCACATCTTAGAAGAGTTAGACTTTTGACTAACATTCCTATTATATGTTGCAGGAGAGCTAATTCTATTCACAAACCTATGTAGCTGATGAATGTTATCCTGCTCTAAAAGGTATTTTAGATAGTGTGAGATCAGCTCAGAAGACTATGTTATAAACATTGTTTGTTTATTCTCTTCTGGACCTGAACACAAGAGACAAATCCCCTCAGGTTGAAGAGAAAGTGCTGCACGGTGACATGTATTTTCCAAATCCCCTTTTCCCCTTTGTTCTTGGGAGTAGCCTCTTGTCCTCCTCGGAGTACCAGGTGGGTAAGAGGGAGCAGTATCAAAGCACAGACATCCCAGTAGTAGAACAGAGAGTTTGACACTTAGGGGCCTATTAGGATGGCGGGCAGACCTGAGTCCGCCCGCCATCCTCGCGGTGTTGGGACCGGCCGCCAGACACGCGGCAGTCCCGCACCGCGAATTAGGATGCGACCGCCACCCTGGCAGTCGCATTCCGCATTTTAACATTGCGGCGGGTGCTGCTTACAGCAGCACCCGCCGCAATGTCAAAATTGCATGCCTGGCATTTCCCTGTACCATGTGGCAGGCACCATGCGGTGCCTGCCACCTAGTCCAGGGAACTGCAGGGGGGTACCGTGGGTACCCCCCAAGTGCAAATCCCCCTCCGCCATGGAAAGGCCAGTTTCCCACCCCCATCATAATATGGCTGGTGGTGCCTGCTAGGCACCACCACCATATTACTGGCCCAGCACCGCCCGGCCGGCAATCGGAACGATTGCCGACCGGGGGAAAAGCGGTGGAGGACTTTGCGTCAGCCGCGATACCCCCACCATCATAATATGGCGGGGGTATTTCTCGTTACGATGGCGTAACGGTCGCCACTGCTGGCTCGGCGGTGGCGATCGTTACAGCATCGTAATGAGCCCCTTAGATACTCAAACTTTATTCTATTACCTCTGGAGCAATAGTATCTAAAAGGCACCTGTAAAAGATAGTAAGCAAATTACATGACAACAGCACAGACTGTCATTTTACACTAAGGGTTAAATATTCAAAATCAAGTTGTAAGAATATCACCATTTCATTGGCTGATGTAATCCCAGGTGACTCTACAGACAACTACTTCCCTGTACCCTACGAGGGAAACTACATATATAACAGGTGTATCATTGTTACCTGGTATAGCAGTACTGTGCCAAAGAATTAGAAAGTGTTTATATTATTTAAAAAAAACATTGATGTAGACAAGTCTTGGAAATGATGTAATTTCTCTAAAAAACAGTATCTTAATTCCTTGAATTATGCAAAGCATTTTAATTGAAAACACATTTAATTTCTTAATACATTTTTGTTGAAAATACATATAATTAATTTAATTATTTTATTTTTAGAAAGGCCAATCTATGAAATACCTATGGCTTGGGTAATGGCTTTTGACCCAAAGCTAAATATGGATTAGGTACTTAGATTTATTTATTTATTCAATTTTCTTATATAATGTTGCCCTTAACAAGAAGAATAATACTGCTTTCAACATGTTAAGAACCTTAGATAAACAATTTCTCTTTATAAAATAATTATAAAACATCTATGAAATGAGATATTAAATACTCACACAGGGTGAAGAAAGATGTTCGAGAGCACACTAATAGGAAGAAAGTCGGCTACATTAAGAGTTTCTGCGGTAGGTGTAAGCTACAACCTCAAGAAGGTTGTGGGGCAGGATGGTATAAGAATAACAGCAAGGTGCTAGGCATTATTATGTAAAAAGTCAATTGAACAGGAGAGTTGTATTTTGTTTCTAAAACTACAGATCTAGATGCCTTAAATCGTAGAGGATAGATGTCCATAAACCTGGGAGCTTGCCCTGAAAAAGCTTGCTGTAAGACAGCCTGATAGGAGTTGCTTTTAACGGATTCCAGTCTTAGCTTTGTCTCTGCTTCCAATGTTTTTCTTCCCTCCTTAAAATTTAGAGAGGTTGTGAAGTATGATGGATGTTGATCATAAAGTGCCTTGAAAATTATGTAAGACAATTTAAAATGTTCTTTGGTTCTAGTGGAGGCTTTCAGCAGCACTGTATTGTGTTCAAACTATCTTTTTCTAGACAGATGCCCATTTGACGAAGTTAACACAGCTTTTAAATGATGCAGTTAAGGGTTAGCAGATGCAATCAGGGCATCATTTTCAAAGTCGATTTGAGAAAATTTTGAGAACTGGACCACTGGGCCGAAGCCTTTAGAAGATAGAAAAAGTGTTAGCTTTTTACAAATTAAAATGGAACTCTAGTATTTATTGGTAAGAATCAATATGCTTGGCCAGGGAGAAATTTTGGTCAATTTAAAATCCCAATGGTTTTACCTGGGGGCGAAGTTTGTGAAAAGGTGGAGTCCAGATATTCACTTTTTATTGAAGTTATATTTGGAATTCTGGATAGTGGGTTCAATTAGATATTTATTTTGGTTTAGATTTAGGATGTTTATTTTTAATATAACAGACCCTGCAGTCCAGGGAAAATGCAGGTCAGGTCACAGATCATAATTAAAACAGCTGTTTGAAGCATTGCTTTTATTTCTTCTGCTCAAGCAGAAAGGAGATATTTATGGCAACATGTTTATATTTTGCATTCCTCAGGTAATTATAGTAAAATCATTCTGCATTTTTCTACTTATTTCGAGTTTACAGCAAATGTTGTCGTGTAGTTCATACTAATCCCTACGATTTGTGCATTGTTTGGACAACCTAAACTAGGGGCTTGGTGCTAAGACTGATTCTGGACACCCCCGTGAGATATGTTGGCCTATTGACCAGCTAGCTCACAGTGCCACCGCAAGCCCCCCTAGCCTAACAGGGAGCAAATTGGTTTCTGGCAACCACTGAACATGACAACCCTGACCCCTCAGGGATCATGGAAAGAGTACAGAACCTTTCGCTCAGTCACTCGTGCTCACCTATTCTCAGAAAAGTATACAGAGAATACACAGTGGGAAGTTTTCAATATATTTATTGAACCAACGTAATTCTTGTATAAAATAAGTGTGCTGCAATGATTAATAGACAGAAGCAGATAAACGTGATTACAAGCACCAAAAGCGTAAATTGTAGATATAGTTCTACCATGGTGCTAAAACAATGTATATATGCAGGCATCTAAAACAAGGCAGTAATCAAGCGTACTCCTACTATGCAAACTCTACTCTAAATGTACCTAGAGTGTGTGTAGATCTAAAGCCAAGAATCCCCCCAAGGGATGATCCAACCCCATTGCCTAATGGGATAGAATGAAGGACCCCATCTTGGTCACGAACTGGATACCCCTCACGAGATGTCAGACTGCTGCGTGGTGATTTCTCAGCATTCAAGGACCCTTGGCATCAGCGGAAGTGCCTCCTCTGCTAATCTATCGGGATGCTTATCTTTTATAATAGAAAGCAGCCTTGCAATGTGGGTATAGATTAGTGATGTTATGGATATGTAGATACCCCTGTCACCCCGTGGATGAAGATAGAGATGACATTTGTACATGATGTTCAAAGGGTTGTGATAATGTTGTGCAAAGCTAGATGTATAAACAACTTTAGTTTCAGGAAGCAAATCAAACATTGTCGTGCATGCAAATATGTGCGAAAGGTCACAGCTGAATGTTATTGTGAGGACAATGTAAGAAATAAGCTGCTTCGCTACATGGGCCTAACTTGGGAATATAACAATATCTAACAGTTTTTTTAATGCATTTAATATTGCACTAGAAGTTCTATTTTTATTGTTCACATTTTCAAACATTCTCCCAATTTTATATGAAAGAGCTACACACCAAGGGTTTAAGTGGTTTGTGCGAAAGGTGATAGTGTGACCATGAATTATATGGAATAAAGTACCCCCTGCCTTACATGAATCAATCAATCAATCAATCAGGGAATTGTAAGAGCGCTACTCACCCGTGAGGGTCTCAAGGCGCTGAAGGGGGGGTCCGCAGTTCTGTTTAGCCGAAGAGCCAGGTCTTGAGGGTCTTCCTGAAGGTGTTCAGGGAGGGGGCGCGTCTGATGTCTGCCGGTAGCTCGTTCCAGGTCTTGGCTGCAATGTGAGAGAAGGATCTTCCGCCTGCTCTGGATCTGTGGATGCGTGGGGTTTCGGCCAGTGCGAGGTTGGAAGATCGGAGGTTTCTTTTGGGTACGTGGAAGTTGATTCTGTCGTTGAGGTATTTGGGTCCGTTGTTGTGTAGGCATTTGTAGGCGTGAGTGAGGATTTTGAAAGTGACTCTTTTCTCCACGGGGAGCCAGTGGAGACTTCGTAGGTGTTGGCTGATGTGTTCGTGTCGGGGGATGCCGAGGACGAGTCTGGCGGCGGTGTTTTGTACTGTCTGGAGTTTGCGGAGTAGGGACTTGTTGATGCCGGCGTAGAGTGCGTTTTCATAGTCCAGTCTGCTGGTGATGAGTGCGTGGGTGACTGTCTTCCTTGACTCAGGGGGGATCCACTTGAAGGTCTTGCGGAGGATGTGGAGGGTGTTGAAGCAGCTGGAGGTGACGGCGTTGACCTGTCGGTTCATGGAGAGTGATGAGTCGAGTACAATGCCGAGGTTCTTGGCGTGGTCTGAGGGGGTAGGTGGGCTTCCGAGGGCGGTTGGCCACCAGGTGCTGTCCCATGCAGAAGGGGTGGTACAGAGGATGAGGACTTCTGTCTTCTCGGCGTTGAGCTTCAGGCAGCTGTTGGTCATCCAGACTGCGATGTCTTGCATTCCTTTCTGGAAGTTGAGTTTGGCGGTGGTGGCGTCTTTGGTGAGGGAGAGGATGAGCTGGGTGTCGGCGTAGGATACAATGTTGAGGCCGTGTTGTTGGACGATGGCTGCGAGGGGGGCCATGTAAATGTTGAAGAGGGTGGGGCTCACTGATGAACCCTGTGGGACTCCGCAGGTGATTTTCGTGGGGTCGGAGAGGAAGGGTGGGAGTCTGATCCTTTGGCTTCTTCCGGTGAGGAATGATCGGATCCAGTCCAGGGCTGTTCCTTGTATGCTTGCGTCGTGTAGTCTGACGACTAGTGTGCGATGGGAGACGGTGTCGAAGGCCGCTGATAGGTCAAGTAGGATGAGGGCTGCAGAGTAGGGCGGTCTCTGTGCTGTGGTTGCTTCGGAATCCGCATTGGGACGGGTCGAGGACGGCGTTCTCCTCAATGAATCGTGTCAGTTTCCTGTTGACTGTTTTCTCTGCAACTTTGGCTGCGAATGGGAGGAGCAAGATGGGCCGATAGTTCTTGAGGTCGGTGGGGTCAGCTGTGGGCTTCTTGAGCAGGGGTCTGACTTCTGCGCGCTTCCAGTCATCTGGGAAGGTGCCTGTTTTGAAGGCGGTGTTGATGGTGCGTTGTAGTTTGGGTGCGATGGCGGCCATGGCTCTGTGGTAGATGTGAGGGGGGCAGGGGTCGGTGGGTGCCCCCGAGTGGATGCTTTTCATGGTCGAGGCGGTGTCTTCGGCCGTGATCGGTGTCCAGTTGCAGATGGTGGGCTGGCTGGTGTTTCTGGGGGTTGGGGGCCATCTGTGGCGCCTGGTGGATGGTCGATGAAGTTGTCGTAGAGGTTTTTGATCTTGAGGTGGAAATAGGTTCCAAGCTTACATGATAAGGATATTCTGAGTCACCTTGCAGTTTTTTGATCTTGAGGTGGAAATAGGTTCCAAGCTTACATGATAAGGATATTCCGAGTCACCTTGCAGTTCCATAACTCCTTTGTGATTTGCAATATTCTTATTATGTACAGCATGGGATACTTTAGCTCATAATTATTATCAAGCAATTTTTTCCAGGTGAGATCTTACACATTGCCTATTAGTTTAGATCCAGAGTGGACTCACATAGCACCTCTGTGATGCATTGAAAGACACATTACAGCTTGTCTTGAGCGGTAAATAATATTGACAACATGTGGAACGTGCACTACCAGTAGTCATTCCATTGGGATGCAAATGCATTGGTGCAGCGCAAAGTTGCCCACTCTTTGCATGTCACAAATACATCACAAATATGTTAAGAGATGCGTTATCTGAACGTGCATTTAGCACATGTTTCTTATGTAATTAAATGATTAATGATAATGTTGCAATCAACATTACTAATAAAGAGTGCATTTACTGTAGAATTAGAGAATATACTTATGCGTGTGTTTTAATCATGCTAATATATCTATTAATTGAAGTCTTAATGAATTTGAACCCATCCTCACTTAGTAGATAATGTACTTTCTGTGAAGATGAAATTCGACTTGTATAAACGTGTGCTATGCTACATGGATAACACTTAATGACTTGAAATCTAAATATCCATATCCCTGATCGACTCCACTGTTAAGGTTTTGGGTCGGGTTTCATTAAATAGGCTTTCTGAGTGGGCAGATAAAAATCATTTCGGAGGTCCAATATGGCTTCCGTATAGGTAACTCTACAGTAGATCAATGTTTGAACCTTTATCTTTTGATATCTAAATAGACGATCGCCAAAGCGGTTCCCCTCTACTTAGGTTTTATGGACCTTACTGCAGCGTTGGACAGAGGGAACCGCAATAAATTGTGGCTGCTACTAGATGAGTTAGGAGTTGAGCGTGCAATATTAAATGTTTTAATGACTTTTTACGCCCATACACCAGCAGCAGTTAGATTTACCCAAGAGGGGGGACTCACTGATAATTTTAAATGTTCAAGAGGGGTGCATCAAGGATGTATCCTTGCCCCTCTTTTATTCACCATATATATTAATGGACTAGAATCTGCCCTGACATCCCTGCAGGCCGATACTCCAAGAATAGGCAGTAGATCAGTGCCAGTTCTGCTGTATACGGATGACGCTGTGCTTATAGCACGTACTCCTAGGGCGTTGCAAGTCCTAATAGATGGGTTTGTTTCCTTTATGAACGGGTTGGATTTGTCCCCTAATTTTACCAAATCATTTGTGATGGAGCTAGGTTGTTGAGGGACTAGTTTAAAAGCCTACAAGGCAGGCAATTTTAGCCTAGCCAAGGTCCCCGCTTTTACATATCTTGGTGTCTTATTCGATGCCAAAGTAAATTGGAAAATTTGAAGGAGGAGAAGCTGAGGGACATGAAGAAATCCTTGGGAGCTATTGCCAATTATGCACATAGATTGGGCACATGGTCCCTGGGGGTGACTTTAAAATTATATCAGTCCATTTGCATACTATCGATGCTAGGGATTGATACATTTGTATGCACTTTCCTGCGTCAGATGCTGAGGGAATTACCTATCACCATCTCCTCTTAAGATATGGAGTAACTTGCAGCTTATCGTTGTGCTTATTCCATGGAAAGGGTCATTTTGAATACTAATTTTCAAATCATGACTTGGTTGTTTCAGAAGTTCTTGTGCTGAAGCACTTGAATCAGCAGCCTGATGCTAAGAACACTGATAGTGGGACATTTCTTTAGACACAACATAACACTGGACACTGCTTATGCACATAGACACAACTTAACATGTTTACTAACAGATGTAGAAAAGAAATTCATAGATTCAGTAGAAGACAGAAGGAGAGACATATTGGTGAAAGCAACAAATCATTCAAAAGTACTACAATGGGCTAAAGAGAAAGCTGAATATAGATTAGTGGGAAACATGGCAGCATTAGCTTTAGATTGGCAACATAAAGGGCGATTATGCATTTTATATTAGAAAATATGTACATCACACAAATTTCGTAGGGGCTAGTGAATGTGACCATACATTCAAAGTTAGGGGAAACTGGGGATTCTATTTAGATGGAGCAGATCCTGTTTTCCTTGGAGCTTATTACATTTGTGGGAAGAATGCTTCTTACAGGTTGCCCAAAAAAATGGAATGGGATAAGTTACATGGGAATAGTTTTTCCAAAGATTTATCACGTGGTACAAATTGATGCTTAACAAGGGAACAACATGTGAGAACAAAGAGATGTGTGAGTGCTAGTGAAATTGTAGGAGACATCTTTGGTGCTTTGATACCATCTGTAGGAGTGATACGCAATTCACACAAGATTAGAAAGCTTTCTACTGTGATTGACAAGTTGTCTACTGGTACAGCTGGAGGATTTTTGGTGATAGATACAGAAATGGTTGCCATGAGATCCATGGTTTTGCAGAATCGGCTTGCTTTAGCTATCCTTCTTACAAAAGAGGGTGAAGTCTGCTGTAAGTTAAAAGTTCAACAATGTTGTATTTACATTCCAGATGAAAGTAAGGACTTGAAGAAATACATTAGCAATATTACTGACCTACAGAAAAATTTGAAAGGGTTACCAGCAACAGGTGCTTGGGCAGCAATAAAGAATGGATTTTCTGCTTTAGACAAATTGTTTGCAAACCTAGGTAGTGGAATTTTTGGAAGCATTATAAAGCCCTTAGTGATAATTGTTTTTGGTGGATTATTCCTGTTTGTAATCTATAAAATATACAAACGTGCTCAAGTGGAAAAGGGGAGTGAAGGGAAAGAGAGGACACATGGAAATGGAGGATAGACAGAGTAAACACTATGATGACATGACATTTCTGGAGGATTCCAGAAGAAAGATGATGAAATCACCAGACTGTGATTTGTTCATCTGATAAGACATTGATGTGATGGCTTAATCGCCATAAGAGGGGGGTATTGGTGCAGCTCAAAGTTACCTGCTCTTTACACATTACAAATATGTTAAGAGATACGTGATCTGAACGTGGACTAGCACGTTTCTTACATAGTTAAATGATTAATGAAAATGTTGCATTCAACATTACTATTAAAGAGTGCATTTACTGTAAAATTAGAAAATATACTTATGAATTTGTTTTAGTCATGCTAATATAGCTATTAATTGATGTCTTAATGAATTTAAACCCATCCTCACTTAGTAGATTATGTACTTTCTGTAGAGATGAAATTTACTTTTATAAACATGTGCCATACTACATGGATAGCATTTAATGACTAGAAAACTAGATAGAAACCATCCTCATATATGTGGAATGTGAGTTTAACTAAAACAATAAAGATTATTGTAATGTGTGCATTAATGTTACACATATATGCACCTAAATGTAGTTCTTAGCCATATTTATACTTGATTAATTTGAAGATTTATTGCATTCCACATGTAGTATGAAATCAATATGATGTACTAGAACTAATACTCACTCGTGTTTAAATGTGTACACGCCTATTAAATGTGAACTATTGAGTTAATTTTTAACATGTCTTGACAATTTAGGTCTGTATTTCGCCATGCTGCATTTAATAAAATATAAGTTTTCCATTTTGTGCTAACATGACATTTCTTGCAGGTATTCACATGCATTGTTAGTTTAGAATAGATACATTACTGTACTAGAGATAGAGGAACGAGCCTGAGAAGAAGACCTTGATGAAAGTACATGGGGAACCAGAGCGTTAACAAAAAGGACTATGGAGCAAATGTTGCAACCAACGTGTGTGTGAGAAAGAGAGGTTGTTTCATATCCAGTGTGGGATAACATACCTATGTTGCAGTCTGCAACCTGAGAAATGGACAAGAACAATGGACCCCTGATGACACGTATAATCCAATCCAATCCAATCCTGTCACTTATAAAGCGCACTACATACCCGCGAGGGTCTCAAGGCGCTGGGGGAAGAGGGGGGTGGTGCTGCTACTGATCGAAGAGCCAGGTCTTGAGGAGTCTTCTGAAGGACAGTAGGTCTTGGGTCTGTCGGAGGTTGGTGGGGAGGGTGTTCCAGGTCTTGGCGGCGAGGTGGGAGAAGGATCTGCCGCAGGCGGTCGTTTTCCGGATGCGGGGGACTGTGGCGAGGGCGAGGCTGGTCGAGCGGAGCTGGTGGGTGGGGGTGTAGAAGTTGAGTCGTCTGTTGAGGTAGGCTGGTCCGGAGTTGTGGAGTGCTTTGTGTGCGTGGGTGAGGAGCTTGAAGGTTATCCTCTTGTTGACAGGGAGCCAGTGCAGGTCTCTCAGGTGGGGTGTGATGTGGCTGCGTCGGGGGATGTCGAGGATAAGACGTGCAGAGGCGTTCTGGATGCGTTGCAGCCGTCTCAGGAGCTTAGCCGTCGTTCCTGCATAGAGGGCGTTTCCGTAGTCCAGCCTGCTGGTGACGAGGGCCTGGGTGACTGTTTTTCTTGTTTCGGTGGGGATCCACTTGAAGATCCTGCGGAGCATTCGGAGGATGTTGAAGCAGGATGAGGAAACGGCGTTGACCTGCTTAGTCATGGAGAGGGTGGGGTCGAGGATGACCCGTAGGTTGCGTACGTGGTCGGTGGGTGGCGGGGCTGTTCCCAGTGATGTTGGCCACCAGGAGTCGTCCCAGGCTGAAGGGTTGGAACCAAGGATGAGGACCTCCATCTTGTCCGAGTTCAGCTTCAGGCGGCTGGTCCTCATCCATTCGGCGACGGCCTTCATTCCTTCGTGGAGGTGGGCTTTGGCGGTGTGAGGGTCTTTGGTGAGGGAGAGGATCAGCTGGGTGTCGTCGGCGTAGGAGATGATGTTGAGGTTGTGCTGTCGGGCGACGTGGGCGAGGGGTGCCATGTAGATGTTGAACAGCGTTGGGCTGAGGGAGGAGCCTTGGGGTACGCCGCAGATGATCTTGGTGGCCTTGGATCGGAAGGGGGCGAGGCGGACGCTTTGTGTTCTGCCGGAAAGGAAGGATGTGGTCCAGTCCAGGGCCTTCTCTTGGATCCCGGTGTCGTGAAGGCGTGTTTGTAGTGTGTGGTGGCAGACCGTGTCGAAGGCGGCTGATAGGTCCAGGAGGATGAGGGCTGCTGTTTCTCCGTTGTCTAGCAGGGTCCTGATGTCATCGGTGGCGGCGATGAGGGCGGTTTCGGTGCTGTGGTTGCTGCGGAAGCCGGACTGGGAAGGGTCCAGGATGTTGTTCTCCTCGAGGTAGCGGGTCAGTTGTTTGTTGACGATTTTCTCGGTGACCTTCGCGGGGAACGGGAGCAGAGAGATGGGTCGGAAGTTCTTGAGGTCCTTGGGGTCTGCCTTGGGTTTCTTGAGTAAGGCGGTGATCTCGGCGTGCTTCCAGCTTTCCGGGAAGGTTGCTGTCTCGAAGGAGATGTTGATTATTTTCCGGAGATGGGGCGCGATGGCTGTACTGGCTTTGTTGAAGATGTGGTGAGGGCACGGGTCTAGCGGTGAACCGGAGTGGATGGTGTTCAAGATCTCGCTGGTGTCCTCGTCGTTGATGTTGGTCCAGGAGAGCAGGCGGTTGGTGGTTGTGGGGGCAGTGGTCTCGGTGGTTGCCGGGGCGGTCGTGGTGTTGAAGCTGTCGTGGATGTCGGCGATTTTGCGGTGGAAGAAGGTGGCCAGTGAGTCGCACAGGTCTCGCGACGGCTGGATGTCATTGGTGTTGGAGCTGGGGTTGGAGAGTTCCTTCACGATGTTGAAGAGCTCTTTGCTGTTGTGTGCGTTGTTGTCTAGGCGGTCTTTGAGTGAGGCCCTTTTGGCGGATCTGATGAGGTGATGGTGACTGCGGGTGGCGCTCTTGTGGGCGGCGTAGCTGTCCGCTGTCCGTTCGTGGAGCCAGATCTTCTCCAGTTTTCGGCATGTTCATTTGGAGGCCTGGAGGTCTTCGGTGAACCAGGTGGCTTTCTTGCTAGTGTGGCTGTTGGGCGGATTCTTGAGCGGGGCGAGGGTGTTGGCGCAGTCGTCGATCCACTGTCTGAGGTTGCGGGCGGCGGTGTCGGGGTCGGAGGGTTCGGCGGGTGGGCTCAGGGCGAGGGTTGTGGTTAGCTGGTCTTCCGTGACTCTGCTCCAGCAGCGGCGAGGCATTTGTTCGGTGCGGTGGTGCGTGGTGGGCTTCCTGTAGGTGAAGTGGATGCAGTGGTGGTCAGTCCAGTGGGGTTCGGAGGTGTGGTTGAAGGAGACGTGTGGGCTTGCGGAAAAGATGGAGTCGAGCGTGTGGCCGGCGGCGTGGGTGGGTGTAGTCACGAGCTGTCTGAGTCCGAGGGTGGCGAGGTTGTCGATCAGGGTGGTGGAGTTGGTGTCCTTGTTGTTCTCGAGGTGGAAGTTCAGGTCCCCGAGGAGGATGTAGTCCGTGGAGGCGATGGCGTGTGTGCTGACGAAGTCAGCGATGGAATCGCTGAACTGTGGTCGGGGTCCGGGGGTCTGTAGATGAGGGTTCCTCTGAGGGTGGTGTTGGGATCGGTGTGGATCTGGAAGTGCATGTGTTCGGCGGTGCTGAGGGTGTCGTCGGTGTTGGTTGAGACTCTGAGGGTGTTCCTGTGGACGATGGCGATGCCTCCTCCGACTCCGTTGGTGCGGTCCCTGCGGGTGATCTTGTATCCGTCCGGGATGGCAATGGCGATGTCGGGGGCTGAAGTGGGATTCAGCCAGGTCTCCGTCAGGAATGCGACGTCTGGGGAGGTTGAGTCGAGAAGGTCCCAGAGTTCGATGGCGTGTTTGCGGGCGGAGCGGGTGTTGAGGAGGATGCATCTGAGGTAGTTGGGTTCTTTCCTGGGCGGTGGTTTGGCGGGGCGGGTGCTGGTGAAGCTGCAGTTCCGGCAGGTGAAGGGCCCTTGGGTGCGCTCGGGGTGGCCTGGTAGCAGGCGTGATCTTTTCCGGGGTTGAGTGCGTGGAGGGTGCTGGCGTCGTATCGGCGTCTGTTGATGTGGCGGGCGCGGGGGATGCCCGGACCAGGGGGTCTGGCGCTGGGCGCGGTCACGGCGCGGACGGGCGCAGATGAGCTTGCCTTAGGTGCGCCTTCGGCGCGCCAGCGGCGCGCCCGCTGCGCACGTCCGCTGCGCGGCCGCACAGCGGCCGCCATAAATGGGGAGGTGGGAGGGAGGAGCAGGGAATGGGGCAGCGAATGGGCAGTGAGGGGGCGGGGCCGCAGAGCGCAGCGGCGGGAAACAGGCACAGAAGGGAAAACGAGCACAATCAGGGCATCAAGGGGGCACAGAAAGGAAAAAAACGAGCACAATCAGGGGCAGCAAGGGGGCACAGAAAGGAAAAACTAGCACAATGAGGGGCAGCAAGGGGGCACAGAAAGGAAAAACGAGCACAATCAGGGGCAGCAAGGGGGGCACAGAAGGGAAAAACGAGCACAATCAGGGGCAGCAAGGGGGCACAGAAAGGAAAAACGAGCACAATCAGGGGCAGCAAGGGGGGCACAGAAAGAAAAAAACGAGCACAATCAGGGGCAGCAAGGGGGCACAGAAAGGAAAAACGAGCACAATCAGGGGCAGCAAGGGGGGCACAGAAAGGAAAAAACGAGCACAATCAGGGGCAGCAAGGGGGCACAGAAAGGAAAAACGAGCACAATCAGGGGCAGCAAGGGGGACACAGAAGGAAAAAACGAGCACAATCAGGGGCAGCAAGGGGGGCACAGAAAGGAAAAACGAGCACAATCAGGGGCAGCAAGGGGGCACAGAAAGGAAAAAACGAGCACAATCAGGGGCAGCAAGGGGGCACAGAAAGGAAAAACGAGCACAATCAGGGGCAGCAGCAGGGCACACAGACGGAGCTGTGTGGTGGGGGAGCGACCTACCAGTCAAGGTCAGGGTATTACACAAAGACTTTGTGAGATATAACATAGTGTTCACCCCATCTGACTTCCATACCCCTTCAGAGATCCCTACAGAGCCCCTTCCAAACTTTTCCTGACTTCAGAGCTGCTTTACTGAACCCTCTTGCAGACTCTATGCAACTTTCTCTTGCGGATTCCTTGCAGACACCTTCCCTGATTCCCTACTACCTGAATGGACTTTGAGAGGTTTAACCTCAATGCTTTCCCTTGATTCATTCCTAAGTGTGGCTTAGGCTAGCACTTATTCCTGATTCATTGAAGACTCTTGACAGAGGTTCTGAAATGGTAAAACTTTTCTACTTGATTTGCTTTGTCTTGTCCTAAATTCCTTCATGTAAGTTCCCTGATCCAGGGATTTTACTTTACAGAACTATCCCCTTAACCTGGACTGGATTTAGGAGATTTTGGGGCACATTCATCAAGCCCGCATTTTACGATTTCTAAATAGCAAATTTTACTGATTCGCTATTTAGAAATCGCAAAATGCAATGCATGTAGAAATCGCAAAAAAAAGGCGATTCCTTAAAATTCCTTAATTGCGACTCGCAAATTGCGAGTCGCAATTAAGGAATTGATTCCCATTCATTCCTATGGGCCTAGAGGCCCATAGGAATCAATGGGAATTGCATGTGCAATTTGCGAGTACTCCATAGGTACTCGCAAATTGCGCATGCAATTTCAAGGGTGCAAGGGTTCCAAAAGGATACCCTGTTGCACCCCTGAAATTCCCCTTTTACACATATTAGCGCACACACATGCCCCAAGGGCATGTGTGTGTGTAAAATGTGACTTTGAAAAATGTACTTTAGTGCATTTTTCAAAGCAATCGCAAATTACCAGCAACTTTAGTTTGATGGTATTTTGCGATTCCTAATAGCGAAATCCAATAATTTTTTGCTTAATGCATTGCATTTAAGGAATCGCAATTTGCGATTCCTTAAATGCACTCGCAATTTAAGTAATCGCAATTTTAGCGATTCCTTAAGTTGCGATTTTTGCATTTGGGATGATGCATCCCAAATGCAAAAATACCGGTCGCAAAGGGGCCAATTCTGTGAATCTGCCCGTTTGCGACCGGTTTTTGGTTTGATGCATGGGGCCCTTAGATTACTAATGTATAGGCGAGAGAGTTGTAGACTATACTCTGAGCACCAAATATTGATGCTGCTCTTTTAAATTGCTGTTACTGAACTACTTGTTTGTTTAATACTAGTTTGCCTCAATTTCTTTAGGATATTGGGACTTCCAGTTGTTATTCTGGAGCTTTACAGCAGGGTCTTAAGAGTTGTGTATTTGAACTTGATTATTCATTTGTAATACACCTCCTTAAACGTGGCTTCCGATTCCTGGTCCTCATTGGGTAGCCAAATGGGGTGCACTGTTAATTGAAATTTGATTAAATGTAAATGCTACCTTCAATCATGTCTCAGTTGGGTTAAAAAGGTCCATCGGAGGACCAATGACGGGCCCAGAAAATGCTGTATTAGCACTGACAACTGAATATACCTATTCGACTATCCTGCAGATGACACCATGAAACCAATGTGGTCCAAGTGGTAAAGTGTATTGTACCAGTGTTGTAAATCACAGTGACAGAGACACACAAATGACCCCATACTGAATACTGTCATGCTGTGTGTTCTTGCTGTTTCCTTAAATACACAAAAGAGAAGGGGTGAGGGTAACAGACTCCTCTACTCCGGACCCCCAGACTAAACTGTATACACATCAAAAGGAGTAGGAAGTGGTAAAATTATCTCTGTCAGTGGTGGTAGCATGTGACATATGTCTAAATACTGCCCTCACTCACACCGTAGTGTGACATGCTTCATCATAGGGCTGCTACTATACACCCCTGCGTATACCACGCTAGGGGTGGAGCAAAGGGAGGGGGAAGACAACCAAAACACTTAAAGAACAGAAACAAATAGTTTCAACAAGTGACTGGGACACCGGAAGTGAAAGTGCAGTGTGGATTAAAACTAGCTCGGAGGTGTCAAAAATACCAAAATGTATTCCTAGACCCTCTGGCCAGGGTTAAAAGAAGTGAAGGATGGTGGTGATTGGGAGATATAATGTGCTCCTTACACCCCTCCTTACTGCCTCAGTGTCGACATGTTTCAGCCGTGTGGTTGTGCCCATCAATAAGGGTCACCCCAGCCTTCCTCAGGACTCTGCCGGTCCCAGAGCGTAAGTTTGTACCTCTCACCTCAAATAGAGATCAGAGCGATCAGAAACCCTTGTTCCGGAGAAGTAATTCCTCTATTGATATACTACACAGAGAACACAGGGAGGGGGGGGAAAAAGGAAGAAAAGACAAGAACAGAGAGAAATATAAGTCCGTGTGTCAACCCCTTTTGTCCAATGTTCAAAGAGTCTTAATACAAATGAAGTCATAATGAGCCACATGTTACAAGGGTAAATAACCCAGAACACATCAAATAGAAGTGGAAGAAACCAATCGTTTATATTATTCAATTCATTTCTCTACCATGTGGGTAGGTGTAGATAACAGACACGAGTACACCATATAAAACATATACCTATAAAAATATAAATATACTCAGTACAAGATCTCACTTACCGAGTTTACCCCTATACCATGCTAAAAATGGCAAGAGGCAAGGAGAGACCCCCTGTAGTCACACTCTGGGGGAGAGAAGTTAAAAAGAAAACAGGATTGCCGTTGTTAATGATCATGTAATCACAGTGTATTGGTGGATCCATGGTGTCACTGATCTTCAATGTCTAGGCAAAATGCCGGAAAATATAATGGCATTCCCAAAATAGGAAAAATGCAAAAACAACAATTGATGGACAGAATGCAGAACAATGTCGTACATTCACCCCAGTACAGAGATCTGGGCCTAAATCCAGCGTTTTTTTGCTCACCATGCCATTCCAGTTTGGACCCAGCCATATGCAAATCAGTCTTGACCCTGCGCCCAATGGGAACAGTCCAGCCCGAACTGCCAGGCCAGGTCCTCCCTGGACTGGAATCAAGCATCCTAGGACCGGTTTTGGGCTTTCAGCCCTCATCAGCCAGGATAGCTTGACTCCAGTGGCATGGAGAGCACGGGACCCACGTCTGGGCAGGGAGGACCTGGCCTGGCAGTTCGGTCTGGACTGTTCCCATGGGGCACAGGGTCAAGACTGATTTGCATATGGCTGGGTCCAAACTGGGGGCGTAGTGGGCAAAAGAACGATGGATTTAACCCAGATCTTTTGACTGGGGAGAATGTTTGCATTGTCAGCATTCCGTCCATCATTTGTTTGCTGTAACACTTTTCGCCCTAAGTGGGATGGGTATGCCCAGACGTGGGTCCCTTGCTCACTGTGCCACTGGATTCAAGCTAGCCTGGCTGAAGAAGGGTGACATACCCTGAAACCGGTCCCAGGATGCTTGTTTCCGGTCCAGGGAGGACCTGGCCTGGCAGTTCGGTCTGGACTGTTCCCATGGGGCACAGGGTCAAGACTGATTTGCATACGGCTGGGTCCAAACTGGGGTGGCGTAGTGGGCAAAAGAACGATGGATTTAACCCAGATCTTTTGACTGGGGGAGAATGTTTGCATTGTCAGCATTCCGTCCATCATTTGTTTGCTGTAACACTTTTCGCCCTAAGTGGGATGGGTATGCCCAGACGTGGGTCCCTTGCTCACTGTGCCACTGGATTCAAGCTAGCCTGGCTGAAGAAGGGTGACATACCCTGAAACCGGTCCCAGGATGCTTGTTTCCGGTCCAGGGAGGACCTGGCCTGGCAGTTCGGTCTGGACTGTTCCCATGGGGCACAGGGTCAAGACTGATTTGCATATGGCTGGGTCCAAACTGGGGTGGCGTAGTGGGCAAAAGAACGATGGATTTAACCCAGATCTTTTGACTGGGGGAGAATGTTTGCATTGTCAGCATTCCGTCCATCATTTGTTTGCTGTAACACTTTTCGCCCTAAGTGGGATGGGTATGCCCAGACGTGGGTCCCTTGCTCACTGTGCCACTGGATTCAAGCTAGCCTGGCTGAAGAAGGGTGACATACCCTGAAACCGGTCCCAGGATGCTTGTTTCCGGTCCAGGGAGGACCTGGCCTGGCAGTTCGGTCTGGACTGTTCCCATGGGGCACAGGGTCAAGACTGATTTGCATATGGCTGGGTCCAAACTGGGGTGGCGTAGTGGGCAAAAGAACGATGGATTTAACCCAGATCTTTTGACTGGGGGAGAATGTTTGCATTGTCAGCATTCCGTCCATCATTTGTTTGCTGTAACACTTTTCGCCCTAAGTGGGATGGGTATGCCCAGACGTGGGTCCCTTGCTCACTATGCCACTGGATTCAAGCTAGCCTGGCTGAAGAAGGGTGAAATACCCTGAAACCGGTCCCAGGGTGCTTGTTTCCGGTCCAGGGAGGACCTGGCCTGGCAGTTCGGTCTGGACTGTTCCCATGGGGCACAGGGTCAAGACTGATTTGCATATGGCTGGGTCCAAATTGGAGTGGCGTAGTGGGCAAAAGAACGATGGATTTAACCCAGATCTTTTGACTGGGGGAGAATGTTTGCATTGTCAGCATTCCGTCCATCATTTGTTTGCTGTAACACTTTTCGCCCTAAGTGGGATGGGTATGCCCAGACGTGGGTCCCTTGCTCACTGTGCCACTGGATTCAAGCTAGCCTGGCTGAAGAAGGGTGACAAACCCTGAAATCGGTCCCAGGATGCTTGTTTCCGGTCCAGAGAGGACCTGGCCTGGCAGTTCGGTCTGGACTGTTCCCATGGGGCACAGGGTCAAGACTGATTTGCATATGGCTGGGTCCAAACTGGGGTGGCGTAGTGGGCAAAAGAACGATGGATTTAACCCAGATCTTTTGACTGGGGAGAATGTTTGCATTGTCAGCATTCCGTCCATCATTTGTTTGCTGTAACACTTTTCGCCCTAAGTGGGATGGGTATGCCCAGACGTGGGTCCCTTGCTCACTGTGCCACTGGATTCAAGCTAGCCTGGCTGAAGAAGGGTGACATACCCTGAAACCGGTCCCAGGATGCTTGTTTCCGGTCCAGGGAGGACCTGGCCTGGCAGTTCGGTCTGGACTGTTCCCATGGGGCACAGGGTCAAGACTGATTTGCATATGGCTGGGTCCAAACTGGGGTGGCGTAGTGGGCAAAAGAACGATGGATTTAACCCAGATCTTTTGACTGGGGGAGAATGTTTGCATTGTCAGCATTCCGTCCATCATTTGTTTGCTGTAACACTTTTCGCCCTAAGTGGGATGGGTATGCCCAGACGTGGGTCCCTTGCTCACTGTGCCACTGGATTCAAGCTAGCCTGGCAGTTTGGTCTGGACTGTTCCCATGGGGCACAGGGTCAAGACTGATTTGCATATGGCTGGGTCCAAACTGGGGTGGCGTAGTGGGCAAAAGAACGATGGATTTAACCCAGATCTTTTGACTTGTGGAGAATGTTTGCATTGTCAGCATTCCGTCCATCATTTGTTTGCTGTAACATTCCCAAAATAGGTGCATCTCTAGTGCTCAATATCATCGAGATACATCGGTGAATGCCCTGAACAGTGACATTAGTATTATAGTATTACTAGTGATATAGTGCTGTGATCTGTCACTAGAGATAGTGTATCGTTTCAGCCACATGATTTGCCATAATCAAAAAAGGTGACCTTGTCATTCTGTATATATATATATATATATATATATATTATTATATGCGCAGGCACGTAAATAAATATCCCTGTATCTCTTCCAGGTGTAGTATAAACCCAGAGAGTATGTAAAGCCAAAGGGATATTGGCCCAAAATACTAGAACCATCACGTTATGAAAAATATATATATATATATATTTATTTTTTTACAACGTAATGCCATGGTACTGTGTCTGTTAACACGGCCCCCAGCCCCCAAGACTCCTTCCTACTCCAAAAGGATGCTCCTCCGTGGGTTGCTTGCCCTCTCTCGCCGTGGATTTGCAAGGAAGAGACGCGAGACGCAGGCAAAATAGAGTCAGTCGGGTGCCAAACCGTCAGGGAGACTTCTGGGTGAGCGGTGAATGCGTCATTATGTTGCATGCGTCCGCAATGCCTGTCCTAGAAGCCACGGTCAGGCAATATGTTGCTATAGTAACCGGGCATGTTCATGGTGTTGCCGCATCAAGGGTATATGTTAAAAATTTAAAAAATATCCCAATTGTGTTGCCTGCGGTAATAGGACCCAGTGTATAACTATGTCCGCAATTGTGAATTACACTCGTAGCGCATGTGTAGAATAAGTGCCATCGGTGGAATATAAGGCACCTGATGTTATTCAAGGCTATAGAGAGGTAAAACAAAGGGACAGTAGGCACACACTAAAGTTAGGGTATGCTATATACAATGAAACAAATATTATGGCTATTGTGAGGGAAAATTATTGCCTCATAAAGTTTATCCACTGAGTAATCGAATGGTAGTAGTGTTATCAGCCCCATAACTTGTCATAGATGGTGCCTCTGGGGTGCTGCACTCACAAAAGGGGAGATTCATTTATATTCATTTTATTTATCCCAGAGCTACATTCTTATGTAAGGAGACCCCCCATACACACCCACCACCACGGCTATCCCAACACGGATAGGAACGTTAATAAGTGGATGTAAAATGTATCTGGGTTGGTAACGGCTCAAAGGTAAAGGTCACGACAGGCTTCCTTGTAGGCAGAAGTTAATATCTGGTCCACATAGGGATTGACACCTACATGTGCCGCTGGCGAGTGCCCTATCTAGTAAGGGAATGCCAAGGTATCTCGTCGTTCAGGCCAAGTGTGTGGCTCTTGAGGCGGTACACCCATTTCTGCTCTCGGAGAAGAAGGGTCCTAGTTCTGTCTCCAGCTGCAGTATTCAGAGGTGGTTTTTCTATTACTGTCCTATTACTGCAGGCAACACAACCGGGATATTTTTAATATTTTTAACATATACCCTTGATGCGGCAACACCATGAACATGCCCAGTTACTATAGCAACATATTGCCTGACCGTGGCTTCCAGGACAGGCATTGACGGACGCACGCAATGTAATGACGCGTTCACCGCTCACCCGGAAGTCTCCCTGACGGTTTGGCATCCGGCTGACTCTATTTTGCCTGCGTCTCGCGTCTTTTCCTTGCAACTCCACGGCGAGAGAGGGCAAGCAGTCCACGGAGGAGCATCCCTTTGGAGCAGTAAGGAGTCTCGGGGGGCCGGGGGCCGTGCTAACAGACACAGTACCATGGCATTACGTTATTAAAAAAAAATATATATATATATATATATATTTTTCATAATGTGATGGTTCTAGTATTTTGGGCCAATATCCCTTTGGCTTTACATACTCTCTGGGTTTATACTACACCTGGAAGAGATACAGGTATATTTATTTACTTGCCTGCGCATATAATAATATATATATATATATATATACACAGAATGACAAGGGCACCTTTTTTGATTACTGCAAATCATGTGGCTGAAACGATACACTAACTCTCGTGACGGATCACAGCACTATATCACTAGTAATACTATACTACTAATGTCACTGTTCAGGGCATTCACCAATGTATCTCGATGATATTGAGCACTAGAGATGCACCTATTTTGGGAATGACATTATATTTTCCGGCATTTTGCCTAGACATTGAAGATCAGTGACACCATGGATCCACCAATGCAGTGTGATTGCATGATCATTAACAACGGCAATCCTGTCTTCTTTTTAACTTCTCTCCCCCAGAGTGTGACTACAGGGGGTATCTCCTTGCCTCTCGCCATTTTTAGCATGGTATAGGGGTAAACTCGGTAAGTGAGATCTTGTACCGAGTATATTTATGTTTTTATGGGTGCATGTTTTATATGGTGTACTCGTGTCTGTTATCTAGTTCTACCCACATGGTAGAGAAATGAATTGAATGTTATAAACGATTGGTTTCTTCCACTTCTATTTGATGTGTTCTGGGTTATTTACCCTTGTAACAGGTGGCTCATTATGACTTCATTTGTAATAAGACTCATAGAACATTGGACAAAAGGGGTTGACACACGGACTTATATTTCTCTCTGTTCTTGTGTTTTCTTCCTTTTTTTTCTTCCCTCCCTGTGTTCTCTATGTAGTATATCAATAGAGGAATTACCTCTCCGGAACAAGGGTTTCTGATCGCTCTGATCTCTATTTGAGGTGAGAGGTACAAACTTACGCTCTGGGACCGGCAGAGTCCTGAGGAAGGCCGGCGTAACCCTTATTGATGGGCACAACCACACGGCCGAAACATGTCGACACTATGGCAGTAAGGTGGGGTGTAAGGAGCACATTACATCTCCCAATCACCACCATCCTTCACTTCTTTTAACCCTGGCCGGAGGGTCTAGGAATACATTTTGGTATTTTCGACACCTCCCAGCTAGTTTTAATCCACACTGCACTTTCACTTCCGGTGTCCCAGTCATTTGTTGAAACTATTTGTTTCTGTTATTTACGTGTTTTGTTTGCCTTCCCCCTCCCTTTGCTCCACCCCTAGCGTGGGATACGCAGGGGTGTATAGTAGCAGCCCTATGATGAAGCATGTCACACTACGGTGTGAGTGAGGGCAGTATTTAGACACATGTCACATGCCACCACCACTGACAGAGATAATTTTACCACTTCCTACTCCTAGCTGTTTCCTTGCCGTAGATAAAACCCAATGCACTATTATAGAGATTAAGTGCAGAAAGCCCATGGCCAATGTTACCCAATTGAAGATTTTCTTGAAGCTGTAGAGGTCAGGAAACTGTGGCACCAAATCTCAATCTCTGTGCAATACGTGAAAGCACATGATATTATGCTACTACACTTCAAAGAATAAATATATCAGTTTGTCTGCACTGCTGTACTTAGTTTTGGGTGCTTTATCTGAAATGTTAATAGGATTTCAAAGTACCTGTGACAAACCCATTCTTGTCTCAAAGGGCAGCTTGGTTCTTGCAAACACATGTTCCTTGAAGGCGGTACTGATAGGATGATACTCTTGGAAGAGGCCACAGTCCATGCGGCTAGCATGCTGGGGATAACAGCTGATTACTGTGGCAATATACTGTTATACCCACTTAGGATGGTACAAAAATGTAGGTGCCTGTAGCTCCAACCTACCAGTGATACTTTTAACAAGCATTGGCATAGCCAATAGGTCTTGCCTTTGGGACCTTATAAGTGTTTGGCCAAAGCTATTGGCTTTGCCAATGTCTTTCAGCTATGTTGTAGAGCATTGTGGCTGCTGTGCAGCATGTTGAAAAGTTATGATAAAGTGTTATAAGCATTTTGTTACCGTATATATAACCAAGAAGACATTAAGTACAACTGAACTACCCTATTAAAAAAAGAACTAACGTAAAAAATGGTTTCTAGATTTTTTGTCCTCGCAATGCTGGCAACCTCTTACTACCTGTTCTCATGCTTGTTTGTAATAGCTTTATTTTTGTTTTGGGAGGACACGAACAATGGGAGGATTGAGGTTGGGAATAGTACCTGAATTACAACAAGAGAAGCAGATGGACACTAGGGGAGAATCAACAGATGCCAGATTCTTCGGGCAGACTGAGGTGATGCTGAGGTGGTGCTCAGGTGGTGGTGCGCTGGTACGGAGGTGATGCTGTGCTAATGCTGAGGTGGTGATGTGGTGGTGTTGAGTGATGCTGAGGAGATGCTGCACTGGTGCTATGGTGGCGCTGACTGATGCTGTGCGGGTGCCAAGTGATGCTGTGTTGGTGCTGAGTCATGCTGAGGTGGTGGTGCTGCACTGGAGCTCAGGTGGTGCTGAGCTGGTGCTCAGGTGGTGCTGAGTGATGCTGAGTTGGTGCTGTGCTGAGGTGATGCGCTGATGCTGAGGAGGTGCCTCGCTGATGCTGAAGTGGTGCTGCATTGGTGCTGAGTTACTGCTGAGGTGGGGCTGTGCCAGTGCTGAGGTGGGACTGTGTTGGTGGTGGTGCACCAATGCAGAGGCTGTACTGAGGCTGAGACGGTGCTGTGCTGATGTTGAGGTGGTGCTGTGCAGGAGCTGAGATGGTGCTGCGCTGATGCTTAGTTGGTGCTGCACTAGTGGTGGTGTACTGAGGAAGAG